>OX439041.1:40271544-41471544 GCA_949317995.1 Acholoe squamosa
GGACATTAAACCACCTATCCTCTCTAAGTTCTTTTTAGAAATAAATTTCTTATTAACGTTATCCAATAAGAGATTTTCCATTTTTTCAACCTTTTCAATAGGCAAAGACAGTTCCAACTTAACTGAATCTATATTAATGCCTAAGAATTTACAAAATTGAGATGGTTCGGTCACCTTTTCCTTGGATACTACAAAACCCATGTACGACACACATTCCATTAATAAATTCCTCTGTCTAAGACACTCAACATAAGTATCAGCAATTACGATAAAGTCGTCCAGATAATTTACAATTTTTTCTACACCGTAGAATTTTGCCACCTCCACAATAAAATCAGAGATTTTATTAAAAATATACGGGGCACATTTCAGGCCAAAAGTTAATCTGTTGCTTACATAATAATCCTCTCCATGCCCAAAATTCCATCTGAAACCCTGCATAGTCGTGTGAGGTGCATACACATTTATAGACCTATAAGCTGACTTTAAATCCACCACACTCATGAAATCGTTCTTATTCAATTGAGCAGTCACCGTACTAATATTATTATAAGAAAACGTCGAGCTAGTAGTCTCCATAAAATTATTAATAGATATTTTATCAGGCATACTACAGTCAGTTATGGGTCTTAACTTGCCATTTGATTTTTCTACACCACCTAAAGCATGGATACAACGGGGTTTATCTACACTCTTAGAAACTAGACCAGCTTCTAATTCATCTAACAATATACCACAGTACTCATTATAGAATTTTCCCTCAAGGATTGACTTATAATTTCTGCAATCATAAGAAGTGTCGCAACCAGGATCCACTATCCTGAACCCCTCAACAAAACCTTGCCATAAGAATAGAGCCTCCTTGTCATCTACATTAATAATACCTTTCTGGGTTAAGAATGAGGCAACTCTGCAAGGTAAAATTTGAGAATTTTTCCCATTGATATAATGAACACATGTACATGTACCTTCTACACACTTGTCATATACCCTGATGCCGGGTAAATCTATGAAACTAACCGTAAAAAGTGGTTCAATACCAACTTGTATTGGGTTATAACCAATAACATCTATATTATTTTCCAATGAATTAGATTCTTTGAAAATACTTTGTTCTGCTACGGGCTCAGTTGAAAGAATACAATCCTTAACCACCTCTGTATCAATCACCTCCTGTACTGGAGTTTGTGAGGGCGAGTCGATATCTACCACACCTACCATAACTTGGTCAGGCATCAAACAAATTTCATTACAAGCTATGGGACACCGACCCCCTACAGTTTCCTATTCACTCCTGGATTTTTGGCATTCAGTTTTACCATGTCCAGAGGAACTGCAAGCACTGCAAACATGTCTATACTTGCAGGGGTCCCTTACACAACCTTCTGCCCTATTAAAGGCATAGCAAGAATTATTTGAGACTTTTTGTTTGACACCATTCCTAGACTTGTTGGTGTAAGCTTTCTGTGCCTGGACAGTACCATCATATGATAGGTGTCTCAGAATGTCCGAATTGTCTATAACACCAAAAGCTTCTATCCCATCCTTATTTGCCCTGGTCCTAACTGACCTGTCGTATGCCAATAGAGCTGCTACTGTATACATTCTTGTACCAGCCTTTTCAACCAGAACTTGGAGATGCTTTAACATGCCTTCTACATCACTGTTATCCTTATAATAATCCAAGACAAAATTCAAATTGACTAGCACCAATTTCTCAACGGTATCGATCTTTTCCCGTTTTTTTACATACATTTCATGGTCAAACTCACCATATTTGGTATTGGTGTGAAGCTTGGATGTTGCGGAATCCACTGACGACCCTCCTGAAGACGACCGAGGTCTGTGATGAGTAGAAAAAGCTGATTTTGATCTCCGACGACGACCACGATGCATGACTTCGTCCCATTTTGAACCGTCGCTAAGGACGCTGGGGGACCGCTGCCTGGATACGCGGCTGCGCACTTAATGCGATGACGTCACCGGCCGTTGACAAACATTCGCACGTGTATGCTGCCACGCCCCCTCCATGGATTTCGTCTCGTCTTTTCCGTCCTTTCCAGCAACCAAATCCTGCAGTAGATTCTTGATGGTGCACAACTCGCCTTCCAACAGATTCATCCTACTCGTCTGGTCAGTGAATTGATTGTCTTCCAACCCCTTAGCGTGGTGGGGGGATGTAGATCTCCGATCTACACAAGACGAATCCAACTCACTCGAAAGTCCTAAATTGGCCGATTCCGCCGTTTTCTTCGCCGATTTGGCCGATTTTTTAGAAGTAGTAGCACTTCTAGTTGATTTTCTCCCCATCTTGATCCAAAAATCAAGTGTCAACCAAGAAAAACCGTTAAAAATCAAGGAAACACCCAGCGTGGTGTTACCTGTACAGGTGAAAACGAGCCAATTGACCGTTACCTTGAAAATCCCCTCTTATATACTGGAGGAGTGTTGACCATGACGTCATGCTATGACATCATAGATACCAATGCGCGCTGCAAATAGTCCCTAACCGTTCGCGGTTAATTATATATATATACACGAGTGTATATAGTTCCATAACGACGTTGGCCCCTAGTATCGAACATTTAACCTTAGACCTTTCACCATCCTCTCATGCACATGTGACAATGAGTGAGTCATCAATTTCTTTGATTGAGTTTTTCAAAGTCACTCAGTGATTAATATATTATCCCTTTATCCATGATTTTTTTGTCGTCCCTTTGATTTACTTCCTGGTTCTTTTTTTAACATTCTGTGTCATTGCTTAAAACCCCATAGAGTAACGGAAATCTAGGGGTGAAAGGGTTAAAAACATGAACTATTTTATAACCACACGAGTGCTACCATGAGAAATATTATTCCTCCCATCGTAAATATTCTCTACTAATTAATTACGATGTATGAGGTACAGAGAAAGGATGCCCTGTGTTATGAGGTATGAGGTTCACTCTTTCTACTACAATGTTTTCAGACAAAGCTGGCCTATGTTGTGGGAATCTGGGATATAGGTGTGCCAGGAGACCGTTGTTCTTTAATACATACTAATAGTCAATTTTACCCACAAATCTCCATTTATGTTATTATCACTGCTTTATGTTATTATCACTGCCGACCAACTCCTGGTGTTCAAATGACCTGGGGACAATGGAGTCCGAACAACTTCCTAGCCCCAAGCTTTCACATCTGTGAAACTCGCCTCCTCATATCCAAGGTTATGGAATATTTGCCTCTCCCGAAGAGCATTTCATAACTAGGCCTACAGCTAGTAAAGTATGAAAATAAATCTGAAAACAGAAAGTCCACCTTAGGTTAAGGAAATTAAAAGGCAATTTCAAAATTATCATTACAGACCACAAACAGTTGAAAATGACATGTACCCATCGTGACTAACCGTAGTATCATATGGATGACCTTATGTAATCACTTACTTCTTACTTATTCTTACTTTCACCAACCTTAGGTTTTCGATGTTTCTGCGTGCTGGTTCACATTATAGACAAAAGGCAAATTTATTTTTCTGTGATATAGACACTGGTCTTGATGCAACATAATTAGACCGTGTTATTGATGACCTAGCCTGAGTTGAGTTTTTGTTCCTCTGATTTCTAGAAATAGTGCAAGAACTGACTTATACGAGAGGCAGGTGGAAATGCGTTATGAAAGAGATGGAATGGTGCAGCAATTTATTGCAACCCTGTAGTAAGGGCAGTGAGAAATAGTTCTGATACAACACTAACGTGCAACCCCTCTATAGCTGGGACAATAACCACAATTAGGGACACCCAGAACAAATGAAGTCTCACTTAGTCTACACTGCTCGGGGGAAAGTAGGAAAATCATTGTCACCAGTTCTATAGGGCAAGCAGTGGGGGAGTTTATTTCTCAATTGCTGTGAATAGGAGAAGGACACACTTTTGTGAGACTGGTACCCTAGGTCAACCCTAATTCAAGGGGAGGAGTTTCCTTAGAGAAAAAAAACTCCTGAAAATTGAAAGCAGCTACTGAAAGCAGGAGACATACTGGCCTAACTCAACACACGTGTAAACACTGTGTAGGCAGCTGACATGATGGACTTTCACACTGGGAGAGTCTCTATCCATGTGGTAATGACTTTATTTCTGCTTCAGTGTTTCTACAGGACATTAAGTGGACCTATTAGATTCATAATGCCAAACACCAAGTGGTGTGGCGCTGGAAATAGGGCTCTTAACTATACTGACCTAGGAGAGGATGCGGCTACAGATATACCTGCTGCCGTGACCATGACCATTACCCCCTCTTTATCAATTCAATGAGTTATAAATATGGATGCTTGAACTTCAGTCCTTTCATCACGCTATCATGCACATGTGACAATGAGTGAGTAGATTATTGATTGATTTATATATTGATTAGTCTATATCACCGTGTCTTCTCCATATAAATATCCTTATGTCATGGCTGATACAAACGTCACTATAGATTAGTACTAGAACCGCCGTATTCAATGGGGGGCATTGAATACAATCTGTCCGTATTCAATGGGTGTCCGCCATCTTGGATTTTGAACAGATCTGAGCTGTTTTTCTTTATTTAAATGCAAAATAACCCCCTAGGCCATGACATAAATGCAAATGTCCACTTCCATGGGATTTTTTACATCGTATTCCCCTCTGTGGGACTGGTCGCATCCCACTCAGCCATATAATGGCTTCGTGGGATACGCCAGTCCCACCTCGGGGAATACGATGTAAAAATATCCCATGGTCGTGGACATTTGCTTATATATTCTAGAAATAGTGCACGTTAGTGTTGTATCAGAATTCTCCATATTTCAATGATCCATATCATTATAGTCCTTGAGACCTCCTCATTTCAATGAAAACAAGTATGGTTTAAAGGGGGCTATAAGCACGGCTAAGACCTATCGGCGTTAGCAAGTCACATGACCCCCATTGGCCAATCAGAGCACTGCAAATTTTCCGCTGGGTCCCGAGAGTTCATCAATGATCGGCATATTGTATTTTGCCGTACTAGTCCCCCGAGATAGATATACCTGAACTAAGAATATCACAATTTTTAACAGCATGCAAAGATAATACTTATCCATGTTTGGCATGATGGTATGCTTATTTCTCTCATAAAAGAGGCCTTTGCCCATTATTCAGGGTCTGTTATTGTCCAAATATGTGGGAAGACCTGGAGAAAGTACATTGTATTCTGATAGGTTACAGTAGATAAACATTGTACCTTGTTTCTGGCTGTGCCACCCAGAGGCCGTGAATAGTACGAAATCCCCATAATGTTAGGTTTTCCCATGTTTTGTCAAATATAAGTAAGCCCTTGGTATAGACTAGGTAAAAGGTAATGGGCTATACAACACTTGAGTTGAGTAAGATCAGCAAACTGTCATTGGATTTGAGGGCAGTCGTAGCATCTTGCGCAATACGGCTTATTTTGATATAGCATACAACCTGTAAAGTCACTCACAATTTGGCTGCAAAGGTATCTATGGCGTCAGGATCGTGTTTCAATAGTTTCCACGACTACACACCCTCAAATCATAGTGGGAGGTGTAAGAAATGACTCCATACCATTGACTACATAGTGAGCTCCAGTAGAGGCCTCAAAATAGCAGCTGCTATTTATTCAACTACTGGCTCAATACACACCACTATGAAGTCATAGCACCCAGTCGTAGGGGCCACTATTGGCCACATAGTGACCAGTCATACCTCCTTCATGGTCTAGTATGCACTCCTGTGTTCAAAATAGCATAGGGCTGCAGTAACTACCATAATGTCTCATATAGGAGCCGGGCCTTGAATAGCAGCCTCCCTTGAATAGGGGCCAGGGTAGGAGGGCTGTCAAATCGGTGTCAAATAGGGGCCGGGCCTTGAATAGGGGCCTGGTGGGGCCGGTTTTAGGTGGTTTTAGGAAGACATGATGATGTGTAATTGTTCTATGTAATTCCCTTTCAAATTACATCTGATAGATCTATATCTAATGACCTAATTGTATCTAAAACAATGTATGCTGGTGTCAGCTAGGTGTGAAATCCTTTATAATTTTATTAGAAAGCCATGGTGGGTGAGGGTTAGGTATGACAGGCATGACAGCTTTGACCCATCTCAAGTCATAGCTGGCTGAACCTGTCATAGAATCAGGTTCAGGCCCCTATGACTTGAGAAGGGCCAAATCTTACCAGGTGATCTTAGGACTTTGGCCATAGTGAGTAAATAGCTGGCTACATTACTGGGTGATCGTACTGCCTGCTGGCTAAATAGCCACCAGAGCATTGACTCAATAAGGGACCCTGGTATGACAACCTTCTATGTGAATACATAGTGGGTAGTCGTAGCTCCTGCTGTCTGCACTCCTTTGCTCAAATGCACCCCACCTGTACTCTTTCCTCTGTAACCATGTATGTACTCTATATATAGACTAATGCCCTGACCTCAGGCCACTAATAATCAGGCTGTCGGCGTCCCTCATACCCATCATGTGAAACATGTGGGTCTGGGAGCCCATGGCCTGCCAGCCTGGAGGGGCTGTCATCCTCGGGTCCAATGTCATGCTGGGCCCTAGGATGTGGCTACTCATCGGCGTAAGTGTCGGGTAGCCTTTCCTCTCCCAGGCCTCTAGTGACATTCCAAACTGTCGGTGGAAATATGATAAGGCCTGAGTTATTTCCTCGTGACGCGCCTTATCGAAGGCAGCATCTCGGGAAACCTGCTCCTTGTAACTGTCCAGTTCTGCCTGGGCTCTCGCCTTCTCTTTAGTCCTCTTCTTTTCGTCCTCTTCGGACAGTATAGAAGAGGCCTTCAGCAACGACTGCTCGAAAGTCGCTACTTGAGAGGCTAGAGTCCGACTGAACTGCTCTGTCAGCGAGTCTCGAAGCTCACGCACTGAGGCGCTCATTCGCTCCGAGAACTCACTGTTCTCTTCGCTCCGGAACCAGAAGGCTTTGGTCTCGACTTGGGTTCTGGCTTCTTGGCTGGGGTCTTAGCCTTCGGGGGTGGACCCGATGACTCGTCCCTTGCGCTAGAAGACTTCCTGGTGGGCTGTCGGGAGCATTTAGAACTGACAGGGGTGGCCTCAGAGTCCTGCTCCTTCGGCAAGACATTGGACCCGGACTCACCCATCTCCTGTTGGGGTCCATAGCCCTTAGTTTTGCCGATACAGCGGTCCCACTCATGGTCCACTTGGCGACCGGCACAGATTTCTCCGACCTTGGCCTCCCAACAAGTAGTCACCATACCGAGTGCTCTGGTCAGGAGGTGTTGGTGGTAGCCGTTCTTCATCAGATGGCGTACCACTATCCCTCTACGAGCATTTCGGTGGTATTCACCATCATCCCACAGCCGGCAGGCCATCCTACCTTCATCTGCTGGTAAACAATAGACGAGGAGGTGGGTTGGGAGGTGGTTCTCACATAGATGCCGTGCAAAGCGAGCCATGCTGGCGCATCTAATTGCAGGTCTAGCACCCGAGCGCTCCTGGCCCCTTTGAAAGGGGCAGGGGTCGCCAGGAGTGTAGTTCCTCCAGGAGTAATTGAGCTTCATTCGAAGCTCATGACCCAGCGTCGGGTTGTTGGAGTCGAGAAGCGAGGTGAGTTCCTCCACATACTATCAATAGGGTGGTCTGTGTCGCTCATCCAGTCCTCCTCGTCCGACAGACTGGTATCGGGGTCAAACAGTTTAGGTACCCAGTGACGGCCATTTTTGTCTTACAGACTTTCTAGCGTCACATTCGGCCGGTTTTCTGCTCAGACAGCATCGGCCTCCTGTGCTTTCTTAGCACGGCACCGTCTGTCTTTGCGGGATTACGAAGGGCCGTTACAAGTAGTTAGTACCTCCTGTCTTCCGCAGGTTCTGTGGCCGGGTTGGTACCGGCCTCCTCAGGGGCTTCAGATTCAGAAGAACGTTTCTTCTTCTTTTTCTTAGGCCTCTTTTTGGTAGTCTCGGTAGAGTCGACCTCCATGGCCTCCTCTCTGAGAGCTACCAGCTTCAGTACCCCCTGCCCCGGCAGCAGTGGGGGAGGTGGTGGTGTCGGAATGGTTTGAGGTGTGGTGGAAGCCGACCGGTACCCTCCTCACCATCTGATGCCAGCAACCTCTCCTCTTCTGCCGGCGTCAAGTTATCTGCTGTAGCCATGCTGTTCGTATCAGAACGCCAGTCAAATCTGCTAGGAGATGTTGACTGTAGAATCAAAAAACAATTCTGAGCTCTGATCTCGTCCGGTCCTCTATTTATAGAGGGCTATCCGGTGGAATCGGACGGTCTGAACAGCCAATCAGCGTGTCGCAATCTAGTGCCACCCGCGTTTGGCGCCAAAAAGACTTGACCAAATAAGGAGATATTTATGATTGTTGACACCCCCCATCGGGTCGCCTCGGATCATCGACTCCTTGATACTGCGCAAAGTGTTTCACTTGCGACTGGCCATGGTACTGTCAACATCTATTGGATCCGAGTCGGTTCACCCTGATATATAATAAAACGCACAGTGATCTGTGGATCCAACATTCTCATAAAATGATGAATGCAGGTGAAGCCTGTCCACCCACCCTGGTTTCAATATACATCGCTCCCTGACTGGACATAAGATTGTGTAATGAGGTTGTACTTCTCGTTGTGTAATTTTATTCCATAGGACCAGAGGATCCCATTGCAGTGTATGGGGGAAAGGAGGGTAGTCTACAACAAAGAAACAAGACAATCAGGGCAACGTGGTGTACAGTCTTAAATAAGAACTGATTTATCACCACTAACCTTGCGTTGACTCCGCTGTAACGGCATAGCCATATCCGAGGCAGTTGACCTAGATTTCTCTAGCTCGGCCTGCTCGATACGGGCTAACCTGGCCTTCAACCTATCACCTCGGTCACGAGCTGTGGGTGTGATTGATACGACAGCCGGGGCTTTGTTGATTCTAGCCTTCTTACCACGTCTACGACTTTTCTTCCTTTGATGTTTGGTAGTGGCAGTCTGCTCCTTGACCTGCTGTGATGTAGCGGTCTTTGTGGTTTTAGGAATCCTTGATTCCTTATTACCGGTTGGTAGGTCAGACTCATCGGCCGGTACCCCATTCCAGGGTTGTAAGTGGGCCACATGAGATTTGTATCTCCTACCATGGCCAGACTTTAGAAGAACAGTGGTTTCATTGATCACTGCTAAAACTTCCAGAGGCCCAACCCAGTCATAGTTGACCTTCTCATTGGCTTGTGGAGTGCTATACTGAACTACTAAGTCCCCTGGTGCAAACTGTCGGGTCCACACAAAAGTATTGTCATACTTCGGGACAGTATTATTCATGGTTCGTTGGAAATTTTCGTTTCCTTTGTTCGAACCCGATTGGTTACTGATTGAAGCATGCGTTCCACCCCTTCCAGTTCTCATAGAACTATTAGAGTTGGCATGTGCATTCGGTTTATCGGTAATCTGGCTCAGCAAGATTTGCCATTGCAAATCTACTGCCGGTGCGCCACTCAAAAGTTCAGTTAAGTCTGTTTGAGCTTTTTTTACTTGGGCAGCCACCTGCTCATTTGTATGTAAAAGCTAATTCAGCTGGACTTGTGTAGTTGCACCTTTATGCTGTATTTCTTTTAATTCAAAAGATTTAGCAGCTATATCGGTCGAGATCTCGGATAGTCTCTTAGATTGTTTCAGATAGTCTGAGTTCAGAGAGTCCTTTTTCTTCTCTAACTCTACAACCTCAGCCCTTGCTTTCTTTAACTGTTTCAGTTTGACCAGGAGATCTTTGTCCAGCATTTGACCAACTACCGACTCGTCTAAAGGTAAACCAGAAGGAGCTTCGGTAGGTGTTTTATCAAACAAGCCGGGTCCCGCAGGTTTTGGCTTAATGTCCAAAAAGCGGTTAATTCCTCCGTCTGATGAGATGGTATCTGTCTAGGTACCGTTACCGATGGATTGGTTTGCGGGGTTCCTTGTTTATTTGTGAAAGATCGTACTGCTTGTATAGCAGAATGTCTCTCATCAAATGAGGAATCCCACTGTCCGATAGATGTGAAAGATCGATAATGACCTCGGATGTAGTCCATATAGATACATAAAGCTTGGTTATTTATAAGGGTATGTGCTGTCAGGCAAGTTTCGGTGGTCACCGCACCAGTGTAACCGTCGGGCCACCCGTCGGTAAGCCTGTTGGGTTATCTGTCTATGCGACTCCGATACTTAGAAACAACAACACAAGGAAATTAGAGTTTCCGAAGCTTTATTACTTTGTTGAACATGGATTGCTTGGTTCAATAGTAAAATGAACGCGTATCGATACTATAAGGGTAATATCGTATGGCTCTATCCGCCTAGGTGTAGACAGTAGATTTTAACAGATATTGGATATAGTATGGAGGTGCGAGAGGTCTTAGCACCTAAGACACACTCCCCGAGGTAGGAACATGTGGTCCTTTATATAGTAGGTTCATTAACACATGACATTATTAACATATAGATTACAATTAGCAAAGGCGGGAACCGTGTGGCAGATATTAATCCTCTTACATAACAGGCTTAGCGCCTGAATGGTTGTTAAACATATTGTACCGGTCGGTACTGATAAGTACCCGTATTTACATTACCGGTCGATAAGACATTATCAAAGTGAACATATGTTATTATTATAGAACAGTAAGGTAGCGCGTTAGCTTGCCCGTTACAGTATATTTGACCACTGACTGATAAGTACCCGTATTTACATTACCAGTCGATAAGACATTATCAAAGTGAACATATGTTATTATTATAGAACAGTAGGGTAGCGCGTTAGCTTGCCCGTTAAGGTATATTTGACCACCTTTAACAATATGATCCATTTTCATGATAATTGACCATGTGTGTGCCCTTGTAACCAGGTTGGATCACCTATAATTATATAGATACTGCAGCCCTATGCTCATTTAAACAGTAGAGTACAAACCATACTATGGGAGAGGTACGACTGGGCACTATTTAGCCATTTAGTATAGGTGTCTGGCCTGTACGACTGGGTGCTATGACTTCATAGTGGTCTGTATGAAGCCAGCAGTTGAATACATAGCAGGGCCTATTTTGAGGTCTGTACTGTAGCTCACTATGTAGTCATTGCTATGGAGCCATTTCATACACCTCCCTCTACTATCTGTGGGTGTCCTGTCATGGACACTATTGAAACAAGGTCCTGGTGGTAGAATAGACACAGCGGTTTACGCCTGAAAGTAGGTCTCTACATTATAAGACCATCAAATTCTTTAACTTGGATTACAGATTTTTACACTCAACTTTTCGCCCGTCTGTATAAAGAAAAAAAAAGTTGCCCTAAGCCTCATTTGACTACCAATATATTCAGTCAGCAAGAGCAAACAGAAAAGGATATGGCACGTCACTCTTTAAGTGTAAATAACGAGAATTTGTCGTTGTTGAAAGACAGAATACTGACAGTATATTTTTTTCTCAAAAAAAGCTTCATTTTTTACCAGATTACCCAGAAATCCCGTCGACCAGAGGCAAAAAAAAAATTTGAAAATAAAATTTCATTTTTCTTTCTAATTTGCCCTTAACCTTACCGCAGGATCCGTAATCCAAGTTGTGTGTATTAGAATAAAACGGTTTAATGGCACAGTACATGGCAGGGTTTTTTACAATTAAGAGGTCTATGTCACAGATATTGAAATAGGTGCCATGACACGCATGAGTTACACATGAGGTAGTTTGGTGACTATTTTTAGGCATGGTTCCAAACATTTAAACCAGTCATGGTCTACTTAACGCGCCCCATTTACATATGTGGCATAGTGCATGAAGAACTAGAGTTATTTGTCATACTAGTATTTGTGCATGATCAAGTTGTCATATGAGAAATATCATATGACTAGTGGTATATAGTGTAACTCCAACAGGCTCTTATAAATAGTGTTATTTCCAGTTGTCACTGGTTTATTCAGCTTTAGGCAACATGTAAGAAATATCAATCATACAGTAGTTAGTATGTAGGTAATTTGTACATACAGTAAATATACAGTAATTTATAAAGTATAATGTTCTGTTCCACTCCACCTGTGAGGTAGTAATAATACAATGTCCAGCATAGTTCTAGGTGGGTTCCCACACCTAGCTCCTGACCTGCTGCTTAGAGGAATAATGTAATAATGAATAACTTTACCCTCTGGTGGATGTCTTGAGGAAGATACCCCCTGGCCACTAATGATAGAAACCAATGCCTGTCTAGCATAGTTTCACCATAGTGCAGTGGTATAGCAGGTAGCAGGAGATGACTGGAGATGTTACCTCTAGAGCGGTTCTTGGTGTTCTGACTGTCTAGGAGGTGCAGCCAGGCTATTTGAAGCAAATCTTGGAAAAGCACCTCCAGACTGACTGGGGCCAGTAGCATTTGCCTAACTCTGCAATTGTTTGAGGGGAGTCTTTCATGTGTCACTGGGTGCACAAAGGACCCCCATGGACGCCGCTGTGTCCCCCATTGTCTTGGTCGGTTCTGCAACTTCAGACCCTCATATCTCGGTCGTTTATGCGACTATAACTGCCATTTTGCGCATGCGCGGAGTTGAATATGCCAAGTTTATAATGCCTGCTGGATAGGCGCGTAACTTGCGCCGGTTCGTCTGTAGTGCATTCGGAGGTTGATTCAGTCTCCATGGCGTAACTTCCTTAATAATGGAAGTTCCGCCTTGATCTTGGACTCATTCTAACCGTCTAATTATGGGCTTTCCATAAATGCTTTGATATTTGACCTAGGTTGCTCAGGAGCAACGCTAGAGCGACCGGAAGGTTATGGCGTCGTGCTTATGTAACCCATTGTTCAGTCATTAGAGTGCTCAGACACTCATGACGGCGTCAGCGGTGCTCAGGCACCCGTGACGGCCGGTTGCATTCACTTACAAGTTATTAGTTTGTGCACTGAACCATGAGGTCGCATATTCATACGTCAATGATCCAGGTTGAGTTTACCTTGGGCACCTGCTAAGGTCATGTATGATTATAGAGGCCACCTGCCTGTAGGCCTACATTCACACGGAAAGCTGCAGTCATCCAACCGGCTCAAGTTGCATGAAGTGGTATTTATGAAGAAAGGCCCCCCTTGAGCCAGGGGGGGGACCAGTGCTTCAGCGCCATCTTGTGGCAACTGTAACATTCATGTTTGTGTGTATAGCTCAGTATGCCTGAGGAAATACTTCAATTCTGCTATATTAACACATGTGTCAAATATCCTATGATACATTTACATCACATATACTTCACTCTATGTAATGGGTCCAGGTTTCAATGTATCAGTATGGAGAAGTCCATCCTGTTTCAGTTGATAATGGGCTGTTCTAAACGTCAACTTTGAGCATTTCATAAAAATAATTGAGTTGAGATCCATTAAATCTACATTTTGTGAAAATTATTTCAATGTCTAATGTATGAGGGGGTGCAGTAGAGAACATTGGAGCACCATTCCTAGAGAGTGAGAAAGATATTTCAATTACCACTAATATGAGCTCAGTGAAGTCATTTCTGGTACATTTCATGTTTGCTCAGTTCCCATGCCACTCACATGATGTCTCCACTGTGTCATACTTTGACCATTTCCTTGCCTTCTAGCTCTGTCAGACATGGTCATACTCTAGTCTGCTACAAGGTGGCGCCTAAGCACTGGGCTCTCCTCCTGCCCTTGAGCGTAATACGCTAATCATATTCATTGTAAGACAATTAAGTTTATCTCACCAAAAGTGGCAATAAAGGATACTAGCCTTTAACAGTTTAATTCACTGCGCTATCCATGATGGAGAAAATACAATTAACCAAAATGTTTCCTCAAAGGAAAATTTTCCTGTTGTGTGAAAGTGGCTACTACTGTGAAACCTCTTAAGGCAGAAGAAAATGGACAGCACCATTATAATCACTGATTGATCACATTGGTGTCAGAACGTAGGGGTTATGCTAAGTATAAGAAAATGGGTTGCCTCTCCGTCTTTATGTCCATTATAAGCAGGGCGTTTGAAGATTATATCTGTAGCTATATCGTTTTGAAATACCCTCCTCTAGATGGTGTCCCAATGCGCAGCCGAAGAAATGGTAGTTACCCACTTGGCAAAAATTGTTTTTTTAACGTTTGCAAACGTTTTTATTTGGTTTGGGTAAAAAATGTTTTAAAAAAACCGTTATTTTGATGTTGAAAAACGTTTATAAACGTATTTTCAACCAAATGAAAACGTTTGCTTTTTCAACCAATTTCAACCAAATAAAAGCGTTTTTATTTACGTTTCTTGTACGTTAAAAAAAAACGTTTTCTTAGGTTTTTTTGAGTACATATAAAAACGTTATTTTGACGTTGAAAAAAAAACACGTTTTTCTGCCAAGTGGATAGTATAAGCCTGTTTGCTTCGGTCATTATGTCTATTTGGTTGCTCAAGATAGTTCAGTTATCAAAGTAAAGCATATAAACAAAAAGTACCTGTGTGCGAGTATGGCCTTTTCTCAGCCTATTCAAATTGGGGTTACTGTTTATTACACTAATACAAATGACCGTTTACTGGAGCAAACCAGGGACAAATCTTAAGTAAAAGGTGTAAGGATCAAACCTTCTTCGGGCAGGGTAAAAGATGATTAGGAAGAAAAGAGAAATGTGTTAACCCACCCCCAAATGTTATATAAAATAACCTCAAAACACAACTTTTTTCTGCCTGAGTCTACGTATACATTTTATTCACAATTTCTCAGCATTACGTGTCCATTCATTTGTGATTTCCTTCTAGATAATCGTTTATACCATAATCAGATAGATTTCACATATCTAAAGAAAACACTAGACCAATTTTTGAATCTCCTTCCAGCTTTTATGACTGTCTGAAAGCTGCAGGCACAAGTGCAGCGGATAGGGTTGGTTACATTTACTTTGACTACAATATCCTCAGCTTCAAACAGAGGTGCTTCAACATAGTTGTGAACAAAGCGGTCATTGACAAGACGTCACCTCGCAGATATTTAGATCCATGACAGGTTATTGAAGTAGTCAGCTGATGAAGGATCCAGTTGTATTTCAAGAGAGGATGACAAAGGATGTCAGCTATTTACATGTATTGAAAAAAAACTTTGCAGTGACTGAAATGGTTATACAAACATAAAGCAAACCTGAGACATACAACCATACATTTTCTAGGTACTGACTATTCACATCTCCATCTAAATGGGTTATCTTTAACATAGTGCTTGCAATAAACTTTGCTTTGTTTATTCATTTAGTGCTGCTATAGATCAGGCACTGCAAAGGCATAATGTTCTTAGTACGCAATTGCATATTATGTATGTATAAATGGCGTGCATTCTTATCAGTTGCACCTATACATATGAAATGATAAAACATATAGGGATGTGTTAACATTTTAGCATATAAATTCCATTTTTAATAATAGGTTGTGGGGATCACCCGTTAGATTACTACATTTTTATATATGTATTTGTATAAGTTTCTGGCGATTTTTATAGATAGACATAAAGTCAGTTATAGACATTTACACAAGGCATAACTCAAATATGGCATGTAATACGAAACGGCTTGTGGCATGTTACTCGATCCAACCTACCATCTCAGCATGGCATTTCAAAATGATATCTATAGATATAATTTTTAAATGCTCTCCAGTGACTTATCCAATGCCACCTGCGTCAAATGCTCAACCAGGCTTTCTGGGGTTGTAAGATGAATTCAGATTGACATAACGCATGTACACGTATGCATCTTCAAAATAATTCCAAGTATGACAATATCATATAAAAAGGCCTTACATTGATTAATTCTATTTATGCATCAATCGGATCCTTTCCATTTGATCAGATGATAAATTGCATGCGCTCCCTTATTTTCTATACTCATATATAATACTTAGGTGGTTGTTCCTCAGTGCATGGCTTTAATATGGGTAGCGTCCTGGCAGTCTGCGAGGTACAAATGCTTTTCCGCTCCGTCTGAACTTAATGCAAGCCACTCCAGGCCAAGTATTGAAGAAGAAGTTTCCAATCTCATCAGCCGTGGCCTCATTTGCATTTCTCAAACATTCCTTAAACCTAAAACACACACCATGATTAATATTTGTGTCTGATTTCTTCATTTGTAGAACACATGTAATTGGCATTTCATCTGTTACATGCAGTGAGGAATTATATATTGAACAGACATAATCTTCTGTAGATTGTTAAAGGCGTGGATTGTGTTATTCCGTAACTTCCAACATAACTTCGAAAAGTAAAATGAAAGCAAAATGGTATTAGATTTTTCACTTCAGGCGGATTTTAAAATGGTACATGTACCAGCAACACATTTTCTGCTGTTTTGTTGTTGTTTGTGTTGTTGTTTCTTTTGTGTGTTTTTTAAGTATTTGTTCATGAAAATGATTAATGCACTGATTACCAGCAAAAACATTTAATAATGATCCAAGGACAAATAGAAGTTTTTTTTAAAGTGGTGTTTATATACGGTTGTAATATAACACAATACAATGTTAAACCTTAGCATTTTATGCAATAAAATTATGAGTAGTTTTAATGATGAAAGTGAAACTTACCATAGATCACAGTCACAGTGGCTAATAGTGTAAAACCTCCAGTTGAAATACTCATATTCATACTGCATAGGCCCTATAGAGTATTGGCAATGGTCATGATGCCGGCAGCATTTGTCAGTCTCCACAGCTGTACCCAGATCATCATAGCTTAATGCTGTGTTTCCAATTCCACACCATTTGGTGGCAGGGTGGACGAGGTCCTGCTGCTTCTGGCCCTCTATTGACATAATACCCTCCAGTACAGTCAATAGGGTCACTATGGTGATCAGAAATGTACCTTGCATTTTCCTGATCATGAAACGCTCTTCTGTGTAGGGAGAGGCATTAACGTATCCGAGCATATAGTCACAGTGCAGAAGGTAGTAGGGCAATTGGCAGTTACCCCATCTAACATGGTGGATTCTATGTTGTATAGGGAACTTAAAGAGGGATTACACAGTATCTCTACTGATTTGTCTTATGCCAAGATCTAGAACAGTAGTGTAAAGAGGTTTTAGAGTTGCCAGTACTAAGGTAACTTAGTGTGTTTACAATAACAAGTACTAGGCTATTTTCATTAGGAGTTACCCTAGTACCCTAACTTTCAGTTTTGGTTAATTTCTATGTAATCCAAGTTCAAGAAATGTAGTAACTCCAGGTTTTGTCTCCATAAGTATCCATTTCCTAGCCAAGAAACTGTAATACTATCATAAAGTAGAATAGTGTATAAAAAATAGAATAAGGAAAAGTGTTCACACTTATTTGCATGTGAACCTTTATGTTGGATGGGGTAACTGCCAGTTACCCTAGTACCTTCTGCACCGTGATAGTGATATAACAGTACTATATTCAAGGGGCCTCTGCTATTAGAAGCTTCAGCGAAGCAATGCGTTTTGTCCTTAGGTTACCCCTTTACCCATATATCCATTTCTAGGTCACATGGAACTAATTGTGACCCATCCTGACAAAATGGTTTCGGAAGTCGCACAACCTCAGTATAGGGTGCGTCCACTGCCGACGGATGGACCATCCGTCGGTTTCATCCGTATCATTTATCATTGATTTCTATGGAGAAAAATATGGATGAAGGGAGACGGATGGTCCATCCGTCGCAGTGGATGCACCCCATTAGCCTTTGGTTTGGTGGGAAGTTACACGAATAGCTGTTTGACGGACTGCACTGCCACACTTTTCACTTAACGAATAACAACAATAATGTTACAAGAATAACAACAAAAGAAAAATTTATCGTGCTGTCTTGTGTAACAAGTGGTGGGTGTAGTTAGTACAGGTAGACAACCTACCACACAGGTGGTTGGAGAGTGATATCCTAGTAACTCCACCTGGTGCGATTATGTGGTAATAGCCGGCAGGCCTATGGTTATACCACTCACATTCCAGGGGGAGTGTGTGTGCCAAAGCAGGGCTAAACCAAAGGATGAGTCTTGGTGATCAACTAAGATGAGATAAGCATTTTGCAATGTATTTGTTCTTGGTATACCGGGTATGTTTGTCATTTGACAGATATAATAGTACAGACAGTGATTTCCAATCACCATATACTTTAATTTCATGAAGGCCTATCCTATTTAAGTAGGTGGCGCCACCTTTGCGGAGACTATGGGTGCCAAATAATCCTGACAATCCTGCTAGCTTACATGAAGCTTGCAGTTCCTGTAAGAACCAATTATATGTTGGAGCCGATCCAGTAGATGGGTGAATGAACAAAGGACTCGTAGGACGTTTGTCCCTTCCCAGTTTTCTCAACCAATAAACTGGGCACAGCGTAGCTGATGAAGCCACGATGGGAATCACCAATGAACGTTCACTGAATTGTATGGTCTTTGATGACCTCACAGATATAACCATGCCATAAGATGATGTTAGCATGTGTTGTGACGACGTAACATGTCCACTTCGCAGAAGACAGCGGAAACACAATTTCAACATACACCAGAACATCATATCAGTCCGATGTTTCATGTTCAAAATGTCAAAAATCCGCAATAAATGCTCCGGCAGTAGGGGTAAAACTCGTGTAGGTGAGTCCCCTAACAAACGCGTTGCGGGTTGCGCCAATTAAGGTGCATTTGACTTGGAATGAACCACGTGCTGGAGAATTCATATTAAACCAATCATGTAGGGCCTATATTGCGCTTACATAACTTGATATTGAAGAGTATTTGAAGCTGAAGGAAAGGTAAGCTATATATAAGCATACCACTTCCTTTGTAGCCGGTAAAGGATCATAACTGTTTGTTCTACAGAACTGTAGGTATTTTCGCCACTGAGAATGTCTTGTTTTCCACGTGGACTCGGCCCAGCATAGGCATTGTAAGTCCTTCCATCGTATTCTCACCTTGGATTCTGTAATAGCAGCAACATGAGAAGGTATCACTACAGACTTTTCTAATGTTATTATATTTTCATGTTGAAATACGCGATAAGGTAACAGCTAGGACATTATTTCTTGAGCTTACTCTTCTTGGGACAATATTTATATTTAAAATAGCACATCTGCAAAATATATCTCGTAACCAATTCATGGAATTCAAATTGGTAGATCTGCCTGTAGATAAACATTGTTGAACTTGGGTATTGTCTGTATACAATAGTATAGTACAGTCTTTTAGATGATGGCCCCAGTTTATCAATAAACTGAGCACCGGCCATAGTTCTAACATATTCATTTGGGAATCAAATAATTCGTTATCACTTGGGGCATCTACGTGGTGAGGACAAACATCGCTTATTTTGTTCCACAATCCCCAAAGAATATTATCATTAGTATCATGGATACCAAACCCTGTTGTTGATGAATCAACGTGAATTGAATATGTTGTATTAACATCATGACGTCTGATAATTTTTGCCATGCCGTTAAACCATGAGAGGAATGATGACCACCATTGTAAGTCTTCCTTGTATAAGGAGCCTATAGACAATCTGCGACAATTTTTTGTGGCTTTCAGTAAATTGAATAAACGTCTTGTAAACGTTCTGCCACCTTTTACGAGTGTGGCACAATGGCTTAGAATGATAGTTATTTTTTCTAGGTTTTTCTTGAACACCACGTTTTATTCTTTAATTCATTTGTATACTTTTTTGCCATCAGAATCTTTTCGTCTTATAGACGAAGCTCCATATTTATAAGGTCAATTTCTATGCCCAGAAGGACAGTCACTTGAGCAGGGGCTTTCATTTTTTTCCAATTAATATTGAACCCTATATGACGTAACAGATTTACTAATACTTTCTGGTTATACTGACAAATCACAAAATTTTTACCAGGTATATAAAAATCATCAAGGTAATTAATTACTTGTATACGGAACCTGTATAGGTAGCGACATATGAAATCTGACATAGAGTTGAACAGAAAACAAGCACTGCGTATGCCGAAATACATAACGTCATCAACATAGTAATTTTTGCCCTCACCACAATTCCAACTAAATCCACAATAATTTCTACAAGCACGATGGATATTAATGCTTCTATAAGCGTCTGATATGTCCACCACTGCGGTATAACCATTATCTTGAGAAATACCAATTGCATCATCAACACTGGAATATGTAAATTTTTGTGCTGTTTTAATCATATAACCGTTGATACTAAATGCTGGTTGTGAACAATCGGTAATACATCTTATTCGACCATCTGGACGTGGTTTTGTCCCGGGGGGCCCACTCTCAAATTTATGGAAACCATGTGCGTACATCACCTTGGAGGTGGTACCCCTTTTAGTGGGGCAAATTTTCAGAAAAACACCCCCCTTTGGACTGGTTCCCCCCAAATTTTTCCAGAAATCATACCCCTTTTGGCGGGACACCTCTTGGTTTACAAAAACTGTACCCCTTTTGATGTGTTGCCTCTTAAAAAATTGGGGAAAAATGACCAAAATGTGCCTCTTTTTCATTGAAAGGTTTGAAGAATGGGTTCACTTTTTAGACCTAAATTCCTACCCCTTTTAGCCCAAAATGGCCAAAAATGTACCCCTTTTAAGGGATCCGGCCGTACCCGCCCACAAACCCCAAAAGGTACCCCTTTCCCTCTACTTTTTGTACGCACATGGTTACTATAGTTCATATAGGGAGTGGCCCCCCCGGGGGTTTTGTACCTAATGAGTGCACACAACGAGGGGCATCAGTAACTAGACTTATCTTCTCCTCCATTAACTTGCGTTTGACAGTTGCGGTCAACTTGTCACGAGCGTTTTCAACACTACTATAATTGTGTTGATTATATGATACCTGACAATCCTCATCAAATATGATCACACCTCTACAAATAATTGTTAATCTAAACAAGTCGTCAGGTTTTATTTCACTATCAAAGGCTCACATTGCACAAGCTCTACACGGTTTTAGTTGTACTTTGACACTATTCAAATAGTACCTACATGTACATGTTCCGTCAAAACATTCAGAAAACAATGGTAAATGGGTATCCTTTGACACCTGAACGCACATAATATAACTGTTGTGCGGGCTAGAACTAATACCACAACCTGACGAAGATTTGCAATAAACAAAACTCACACGAACGTTTTCTTTGATTTGACTTGGTTCTGTAGGTAAAACCACATTCGTTGTGTGACTGCCATTTTGAATTGAACAGTGAAAAGGCTGGGGATTTTCGTAATCTTGATGCTCATTTACAACAACAACAACCACAACAACAACCACAACCAGGGCCCGACCCAAATCTGAATCCACCGCCACCACAGCCTGCATTGCCAATCCCCGACCCAGGAGCACCACAGGGTTGAATACCCAATTAAATGTGATCAGTTGATGTGCCAAGCATAGTTGGTATTACCACTACAAACCATACTGACCTACTGACTGCCCTTCATTAGGTAAATTATTAAACCACTGTGAAAACATGATTTACTCCATACGAGATACTGCATCGGAATTATTAGTGTTTTTTCCTCAACTATTGACTAATGTGTATGCACATACGTAGGATCCTATAAGATTACTATCGAGCAATGTCACTGTTTTTTTAACCATGTCAATGCCCTGGGTGTGTGTGGGAATTGAACTATAGTGCCACAATAATACTTACCTGGGTAAATTACACATTGCGTACCACATTATGTGCCACATCATGTTACAAGACAGCTGATAACTCCTGGCCTATTTGTTTTTATTGGCAGTCTCCAGACAGCAGCGATGTCAGTTTACACACTGCACAACTCTAGGGGGGAGTTCCTCCCAGATTATATAAACAATCATGATGGGATTACGTATTTATTTGATTATCGGTGTGGAGCAGATATTGGTAGAATGACCAACCTAGGGATCAGGGAGCTCCACAAGTATAACCCAAGACTGATTGTCATGGCTGCAGGCCTGTGCAACATAACCGTGAAATATTATGAAACTGGTCTTGTCGAGCTCAGAGCCAGCCCTGAAGATATCATATCTGACTACATTGAGGCCATGATTAATTTGCACATCAAAATTCAGAGTTGTTACCGACGCACATATCATGTTCTGCCTGATTATAGGAGTTGACTTGTTCCACTACAATGATTTACTATATGAGCACCCACATCAGAAGATCTTGAATCAAGTCATTTTGGATGTCAACAGAGAGATCACACATTACAACTGTAGTAATGATGTGCCCACTCCTTGGACAGCTACCCTTTTTCATAAAGGGGTTGGACAAGGAAGGACAATCCACAACTATGATTCGTTGAATGATGGCTGCCATTTAGATCATGATGGCAACCTCTATTATGCCAATGAACTCACAAAAGCGATCGAAAAGCTGTACATTGCTACGAATCATTTCCAGTACTAATGATTATTTTGTTTTCAGTCATACCTGCAGGTATCACCATCTAATCTATGTCAGTTTATCTATATAAGGTCATCTATAGTATCTAAGATCATTTGATCAATAGGTCACTAGAGACTATTGCACAATGATTACTGTTCATTGCTCACGTTTGGCAAATGGTAACTATGTAAATGTGTATATATGTTCCTTAGGTTTAACTGTGGCAACTGAAATTGCCATATAACAGTGAATATCACTGGCTTTCTATCTATGTCAGTTTATCTATATAAGGTCATCTATAGTATCTAAGATCATTTGATCAATAGATCACTAGAGACTATTGCACAATGATTACTGTTCATTGCTCACGTTTGGCAAATGGTAACTATGTAAATGTGTATATATGTTCCTTAGGTTTAACTGTGGCAACTGAAATTGCCATATAACAGTGAATATCACTGGCTTTCTATGTATCATTACTTATTTGGGGCTGTGTACAAATGACGTCATACAGGAGGGGGGAGGGGGGTCCCACTCCCCATGACCAAGCATGACAAGGGGAGGAGGGGGGGTCATGGGCTGTATGACATCATGTCATAAAAAAATCACAAGTTTTAACAAGAAAAAAAGATTTGTAAAGGTAGGGAAGTTTAATGCATTCATCTGATATGAAATACCAATACAGGCATGCTTTCCTCAGACATCCCACTCAAAGAGTATCACTCCCATCAATGTCAGTGTTGGTTGACTAGGCCTACTCTATCCTACCTCTAACCCAGGCCCCGTATTACTTTGAAATACCCTTTTAGTTGGACACGTTTTACCATACATAGGACCCCATGTATAGGTTGATCCCTGCAGGTAAGAAGCTCCCTGACCATGAGAATTTGGTAGAAAGCTTCAAAATGACCCAAATTCTATTCTATATGATATATTTCACACTTCAAAAACCCATTGGTAACTTAAGGATTTCTCATTACTTATCAATGGGCCATTCTGTCCTGCAGACATTAATGTTCTGCAGGCTCTGACTGATTTTGGCAGTACCGGATTCCTCAAGAACACAAGGTCTTGAGATTACAGTCAGTCATTCGGTCCCACATGTCTGGTCATTTCTGCAGGCCCGGCAGCAATTTTCACAGCAATGGCCTTGGTCCCACATGTTTTTTGGACTGCGAGGGGTGCAGTAGATTTCCATGCAGAGGTGCAGAAAATTTTCTGACCCCTTCCCTTTTGACAGGTTGCAATTTCCCTGGTCACCCCCCCTTGTTCTAAAATAATTCACAGGCTTTCTTACTGAAAAGGCATAACATCTTTTTGACCCCTCCCCCAGCTTGAGGTGTCAAAGTCATTTCTCCCTTGGAAACAAACAACCTTACTCTCCTTTGTCTGAATGAGACTCTAGGGGCTATGCCTTATATGCAGGTTCTACAGTAAAAACTGACTGCTTTGTATGTCTGATTGCAATTGATGGTCTTCTGACAAATTGATCCTTTTCTTTTATCATGTATTAGACTATTGATCTAGACAGGATTTTTTTTTTCAGGATATTTTGTGACAGGAAATACTTGTGTATGATCAATACCATAGGCATAGTACTCTGTGTATAAGGCACGGAAATTCAATCCACATATAGGGACTCATAAGCTGATGCTGACAGTGTTCGGCATGTTTTTCTGTTCATTAATTTTGTTGATCAGTGCTAGTTCATCTGTTTTATGTTGCATGTGTCCTTGATTGCCAATTCACACCCATTATGTCCCTTTGAACCATTTCAATTTGTTTATCTAGGCTGTACACTATTCATGCACTTTGGGCGGGGGGTGGGGGGTATCTCTGCATGACGTCATGTTAAGGGGGGGGTCAAGTGTTGTATGACGAAACATGACAAGGGGGGGAGGGGGGGTCAAAAATGGTCAAAAAAAGCATGATGTCATTTGTACACAGCCCCTTTTTTCTTTATCACTATAACCAGTGCACTACATAACAAGACCTTAATGCTACTTGTTTTCCAGTTTTCTTTAGGGAATGCTTGTGTGCAGTCTCACACACACACACCGACTATATCACAACTTTGTGGTCCAATAGCTATAGTTATAAGCAACACACCATGCGAACGATTTATTTCTCCCCCCCATACCCCCCTATGTGTTTTCATTTTTCATCATTACCATTGTTCACTTACAAGATACAGATATGGTCTTATCTGCCAGAATGGCATAAATGTAACATATGCAGTCTATATGGGAAAACCATTAAAATCTCATACATTCTTCCATATGCCGATGTAATGGGTGTCTGTGAGACATGGTTAGACAAACATCATGATACATCAATGATATCATACCCTGGCTATAATATTGTAAGGCTGGATTGACACCCTTATGTTGATAAAGACTGTGGCGGATTACTTTTCTATGTCAAAGAGAATATTATCATAACTGAATGTCCACTTGAGTCAGCAATAACTCCAAATTATGAAGTTTTGACTATTGACCTTGAGATCCATAAAGCTATATATAAGGTGATTCTAGTCTACAAGCCCCCTGAGGTAGGAAATCAACATGTTATTGACTACCTGATTAATCTACTTGATAAAACTGTACCCACTAGAAAGATTGTAATTATGGGAGATTTTAATATTGATTTACTTACACTGTCTGACATAGATCAAAAATGTATTAAGAGAATAACTAATGTCAATGGTCTTAAGCAGTATATTACGATCCCAACAAGAGTAAAAGGTTTATCCAGAACCCTTATTGACCATATGTTTACAAACTGTGATTATGTAAGTCACCATGGTACAGTTAATATTTGCCTAAGTGATCACATGCCGTTGTTTCTAATCTTAAAACGTGAAAGAAACAAAATTCCTAAGGAATTAAAAACTATTAGGGTGTACAGAAATTTTGATATTAATGTCTTTCACCATGACTTTTACAATAGCAATTGGGTTGACTGCAAGCTGCTGGATAAGCATAAAACTGATCCTCGTGAATTCTGGAACGGTGTTAGAAAATTGCTCCCTAAATATAAACGTGACTGTATAAATCAACTTCTTGATGATGAGACTGGGCACAAATATGGTCCTGCTCAAATCCCTTATTATATCAATGAATTTTTCACTAAAATTGGTAAAAAACTTGCGGATGTTTTACCCAAGGTATTATATAGGAGCAATATACCACAAATACATGTAAAGCATGACCTACTGTTTACTCTGTTTGATGAAGATGATATAAAAAAGCTATTATTGAAATTGATGTCTCTAAGTCATCTGCTATCACAAATGTGAAATCCTCTGTCATTAAGCAGTTATTACTTCGAGACTGTAGTAAGCTTAGGATGATCTTTAACAAATCCCTATTAGATGCAAGTTTTCCTGATGTGTGGAAACATGCCATTGTCACCCCCATACCAAAGAAACCCAATAGTAAATCTGTGAACGATCTAAGGCCCATAAGCCAACTCCCACTACCTGGCAAAATTCTTGAAAAATTAGTTATTACAAGGCTTAAAAATTATATGGAAGGCAAAAATTATATCACTTGTGCCCAACATGGTTTCAGGAAAAATCACTCTACATTATCTGCTGTCAGTGCTTACTTGGATATGGTCTATGAAAACTTTAACAATAGGAAGACTACCTTCTCTATCTTCATTGACTATAAAAAGGCATTTGATACTGTTTCTCACCCTATACTAATACAAAAATTATCTGATTATGGACTTAGTGACAATACATGTGATTGGTTTAAGTCCTACTTGACAAATAGAACTCAGGAAGTTGGTGTGAATAACAAATTTTCTAAGACCTTGCCTATAACGTATGGAGTGCCACAAGGCTCAACAGCAGGTCCTATTTTGTTCATTATCTATATAAATGACCTGGTGAAGCAGGTAGGAAACTGTAATATAGTTCTTTATGCTGATGATGCTGTGATTTCCTCCACTGATCCGAGAGAGCTACAAGTTGCTTTAAACAAGTTGTCAAGTTGGTGTATTATGAACACTCTTACGATAAATCAGAAAAAAACACAATACATCCCAATTTCTATATTAGGGGAGTACAACTGGAAGACGTACAAGCCTTCAAATATTTGGGTGTAATTTTAGATAATAACCTATCCTTCAATAAGCATATTAGTACTGTCTATGATAGGGTAAACTCCAAGGTTATACAGTTAGCTAGAATAAGAAAATATACAGATGTTAATACTGCTCTAAATATCTATACCAGCACCATTCTTTCTCATTATGATTATTGTGATGTAATCTATGATGATAATTGTAAGGACCAACTCAAAGACTTGCAGCTCCTTCAAAACAAGGCGTTGAGAATAGTATATAATGTCAGGCTTGGACCTAACCCAAGCATGACCACAAGACAAACTCATGATAGGGCCAATGTCAAAAGTCTGAGAGAGAGAAGGTATATTCAACTAATTTACTATGCCTATGATCTAAAAATTAATGTTGATCTCATTGACAATAGGGATTTACCAACCAGACGTTTCGACAGTACAAGGTACCGTTACACTCGTATCAAACATCCTGTATATGGTAAATCAGCCAGGTTTAGAGCGATAAATTGCTGGAATAACCTTTGTGCAAAATACACTAATATTCTGGAGAAAGAATTATTCAAAAACATAATCCAAAAAGATTTTCCAAACTGTTTTATTATACCAATTGACACAAACTGGTTTAGGTAAGTCTAGTAGCTGGTATTACCACTTCTAGACAATAATCTTATAATTTGCCACTGCAGCAGCTGGTAGTTACCACTGCTCATTGTGTCATTATCTATGTCTTTTCATGCTGTATTATCTATGATATTATCACTGTTTTACTGTTTCTCCATATCTATGTCTATGTCCTTGATATTGCATTCTATTTTTCATCCTAGGGTATGTCATGTGGTATTACCACAGTCATTATGGTGAATTGACATTTACGCTCGAGATTGATATGGGCTTTTCTCCTATGATAAGAGGTCTTTTGGTAATGTAGTATTTACTACTATGCCAGATGTTCATACTATGCACACTTACATATCATTACACTATACTTATCTTATTTTTCAAAATACCATATACTAAGTTGAATTCTCCAGGCACAGTATTAGATCTCTTCCTCATGATAATTTTCTTTTGCTTCCCTCTATCTCTGTTTATATGTTGATGTCACTGTGCTAGCAGCAATATATATACATATATATACATGTAGATCTTCCGGCACTGATCGAGCCAAACCTGAGTGTACTGGAGTCTCTATGAGCTGCAGGTATTATACTTCAGGATGTAAAATATTACACTATGACAAAATACTAAACTCCTTCCACATTTTCAATCCCCCTTCATCCCTCACCTGCCACTCCCCTCCCCTTCCCCAAGACCACTGAGTGGTTTCACCAATACTATAATGCGAGTGCCTGGAGTCTTGAACTTTTCTGATTTTTCTGATCTATCATGTGTGAATACGATTGTTAGAAGCTATTTTCTCTGCTTTATGGTCCACTGAAGATAATATTATTACTCGAAGCCGTACCAATTGTCAACATAGGAGGCTGAAATGTGGGCCCAGATGGCTGAACGGCCAGACCGAATTCTGGTTTTTAACTTTAGACCCAATAAAACCTTTTAAAAAAAACAAGGAATTCCGAAGTTCCATTGATTGTGCAAGCTGAATAATTACTAATGTCAGCACTAATATCGACGTTTTCACTTCATTGCGAATTGTTAAACACTGTTTCATGAAGGCTGATATCCGAAACTAAGACTGCAACATTCGTCCTGGTGGAAGAACTGTCATGGCGGCGACCTGCCTTCTGGTTCAGTTTTTTTTGCTTATGACTTGATGAAAATTCATTAATCCCTGGCGATTCAGGATGATAATTTGAATGAATAACTTTCTCCGGTGAGAAAACTAAATGCACATTCAGTTCACTTGAAGAATTAATCCGAGGACAAGCTATATTGTAAGTGTGGAAGCCATTTTGTGGAGGATAATTTGGGCATTTACTTCTTCAAATTAAAGGATTAATCAAGAAACACTTCTTCAATATGGATTCTCTGACTCCTCGTGGCCCGCGCTGACAGACCGTGAGTTTTGGTTTTACAGTTATTGCACCACTTGTTACCCTGCTTTTTATTTTTACACTCAAAAGATCTGTGTCCTGGTTTTCCGCAAGCATAACATGTATAACTCGGTTTGCTGGGGTTGTCACTCTTCCCGGCATCGGACACAGTTTTCATCACATTCTCCTGTCTCGAGTTGAACTCAGCGTCACTCGACCGGCACTTTTCCGTCTCCTCAAAATTTCCAAGTGCCACTTTAAAGTCACTGAACCTATGGTCATCCTTTTGGGTGGTAACAGTTCCAAAAGTATTATATTCAGCTGGAAGACCTTTCAGAACCATAGCAACAAGTAAAAAGTCACTCACTTCTTCCCCTGCTTCTTTCAGCGCAATTGAAGCGGTCTCCGCACGGATGACGTAGTCGGTGATACACTCATCAGTACCTTTTCTCAATGATGTCAGTTCAGTGTAAAGGGAAATAACCCTGGGCTTACTTTTGCCTTTGTAATGGTCTCTGAGAATTTTAAGAGCCTGTCTGCCTCATCCTTAGCATCTCTCATGATAAGGGATAAGCTCCTATCATCCAAATACTGTACAATTTCTGCATATGCCTCTGCCTTTTTATCTGCAGCTGCAATACCATTCCCAGCAATTGTATCCAGTAACTTCATTTGCCTCATGTGGCCTAAAAATCTACATTCCCAAAGTTCATACTTGCCCTCATCTCTATCAAACATCAACCTGTGCCTGGGCCCATGACCTGTTAGTGTGGAAGCCATTTTGTGGAGGATAATTTGGGCATTTACTTCTTCAAATTAAAGGATTAATCAAGAAACAATTCTTCAATTTGGATTCTCTGACTCCTCGTGGCCCGCGCTGACAGACCGGAAGCACTAAGTCTTTATTCAAAGTTGTGACCAGTTAAAACAACATACATGTTTAGTTTACTTCTCTCACCACAGAGGGCAGCACCAGTAGCGCTGTTCCCGCGCTCATTTACCGAGGATCAACGTGAGGTTATACTCCAACATATATGATCGACAAAGTTCACATAAAATTGAAAGCCGTTCGGCTGTCTGGCCTAGCCGGAGCGGTTGAACCTGTTCAATAACTTTCTTAAGTCATTGCTGGCAGTTGTGTGGGTAACATCAATAGCTTTGACACTGCTGCAAATCATATTTCACCCAAAAGTGGCTTCTAGGCCTCTATCATCTGGCGTCAGTTTTATGCAATATTATGTGTTCGGTGTTAGCATAATCCATATGCATAGTTGTAGAAGACTTAGTGTTGACTGGCTAACACGCTGAGTTTATTTACTACTTTTACTGCATATTACAGAGTCAACGGATGAGTAATTCATTAGAAACTGGTTTGGAAATGGTAATCAAAGACAAATAAATCAGATTTGATGTAAAAGCTGGTGTTTGTACAGCTTGCACTACTATGAATTTGGCTACTTAGGATGAAATTGGCAATTCTAGGGTAGGCCTAGTATAGTATCTCAAAATTGAAACTGGCCAGCAAGAAACGCATTTAGTAATTTCAATGTCAAAATACACAGGAATTGATGGGTTTCAGTTGCATTACTACTCATAATCAGGCCTACTTAACACAATTTACTCATCTACATGTAGCTCAATAGTTGTTTTCATTTCATATTCTAAAAGAAAAAGTCTGGTTCAGCCTTTTGGTGCATTGAAGAAGAAAAAAGTAAAAAAAAAGAAGAAAAGTCTGGTCTTGGCTGCTTCAGCTGCAATAGACGTATTTATCAATTGTTATTATGAAGATAATGCAAAATGATAATGAAAGGGGGTGAAATACCGCAACACACTTCTTCAACCTTGTACTTAAGTTACTATAGCCACATATTTATACGCACTAACACAGAACAAAAAAGGAAGAGTCACATTGTTTGCCGCCCCAAAAAGGAACTTTAATTCTCTCCACTAGCAGGACGTTACTGATTTCTAGAGCAAAAAGGAGGACATACCTTTAGCGTCAAAAGCAGGAGGACTTATTCAGGTGACATGCTGACCTTACATATCACCACCCCATCTGTCAGCTACATTACAGTCTATAATTTCTTCTCGCCAGCTCTATATCACAGAGGGTGCAGTAGTGTTAGGCCAATAAATACATGTCTATGACTTTTTACAGCCCCCTTTTTATGAAGAAGTCTGATAACAGACCCCCTTTTTGGAGCCCTCTTCCATTACATGGAATATTCAAGTTAATTCCTTTCCTTACAAGTTATGATAGGTATTAAAAGCCCCCTAATATCAAGATGTTATTAGGGTAAAGTGACCATGAGTCGTCCACCTGGGCCTCTTTACAACCTACTAGTTATTCCAGGATCTTTGTAATAGTGGGAAAACTTGCAGGGGTCATCTAAAAATGGATATAAATATTACCCAGATGTCTTACTCTTTCCATCCAGTGATGTTACAACTTTCATACCCATAGTCATGGAGCTCTTTTAGCACCCATTATTCAGTAGATGTGAATTTTCTTTCATCAGTACCATGAGTTGGCCACTGCAGTACCTTGAGTCATCCACATCATAAAATGACTCAACGAATTCATAGTAAAGAGTGTACTTATGAAGTAATACAAGGAAAATGTTTATTCCCGGCTGAGTGTTCTTGGTCAGAGTGTTTCTGTAATGATTTTACTAATTACAATGCTGATTATCACTGTTTCTTGGGTAAACATAAATTATAGCAAACTTGTCCCCATTTATCAGCTGTCAGTTATTTCAAAGTGGCTGTCAATCTATCAGAAGACCTCTCTACCTAATTGGTAGAATATAGTTGATTTTGTTGAAAAATAATGGATAGTGGTAGATTCAATTTCCCAAAGATGGAAAGATAGCAGGTGCTATAGCTCAACATATTCTATCAGTGTAAATAGCTTAGGGAGTGTTCATTTTTTAACAACGGGGGGGGGGGTTGGTGAGTTTTCATTTTGACCCCTGAAAATATTTTCCGCCCCCCCTTTGAGAAGTGCCAAAATATTTTTGGCCCCCCCTCAGGAGGGGTCAAAATATTTTGCGCCCCCCCAAACATTGAGTTGTGTTGCACCACATTGTACAGCATCATATCACACTCAATTGCATTGTTTTACTGAAGTATAAGGTAAAGGGATCACTTCCCAGAGTTATTATCATCAATTTATTATTTTTCTATTGGAATGCAAGAAATTGAAAAGGGGGTTCCAATTATCAATACCTATTTCATCAGTAGCTGCAGTGCGAGTCACACACTACTTAGCCTTATGTCTTTTGTTTGAAAAGGAGCCAGGACAAGCTAAGTATAGCGTGGTCAGGGGGCATCACCCGCCACAGCCAAACAGCTTTATAAATCTAGAGCCTAAATTTATTTATAAATCTAGAGCCTAAATTTATGCATTCTGGTATTTTTTGAGGTTTCCCTATACCCTCTGTTTAAATTCTACTATAGGGACCCTTCATACAAAAATATTAGAATGGGATCTCATTGCATGGATCTGGATGAATCACAAGATTGATCTCTGTGGTCTTAGGTTAAAGCAAGCAAGCAAACTGTATTTGAAGGATCTTTTAAGTCTGAACTTACTTGCTGCAAACACACATGGGCCTTTATGACTCTTAACTATACGGAATGGGAGATGGGCTGTTTTAGCACAGTCTGTGGAAATTTTGTTTGGGGGAGGGGGGTAACCAAAGCAATCCAAACCTGCAAATCAACTTTAGCATTTACAAGGGTTGGGGGTTTGGGTTTCTGAAAACGTCTGACCCCTTCATGTATGATGGAAATCTTGCTATCCTAATGGAAATTTGAACCCTGGATACTAGAAGTTTGCCGAGACATGAATTGATGTGCCCCTAGCCTTTCAGTTACTTGATTCTGCTGTAAAGTACTATCTACAGATCGGTTCCCCAGGGAAATTTGGTAAATCTAGACATAATATCATGCATTGTCAGGTCAATCTGTAAGCAAATGGCCAGGCCAACTCTAAGTATGTGCATACTGCTTTCCAAGAAAAATGTTTAAAACTCTTGGGCAAGTTTTTTTTTTATTCTAGTGTGATTAATATGTGATAGAGAGTTAGAATCAGAGGGGGGTCGGGGGGCATGTCCCCCAGGAAAATTTTGAATATTGAAAAGTCAAATGGTGCATTTTGGTGACATATGACTGGATGGTGCAGGGGGGGGCACACTTCCCACCTGACCCCAAGGTTTTACTACCCCTGTGTCATCAATACACTGTTTTGGCTCAGGGAGCCTAAGGGTATATGGAGATGTCCCCCAGGAAAATTTTAAATATTGAGAAGTCAAATGGTGCATTTTGGTGACGAATGACTGGATGGTGCAGGGGGGCACACATCTCACCTGACCCCAAGGTTTTACTACCCCTGCATCATCAATACACTCTATTTGGCTCAGGGAGCCTAAGGGTATATGGAGATGTCCCCCAGGATAATTTTGAATAAGCGAGAAGTCAACTGGATGGGTCGGGTTTATCCCTGTTGAGTCCATCTCGTATGGGTCTGTATGGTCTGGTTCTGTTCAGTCTGGATCCATCTGATTCTGTCCGGTCTGGTCTGGGTCCCATTTAAGTCTTGACTGGGTCTGTTGTGGTAGGTTCAGTCCAGATCCATTTGGTCCAAGTCCACTTGGTCCGGGTCTTTCCAGTCGAGGTCGGTTTAGTCTGGGTCTGTCAGGGCAGTCCAGGTAGATCTGTCTGGTCCGGGTCAGTCCGGTCTGGATGAGTCTGTCCAGGTGGATCTGTCCGGGGGCAGTCTGGGTGGGTACAGGTCGGGCCATCCGGGTCAGGCCATCCAGGTCAGGTCAGGTATGTCTTGCTAGATGACCCCAACTAATTATCAAAATGGGTATTCACGGCAAGTCGCGTCAATTCGTGCCTCATCGGGTCTAAAAATTTTACGCCCCCCCCAGAGCAGTCAAAATATTTCCCCCCCCCCCTCAGGAGGGGTAAAAATATTTTACGCCCCCCTCAAACTCACCAACCCCCCCCTGTTGTTAAAAAAAAAATGAACACTCCCTTAGAACCCAATGAAATGGTCACTACTAAGTTCATTTTGGACCAAAAAGCAATAGTTGCCGACTCAAGGTACATGTATAGTGATCGACTCAAGGTGCATGTATTGCTCAAAGACACCTTGGGTCAGTCTTATCATACCATGAGTCAACTTCTACACAGCAGATTGTTGACTTTTGTACTGAACACTATAAAAGGAATAATTTCAAGTTAAATGATGTTTGACAGAGTATGAATGCAATGCTTTTTCCAATTTTATTTAGGTTTAACTCTGTTACTTGGTCAATATCACATTAGCACTAATCTATCATTTTGTTGCTGGAAAATCATCATCAACCTATATCTGACTTCAATAATAATTTACAAACTCTTGTGTCATCCAGAGCTCCGGGAAGGTGCTAGACTAATATTCCAAACAAATGCTAAGATAGCTTATAGCATATCATGCTATATAGCACCAGTGCAAATAGCTTAGAATATACTAATATATTCATTAACACCTTCATTTTGTGCCCAAAACCAAGCAAAATGGCCGACTCAAGGTACCTGGACGACTCAAGGTCACTCAACAGCCCCCTTTTTTCCATGTCTTGACACGTCAACAGCCACTGCTCCGAGGGGTCGGTACCATGCGCAGTTGGTACCCAAACCGAGGGTCAGTGCCCACTGGGGGCGATACAAAGATAAAGAGAGTAAGATTGATAAAGGGTGTAGCATACAATTGCTCTCCAAAAGCTCTCATGCCAATAATGAACAGATTCAATGTAATGTAACCTGTCTGTATATTTGTTCTTTTACTTAATTGGCATGCTAGACAGGTTTGTCTATGTCTGACTCAATAAGGATATTGACCAAAGTGATTCCACGAAGTGTGCACTAAGATAGATACCCTCCAGCGAGAGTAGGGTGCTTTTCCTGCCCGTGTCAAATTAATGCACGGCACTCCAGGCCAGGTATTGAAGAAGAGATTCCCAACCTCATCAGCTTTATCTTCATTAGCATCCCTCAGAAATTTCTTGAACCTAAGAATACAACAGAAAAGGTATTGTATGAACATTCCTGATCACAATTAGGAGAGTAAGCTCAGTTCCATTGTAATTTCCTGTGTATAAAGGACGAAACCAAGAACTGCAACCTTAGGCCGTCAGATTGAGTACCCAGGGTGGTCAATCTGATGGTTCATTTCCATTTTAATTTCCTGTGCATGTATAAAGGACGAAACCAAGAAGGGGAGCGGGGATGCTTCACACTGAACTTCCCAAAGCCGTCAGGTTGAGGATAACCAAATCTGCAACCTTAGGCCATCAGATTGAGTACCCAGAGGGGTCAATCTGATGGGTTCAGCAACACACTGACCCAAGGTAACCAAACTGATTACATATATAATGTTTGAGGGACAACCTTGGTGTTGACTACCTTGGGTCCTCAGTCTGACAACCCAAAGTTGTAAATTTGGATATAGTCAACTTGTGCACCGAAAGTTCTCAGCAATGAAGACTTTCAGTTCATATCTGGTCACAAAATATTTGATCTGTTAGTGGCACATTTGTGCCACCTTGTGAGATAGTTACATTGCAACACAGCTCTTATTCTGAGTTGAGGTAGACTGAGGGATTTAATCATTTTTAACTTTAGATTAAAGCAAATAGGCCGGGGGCTGATAGGGCCCGCCATGCCCCCCCCCCACATCCCAATGGGACAGGTATTCTTTCGATCCTTCCCAGCAAATTGTCGTTATCTGTCGCCATGATTTGTCATCAATGGTGACTCCTTTTTGAGTGATAACTCACTGCGTCATCTTTCGCCACTGTGTGTCAGTCTCACATGGCATGGCGATTTATCACAACAGTCACCAACATGATCTCACTCACTGCGTGAGTATGTGCCACCCCTTGTCATCCCTCACAAAGCATGGTGACTTATCACCACCATCGCCAACATGGATCTAACTCACTGCGTGAGTATGTGCCACTGCCTGCCAACTCTCACTCAGAATGGCGGCTTATCACAAGCATCGCCAACATGGATCTGACTCACTGTGTGATTATGTACCACTCCCGGTCAACTCTCACTCAGAATGGCAGCTTATCACCACCATCGCCAACATGGATCTCATTCACTCCGTCAATATGTGCCACTGTCTGTCAACTCTCACTCAGAATGGCGACTTTTCACCTGCATTGCCACATGGCTCTCACTCACTGCGTGAGTTTGTGTCACTCCTAGTTAATCTTCTCACAAAATGGAGACTTATCACCACCGTCGCTGACATGGGTGTCACTCCCTGTGTGAGTGTGTACCACTGTCATCGACTCTCACACAAAATGGCGACTTATCACTACCATTGCCAACATTGGTCTCACTCAATGCGTGAATTTGTGTCACTCCAAGTCAATGCTCTCTGAGGATTGCATCATCTGTCACTCACTCTCATTCAGAATGGCAACTTATCACCACTATTGCCAGCATTGGTCTCACTCAATGCGTGAATTTGTGTCACTCCAAGTCAATGCTCTCTGAGGATTGCATCATCTGTCACTCACTCTCACTCAGAATGGCAACTTATCACCACGATTGCCAAAGTTGTTGAGACAGCACCACTGTTCAACATGTAGCCAATCTAGGAAGTGTGGGCATGAAGTATAAGTCCCATACGTATCAAATGTGCTTTGTTTCACACTGATTTCCATGTAATACTTCAGAGTTGAATCAAACAAGATTATATAGACATAATATCAATTGAATTTAGATAGAGGTATCTCTAAAATGAAAGCAACTATCCATAAACACCTTTTCTCTGGTTACAGGAAAAATACATAGGGAAATAACTACATGAACACCTTGTCTGTGGTTAGAGGGAACATACATATGGCAATACCTTCTCTGGCAAAACATGTATTGATCTGGCAGATGTGAGGCTGCATGATTACCAATGTCGATGATCATGAGCTTTTCATCTAACAAGATGAGTGATCCCCAGCATCGCCATCACTGGTGAGTCTGAGTGATCACCACTCTTGCCATCCGTGGTGAACCTGCGCTATGACGTGGTGCACGTTTCATCTAGCGAGGTGAGTGATCAACCGCCTTGCCATCCCTGGTGAGTGTGAGTCATCACGATCCTCGCCAACCGTGGTGAACGTGCACTATGGCATGGTGTGCGTTTCATCTAGTGAGGTGAGTGATCACTTGTGTCACCATCCCTGGTGAGTGTGGGTGATCAAGCTCCTCACCATCTGTGGTGAACCTGTGCTATCACGAGGTACGCCTTTCATCTAGCGAGGTGAGTGATCCCCTGAGTGACCATCTCCGTGGTGAACGAGCATGATGACGTGGTGTGCGTCTCATCTAGCGAAGTGAGTGATCGCTCATGTCGTCATCCCTGGTGAGGATGAGTGATCACGATGATCGCCATCCCTGGTGAACATGCACTATGACGAGGTGCGTGTTTCATCTAGCGAGGTGAGTGATCACCTGCGTCGCCATCCCTGGTGAGTCTGAGTGATCACCATCCTCGCCATCTGAGGTGAGGCCATGTGATCACCACCATTGCTATTCCTGGTGATCTTGTGCTATAGTGACGTCGTGTTCCATCTAGCGACATGTGTGAGCCACTTCACACCGGTTGACGAGGAATCACGACAATTTGCTGGGTTAGGGTCCCCTGAGCAAGATTCAAGAAATTAACATTGATTACCTTGTGATGCACTACCGGTTTTTCCATGTGCTGGGTCAGACCACTTTTGGGTCAATTTTGGTAGAATGTTATTCAAGGGGTATGCTAAACCCCTAAGCTCTAATCCTACCTTACCTGGTCTGGATCCTAAAGCAATTGGTCTTGCTGGACAGAGGACTTAATAAGCTTTTCACTAAGCCCTAATATGTGTTTTTTAAGTTCAGATTTAAGTGTACCAGATGGTCGGAAAGACGGAAGATTGAAATCAAAAAGTTCCCTTTTTAGCTGAAAATTTTAAATGCACTCAAGATACATGTATAAAACTTATCCTTATCCCTCATGTAATCACAATATCTAATATGATTTATATAGGCCAAACCTTTTTAAGTAATATGAGACATTTTGCAGCATTCCTTAATAAATATGACCCATGTTATTGCCTTGGACACAAAGACACGACCTGGAACCAATACAATACTGTTCCATTTCAATGGTCTCCCTCTTTATTTAAATGGATGTTTTTATCAAGCTTAATCTTTATCAATTGGCCTGATTCTTATGTTAAAAAGGGAGCTGATCAATTAAGAATATGGATGTTTCTACATTATAAGATTTAATGGTGAGGCTGTATACGGCTGAAATTCAAAATGGCTGACAATAGAATCAAAAGTTACTTTGCATTACATAAATATGCAGTCTAGAAAGCATCTGCTGGGTCCTTCTACCCCCTATGAATCAGCTCATTAGAATGCAGTTGTGCTTTTGTTTTGTTGCCAGGTGTGTGGTTGCCTAGCAACAGCAGCTTTGCATAGCAACCAAGCCTGAACATATGCTCGAATGTGCATATCTGCATGGTTTTTTTTTCCAGCAACATACTCCCCTGATGTAAACAGCCCTCTGTGAATCCCATCCATAGACTAGGAATATAGGTGATAAAAGGTTGCTAGGTTGTGTAGTGGCTTAGAAATAGTGGTTTTGAATAGCAGCAAAGCCTGGGTTCATACCTGTAGGTATATACTGGTGCATGGTCTCCCCTCAAAGTTTACTGATTTCAAATTGCATTTAGCTCCACTGTGCACTTGACACAGTATGAACATAGGTAATAAATGGTTGCTATGTCATGTGGTTGCCTAGTAACTGCAGCTTTGAATAGAACCCCATGTCCAAATCTATGCCGATAGTCACAGATAAGTGTGCGGTCTTGCCTCGGGAAGGAATTAGGAATTGCAACATAAAGTTCATAATAATTGTGTAGGTTGGGAAACGGAGCCTTGGTGGTAAAGAGTGTAGTCATGGTTATGCTAGTACATTGTTTAAATGGAATAGAGATCTGGATAGGAACTATAGGCTAAGGATTTTAGAGAAGGTGTGTGGTGCTCACTTACCCTTACTGGGATGATGAGTGCTAAGATTATTGAACAGACCTAAAATGATAGATCATTTTTGAAAGTAAACCTACAGTATTGGGATTCTGAAGTGATCAGTGAGAGTGGCCAGGTTAAGAGATCAGATCAATCCCAGAAAATCAGTCTACAGAACAAGATAGTAAAGGTGTGTTTGGATAATGTAAGGGTGTTGTTGTGATTCATTTATTTATCCCATACATTCATACTCCCAAGATGGGATGTCTTGCTTCATGACAGCTCAAGTTAGACAACAGGCTTGTGGGACCATAATTTTGTCTAGATTTGCTGGTACCCTGCACCTCTACCCCTAGCCTTCACATCCAAACCCGAGGCCTGTCCCAGTTGGGCAATAGCAATGACATCAGAGCGTTGTCTTTTCACCATGGGGTTTGTGTCATCCGGTATTTGGGTACCTGGTTTTCAATTCCCCCTTCTTAGACAGTATAGCATCTCTGCACTCCACTTTAATCAGCACAATAATCATATTTTGAACTCCCTCCCTTGGAGGACCTTGCCTATATGCATAGTCTATTTCATAAAAGTCCAGTTTTGGGAAGATGGCCAGGAGCAGGTTATAGGCAACATGTTTACAGTTTTCCCCTCATTGAAGACCAGACCCTCAACTAATATATTGCGCCTTCTAATGCTATTATCAAGCACATTAAGTTGGACATAATTGTCCTGTATCTGGGACTTATTCTGCCTAGTAGCTCTCTCTTTCTCATCTAGTCTAGCCTTTATCAGTGAAAGTTCCTTTTCAAGCTCAGCGTTCTTACCCTTCAGTGTCTCAATATTGTCATGACTTCTATTGACGCCTGCTGTCAGGGAGTCAATTTCCCCGTGAAAGTAACCCAATGTGGTACCAATTTTCTATTGAACTATAACCTCCTGATTATTGGCATTAGCCCTGGTATTCTTAGTAGTGCTGGTGATCTCAGCTATGAGGTCCTTTACCTCTTCAGAGCTCAAATTATCTGCCATGGTGGGTGTACTGGTCCTTTGTCGGTATAATATACAGGTGTGCGGGTGGTTAGTATTTATTCCACGATTTCTGGGATTCTGAGTGCTTTTCCTGGATATTCCCATGCACATACCTGTCAATATTGCACACCATGATGCCTGCATCATGACTTTTGTAAGGTGTGCGGTTATCCAAGGATAACAGGCAACCGGTGCGGTTATCCATGGATAACCTGCACACCTTACATGTCCTTACATGTCATATGTTACATGTTAAAACCCAGGAAATCTCATGGCCAGGGCAGGGCTCGAACCTGCAGTCTCAGATCCCAAATCCAACTCCCTATGCACTGCTCCACAGGGACTGACAAGAGTTGGTTGGCTAGAACCAGGTCTCGATATGATACAAAGCCTGGGGAGGTCACTCACATATAACTAGTATACATTCAAAGTGTGAAAATCCCCAGCATTCTGGGTTGTGACCCCCCTAGCAAGCGTAGCCGGGCGCCGAGGTGTGTGTACCGATCGTGTATACATAACCACGGGACGCGTTCAAAGGAAGCCAATCCGAGATGGGCACTGAGGGGTGAGACGCGGTGGTCTAGTGGTTAGCTCAGCCGATAGAGGTAGGCGGGACGAGTCCCGGTCCGGGCACATCTTTTTTTGCCGTGTGTCCACTACCATAACTGCGAGACGCATTCAAAGCAAGCCAAGCTGAGACGGGGGCTGTAGCTGTCTGCTGCCGGGCGACGAGGTGTATGTACCGATCGTGTACAAACACTATTTTTCGCCATGTGTCTGCTACCATAACCTCGGGACGCATTCAAACAAAGCCACGGTTGCGGGGCACCGAGGTGTATGTACCGGTGGTCTATTGGTTAGAATGCCAACCCAGAGGCTTCCGGCCGCCGAGGTGTATGTACCTATCATGTAGAACTACACACTATGGCTTGCTTCGAGTCCCGGGGAGGGTGAACAATTTTTGTTTTCAACTTGAATTTATTGATATTTTATTGATTAACTATTGGTATCGTGGAATAAAATAAGTAGTCAATGGATAATTCATGACTTGTGTGTGTTAGCGAAGGATAATTACACTCGGGTTACGCCCTCGTGTAATTATTCTTTGCTAACACACACTCGTCATGAATTATCCATTGATTACTTGTTCAGTAGTACCGTAATCTCCCGCGTAGAAGGCACAGCTCGCGTAGAAGGCGCACCCCCAACTCAGAGAAGGCCTTTTCACGTAGAAGGCGCACGTACCTCCTCTGGATCGATTTCTGGAAAAACCCGCGTATAAGGCGCCCCCCCCAACTCTCAGGGGAGCTGTTTCGCGTAGAAGGCGCCCCCCCTCCCCACCCCCCTATATGAGTTCAAGCTGTCATCGGCACACGGTCGGCGTAAAAAAACGGCGAGCAAATCTACAGCGACCGGTCTGCCGCGGTGCTGGCTATATGAGTTCAAGCTGTCATCGGCACACGGTCGGCGTCAAACCCGCCGAGCGCCCGTCAACACCTCCCGGTCTGCCGCGCTGCTCGTGTTATGAGTTCAAGCTGTCATCGGCACACGGTCGGCTTACAGCGACCGGGCTGCCGCGGTGAGGGGTTTATGAGTCGATGCTGTCATCGGCGCACGGTCGACTTGAACCCGCCAAGCGCGTCGACACCTCCCGGTCTGCCGCGCTGCTCGTGTTATGAGTTCAAGCTGTCACCGGCGCATGGTGGGCCTTATCCCCGGCGAGCGCGTCGACACCTCCCGGTCTGCCGCGGTGCTGGGGCTATGAGTTCAAGCTGTCATCAGCGCATTTTCCCAAATGAGATGTTGGAAAAACCCGCGTATAAGGCGCACCCCCAACTCAAGGCAATTACCCTCCCGCGTATAAGACCCAGCAGCATTTTGTTTGGCGTAGAAGACGCGCCTTCTACGCGGGAGATTACAGTATATACAGGTGTGTGAGTATGTAGACTCCAGGTATAAGCACCGGTGCCTACCTTACTCCAGCGTCAGGCATAGGTAAAAAACCTATGATATTATACTCGTTCCAGTGAATTTTCCATTAAAAGGTAGTAGAGATGGTCACTATAAGTTTACAAATGCACTAGACCAGGTAGAGCCTTAGCAGCATGTTATAACTCCATAATATCAAAAAAGCCGGGAGCGCGCGCCACTCAGGTGCTCTCTACTCTACTGATGCCATGACACTGCTCAAATCAGTGAATGAAACCTGAACTGCTACCCAAGGCTTTTGGGCTAATTGATTAGACATGCAGTACCTTTTGAGACTGACAGGATCTCATGTATTCTAAATATGTGTTATCAGTTATCAGCAATGGTAAACTTTGAAGATATCACAGTGGTTACAGGAATTTGGCACGGGGGGAGGGGGGGCGCTTATTGTTCGCCGATGATGACCGCAAAAAAAACAAAAAAAAAACAATCCTGTGTCATCATGGATGATCTGATATACATATGCATGGGTATGTATATACAAAATACATAGTATGGATGTAGCAAATATTTTATCATTTTATCATTATCTCCCCACTGAACAGGACTTGAGTTGGGAACATTCACAACTTGGGCAAGGAGAACGTGATTTTCCCTGGAAATTTGGACACACCAGAACATCTTATACTCGCGAAAAAGAAAACATGTCCAGTTCCTGAGAATATCCCGATTCTTGTGTCCAAATTTCCAGGGAAAATCATGTTCTCCATTCTTGTTGTATTCACAAGTCAGGACTCGATAAATTCCTGAGTAATTCTCGAGATCTAGTTCAGTGGGTCATCACATGGTCTTTGTCAGTTAGATGATTTTAAAAGGTAGACTGACATCAAGCACATGACCTTGAAACCTGTTATTTGTACTTATATTCTGAGATGTGCACAGGGGAGCTATACATACAAGTTCTTGAGGTGAGACCATACACTTATCTGTAACTATCTGCATAGATTTGGACATGGGGTTCTATGCAAAGCTGCACATGACATGACAATCATTTACTACCTCTGCTAATACTTTGTGATGTGCACAGGGGTGTTATATGCAATTCAAAATCAGTAAACTATGTCCTTGAGGGGAGACTATGCACAAGTGTATCTACAGGTATGAATATAGGCTTGGTTTGTATGCAAAACTCTGTTGCTAGGCTACCACACAAACTAGCAATCTTTTATCACCTATATTCCTAGTCTATGATGGAAGTCACAGAAGAGCTATGTGCAAGTTTACTTCAAGAGAGTATGTTGTTGAAAGGTTAAGTTTTATACATGTATCTAGAGTGCAGTTAAAAAGGGAACTTTGTGATTTCAATCTTCCGTCTTCCCGACCGTCTGGTACACTCAACTCTGAACTTAAAAACACATATTAGGGCTTAATGAAAAGCTTATTATGTCCTCTGTCCAGGGGACCCTAGGGATCTAAAAAGGATTGAAAAAGTGCCTGTCCTGTTGGGATGTGGGGGTGCATTGTGGGCCCTATCAGCCCCCGGAATAAGACTTTACTCTTCCTACTGCATGGTCTTGGTCTAATGTGATCTTAATTGTATGAAATAGCATGCATAGTCACCACTGACTATCTGTACACAGAGAAAAGCGCCGAACTTAAGCCCCAGTAGGTGCTGCCCCCTGCTGTACCTTTTCTGGCACTGTCTGGCACCTTAGGCCGTCAGTCAACCTGATACCAGGTGCCACTACCTCACTTGTAGTAACCCCTGGTCTCTGCGCCATGCATTATGGGATATAGCCTGTGGTGGCTAATTGGATGCATATATCATTTGGCAATACAAGAAGTAGACCCTGTGTTTAGTGCAGCCCAGTACATGTATTGTGTCATACCTGCATATAGGTTCAGTGGTACAGGTGTGCATTGTGCCAGCAGTATTAAGGTTTCATCTAGTATACTTACCTGACAAGAACATATACCAAATACAATCACCCTGTGACTATGCACTCAGCTAGAATTAAAAATAATTATGCTGACCTAAATGACCCAGTGAACCCTCTGAACATACCACCACCATCTAAGATAAAGGGCATGTGGGACTTGCTACCTTACTTCATGGTAGGGGATGACGCATTCTTCCTAACAACCTCATGAAGCCGTATGCAGTAAAGGACCAGGGAGATGAGCAGATAGTCTTCAACTACAGAGTGTCTCGGGGCCGTCTCATGTCTGAGAATGCTTTCGGAATTTTTGCTATGAGATTCCGCCTCTTCCTGCCTACACAGGACATGGAACCGAAGGGTGTTAAAATGGTAACCATGGCAGCAGTTTCCCTGCACAACTTCCTTCGCACTCGAGCACCATCAGAGTACATCCCAGCAGGATCCGTCGACTATGAAGGGCCAGAGCTTGAGGTCCATCCTGGACAGTGGCGGGATGAAGATCATGGCCTGGATGGCATTGACAGGTCTCATCATGGGAGGAACATGCCTCAGAGTGCGAAAGCCATGCGGGAAAGCCTGTGCTGCTGGTTCAACTCCCGGCATGGAAAGGTACCCTGGCAAGAGAAATAAATGCGCAAAAGGTGGATGGAGGCTGTAGCAGAAGTTGAGGAAGAGGAGGATGACTAATCTCTGACAAAAAATGTCCAAGATAATTTTATTGGGGACAAACAAATCTGAGATGAGGACTTTTGGGTTTATGAGCGACATGTTTTGTTTCTGTTATATATATATGGAGATCATAAATGTTTTCAAAGTCATTGAAGGGAAGAATTAATTATAAAAGTAGAAACCTCTTTTTATTGAACACACCACAGTGGATGAACTTTTAACTTTTATGATCTCTTTCAGACGAAGCAACTTTTAACTTTTAACTTGATATAAAACCATGTAGTAAACTAGAAATAAAGTCGTCTAGTCTGTTTCCATGATAACCAGAAGGCTTTTTACTTCTCCTTGAAATAAAAAAAAATATTTTCCTTTTCCATGAGGTAATCGCCTACTACAAGAAAGTACAAAGCAGGTTATGCAAGCCTTGTCTTCAGTCCTTGATAGATAATAACAGCGACAGCAACAACAATAGCAACAACAAATATTATCATACACTTCCCTCAATCTCTGCGATCCTGAAAAATTGTTGTCGGATATTGTTTTTTTATGCACTAGAACAGAACATATAGCAATCCTCAAGTCTTTTGAGTCAAGTGCACTAACAGTAAGAATATTGGTTGAGATCATCGCTCGGATCCTATATAAAAAATGTCTGGGATATATAACTTTTAACTACAAATCTGGGATAATTCGTCGCGAGCAAAACAGTTTTTTATGTCTTTTATGGGACCCAGTCCCCATTCACAGCGTCTAAAGCCAAGCTGTGCACGTGTAGCTTAAACTTTTCTCGTACTCTCTGGTTCATTCTCTGACACTGGAACAAGATCATCTTATTCCAGTGGGAGTCCTCCGTCTCAGGTTCTGCCACAGGAGGAGGTGGAGGGGGCTGAGCATGGCGTGCTGCAGCAAGCTGGGTCAGCTCTACCACAGAGTTTGTGCACTTCTCAAAATATTGCTCTCGATTTTCAAGGACCTCGGCGACAGTCTTCTTTTTTCTCTCGGAGATGCTGAGGCTCCTTGTTCCTGAAATATTCATTGGAAACCTCCTCATTATTTGCATAGAATTTATCTTTGTCAGCCAGGTAATCTGTCCTGTATGTCCTCCTACTGTCAGAGGAGGAGGGTCGCTGTACCGTCGAACTGCCTGTGCTGCCAGCCCTTCTGGGGGGGGTTTAGTGGTAGCCTCAGGAGTTGGCTTTTTGGAAGAGCTTTTACCTGAACCTTTGCCCTTGCCAGAAGAGGGGGGGGTCTTAGATTTACCAATGTTCTGTTTGTTGGGAGAACTACGCGTCCTGGATGAAACAGCTTCTTCTTCGTATTCATCTGGGATTACATGAGCTTCCTCCAACCCTCCTTCATCAGGCTCCAAGTTTTCCTCCTCACTACGGCCCTTTTTCCTTGTCCTCGTTGTCGACCTCCTGTTCTGGTGATTCCTCCTCTACCTGGGTTTGCTTGAAAAAACAAGAAAGGGGGAAAAGTAAATGAGCAGAGAAGATAGCCTGGTAGTCTATTAATCAGGGTAATAGCAAGCAAAAATTATCCATGCATTACTTTATAATTGTCGTTGATTGATTAATTGATCAAGGTAGCAGGCAAATAGATAATCAAATTTTATATTGGGGTATTTTGTTTGTGATTATTTTATTTGGGATTTCTTTTTTGGGGATTATTTTATTTCGAATAATTTTTTGTTGGGGATTATTTTATTTGGGATTTTTAATCCATTGCGAGCATCATTGGCCTTAAAAATCAAGAAAGGGGAGAACTTACCTTCCTGTAGTTAGTTATGCTTGCTTCCTTCTTGCAATACGGATCCAAGAAGAAGCAAAGCCGCTTAATTAACTCTTTCTTGTATGGGAGCTTCCCGTCTGCTGCAGAAGAGCCCGACTTGACCTTGCCTGAGACTATTTTTTGATAGTCTGTCCTCAGCGAATTCATCCTTGTGTTCACAAAGAAGGCTGAAAAAAAATAGAATTTTTTTTTTATTTTCATAGTAATTCAGATTTGTTTTAAACACAAGAGCAAGTAGAAATGAAAGAAAGCTGTTTTTAATAATCAGAATTATTTCTCTCTTTTTTATCTTGGATTTTTTCTGTTGTCTAGGACGATTTGAAATATGTGGGTCTAGGATAAAATATATTTTCTTGAAAATCTTGAATAAATTACCTGGTATCCCTAAGTCGTCGCCAATTTTTCCTAAGGCGGCCCACCTTGCTGTCGGGTCCTTATACAGCTTGTGATTTTTGTCATACAGGTATGGAACAGCCTCCCATAGCTCACACAACCTTTCCAACACCGCATTGTCTTTGAAGTACTGTCGGCCACTTCCAGGGGCATCTGGTCTGGACTTTAACTGACCTATAGTTTTTTTAGGAGTAACCTGGCTCTTTTTAACCTCCCTAACAGTCTTCTTAGGAGTGACCTTGGTGACCTTGGCCTCCTCCTGGTTTCTTTTAGTCATGTCAAAGTTTGTGGGGGCTACAGGTCTTTTCTTTTTGGGTGGCTTTATGGTAGGGAGGGGATCGTCTTCTTCTTCTTCTTCGTCTTCATTGTCCAAAGAAAATTCCTGTGAATCATAATCGGGGTCCATATACCAGGGATCATCCTCGTCGTGATCAATAATGATTTCTGTACCTGCAGAGGTAGGGGGGCTCTTAAAAGACTTGGCAGGACGAGGACTGCCTTCTTCCTCTTCATCTTCATTGTTTTCATCTTAATCGGGGATGAGTTTTCTCTTGGTTAGGCGGCTGCCACCCATACCTAGCCGTGAGTAGGGACCTTTGGAGTCAGAATAGCCTCCCCTGGAACGGGAGGAAGGTGTGCAACTTAGGTCTTGGGGCTCATCATTGTCGTCGTCTTCATTGTACTCCTCCACTGCTCCAGATTTACTACCGGTAGTACGGTCGAGAAGACGTCGAGCAGATTCTTCATCTTCCTTTGTTATTTCAAGCCTAGGCCTACCTCTTGCCGTGAAACGTGTTCCCTGTCCCTTCCTCGAGGTATCCTCAGGCTGTTGGCCCTCATTCCCCTCGTCATTTGTTGTATTTACTGGTTTTCTTTGCGTCTTGCGCTTAGTTGCACGCCGTGGAGCCATCTTGGATGTTTTCCTCTAGTACGGCCGAAGTGCAGGTCACGTGATTTCCATGTGATCGGCGACGTGTACGCCCCCCTACCGCCTTCCCCGGAAACTAAAATTGCCGGGCCGACAAAAAATAGAAACGATTCCTGGCCGATTTTTTCTGTCTGAACAGAAAAAATCGGGTCCAAAGTGAAACCGTCGGCGATCATTCCGGATGCGTTCCCGACGTGATTCCGATGGTCTCCGATTTTTTTCACGACCTCTTCCACTGGACCCGATTCTTGGCCGATGATACCCGATTTCCACCCGATAAGGGTCCGATCATCTCTGATTCTCTATTTCTGTCGCCGATGCATCGGAAATGCATCGGAGATGGACTATCGGCCAAGAATCGGTTTCGGTGGAATACCCCCATGAGAACTAATTAAACATTATTGTCTGAGATGTTGATGTGGAAGGCCAGTCACCATACTGTTTGGCCTGTAGCTACCTGTCATCAATGCATGGGTTATGAGTGACATGTATTGTTTCCCAGGTTTTCTTCTTTCGCCAATGGTACATCAATCACAATTTGGACTATTTTATGGACTATATTTATAAATGTTATAAGTATCGAGGCAAGAATTAAAACTAGAATTCTGTTTTTATTGAACACAGCACAGCGGATGAACTTTTAACTTTCATGATCCATGAAGAGAACCAGGCAAAGCAACTTGTAACTTTGATATAGCTCATATAAAATGTAAACATGTAGTTAACTAGAAATACAGTGGTCAAGTCTGTTACCATGACAACCAGAAGGCACTTTGGGTCTTCTTGAAATAAAACACTATTGTCATAAAGATTTAAATGTTTTACCTTTGGGTTTCTCCCATTACCCCACCCCTTGCCTACCCCTCTTGTATGGCCAAACTGCAGGTCATGTGATTTCCATGTGATCGGCGACACCTATGCCCCCTATCGCCTTCCCCAGGAACTAAAATTGCCAGGCTGAAAAAAAACAGGAACGATTCCTGGCCGATTTTTTTCTGTTTGAACAGAAAAAACTAGTCCAAAGTAAAACCGTCGGCGATCGTTCCCGACGCGTTTCCAATGGTCTCCTAATTTTTTTTGGGGACCTCTTCCACTGCACCCTATTCTTGGCCGATGATACCCGATTTCCACCCGATTCGGGCCCGATCATCTCCAATCATTAGATGATTTTAAAAGGTAGATTCACATCAAGCACATGACCTTGCAACATGTTATATGTGCTTCTATTCTGAGATGTTGACAGGGGAGCTATACATACAAGTTCTTGAGGCAAGACCATACACTTATCTGTGACTATCTGCATAGATTTGGACATGGGGTTCTATGTAAAGCTGCAGTTGCTAGGCAACCACATGACATAGCAACCATTCAGTATAGGAGGTAGGACCCACCAGATACTTTGTTCATACTGTGTGGTGTGCACAAGGGAGCTATATGCAATTTGAAATCAGTGATATGCCTACCGGTATGAATCTAGGCATTGTTGCTATGCAAGACTGCTATTACTAGGGCACCACACAACCTAGCAACCTTTTATCACCTATATTCCTAGTCTATGATGGAAGTTACAGAAGAGTTAAATACAAGTTTACATCAGGGAAGTATGCTGCTGAAAGGAAACCATTCAGATTTAGGCATTCAAGCATATTTTCAGGCTTGGTTGCTATGCAAAGCTGCTGTTGCTAGGCAACCACACCACCTAGCAATAAAACAAATGCAGCACTGTATTCTACTAAGCTGACTTATAGGAGGTAGGACCCACCAGATACTTTCTAAACTGCACATTTATGTAATTCAAAGTGACATCTGAATCTATTGTCGGCCATTTTGAATTTCAGCTATATACAGCATCGCTATTAAATTTTATGAAGTAGAAACATGCATATTCTCAATCAGCACTCTTTTTAGCATAAGAATCAGGAGAATTGATAAAGATTTAGCATGGAAAAACATCCATTTACATAAAGAGGGAGATTATTAAAATGGAACAGCATTGTATTTGCTCAAGGTAGTGTCTTTGCGTCCAAGGCAATAATGTGTGTCATAGTCATCAAGGAATTCTGCAAAATGTCTCATATTACTCAGAAAGGGTTCGCCTACATAAATCATATTAGATTGGGATAAGGGCAAGTTTTATACATGTATCTAGAGCGCATTTAAGATTTTCAGTAAAAAAAAGGAACTTCCAGACTGTCTGGTACACTCAAATCTGACCTTAAAAACATGTATTAGGGCTTATTGAAAAGCTTATTATGTCTTCTTTCCAACAAGACCAATAGCTTTAGGATCCAGACATGGTAAGATAGTCTTAGAGCTTGGGGATTGAGCATACCCCTTGAATAATATGGTACCCAAATTGACCCAAAAGTGGTCTGAACCCGCACATGGATAATGAGCCAAAACCGGTAGTGCATCCCAAGATAATCAATGTTAACATCTTGAATCTTGTTCAGGGGACCCTAAGGATCGAAAAATACCCGTTGTGTTGGGAAGTGGGGGGAGTGCATGGTGGGCCCTATTAGCCCCCGGCCTACAGGCACTACTTTCACACTCCTTCCCAACATGCATAGGGCAAAAGACCAGAGTCTAGAACGCTAGTACTTAACTTTGAGACCAGTTTGGGTTGTCAGTCTGGGGAGTTTAGAATACCGGAGGGTTTTAGTGTGAGAAGTAGGCCAATGAGTATGTTAAAATCAGATATTTTCTTTATCCTCTTTCAAGCAAAAGAAAAAGTCATTGTGGGGACTGAGAGCCAGGAGAATATCATTACATTTAACAAGAAAGATGAAAGGATAATTTACATGAAGTCACAGTCACAGTGGCTTATGGTATACCTATGTCTTCAAGTTCCAGTAGCTATACTTGCACCGTATATAGCAGTTCTTATTCACATACATGGATGATGTGAATATAAGTGGTCTTATTTTCACACAGTTAGGGTTGGTCAGAGAACAACATTTCAAGGTTGGTCAGAGGACATACCCTAGCATGGTTTAGGGTTGGTCAGAGGACATGTGTTCAGGGTTGGTCAGGGGACAAGCATAGATATATTACACCCACTGCCATAGCCCAATACACAACGGCTATTTTTCCCCTCCCCCACACCTTTGTAAGGGTTGGTCAGAGGACATCAAACCAGGGTTGGTCAGAGGACATCAAATCAGGGTTGGTCACAGGACATGTTTTCAGGTTGGTCACAGGACACACATATTTATATCACCCTCAATACCATGGCACACATATTTCAGGGTAGGTCAGAGGACAAGGTTGACCAACTCTAAAAAGGTCCTCTGACCAACCCTAAATACATGTTGAACATATGTCCTCTGACCAACTTTAAAAAGGTCCTCTGACCAACCCTAGATACCAAAAAAAGTCATATTGAACATGTCCTCTGACCAACCTTCAAAACGTCCTCTGACCAACCCAAACTAGACATGTCCTCTGACCAACCTTAAAAAGGTCCTCTGACCAAAACTTGATAGATATGTCCCCTGACCAACCATAAACAGATGTCCTCTGACAAGCCCTAAACACACCTAAAGGGTAAACACATGCCCCCTGACCAGCCCTAAACTCCTCCTGTCGTCTGACCAACCTTTGGTTGTGTATATAAGGTGTCTTATATACACACTTGTCCTCTGACCAACCTTTGGTCGTGTATATAACCTTTTTGTGCCCAGAATTATTTGAAGATTTTACATTATTTTACATTATTTCACAATAATGTATCATTTTGTTGATAAGACCATGTGTTATTTTGATTTTCTTCTTGGATATGGGCTCGGCATAACATTTTCTTAAAACTCATAACTCAGTGAAGACTTTCAGTTAAGGACATGGCATTACTGGTCAGGTCTGGTAACCATAGTTACCAAAACATTCCATTTGTTGTCATTTAGTGGTATTTGATCTCTCTTGTGCTATATATATATATATATATATATATATATATATATATATATCCATAATCCCTGCAATGCTGCCACCTTTCAAAGATGATTCTGCCTTCATCTGTACATGTACTGTCACACAGGAAATATATTATGTTATAATAGTAATAATGCATGGCTTATCTTTATGGATATGAACAGTTGTTCCAAGATTAATCAGAGTATGGGAACTGTGTGTGTGTGTATGATTGATCATCATGTCAGATTTTAGCTCCTTGGAGGGTTGCCCTTTAATGAATCACATACAATGTCAGCTCATTTTCAAGTTTTGACTCACTGTGCCTGATATAATGGAGGTGCCCAAGCGCTTAAATGCGTGCTTGGGCACCTATAGGGTTGGTGTCTTTTATACCTTGATTTCTGGGTTACTCAGTGCTTTTTGCTGGATATTCCCATGCACATACCTGTCGATATTGCACAGCATGAATGCTGTAGCATGAATTTTGGAAGGCGTGCGGTTATCCATGGATAACCCACACGCCTCTCATGTCCTTCCATGTCATATGTTACATGTTAAAGACCACGAAATTCTTTAGGCCAGGGCAGGGCTCGAACCTACAATCTCCCATCCCAAATCCAACTCCATATGCACTACGCCACAGGGACTGACGAGAAATGCCTGGTTCGAACCACGTCTCGATATGATACAAAGCCTGGTAAGGCGATGACTGCGGGCTGTCCGCTACCATAACCGCGGGACGCATTCAAACATAGCCAAGCCGAGACGGCCGCTGAAGGAGGAGATGCGGTGGCCTAGCGGTTAGCGCGTTGCGCTCAGCCGTCAGAGGTACACGGGTCGAGTCCCGGTCCGGGCACATCTTTTTTTGCTGTGTGCGCTATAGTATATTATACACAAACATAACCGCGAGACGCATCTTTTTTCGCCGTGTGCGCTGTAGCTGTCAAAGCTTTAGCTGTCCGTTGCCAGGCAACGAGGTGTATGTATCTATTGTACACAAACATAACCGCGAGACGCATTCAAAGCAAGCCAAGCCGAGACCGGGGCTGTGGCTGTCCGCTGCCGGGCGACAAGGAGGTGTATGTACATGTGTACACACACTATGGTTGGCTTCGAGTCCCGGGGAGGGGGAATAATTTTTGTTTTCAACTTGAATTTATTGGTATTCTAGTGATTATTTATTGGTTTCGTGGTATAAAATAAGTAGTCAATGGATAATTCATTGATTACTTTTTCAATATACACTTACCAAGTATGTGTAAATAAGGCATGCTATATTCAAAAGCTCGTCGTGTCAATATCATTAGCCCCATACTTGTACTGACCAGCTCCAATATACCCCAGTAGTATGATTCATGATTCCGGCAACATTTATCAGTGCCCACAGCAGCGGGGCCGATGTTCAGCTTTCACTGCATCCAGGATGGACTCCTGCTCGCCCATTAGTAGTCCATCCTAGCTGTACTCTGCCTAGCCAATCAGCGGCGGCCTTCTGCTTACTCTGCGGCCGCCTGCTGGTGCTTAATATGCTGCTGCCTACTGCAACGCACGGTCATTGTTTGAAACAAAATACCTCAAGTTCGTTGATTACTATAAAAGACACGATGACACTAGGAAACTTTCTCAAATACTAGCAGTGGCCCCATATTGCAAATCATCTAAAAGGCCAGGGGCTGTGAACTGTATATACTCATATATAAAATCTGTCTACAACATTGTAAATGAAAACCTGGTGCTGACATAAGTGTACCTGTACATTAGTCAATATAGCCATCTTGAATCTTGAATCTTGAATCTGCAAATAGATCTAGAGTTTTCTGCCCATCGTTTCTATTTTCTCGCATTTTATTCTTTATCCCTTCCACCTGCTCCTCGCAATGTGCTCTATTACAAAAGTGCACAAAATTAAAACTCTGCCCCCTATATATAATAAAAAGATAAACATTTCTGGGGGCAAATGTAAACTTCCGGTGCGGCCTTTCCCACATTTCCCTGTGCATCTTTCACGCTCCCCAAGTTTCCAACTTTCCACGTAAGTCACCCCTTATTTACAGGTGTAATCGTCTCTGTCAACTAGATGTACAATGACGCCTTTGTACATCTGGGATGTAGAAGGAACATGTTCTACACCCTGGATGTACAATGACGCCTTTGTACATCTGGGATGTAGAAGGAACATGTTCTACACCCTGGATGTACAATGACGCGTTTGTACATCTGGGATGTAGAAGGAACATGTTCTACACCCTGGATGTACAATCACTGCTTTGTACATCTGGGATGTAGAAGGAACATGTTCTACACCCTAGATGTACAATGACTGCTTTGTACATCTGCGGATGTAGAAGATCAGTTTTCTACACCCTGATCACTCTTGAATCTGCAAAATGATCACTCCCTTAGTGACATGGACATGGAGGATTAAAAAGTTAGTGACATGAGACATGGTCTTATTTTGAACATGTGACATGAGGCTTAGTGACAAAGACATGGGAAAATAGAATTTAATGACATGTGACATTGCCTTTTCTTTAAATCGACATGTGACATGGGGACCCCCCATCTAGACCCCCAGAGGGGGTCAGAATTTTTTCAAGCACTTGACCGGGGGTCAGAATTTTGTACTGCCATCTTCTCGCAAACCCACCGACCCCCGCCCTCTTGTTGAAAAATGATCATGCCCTTAGGGACTAGAATTATAAGGTAGTGCATGGGTGGTGCATTTGAGGGGGGGGCGTAAAATTTTTAGTGGCCTCCCGAGGGGGAGTGTAAAAAATGTTGTCCCATCTTGAGGGGGGGGGGCGGCTGCGATGTACAAAGCAGTCATTGTATATCAAGGGTGTAGAAGACTGATCTTCTACATCCCAGATGTACAAAGCAGTGCTTGTATATCTAGGGTGTAGAACATGGTCCTTCTGCATCCCAGATGTACAGAGCAGTGATTGTACATCCAGGGTGTAGAACATGTTCCTTCCACATCCCAGATGTACAAAGGCAGTCATTGTACATCCATGGTGTAGAACATGTTCCTTCTACATCCGAGATGTACAAAGTGGTCATTGTACATCTAGGGTGTAGAAAACTGATGTTCTACATCCCAGATGTACAAAGCAGTGATTGTACATCTAAGGGAGTGATCATTTTTTAACAACAGGGGGGGGGGGTTGTTGGGTTTGCGCGCGGACGCGCGAAAAAGATTTCGACCTCCCCCCTCTGGGGCGGGGTAAAATTTTTTCGACCCCCCCCATAAGCCACAAAAATCGCGCGCGAACGTCCCCTTTTAGCCTATAGTAACGCGCGGGGTTTTCCACTGAAAACAGGTGAAATTATTTTGACCCCCCCCATCAGGGGTATTGAAAAAATTCTGACCCCCGGTCAAGGGGGCGAAAAAATTCTGACCCCCCCTCAAACGCACCGGCCCCCCCTGTTGTTAAAAAATGATCACTCCCTAAGGTGTAGAAGGCGGGCGGTGAGGCGGCCGCAGAGTGGCAGGGGCAGCAGGCCGCCGCTGATGGGCTAGGCAGAGTACATCTAGGATGGACTACTAATGGGCGAGCAGGAGTCCATCCTGGATGCAGTGAAAGCTGAACATCGGCCCCACTGCGTCTCCACAGCTGTTCCTAAGTCATCAAAGCTGGATGCTGTGTCCCCCAACCCACACCATTTAGTGGCATTGATCATGTCCATTGGCTCCTGAGCAGGTATTGATGCAAAGCACTGTTGTGGAATTAGCAGGGTGAGCGTAGTACTCGCAACTGTGCAATCCAAGTGGTAAGCCATCGTTTTACGAAGATCAGTGTTGAATATAAGTATAAAATCCACCTGCACCTGGAGTATTGAGGAAATGTATGTATCTTTTCTTTAGGCCATGCCTTCACATGAATGCGTACTTTCCCGTCTGTTTCCTTATGGGGATAATCAAAAAGTTCAATGAGAATTGTAGTAAGTATTGTCACACTCAATGTGTACCTTAAATTGATATCTTAAGATCTTATTTCAGTTCTAAGGTTAGCTTTGTCCGCCGTCAAAAGAAGATGTCCTAAAGACTCGGGAAGTGATGGATTTATCCAGGTGGAATGTCTGGTTTTCCAATCCTCACAGACAGAACCACGTATGGTTATGAATATAACATATCTACACATGTAATGTGCTGTCTGTTCCCTTCTTTATTTTCACTTTCCTTATCAGACTAATTTCATGAGATGAGAATCCTGAATTCGTTAATTAATATGTAGCTCCTTTTCCCAATGACACCTTTTTATACATGCAAAAGATTCAGTTGTTATCCCCGACCTTACTCAAATTTAAGCTCACCTCCGTTCCACAAATATTTCAATCACATTGTAATATCACCTTTTATTTCTATCATTGTATCAAACTACTATACGTCAGTGTCTATTCTTCCTATTTGCCTATAGCTCACCAAGGGCAGCCCACAGCACGGTCAGAGGGTTATACTGCAACTGTAACCTATTTTGGGGGTTCATTGAAAGAGAAGAAATTTTGGACAATAAGAATGCATTATTGTGGACTATACAGAATGTTGTTTTTCAATGCTTTGACGTGGTCAGCACATGTTAATGCAACTTAATTTTCCATTGACATATAATGGACCCTGACTCTAACTGCACAGCCAAGTAAACAGGGTAAAATATAATTGAGGACCCAGTAAAAGATGTCAGATGTTGACACCAGGTAGGTGGTAGTAGCCTAGTACCATAGTACCTTGCGTATGAGGTTGCCTATATATATTTTTTTTCCATTTTCTCCCCCAAATGTTAGAAAGTCTAATTTGAGTATTTATATATATTGTAATAAATAAGGATGAACACCGGATTCTGAGTTAATGACTTAAGTAGTTTTATTCATGGGCCACATCCCGGCCCGCCCTGTGGGCTTGGGTACACCGACCACTTATCGCTTCGACTCGTGCGGCGGCAGCTAGCTCTCTCTAGCGTTTCCGGCGGCGAACCCACTCCCAGTCGGATCCCGGTGTCTCTGCTACTACTGGCCCCTGCTGCCTCACCGTGCGTCTTGGCGGCTCCACCACTAGTCAGTCCGACCCCCGACTCCTCCCGAGCTCCCCCTTATATACCCCCCTGATGTCCCGGTGACGTCACACTACCAAATACGGGCATAGCCCGCCGACCGCGGCGCCACCCGGCGTCGGCCGCTCCAATTAACGTCTGGCCCCTCCGCCGGACTCGCCCGTCTCCTCCCTGTGTATTCCACCGAAGCCGACTCCATTACACTCCTCCCACCTTAATCACAAATACCGGTAGGTCAATGCGGAATGGGTGTATCCCCGGGTGCCGATCTTGATAATTCTCTTACAGTAAACTTCATAACAGCTCTTGAAAATCCTCCTAACAGTAAACTTCATAACAGCAACATTATATGATACCGGATAATATTCCCCTCATCCGTTAGGTCTGTATCAGCATCGTAACTTCTATTAACATCAGATATACTCCATAACACTTAACATCTAAGCCGTCTCGCCCGGCGTCTGGACATTCCTCTTACGACGGCGTTTCCACAACATCGCCCTCATCGGATTACACGAACAGGTATGTTGTCATAGCACTTAACATTTTGATATTATCAACATATATACCATCTCAGTCCTTCGGATCACACGAACATGTATGTCTCAACAACAATTAACATTTGGATATTATCAACATATATACAATCTCAGTCCTCCGGCCACTCTGGGTGCCACCCCGGAGCAGGATTACTGTAGGCATCTGTAGGCAGCGGACGGATGTAGCTGTGTCCTCGCTAGCAGGGTTGCCTAACGCCGACCGTCCTGGCTCGCCTCTAGCCCTGGGGGTCCCCTGATGGCCTGCCCGTCGGCGGCCGTCTCTCCTCCAGCCGTCCCTTCCGGCGGGCCGTCCCGGCTCCGGCTCTCCTGCAACACAAGATACGCCGTCAGACTAGGACCCTAGACCATCCTCCCTGTCTCCCCTCCTCTCCCGCTTCCTGAGGCCTTCCCGACGTTCCCCGCTCTTTGACTGCTACCACCTCCTCCAGCCCGCTACCCCAATTTCTCCCACGTTCCCTGCTACTCGGATGCTGCCACCTGCTCTACTCCGCCAACATACATTTGATCCGTTCATCTACTGATAGCTGCTGCTTTTGTTGGCCACTATCCCTCTCTACCCGCTCTTGGTTTATCACAAGCGTATTATTTGTGGTACTCACCCTCCGGCGGTAGACCGTCTGATACAGTTGGTTCACCTGAACCAAATCTCCGCCGAGCACATCCTCCCACCGGTGGTGGCGCCCTGAAACTGGCACCGTGGGTCCCCACTCCTCGTTGGGACGATTGCCCATCCTCCACCTCTCGGCCGCCGTTCCTCCCTCCTCTATCCACGGAATGGTCACCGGGCCCATGGGGAACCCATCTCCCCACCCCGGGAATGGCCTGGGGAGCTGTCCTCCTATGTCCGGGCCCATTGGTAGGACCCCCGCCGCTGCAGCCAGCCCTCCCGGCGGTCTCGGCGCTGGCCCCCTGCCTCCGGCGTGGCGCGACCCGGCGTCGAGCTGGGACTCGTCACTACTGGAGGGCCAGTATTCTCTCCCCTCTCGTTCCCTCTGTCTCTCCCTCTCCGCCCAACGCCTGTCTTTGTCCTCCTCCTTCCGCCTTTTCTCCTGGTCTTTCTCCTGGCGCTTCCTCTCCTCCTTCTCTCTTTCCACCCTCTTCTCCTCTCGGCGTTTTTTTTCCTCTCTTTCCTCTCGTCGTTTCTTCTCCTCTCTCTCCTCTGCTAATCTTTTCTCCTCTTTCCTCTTCTTACTCGCTCTTTCCTCTGCCAGCTTCTGCTCCTCCCTCTTCCTTTTTTCCTCCTTCTCCTCCGCTGCCCTCCTGCTCTCCTGCTCCTGCCTCTTTTTGCTTTCCTCTGCTTCCCTCTTTCTCTTCTCTTCCTCCCCCGCTCTCTTCTTATCCTCCTCCTTCCTTCTCCTACTGGCCTCAGCCGCCCGCATTTCCTCCTCTGCCTTCCTCTGTTCCTTCTTTGTCTTCTCGGCTTCCGCCGCCTTCCTCTCCTCCTCCTTCCTTTTCTTATCAGCTTCGGCCGCCCGCTTCTCCTCTTCTGCCTTCTTCTGTTCCTTCCTCTTTCTGTCGGCTTCCGCCACCTTCCTCTCCTCCTCCCTCTTTTTCTTCCCGGCTTCCGCTATCCGCTTCTCTTCCTCTTTCTTTCTCTCTTGCTCCTTCCGTGACGCTTCGGTCTCCGCCTTCTCTCCCACCGATTGCTGGTCCGCCGACAGGTCGCCCCCTGTCCCGGCGGACGTCTGCCCCTCTTCCTCCTCCCTGAGGGACTGTTCTAGGGCCACCAGGGGCCGGGCTTTCCCTCTCTCTACGGCTGACGCCGCCACCCCGTCGTCGCCCCCACCGGCCATCCTTCGCTGGTAGCTCTCTCGCTTGGCCTGGACTTCCTTAGCGAGGTCACCTCTCGCTCTGGGGGTCCTAGGGCGCGCGGGCTCCACCGGTGTCGTTTCCTCCGGCGTCGGGAGCACCGGGGCTTCTGCGGTGACCACCCTCCGGCGGTCCCCCCTGCTGACGAGGTTCGCGTCAGGCTCGCCTGCTGGGCCGACCGGACTGGTCTCCAGCTGCGGGGTGACCTGCTGGGAGTCAGACCGGTGTACCGGCGAGGTAAACCGCCCCTGCGGCCGTGGCCGGGCCCCTGGCGGAGTCATTTCCTGGGGAGGCCGCGCGCCCGGAGCCACCGCCGGGGAGGGAGGTGAGACCATGGCCAGGATCGGGTGGTCCACCGGCAGGTTGTACATGGCCGCCAACCACTCCCGGTGCTGCTGTTCCGTGGCGCCCCCAGACACGGCCACCGTCGTCCCCCCACTTGTGCCCTCGGCTGGCACCTCCAGCACGTCCGTCACCCCGCCTCCAAACATCTCGCTCAGGACCGCCTCGTCTATTGGTCCTCCTCCCCCTGCCGACGAGGCTGGAACCCCCGCGGCGTCATCCATCTTAGGCCTCTTTGGCCCTGTGGCCGTGGACCCGCCGGAGCCCGATCCCTTCGGGGATGTGGCGACTCTCGCCGTCAGGGGGAGGTCGTCGGTGTCGCTGCCCTCCCCCATGGCGCAGACCGAGTCCTTCTCCCAGCTGCTTTCCCGCGATGTGGATGGGCCCCTCTTTTCTCCCCTGCTACGCTGGCCTGCCTCCACCGACTTCTCGGGGGCCGGCACTACCACCCTACTCGCTACCGCCGGGCGGGGGGACATGGAGCCATCGTCTTCGTCCTCTTCTTCCCCCTCGGACTGGGTGGCCTCCGGCAGCTTCCGACGGTACTGAATCTCTGTCGGGTCCGGGATCTTCTCGTAGATGCTCCACGGGTGTGTCGGGTGCTTGGAGCACATATGTTTCCATAGCTCCTTGTGTCGCTTCCCTCTCACCTGCAACTTGCAGCCCTCCGCCGGGCAGTCCCATCCTGGTCCTGCCCCGGCGTGCAGGCTCAGATGCCTCTTTAGAGTGTCCAGCCGCCCCGTCGTTACCATGCACCCCGGTTCCGGGCACGTATGCCGCTTCTTAGCGGGCGACTTTTTCTTGGGGGTCCTCGCCACCCCACTCCTTCCTCTCTCGCCCTTCTTAGGCCCCATTTCTGCTGTAATGTCCGTTTTCCCTTCACTCCGCCGATCGTGCACCGTTGGCCGGTTCGAAAATGAAAATGGACGCGAGCCTCGTTCTGGGCTGTGACCTACATCCGCCCGCGGAAATAGGTCACGGCGCCAGATGTCCTCCCGGTAGGGCTCTCGGCGGTCCCAGACGTGCCTACGGCGGTCCTCCTCCTCATGGCGCCGCTTCTTTTCTAACACTATGTCTCTCACCCTCATAGACATCGCATGGAGGCTCTCTCCCTCCTTTCTCTTATACCAATCTCCCCGCAAAGGCGGCGGTCGTTCCACCGGAATCCACCGTACCACCTCCACCCCCCAATGCCTCGGCCTGAAACGAATCCACTCCTCGTCACCCTCCCCGGTGTACAAGATTTCCTCTAACCTTGGATCTGCCAATCTCACCGGGACGGGAGCAGGGGTCCTAGCGTACCGGCCCTCAACCTGGTAAAAATCCCCTCGGCCGCCTCCGGGGGCCCCGTGCCCTTTTCCGACCTCTCGCGCCCTACTCTGCCCTCTACTGCTCTGCCCTCTTCCCCCACCGGCACCACGGTAGGTATGCCTTTCTCCCCTCCGGGCTTCACTCCCGCCCCTCCGTTGCTGACTTCTGGTACCCTTACTAACTCTCCTTTTTCTCTTTCCAGGACCCAGGGAATGTACGAGGGCCACAGCCGCCGTCCTCGACCTGCTCGTACCCCGTCTGCTTCGGCCGCCTGTGACGTCACCCCTCGCAGGGCGGGAAAACGGTAAGTACCCGGATCTCCGCTTGTCCCCGGTGGGTCTGAGTAGGAACGCAGCACCCGAACGACTTCCTGCGCAGGTTCCCGGCGCGGAACCTTCTTCAGCAGGTCCCTATGTACCACTTTCTTTACCCGGCCGTCTTGGATCTCGAATACTGGCCCCCCCCAACGCCCTACTCACTGTCCACGGTCCGGTGTATGGGAGCAGGAGCTTAGACGATCTCCCTCCTAGGTACCAAATAATAGACCTGATCGCCTACCTCCAAGGTCTCCCCCCTAACCCGGCCGGAGTATGAGCGCTCCTGGCGCCGTACGCTCGCCCCGGCCTGTTCCCGTGCATACTGATGGGCCTGAGCCATCCTGAACTGCAACTCCGCCACGAAATCCTGCGGATCCACCGGCCGGCCCGGGGCGCGGTCCGGGTACAATAAGGCTAAGGGCACCTGAGTCTCCCTCCCCAACATCAGACAATTAGGTGTCTGGTTGTTAGAGGCCTGCACCGAGGACCGGTAGGCTGCCATCACAAAGGGGAGCTGCAGGTCCCAGTCCTTATGGTTACTGTCCACCGTCATCGCCAACATGGCCTCCAAGGTCCTGTTGAACCTCTCCACCAAGCCGTCTGACTTGGGGTTGTATGGGCATGTTCTAGTCTGGGACGACTCAAGCAGGACCTGTACCTCCCGAAACAGGGCGGATTGAAAATTCCTGCCCTGGTCAGTGTGGATGACCGCCGGGGGGCCCAGGCGGCACACGAATTCGGTGACGAAGCCCCTGGCCACCGTAGCTGCCTCCTGGTCCGGCAAAGCCACGGCCTCCACCCATCGGGTAAAATAGTCCATTATCACCAGAATGTGCCTGTTATCTCTCGGGGTTTTCGGGAGGGGGCCCAGCAGGTCCATAGCCACCCTCTCCAATGTACCTCCCACGGGTTGGTGTCTCATCATGGCTTTCGAGGGGTGGGTGGGCTTCTTCCGGCGCAGGCAGTCAGGGCAGGTGGCACACCATATCGTGATGTCCCGGCGGTAGTCCGGCCTGTAGTACGACTGCTGGAGGCGCCGGATGGACTTATCTCGCCCGAAATGGCAGGACAAAGGTGAGCCATGGGACTCCCGCATCACCTCCTCCCTCCTAGAGGCTGGCACCAGTATCTGGAAGGTGGACCTCCCCCCCGGCTCCCACCAGATGCGTCCCAGGCAGCCGGCCCTCGTCTCTAACCGCCCCAACTGTGCCACCAAGGCCCTCACCTCGTATGCCTCCTTCGCTAAGTCGTTCGCTCCGGGGACCTCCTCCCCCCTCAACCAGGCACTCACCCGCGAGAGGAGAGGATCCTTCTGCTGCTGACACATCCAGCCCCCTTCTGCATCATCCTCCACCGGTCCCTGGGCTCTCGTTACTACTCGACAACATTCCCCTCGGGCCTCCTCCGACCTACCCCACCCACACTGGCGGCAAGGGCGCCTAGACAGCCCATCGGCGTTGCCGTGTAGACGTCCCGGCCGGTGTTCTATGTGGTAGTCATAGGTTCCTATCAGCTGGAGCCAACGGGCCACCTGCCCCTCCGGCTCCTTGAAGCCCAACAACCAGTGGAGCGCCGCATGGTCGGTCCGAATCTTTATGTGCCTCCCCACCAGATAGTGCCGAAACTTCTTAAGCCCGAACACCACGGCCAGCATCTCCCGCCTAGTGACACAATAATTCTTCTCCGGCCTAGTCAGGGTACGGCTGGCGTAGGCCAGTACCCTCTCCACCCCCCCTTGCTCCTGGGATATCACCGCTCCTAGACCTAGATCACTGGCGTCGGTGTCCGGTGCCAGGTGCCCCTCGCCGGACGGGTACGCCAGCACCGGCGCCGCCACCAGCCTGGCCTTCAGGGCGTGGAAAGCCTCGCGCAACTACGATCCCACCGGAAAGTTTTGTTCTTTTCGGTGAGGAGGGACAGCGGCTTGGCCACCGACGCAAAGTCGGCCACAAAACCCCGGTAATACCCGCAAAGCCCCAGGAAACTCCTGACTTCCGAAATAGAGGTGGGAACCGGCCACTCGGCGACCGCCGCCACTTTCTCCGGGTCGGTGCTCACGCCCCGCTCATCCACTATGTGTCCCAAAAACGATACGCTGGGACGGACCAGCTGACACTTGGAGGGTTTGATCTTCAGGCCGGCGCTTTCCAGGCGTTCCAACACGGCCTCTAACCGCCGGAGATGAGTGGGGAGGTCAGGGGAGAAGACGATGATGTCGTCCAGATATACTAAACATTCCGACCACTGCATCCCCTCCATGACCACCTCCATGAGGCGCTCAAATGTGCTTGGCGCATTGCAGAGCCTGAATGGCATCACCCGAAACTGATAGAGACCTCTGTGTGTGGAAAAGGCTGTCTTCTCCTTATCCCGGGGATCCATTTCCACCTGCCAGTATCCCGATGCCAGATCCAAAGTAGAGAACCATTTGGCCCCCGCCATGGAATCCAGGGAATCATCGATCCTCGGCAACGGGTATGCGTCCTTCCTGGTCAAGTCATTGACTCTATGGTAATCTACACAGAACCGCATCCGCCCATCCTTTTTGCGTACCAGCACGACGGGGGAGGCCCATGGCCCAGGGCTCCTTTCTATCACCCCCTGGGCTAACATGGCATCCACCTCGGCGTCCACTATCTCCCGGCGGTGAGGTGCCAACCTCCGTGGCGGCAACTTGACCGGCACCGCCCCCCCGGTGTCGATCCGGTGGGAGACCAGGGTGGTGTGCCCCAACTCGCCGGCGGACAATTGGAAGGAAGCCCGGCGGCGATGCAGCATGGCCACCCATGGTTCCTTCTCCTCTATTGGAGAGCCGACCAGCAACTCCGCGCACCAGGCGTCTCCGTCCTCCGGGGGTCCCCCCTCCGTGGCGATCATCCTCACTGCCTCCCCGCGGTCTACCGCCGACGGCATCTCCACCCCATCGAGCGTGGCTAACCCCTTCCCCTCGTAAAGGGTCACTGGCTCCTGTCCAGGGTTGAAGATCAGTATAGGCACCGTAGATTCATCGGGGCTCACCAGGGTGCGCCCCACCCGGAATCCTCGATTCATTTCCACCCCGTCCAGCCCCTCCACCAGGCCTGTCCTACCAGGGGACCACTGTCCTTCGACCCTTCCCTCCACTATGACCTCCCGCCGGCCCGGCACTACCGCCGTACCGCTACTAACGATCCGACACCTGGTGTCGCCAAAGTCCGCCCACAGCAGTCTTTCGCCGGCCAGATCCACGACCGCTTTCTCCTGTCGGACGAACTCAGCCCCTAGGATACCCTCCACCCCTATATCCGCCACCAGGAAACTGACGGGCCGCTCTGCTCCTCCCCCTCCAGCAACGTCGTCACTTTACCCTCCACCTCAATAGGAGTCCCGTCCGCCATCGTCAATCTACCATTATGCGGCTGCAGCGCCCCCGGCGATCCTGCACCGTGCCACCACTTGGCCGACAGCAAATTCACCGTAGCCCCGGTGTCCACCAGGAGCTGTATACCCTTACCCCACAACCCGCCTGTCAGCTCCAAGCCATTCCCCGTGCGCTCCCGGCGCCCGATCCATTCCTTTGGCCTTTCTACAGAGGCCTCTTCTCGGCCACCAGAAGAGACCCTCCCCAGTTTCCCGACACCTGATTCACCTCTGCGGACCTGTCCCCGGCCGCCGCCCTCTCCTTAGCTATCCTCGCCCTGAACTGGGGGCAATTGTGCTTGAAATGTCCCTCGTCCCCGCACTCAAAGCATCCCCTCTGCCGTGGTGGGGGTCGGGGCCGGGTGGTGTTTTCCTGGAACCGAGCCTCCAGAGACGACATGAAGCCATCCAGCTTGGTTCTCAACCACTCCTCCATAGCCGGACCCGGGCCGCCGGTAGGCCCCCCCCGGAGGATCCTCCACCGACCGGACCCGACTATCCGATGTCTGATTGTCGTCGAGAAAGGCCTGGCCCTCCACCGCCGTCTCCAGTGCCTCCGACAGCTTCCGCGGTCTAGTCTGGAAAATCCACGCTTTTAACTGGGGATCCCTAAGGCTCTCCAGGAACCGATCCTTCGCCATTGTATCCTGGGTCGCCGCATCGGCCGCCGGATAGGCCAGCCTGGTCAGGCGTGCCACGTCATCCGCCAGATTATGCAGTGTCTCGCCCTTCTGTCTGTAGCGTGTCCTCCAGAGAGCCTTATAGCTCTCCACCTGGTTGGGAGGCTGAAATCTGTTAACCAGGGCGGCCCATAACCGGGTGTAACCCCCATCCTCCGAGGGGTTCACTGATGACAACAAGCGACGGGCTACCCCGGAGAGGCTAATGCCCAAAAACACCCCCGCCTCCTCGTCCGTCCACTTGTTGGCACGCACGCACAAATCAAAGTGCGCCAGAAATTCATCCAGGTTAGTAGTCCCATCGAATTTCCCAGGCATAACCGCCGGTTTCTCCACCCGCCTGGGCACAAACCCCTCCCCCACGCTCCCTGTGGGCCCCTGTGGGACGGCTGCCAGCAGCTGTCCCCCCTGTCCTGCACTCTGTGACAGACTCGCCCCTGACAAAACCCGACCAGCCTCTGGCCGCTCCCCCCGCTTCTTCCGGGGTCCTTCACTGTCGGCGGGGGCCCCATCCCCCTTGTCGACCGTCTCCCCGGAGCGCCAGGTCCGTCTAGCTGGGCTATCGGTGGGCCCCCTCTTCCACGCCTCATAGACCTCCTTAAACCGACTCCTACTCCCCTCCCGCCTTTCCGGCGGTGGCCCCGGCTCCTCACTTCCGGTCGAACTTCCCTTATTATCGCCCAGCCCCGGGCGGCGTATCACCATCCCTTCCTCGGACATATCGAGGAGGCTACCCCGTTTACCTGCCCCCAAGTACTCCTCCAACCGGGTCCCCGCCGACCCCGGTGTCCGTTTTGATGCCATCCTTAAATATAGCGCGCAGCCCCAGGGTTCGAACCAGCAACCGCCGGATACGCGACACCGCTGTCACCAATGTAATAAATAAGGATGAACACCGGATTCTGAGTTAACGACTTAAGTACTTTTATTCATGGGCCACATCCCGGCCCGCCCTGTGGGCTTAGGTACACCGACCACTTATCGCTTCGACTCGTGCGGCGGCAGCTAGCTCTCTCTAGCGTTTCCGGCGGCGAACCCACTCCCAGTCGGATCCCGGCGTCTCTGCTACTACTGGCCCCTGCTGCCTCACCGTGCGTCTTGGCGGCTCCACCACTAGTCAGTCCGACCCCCGACTCCTCCCGAGCTCCCCCTTATATACCCCCCTGATGTCCCGGTGACGTCACACTACCAAATACGGGCATAGCCCGCCGACTGCGGCGCCACCCGGCGTCGGCCGCTCCAATAAACGTCTGGCCCCTCCGCCGGACTCGCCCGTCTCCTCCCCGTGTATTCCACCGAAGCCGACTCCATTACAATATAAATGTACTATTGGATGAATTTTCGATATGTAAATCCCAAATTTGCCTGTGTACCTAGGACCTTCCGGCCGGACCCCCTCTGCTATATACTGGGTATGTAGAGGTTAGGCAGGGGTGTCATTTATCATCTGAAGAATCTGGGTGTCTTATTTCCTCACTTACAAGCCGTGCATAATGTGTGCTATATACGTTTGCTACTGTCATAGATCAGTTTGACTCCCCTCTACTGTATGATGTATCCATATGTACACTGTAGCCACTTGGATCACCTCTTGAAATCACAAACATACCTTTTAATATTTATTTAGGGGCACTCTCCATTACAGCGAAGAAGGCAATGTTATCACAACATAACCTCCTGATTATAATTGATCAAATAATTGAGATAACAACTGGAAAAATTAAGGGGTAATGGTAGTCAGTGAAAATAATTTTCAGTACATGTATGTACATAACATCGTTGGCAGTACACCTTTATTACTAATACAGCATACAGTTATCTACATGGATCTGTACAAGAACTACAATACCAATATGTTAAAGTATCTGCTAATAATCAGATGTCCATCATATTTTCCATAGTTTTTCTATGATAACAAGGGCATTGATATATGCACTTCAAAGGCCATATTGGGAAATAATGAATTAGATTTTTTTTTTGTAAGACAGAAATACCATATCAAAATATCGTGAAGATGAACCTTCAGCGCCAAATGAATATTCTGATAAATTTACTGGCCAGTATCACACGCCTAATGCACTTTAACCCTTTAATGGTCGCTTTATAATACTTCACTGCAGTGAAAGCCCCAAGGTCGTCAGACTGACGATACCCACATCTACAACCTAAGGTCATCAGATTGAGCACCCAGGGTAGTCAACCTGATGGGTTTAGGTCAACACACTCATCCAAGGTAGTCAAACTGATTACATAATGTTTTTAGAGTGACAACCTTGGTGCTGACTACCTTGGGTCCTCAATCTGACTACCCAAAGCTGTAGATTTGGGTATCGTCAACTTGAGCACCTAAAGTCCTCAGCGGTGAAGACCTTCAGTTGAAAAGCAGAGTGCTATATACGTTTGCTACTGCCATAGATCAGTTTGACTCCCCTCTACTGTATGATGTATCCATATGTACACTGTAGCCACTTGGATCACCTCTTGAAATCACAAACATACCTTATTGATATTTATTTAAGGGCACTCTCCATTACAGCGAAGAAGGCAATGTTATCACAACATAACCTCCTGATTATAATTGATCAAATAATTGAGATAACAACTGGAAAAATTAAGGGGTAATGGTAGTCAGTGAAAATAATTTTCAGTACATGTATGTACATAACATCGTTGGCAGTACACCTTTATTACTAATACAGCATACAGTTATCTACATGGATCTGTACAAGAACTACAATACCAATATGTTAAAGTATCTGCTAATAACCAGATGTACATCATATTTTCCATAGTTTTTCTATGATAACAAGGGCATTGATATATGCACTTCAAAGGCCATATTGGGAAATAATGAATTAGATTTTTTTTTTGTAAGACAGAAATACCATATCAAAATATCGTGAAGATGAACCTTCAGCGCCAAATGAATATTCTGATTAATTTACTGGCCAGTATCACACGTCTAATGCACTTTAACCCTTTAATGGTCGCTTTATAATACTTCACTGCAGTGAAAGCCCCAAGGTCGTCAGACTGACGATACCCAAATCTACAACCTAAGGTCATCAGATTGAGCGCCCAGGGTAGTCAACCTGATGGGTTTAGGTCAACACACTCACCCAAGGTAGTCAAAGTGATTACATAATGTTTTTAGAGTGACAACCTTGGTGCTGACTACCTTGGGTCCTCAATCTGACTACCTAAAGCTGTAGATTTGGGTATCGTCAACTTGAGCACCTAAAGTCCCCAGTGGTGAAGACCTTCAGTTGAAAACTGAAGGCCTAATCATCAAACATGAGTGGCACATACCTGCCACCTTGTGTATTTGTTACATATTGTCAACAGAATGCCATAGACTCATACTGGGGAGATGTAGACTGAGGGATTTCACTCCCTGTAAGGTACTGCCCTCTCTCTGTACCTCTTCTGATGACCATAGGTCCTCAATCTGACGAGTTTAAAGATCTGGAGGGTTTTCAGTGTCATGCCCTTTGACATGGTTTATGCATCCCGCCAGGTTAAATGCACACGTGATGCATCACCTGACGTACCAATACAGTACTTGTCACTTGCCATAAGCGTATTTATACATCATAACACCTAAGAAGCATGAGTCTCAAAAGCATCTGGCTGTCTTAAAAGAATAAGATAACGAATATTCTGCATGTTCTTTAAGGTGTCTCTGGTAAAAAGGAAATAAATGCCATTAACTAATCAAAGCCGTGGGATAATGTAAAGTTCTGCACACACAGGGGCAGCTAAGACTTCAATGTCCTTTACAATACATGTACCAGTACTATTCCTTTACTATACAATTGATATATACACTAGGATATGTTTGACCAGTAATTTAAGTACATGAACGTTTTACAACATGGACTTTTCCTTTGAATATATTCACCAAAATCAAGTTGAATGAAACTGTATACAATATCATCAATGTACAATACATCTACAAAAATAAGATCATTGTTCCCTCTTTTTATTAGCTGTACAATATGCTGTTGGGATGAATCACATTGACGGTTCTCATGAATACTCCCGGGACTAAAATATACTAAAGAATTAAGGGACGAACAATCTGATTCAATTGGCTGGACGTTACTCTCTCTCTCTCTCTCTCTCTCTCTCTCTCTCTCTCTCTCTCTCTCTCTCTCTATATATATATATATATATATATATATATATATATATATCACATCCAATATCAGTTTCTGTTTACTAAAACCAGTGCCATCATCAGAGCAGAACAAAAATGGAACTCCATTGATGTCACTAGAGGAATAACAAGTATATTGCCCTGTTCTTTTTGATATCTTATATAATATGTGGTCACAAATCATAGAAAGTGTGCATATGGGACCTCACATGTCATTCGCCCAGACATGTACCCAGAATCATGAAAAATAATTCTTATAAGTATGCTTCTTTTATGATAGCAAGGACACATCTGACATAAATGATAATGTGATTTTCTTAATCTACAGGTCAAAATAGTCTGGACCTGAGATTTTCATGGAGGTATGATGATTGTTTCTGTAGGAAATGAAGCCCCCAACATGGCTTGTAACTTAGGCCCCTAAATGTCATTCGCCCAGACACAATTTCGCCCAGACAATTTTGGGCCCATTTTACCCCCCTGGAGCCCAAAATATTCATATGGGACCATCAAAACCCATATGTAACACAAAGATCTCACCCAGCCTGACACTTTGAGCCAAGAAAATAGAGGGGGAAACTAAAATTCGAAGAGTAGGGGCTGGAATACCTCCAAATTCGTCATATGCAAACCTTCTATGATTTTCAACCATGTTATCTTACTTTCAACATGTTTCAATTTCTAAATATATACTTCAGAATAGTATTGTTATAAAAGTTTTATTACCCCCGGCCATATGGTAAAAGATGCACTCACAGAACTGCCATCAAGGCAATAGGTAGTTATCCATGAAATTCATTTCAAATTAATCTATTAGAGGTATCTATAAAGCTGCTCAAGATTTAGGAAATCACAATGGTTGAGGTAACAATTATGTATGAGAATATAGAAGAACTAGTTCGTTTTTTCATTGGTTTTTGGTGCCTAACTACCATGGAAATAACAATGCTAAGGTGTTGAGGACAATAAAAATGAACGTGCCTACGAAGATATCTATAGAACAAGGGTTAGATTTGTCAGCCTGTGATTCACTGAACTAAATAACATGAATCATATATGAAGTCATCAGACAAACTACCCATGGAAATGGATATGATCGCTATATGTTTTCTTCATGGTACCGGTATCATGATTCTGTAGTCAGTATTGTTCACATACTCAATAAATATATACACGCATTATAATACTACAATGATAGTTGTAACCATGTTTACAATTGTGATATGCAAGGGCTGCAGCCTTGACTTCTTAAATGCAACCAAAATTGTTTTATGGCATGTAAGGCTGGTAAGTTTACGACAAAGAGTCCCATGGCACTGAAAACATGGAAGATCCGAAACTAGTCAGCAGTGACCACTTTAGGTCCTCAAGTTGACAATACCTAAAACTACAAATTTAGGTAGTCAAAATGATGACTTTAGGTCATCATCCTGACGACCTGAGTCGTCAACATGATGACTCTGTACACCGCTGACTAGTTTCAGATCTTCCATGTTTTCAGTGCAATGTCTTTTTCTCATCTCGACATATTGTATACTGTACCTCACTTTCGTATGGCCAGACTCCAGTCCTGCGACTTTATAGGATAAGGTCTGATTAATACAAATTTTTACACCCCCCCCCTTCAAACCCACCATCCCCCCTGTTGATAAATAATGACCACTCCCTAATACCAAAACAATGCATAATTGCTATTTTAGTATTATGTGTTTCTATGGTAACCGCCATAGTTTTCCAAAACAAAGTAAGATAAACTCTCCAGGTACGTTTTCAAAATAATAAAACATCTTAACCTTGATGATTTTTGCCTGAATTGTTGATTAAAAATGAGTAACCTTTTATCATTTTCTCTCATGCGTGCAACCCTCCAATATCTAAGCAAATAAAAGTAAAGACCACCTGTTGTGTTTTTTTCCAGAGACTACATCCCTATAGTTCAGTGAAAGAAAAGTTCAAAATATCATTATCCCCCCCCCCTTGGTCGTCTGTGTTTTACCTTCTGATATCATACATTTACAAGCAAAGAAATGATAATTTGATATAATTGATTTCTTCTATACCAAACAAGGAATTAAGTATTTATGTAAGCCATATAGCTTAACCAACACTGTGAGCCTCCCTATAACGGTCATTTGAAATGATTATGCATATATCGCATCTTGAATGGTTGATCACATCAATCTAACCTTACATGATGCAATATTGATGGTGTCCTAGAGATGATGCTCAATATTCACTATTGGTCTCTGTGTGGTAATGTCTGTGTATATCTGTAGAGGTATCATATTATAACCATATATATGGGTACCGTCTGGCGTGGCGGGTGAGTCCAGTCGCTGGGTGTTCCTAAGGTTCCGGATAGGTGGCAGCACCGATCTGGGCCTGTGGGGACATCTGGTGACAAACACCAAGGTCCGTATATAAAGACCGGGCTCAGCCGCTACGTCAGAGGCCCTCCAGGCCTCCAAGCTTATAGACCTAGATATTAATCCATATTAGCTGCCCCACCACCACCTTCCGGGTAGCCGCTGAGTGTCTTTCAATAAAACCGTTGGCATACACTTGAATTACTGCCTTACTCTTTCTTTCCTAATCCGTAAGGCCCGAACCACCAAACTGGTAAATCAAACCATTACAATATTATAGAGTATATATAACTATAAAAGAAAATATATATGATGCTAATCAAATGTATGTACACTGTGTGATATCGGCCTTTCACCGGAATACCTTATGCACTGATGACAGGAAAAGGTCTTTGGTTTGTGTAAACTAGTGGGATGCCCATGAAATCCGTCACTCCCTATCCGGATATACTTACACATAAGCAACCTGATATTTGATATAGCTAGCAACCCCATTAACGCATTTAGACTATGAATGTCCTATAAGGATAAATGCTACAACATGATGTTGTATATCTAATTTTTCCATGTGAGCAGTGGTGTGCCACTTGTTTCCCTTTCTGTACTGTTATTGTATGAATTGCAAATGCATTCTCCAATCTGTTTGAGACAGTACAAACAAATCATTTGGGAGTTGAGTATGGTAGGCCTACACTGTATTGTCTAATTATGTTGATTTTGTCCATTACATAAAATGTGAACCCTCACATTCATCATCTAATACAATTATGTATTTCTAATGACTATAAAAAAGACTTTACTATCTCTGAGCTATAGAAATTCTTTCATTCTTGTCCACTCTCATTTGAAAACAGTACATGTAGCCTCGCTTTTATACACACAAAATTCCGAAATCCCAGATGATAAAAATGTTGATGATGTAGCCTTGGAGACATTGTCCTGTCAGAGTTGGTAATTTGGAAAATCCACATCAAATGCCAATGCCAATGCCAATCCCAGATTCCTGACTTATATATAACTTTTCTCTGGAATAAATTAGTTGTTTACATATCTCCCTGATCAGCTTGAAGTAACTGTGATTCAAGTCATGAATCACTACTAACATGAAATGACTAGTCACTCTCCAGAATGTCGCGAAATAAAACGCTGCGTAGATGAAGGATATAACTTATAGCACATAAGACATCCTGTCATGTGTGCTTCCTAATTCTATACACGGGTAGGAACCCGTCCATTGTCTATATACTTGACACCATATTTTGCTTGTTGTGCGATCTGTTTCATTCTAGTCTTTATTAGAAGATATATTAGGATTATCAGCCCCACAAGCAACAAGGCGGCGATACCAAGGAATGTCCACATTTGCGTTTGGTAGTTTGGCGGAACCGGAACTTCTGGTGTTGGCGTCTGCCTGGTGCTGTTCTTTAGACGTGGAATGAGGAGGTTCCAGAAGGCTACCTTATCTGCCCTGAAGTTTTGGCGCATGCGTGTTTCTACACCGTTTAGATGGAGGTAATGTTTGGTCAGATTAGTGTAGGGTTTCCATTCTATGTTGTATTGTCCTGTGGCATTTGGCAGCGATGGATGACTGCAACCAATGTACCAAAATGCAATAAGGATTGGCAATTGTATGGGTGTTCGTACATGTGAATTTAGAACAATCTCTGCAATTGCTTAAGTAACATGTAAAAGAAATTCAAGTTTCATAGATGTCACGAGGAAATGCCACAGTGACATTAAGATAGCCATGAACAGTAGTCTAATGTATATTCAGTATAATTTGTATTGAATATGAGTTTGGAGGAGCTATAATGTTGCCATATCTAGCTCTATTCCACAATGTTCTATAAAGAAGTATTACACAACATGCATCGAAATACTATGGGAAAAATTTCTCACTCACCCTGACTTGGCAAAGTTTGTCCATAGAGACATGATCATGCGACTGTAAAACATGTCAGCCCAGGTGAAATTCTGGCCTCCCATGACCATCACTGTGTTCATCTCATCAGCATAGATGCCACTGAAGGGGGCACCAAACACATAGTTGAGCTCCACTGAGTGGTAGCTGTATGCTGTGGTGAAGTAGTACTGGTAGGTTGGAACATTCTGTCCACTCAGCAATGTGGCCATCAACACTGTGGGTGCCACCATGTGCATGTCGGCCAGTAACTGCAACATAGGCAGGATGTTGGGTACAAAGATTATAGAGTACTATGCTTTGTGAAGATTTGTTTGGTCAGATAGACCAAGCTAATTGTGCCCCTTGGGCACAGAGCGTTGAGGCAATCATGATGATTGGTAGATCATTCAATTTCAACATCAGTTCAGCGTGTCCACTCAAACTAGATAAGATAGTTGCAGTGTCCTTCCTATACTATAAATACAGTTTTATTTATTTTGACTAGCAATTGTCCGATTTTATTAGATTAGATTAGAGTTGGCATGCGCTGGATGTCATTTGGTAGAGAATCCCACATGGTGACACCTCTGTAATAGGGTGACCGTTGATAAAAGCTCGTTTTAGCATGACGCTTGGCAAACCTAATTTTGAGGTCCCCTCTGGGCCTTACTCTGCCTGTTGTATGGCCTCACCTCTATTTGACTTTTTCCACATAATACATAGACCGTCTAATATCAAGCTTTTCAACTTTGGAGATAGTATGTAATTCATCAATACTTATATCTCTTATGCGCCTGTTTTGACATATTCTTAGACCGTGATTTTGCATTCGCTGCAGTTTTACTAATTCATATTTTTTATTATGTTTCAAATGATAATTATTCAGCCAGTGACAATCATGCAAATTTAGCTATAACATTTTCATATACTACTACCACAGATTCGATAACCTGTTGTTGTTCTCTACGTAGGGGGGATACGTTGGCCACTATGTACTATCAGTTGTTCACAGATATGCCAAAGAAAATCATAAAAGATGAAGTCCATGTACACTAGGATATGTAAAAGACAAGAGATTAGTACTTACAGAGCCCCTGTCATAGAGGGCATCTTCAGGTGTGGCATATAGAGATGAGCGCCAATCTGTATACTCATATCGTACCACGTCTGTTAACACTGAGTGGTACCCTGTAAACTTGTTGACATAATTGTCCAAAGCAATGTCAAATGTCGCTCGATGTCGGGCACCTCCATTGAAATAGTTAGCTGCAATAGTGACAGGGAAATATAAGTACCAGTGGTACATATTTGTACCATTGCTTTTACTCCAAACTTCACGTGTCCTCTAACCAATGCATTGTATTGTAAACCTTAGTCCGTTCTTTTTATCTAGGCCCTAATTGCATTATAAATTCATCTTAACAAAGGAAGCTGTCTAATAACAAGAAGATGACCTTTACGTGCCCATATATCAATCTCGCAAGTTCTCCTCCCTCGTAGGGAATGGTCATTATTTATCAACAGGGGGGTGGTGTTGGGTTTTCGCGCGACCCCCCCCCCCCCTCAACCCCCCCCCCCCCTGTTGATAAATAATGACCACTCCCTTACATGAACTAAAACTCCGTGCATGCATAGTATACAGTGATATGGACGATAGTAATGCATTAGACTAACATTGATAAATTTGTTAGCCCTAACCATTAACACTCACCAAACTCGTCTTTGACCGTGCCCAGCATGAAGGGCACCCTGGAGAAGTTCCCCTGGAGAATGGCCTCCTGGGGAGACAGTGGCAGGATCTCTCCATCCACAATGGGACGGAACTCAGGATCAATGGGGTCAAATAACGGGAACTGCGAGGATGGACAAAATTGTTAGCAGCTTGTTAACCGAAACTGATCTAAAGGCTTCTCAATAGAATTGATGAACTATATGTGAGGTCATAAAGACCTTTACAGCATTAATGCAGCACCTATCCGTCCACAGTAAAGATAAATTTCATAAAAAAAAACGGTGATTCACTGGCACACCAATTGCCACTAAAATATATGGTGAATTCCCATTGAAAACTGCAGAGAATCCCCACACAGTGAACCATAGGAGGGTGAAACACTTATTAAGGGGGGAATCACCATTCTAATCAAATTTAGGGAATTTTTAAGAGTGCATGATCACTTATGATATGCCAATGCACTTGTGCATCGTAAGGGAGTGATCATTTTTTAACAACAGGGGGGGGGCTGGTGGGTTTGCGCGCGGACGCGCGAAAAAATTTTCGACCCCCCAATCAGGGACAAAAATCGCGCGCGAACGTCCCCTTTTAGCTTATAGTAACGCGCGGGGTTTTCCACTGAAAACAGGTGAAATTATTTTGACCCCCCCATCAGAGGTATTGAAAAAATTCTGACCCCCCCCCTGGTCAAGGGGTTGAAAAAATTCTGACCCCCCCCCTCAAACCCACCAGCCTCCCCCCCTCCCCGTTGTTAAAAAATTATCACTCCCTAAGGACGACGGAACAGGCAATATTTCTCCCTGAAAGTTATTGAACAAAATGTTTTGCAGTCCCATGAAATAAATAAATAAAGCCTTGTGCATGTGAACACTATGTGTATTTTATAGATGTCTTACCAGATGTCGCTTGTGTATGAAGTGATGGGCTGGAACCATTTTAAGACAGGTTACAATGCGTGGCATCTCTGAGTAAGGACATCCCATAATAACTCCTACCCGACGGATGTAGTCCTGGAAACCTTTGTTGTTGTTATGGTAACTGTAGGACGCCGTAGCCGAACCACTCTGAGCCATAGCTCCGTGAAACAAACCTATGTCGGAAGTAACACATATCAAGAGATTCAGGTGAATATGGAGAAGTTGGATCATTTATTCATGGGTTAAGATCGAAGTAGACTTTGATTGAAATGTGATGTAATAATGCTAAAACTGCTAGGTAATATTGGAATAAACAGTATTCCATTACACAAAAGTCCAGCCCTATAGGGCTGCATCCACTTCGACGGCTGGACCATCAGTCTTAAAATGGTCCATCCGTCGGCAGTGGATGCACCCCTTAAGATGCTGATCCGATTTCTGCTATACTACTTACATGCAATATCAGAAATTATATGGCCAGTAGGCCTATCAATCTGCCAGTTCACCAGTCCTGTAGGCCGAAGAAGTAGCCCGTGGTGCCCATTAGTATTAACTGGGGTAGTCTGATTTCCAGCAAACTGACCTTGATCTGACTATTTCCCTCTAAAAACCTGCTCTGTTAAGAACTTGGTCAGTCGGTCTGAATTCAGGCAAATGCAAACCCCCCTTTAAAGATCGCCCAAAATCACATCCTTGTCTAAGTTATGAATAACTTACCCTTGGCACTCGGTACAGTGAGTAGTATTCCGACACTGGAGCCTCCAGCACTGTGTCCAAAGATAGTAACTCTTCCAGGGTCTCCCCTGAATGCAGCTATGTGTTCTTGTACCCATCGCAGTGCTGCCACCTGGTCCATTAGACCGTAATTACCTCGCAGGTGGGAATCTCCAGATGTGAGGAAGCCTGCAATAATACAGCACGATATTTGTGTTCTGATTGTCTAAACAAAATACAGCAGATCTGTAGACATATTCCTCATACTGTGATACAACTACAGGAGGTTAATTCAAAAGACCCTACCATCAGTACCCCAGCAATGGTAGGAGTCTTTCTGCACTTTCGGTTTTAGTGGTGGTAAGGTGTAACTGCCTTACTTTAACACAGACAGCCCTATGTATTTTCTGGTGGTACCCTCAGCCCTGCATACACTATCACATGCAGAACACATGGTGAACAGTGACAAGAGGGCCAAAATAAATGAATAGCTGTGGAAACACTCCTTTTCACAACAGGGATTACAAAAGCGTTCCCCTTCCCTATATGAGCTACTTATAGATTATTAGGAGAGAGAAGGGAAGCATGATGTTATGCATGAGTAGCCTTAATAGCCCTCAAGGACCCTCAGCAAACATCCTCCCTCTCCTATAAATGTATACACTCTCGGCCCGCATTGTAAATCAGCTACAAATAGCCCTGTAATTAGGCAGGGGGACTGCTTGTAGCTACAGTACTTTGCACATCTGGTATGGGCGTTCATGCCTATCAAAGGTAATACTGTAAAACACAATAAAAAGCCTTGCACTGTATATTTACGTGGGTGACCTGACAGTGTACAGCAAGCACATTCACTCTTGAGAGGAGGAGTGTTCCTTATAGGTGCTCTGTTACTTAGGGGAGGCCACTATGCACTTTTTTCCATACCACCACTGGTGGTGGTAAGGCTGGAAAAGGAATAGTGAATGATCCACAGATAATCTACTGTGCCTGACTGGGCTACCACCACAGAAATACTTAGGGTAGACTGACTAGCTCTTATAAGATCTGCCTACGATACCATCGTGGGGGTAGTGATGGGAGGATCTTTTCAATTAATCTCCTGATTTAGCAATCAATAATAATCTATCATATAACATATAAAGGCAAGCTGAGAAGGAATCCATTTGATATTTTTTCTGAAATTGCATATACAGTGGCTTAAAGAATGTGCATTTTCCTTGTCCACAATATTTATGAGATTACAAGTGGGGTGTGTAGACAGGCTATATGATAACACGGAAAAAGAAATATTTATATGGGGGATATAGATACTAACCTAGAGCTCCCAGTCTGTAGTTGATAGTGACAACAACGACACCATGTAAGGCCAGCACCTCCCCATTGTATAGCTTACCAGACCCCACCTCGTACGAACCTCCATGAATGTAAACCATCACAGGATAGCTTATACCATGTGCTCCATGCTGTAAAACAAAGTAATTCACAAGTTCAACGATATGAGAATTGTTTCATTTTCACTTTTTGTCAGACGTGACTAAGGACAACTTGAAAGAAATAGCAAACTTCCATAGATGCATCCCGATAGGCCTATACAGCCCAAATTCCCAATGTACGTGTCTAGGGTAGAGGCACCCTGAAACGGACAGACACCTAAAGTCGGACACCTTTTGCATTGAATTACATAATAGATATGAAAAATTCAGCTATCATTTGAATTAGACATGAAAGCTCAGGTATCATACTCTCTAACAAATGAGGAATAACATGTAAAACACCTGTCATACATAGTTTTACAACTGTACAAACCTAGGGTGTTTTTGTTATATTCTGAGGATGAAGAATGGTGAGTGAATGGAGATCCTGGTTTGATTTGTCAATTTGTCATGTCTTAACCTCCATGTTTATAGGATTTCTATACCTGTCAATGGAAATATACACGTTTTTGCTAATATTTTGACATGACAAACCTGAATACATCCCTCATGTTACAGTATGGGAGTTATTCGTCTATGACCTTCAGAATACACCTACAGTCGGACACCAATTACACCCCACCTGGGACACAATTATATCATGATTTCAACACTTATAAAATGAACATTTCATTCCAAACAGAATCCTTCATAATATACCTGTACTCCCAATGAATATTTAATCTGTGTTTGGTTTACCTCCTATCTAACACCTAAACCTAATCATCACTCAGTCTGCCCATAGAAGTCATGCTCATCTGGGCCTGTAGACTGACCTGTTATAAGTATGCAAAATGAAACATCTAAGAGTTTCCTGGAGAGGAGTATTGTATTAGCTTGGATTCCTTAGTGTCATATGCTATGTGCCTTTATAGAATACTTCAGATACAGTGACCCATTGTGTCTGTATCAATTAGATAACATAGTGTGTGACTCTAGGGTCACCTCTGGCATGAGCTGTCTGACTTGAGGTGCAATTTGATGTTTTGAAGACTAAATATGTACAGCTCATTTATTCATATGTATTGTAGAGTTTCATTTAAACTTCTTCAGGGATTTTGAGGGCAAAGTATCATGTATCAACTGGTGAAATGGAAAGTAGAATTCAACACTTTTAAAGGTACAAGATTTGAGCACCAAATATGGCCACCTCCTGTGTGGTCAGGAGCGTCCGAAATGGGTGCCTCTACCCTATGTGCCATGAAAGTTCCACCGGAAAGAATCTTTTATGAGATACCACACCCATCCTAGAGTACTTAATCAGATCTTTGTAACCATCAGGAATTCCCCTGTCACTGTTGCATATAGCCCTGTTTTGGGCTTCTTCAATATAAGAAGATGTAAGAAATAGCGGGAATGTGACCTTCAACACGTGCCTGGTTAGGGATCAGTTGGGACCTGCACTCTCATGGTTTCAATAATATTTTATTCATATCTCAAAGACTTGCCCATGGCAACAAAACGGTCTCTTCATTGCAAATTTAGCTGCTTGGTACTGTGGTTTGGATTTTCGTTCTGCACTTTTGTAAAAATGTTTACAGATTTGGGAACATGGGCACATTAAGGAAAACATCATGAAAAATATTTCATCCTCTTGGTCTTATGTACCAATCATTTCACAATTGTGACTGAATCTAAGGTCATAGTTAATAAACTGACATGCAGTCATTATGGTTTGATAAAGATGATATTAAACTAATAGTATAATTGCAAATGCTTTAGGTATCAGGAGGAATAGATAAATCGATGTGGGTGTCACACCAGGCTTTAATAATAGAAGATATAATTCTAAAGGAAGCATGCGAGCCACTCTACTTTCGCCCTTAAAAACTCAAGCAACACTCTGGTGACAGCCAGAGCCAGCTGTTCTTTATGACATCTAATATAGAGAGGGTGGCTCTATGACGACGGAGATCATAACCCAAACTAGGCCCCAGCTGCTACAAAAGCTGGTACTGCTTTTTCCTCCTGATCAGCCTTTTCTTACAGGAGCATATGGTCGGATCATTTGATACTAAATGGTGTGACGGTAGTTTTAGAGAAAGAGACAGAGAGACAGACAGAGAGACAGAGACAGAGAGACAGAGAGTCAAGAGGACTTGGTTATGAATCGGTTAAGGTTCCCTTAGTAGCTGCATTATAGTAACTCCTGCCTTGGAAATGTATTTCAGGAGTTTAATGCGGGGTCATTGCTAATGACAACCACTTGGTTTTCTTCTTTTTTTTTTTATTTAATGTTTTAGGATATCTGAAGGTCTAGAAAAGTAATGTTGTACTGATGTAACCACATTCATATAATATGAAACTTGCACTTTCACTTTTTCATTACTAGACTAGCAGTTTATCACATTGACAGAATAAAAAAAACAAAAAACTTAGAAAAGTACCATTCAATGGGTGAATACATTCGTCTTAAAATCAATCTGATGATGACATCTATGGACCCTCCTTTACAGGCATAGGGAATCCAGCTGAGCTATAGGCAATAGTTGCTCAGCAAAAGTAGCTTTGCACTGACACATGTCCTATCACTGTCCAATTCATATCCACAGTAAAAGGGCAACCTGGATTCATGATGACATTGTTATCATTGATGTTTACAGTAAGGATTTGTGATTGCTTAGCAACAGAAGTATCACATAGCAACGGACCATTTTATTGACTTCTGTCAAGTTATTTAATGCCACCACAGAAGTTCATTTATTCTGAGTCACAGTTAGTCATAAACAAGGGGCGGTCTGCTAGCTCTTTGAAAAAAAAAGTGCAGCATTGTAGGCAGCTGTCCAATGACCAAAAAAGAGGGCGCTGTAGATTCGCAGTGGCAACGTACCATGCATCAAAGAGTTAGTACCCCCCCCCCCACCCCACCCCCCCCCCGCCCCTGGGGAAACACACAAATATTGAAACAAATCGTGTAGTGTGCCAGTGAACAGCTGTAAGAATAGAAGCACGAAGCTAAGAGTTTAGGTACAGTTTAAGCTGTTGAAATAAGTTGCCCCATTCTTATATCACCATTCTTATACAGGGCTGGGCATATCGCGAAGTGCTGGAGCAAACATACAAATCGTCATAGCAAGGGGTTTTCAATGGGATTGGTGGGCAAATCATTATGAGAAAAATTTAAGCTTCTACTTGTCAAAATTGATGAGTTTTGGGAGGCATATTTTCAAATTCAGCCTTAAAACATTTGTGTGGAATATAGGTGACACATTGCTCCAAGAAAAACTTAACCTTTAAAATACAGTGGTGGATTTAGATGGGGGACACTGGGGTGCATGCCCCCTCCTTTTTGTCAGTACTTAAGAGTTTATTTTTTCCAAATCCTGAATCCACCACTGAAATATGTGTGTTATGGGAGCTTTGGGGGCAAATTGCTTCAGGAAGATTTTTAGATGCTCTGTTCTAAATTGGGGTCTTAGGGGATGGGGAGGAGTCATGGCACCAGAACATTTCAGATTCTACATCTGGATAGGTTAAGTTTTAGAAGATTTATGCAAATATACACCAAGACAATTTCCAGATTTTACCTTTAAAACATTAGTGTTTTGGAGGAACAGGTTGCCAAATTGCTGTGAGAAAATTTTAAAAATTTTAACTTTAAAATGAATGGGTTTCCAACATTTTTGGGGTGGGTAAATCACCACAAGAAAAATTACAGATTCTATAGGCTGATGTACATCAAAATTGGTCTGTTCTGATTTAGAGAAATAAATCTCCAAATTACTTCAAGAAATCTTTTACCCCAAAACATTTGTTCTAGGGTTTGAGATGGCAAACTGCCACAAGAAAATCTTTCAGATTCTTCCTATAAAATCTTATCGGTTTTTCTAGAAGATTTGGGAGGAAATGATTATTGCTCCAAGGTTACTGTGAGAGTTCAGACCTCAAGGTGAAATCACAGTCAGGAATATTTAGATTCTAACCAAATAAATTTTGTGTTTTAAAGGGATGTGGAATATTTACAAAATTATTTCAGATTGGGCATATGTTGAAAAGGTCATAACTTTGGTTCTAGCTGGAATATGTACAAGATTCTTTCAGATCTAGAAAGCCCATATCATCCACAATGTCACTGTCGCATTTTCCAAGTTCTCTGTTGCACATTTTTTGCGACATTGCAACAGGTGCACACCCCTGTAATATATCACCCATTAACAAGCATCTCCTATGAATTGTTAATCATATAGACCTAGTGTTAGGTTGGGTCCAGGCCCCCTGGTAACCAGGTCTGTCGTCTCCATTATGTTTTCGGTTTGTCAGTGATGCCACGGTCACCTTGTGACGCAATTTGTGAGGTCATACGTCGGCTGTGACGTCACACGTCGGCCGCAGAGTGGCAACTCCTATCCGTGGCCCTTGCCACATTTTTCTTGTTTGATGGGGACGATTCATTTTGATTCTAAACAGAGTCACCCCCTGTTCCTGGTTCACATAGTTTATGGATGATGGGTAGAGTTCTTATAAGTGATAATTCATTTTGTTCAGTTGCATGTGGTTGGTTGTTTCACAAAAGGTACCCCTCGAGATGCTAAAAATGTTTTACTCTTCACCACCAGGCCTGAACATCTTTTCCCCCTTTTTCCTTATTGTATCATGTTTCGTTGATGTTGTAGTTAAGCAGATGATATATCTTTTTAAGCCTTCTCCTGGAAGGGATGTATGGATGGATCTTTGCCCCCATCGAAGGGTAGGATTCCTCTTCACTCCATCAAACCCAGTAACCTGTCCTGTTAAGAAGGATAACCCCCTTAGCTTATGAGCTATTTTTTGTGGTGTGCAAGTTGGTATAGCTTATTCAATATCAGAGACCCGTTAAATAATAAATGTATTTTTACGAGAGGTTAATTTGAGTTACAAGAGGTAATTTACAATATGCTATGACAGCTTTTTACCCATTGTTAAATAAAAAAAGGTTTTGTAATTTTGACTTGTGACCCCTCATAAAGCCAAAAGTACGAGAAGCTTTTATTTAACAGTGATTTGAAGGGTATTGTGAAGGGGAAATTGGTCATTTAGAAGGGGTATCATAATTCTTTTATGAGAATAAGGGCCTTGTATGACAAACATGACAAATAGGGAACAGAAAGTATGTATGGGAAGCATGAAAAATTCTATTTCCAAAAATGACCTATAAGCCTTCATATAAATCATAATATTCGACAAAGGCTTACGTCATTTTGTGAATACAATATCCATTCAATATCCCACACACTTCCAGTGTTATTTCTGTTTTCTATATATTTTTCTCATTTATGTTTTTTTTTTCATTTTTGGGGGAGATAAATGTTCTTTATTTAACACTTTTTTGCCTCTAGTAAGTTCAATAAATTTACAAGAAGTGGGTACCGTATTTCTTTATTTAATGATGATGGAAAAAGGTCTCTTAACATATTATAACCAATTTACAAAAAGCAAAAGTTATGGATCACTTACCGTACCCTAATTACAAGAGCTTTTTTATCTAACACTTTGACAGTTTACATCTCGTAATCCCCCCTTATTCAACGGGTCTCAGATCTATAATATGTGTATATTATATGGGAATACGACATTGGACCTTCTCAAAATGAGTAGGTGACATACATGTATGCATGGAGCTTGGTATAAATGCCATATGGAAATTAGAATGCAGCTTACTAACATGACTTTCTTTTAGTTGTAATAACAGGTGAAGTGAGGGCACCCCCCCCCCATCCATCTATACACCATCACTGACCCTCTCAACTACCCCGGTAGCCACAAAATGTATTACAAAACACCAATATGTCAATATGATTTGCCTAGTCTAGGTGACAAAAGACAGACAAATGTTGAATTCCGGAATACCAAGCAAATGGTAGGACCAACCCTGAGACCTCATGCAAAGTATAAGAAAGGCAATCACACCAGCTGGAAGCTATGCCTAATTGGCTTTTTAATTAGAAGACCTAATTAAGCGTTGATTGATTGTAGACGGTGTAATGGCTGTTATTGCAGCAGGCTTCTAATGAGTGATGGCAGAGTGCGGTGAGCAGCTCGCCAACACTACAACTCACGCCCTTTGAACAAGCTTCTGAGAAGCTCACAGAAAGCCAAGTCTTTGAGGGTAGTGCTCAGAGAGCCTGTCGTCCCTCTGCCAGTAGTTACTTCTTATACACTAACACTTCCCACCCATAATCACCCTACCATTCTGTCATCCCCACTAGGCAACCCCTCACAAACTTTCATCTCCCTAGCTCACTGATCGGGTCTGCTGAGAGGCTCTGACTGCAGCCTGTTTTGTATCTGCTACCCCCTTGTTCAGCTCCCAGAAATATTGCAACTGTCAGTTTTGATTGATAGACAAAATGGACATGGCTCTTTCCATTATGAAAAAGGAGATTCGGTGGTTTTAGGAATGAGGTTGAATTGATGGGCGCGAGAAAATAGAGCTTTTAGAGGCCTTTTAATAGAGGCCAGTTGGATCCCAGTTGAAGTGGTATGCTGAAAACATCTCACCAAAGTGTTTTCCAATATTGTTCTGTGTCCATTGCGTTTCCTTCTTTATTAGAAAGGATTGATTCCTTCTTTTTCATTTTCGCTTGGTGATCAAGTGTTTCCATTGACTGCAGAGAAGGGATCTGATTTAAAGTTGTTAGATGCCAAGCTTAGCATTTGTAGCAGAATATTCCTGGCCATGGAATTGAGCTGATCGTAAAGACTGACGACCGACCTATGCTGTATAATGCTACCATTCATGCTACCATTCTGACCATTTATTGGTCAGAATGCCAAAGACCCATTGCTCATAGAAGCATGGGAGTGGATGCAATTCGAAGATAATCGCATTGAGTACCACCCTGAAGGGTAGATGATGGGCTTAGGGGAGGGTGTCCATGAATTGGCAGCTCAAACACCATTTTTTCTGCCCCTTTAGCCTTAAATAGGGTGAAACTCTATGGAACCCTGGCCAGGTAGATTTGCTAACCTCCAATTAATCTATACATCATATTGAAGAGAATGTCAATTCTGAGAATTTTTCTTTTTTTCAAATTTTTGATATAGCCTTATAGCAGAAATGGCACATCCTTGAAGATGGCAGGGTTATTTGTTGATTTCACCTAAAATTCAGTGACCTTTTACCTTTCCTCAAGGTTATTCTATTGACATGATATTTGTCAAAAGCACTGTCTTAAAAATTTGCTTCAGTACAACCAGTGAAAAACGAAAGAGATTCACTGGAAACTCCCCAAATGGTGGGATATGGCCCTAAAACATGACCTTTAGGGTTTCTTCCGCCATTAAAGAGGTGTGTGGCGGTGAATGGGTTATGATGGGACAAATGTTGCCTTTTGGGAACAAGTTGGAATAGGATTCTTGAAATCCTGTCCTCTACAGAACAAGTTTTAGCTTTATTCATCTTACTTTCTTTTTTTTAAATAGGCGAAAAGGACAAGCCTCACACACTACTGGCCACAGATTGACCATCCTTCTCCCTTCATCCGTTTCCCCCAAGAAAGCAGATGGTCCATCCGTCGGTCGTGGATGCATCCCTTATATCTAATAGACCTTTACGCTCTTGAGTAGGTTCCCACAAATTAGCTGTTTTGTGTTGCATAGTATCTTCTGACTTAAGGAGATGAGGACAATGTTGACCAGATATCAGCCGTTCCCCAATAAACTATCAAGCCTCAGGCCCCTTCTGTTCCTTATATCTTTAGCATCCCCACAAAGGGTTCATGGGCCCAGGACAATGGGTGTCAAGGCCGGTAGTCTATATCCGTGTGAGAGCTGAAAGGTCTTCATAGGGCGGGATTAGAGGTGAGCTGCTCTCCAGGATGGGCTGTACCATGTAGACAGCTCCTTGTCACCGCAGTCTGAGTATCTCAAGAGGAGCAGCTCAACCAAAGGGCTGTGTCGACGTCAAAAGTCACTCTCCGTTGACGTCAGCAAGATATACCTTTGGTGAGCATAGAGTTTATGACAGGGACGGGGTCTTTTATTGTGAATGACTTAGGGTGGAGGGGGGATGGCCATAGCATGCTATGCACTGCGTCTGATATATATCTTAAAGATGTGTTGGTCCCATCATACAGGAAGCCTGCTTCTTGATAAAAAGAAAGGTTATCATGTGATCTCCACAATTAGGATCCAAAATCTAAATAACTAATAGGTAATGGATTACAAGATTTACCAAAAGCTACCTAGGTTCATCCTGGTTTGATCTAGGTCATGGGTCAGGGCACGACCATCCTTGGCATAGGTCATGCCATGGGCGATAGGGAAAAGCCAATCAGTGTCTGATATTTCCCTAGGGAGATGGTGAACAGTAGGCAATTTGTGAGAGTGGCCGAGATGATTACATGTCATTTGGCCCCCCTGTTATTAGCCCCCTAACAGTTCACCCCCCCCCCGACATTAAGCCCCCTGGACATTAAGCCCCCTGGTCATTAGGTCCCCTGGCCATTTTATCCCCCTTTTCCATCCACTGTCCGAAACATATGAGTATTGTCCTCAAAATCGTTTTGTATGTTAATAGATTTTGTAGTCTGAAAATATGGGCAGACAGCCTCAATTACTTTGCGGACTCTCCAGATCATTTTGTGTCAGTGAACAGTTTGGATTAGATTGCAGAGAGACTGCAATTCATTGTGGTCTATCTGCAATTCATTGTGGTAAGTCCACAATTAATTGTGGTAAATCTGCAATTCATTGTGGTAAGTCGGCAATTCATTGTCGTAAGCTCGCAATGGATTCTGGTAAGTCCGCAAAGGATTCTGTTAAGTCCGCAATGGATTCAGGTAAGTCTGCAATGGATTCCGGTTTGTCCACAATGTATTCGGGTATGTCAACTATTCCGGTAAGTCTGCAATGTATTCTGGAAAGTCCACAATTCATTGCGGTCTGTCCACAATTCATTGCAGTAAGTTAGCAATTCATTGCAGTAAGTCTGCAATTCATTGTAGTAAGTCCGCAATGCATTCCGATAAGTCCACAATGCATTCTGGTAAGTCCACAATGTGTTTTGGTAAGTCCGCACGGCAAACTTTTCCGGCTAGTCCATCATGGTTGTTAGTCATCCGGGCTTGTTTACGGACCGACAGGTACAATTTTTGGACAGACTGGAAGAGTTGCCGGACGATGTGGTAAATATTGTGGTCAAATGTAAAAAAAGGGGGGTGAATTTTCTGGGGGGGGGCGGATATCTAGGAGATGAAACGACCAGGAGGCTTAATGTCAGGGGGTGTATTATCAGGGGGCCTAATGTCAGGGGGGCCTATAGTCTGAGGACCGGCCGAGACTATAGTGGTGTCAATCAGAACGATGAGTCAGGATAGCAGGTAAGTAACCTGTAGGCTACACTGTGCCCTAACAATTGAGTCACACCTTAGCAAAGTCTATATTTTCATGGTAAAAATGTGTTTGATATCTAAGATTGCTTTGAAACCCATTTCCAATCATTTGAAACATTCTAAATACTTGGGAGCTCAAAACCCCACTACTGCCTGCAAATACACCGGAAAGATAACGGTCATGTCCATATGACGTCTGCCAAAGAAAATTATAAATAAAAGGCACTAGACGTTCTACTCTGTCCAATTCTAGCTGAAGAAACCCTAGGCCCAATTGAGCTGTAAAAGCCAATTAGTGTAAGAGGTGGTAAGAAAAATTCCATTCACTTTGATATAAAAAACAACAATTCAACACTTTGAGGGGAATCGAACCCCTCTAAGTGGCCCTTTTCTAACAGCTCTATGGCGTATGTCAAGGTTTCAGGAGGTTTTAACTGAATATCAATCACAAAGTTCTCCCAAAAAAATTACCCTAAAATGTCCATCCATCAGAATGAAATGGAAAGCCCTTTAGCACTAAACTAGGAGTGTCAAGCCCTGGTCAATACCCACTGAACAACACATTGCTTTCATCCCAAAGTTATGTATCAAAATGCATCTCTTATGTTTTAAAGTTAGTTTTTATTGGATTAAGATGATCATTATTTCTTAAAGTACTCATGCCGAAGTTAATTTAGATTGATTTCAATCCTTTAGAAAGATAGAGAGAAAATTTTGTTGTGGCGACAATTTTCATTTTTCATGAAGCGGCTTAAGTTTAAGTGCTACCAATTTCTGGTCCCTAGAAGTAGCAAGTTGATAATTAAGGTCAAGGACAAATATTATAATGAATAAGGAGCTAGTGCACCCTGGACTTACCTTGTATGGGGAGTAGATATCTAGGTAAAGGCAGTCCTCGTTTTGGAAGCGATCATTGGTGCCAGGGTGGTAGACATCCACTTGGGGGCACACCCAGCCAGGGGAGGTAGCATTTCTCATCCCACTCCAGGGGGGGTGTGGACGGGGGGCCTGGAATGGTAACATGAGGCTGTGACCAACTGGTGTTACACTGAACAGATTGAATATGGACATATAGGAGCGTATGGAAAGGAACGAGACTCGATCTGACTCCCTGGGGCAGAATAAACCTGATTTGAGTTCTCGGCTGTCAAAGGCCGTAGAAAGCGTCAATAAATATGGCGACCAGTACAATTTGAGAGAGAATTGCTTTGCAATTGGGTCGGTCAAAGGTTGGACTGTCCGTCAGAGTCAATACTCGGGGCTGAGCTCTTTGACTCCCTTAAATGTGATTCTTTAGGAGTTAGTCTACTACTCTCTCGATGGGGCCATGCACTCAAAAGAGAAATGTACAAGAGATCACAACAAATTTCTCCAATACAGAGCTTCTAGAATGTAACAAAAACTAAAGAATACGACTCGAACGACACTTCATTTTATACACATGATTATGAGTATGATTATACATAGAGACAGTAGTAGATGTGAAAGGTGAATGAATTCAGAAGCGAACCTCAAACCTTAGGTGGTCAATAGGAGGTTCCGCATAGGGCACGCCAAGATATAGATCCACTTCATCTGTCACATTATCTGAAAAATAAATAATGAACAACTGCTGCGTGAGAGTAACAGAAATAAATAAATCTTGCTAATATTCTTTTTCTACCAAAGCGCTTTGCAATTTGCCTATGTAATTAAGGTTAATAAATACTCCCACAAAGTATGTCATGACACACTGTGTATTGGAGCCTTAAAATATCATTCACTGGATAGAATCAGCTTAAAAATGTGTCTAGGTTTATTAGTTTCAAGCTTGCTATATGGCCTAATCTTTCTTTCTTTTATTAACTCAGAGATGAGTTGCTCAGGAGACCCATGGAGCCCCAAAAGTATAACAGTTTTATACCAACCTGTGCCAAGCTGAAAGTCATAGAGTCCCCTATATCCTGCTAGTGTACCCAATCTAGTGTTCACTGTAACAGGTTTATACCTGACAGGTACGACCATTAATGGAAGCCAGACCAGCAGTAGTGCCCGTAGATACGTCACCAAAATGGCCGCCGCCATCTGAAATACACAATAGTTATTACGTCAGTATAATGCTATAATCACATGGTGAAAATTACACCAAGAGAGCATTTTTTTATATTTTGATTGCAGTGCTTTTCGCTGGTGCAATTTGTAGTGATCAACAGGCGACCAGAATTTATGTGTTACTCCCCTTATAAGAATGGCTTCAGGAGCCAGTATCTGATGGAGCAATTCGTAGTGATCAACAGGCGACCATAATATATGTGTTACTCCCCCTATAAGAATGGCTGAGCCAGTATCTGATGGAGCGCACGTCATTTGGAACCACCATTATAGCATTGCTTGTTATGGGAAGCAGATAGCTTTGCCCACCAGATGGTAGTTCTGATAAGCTGGATGCAATAGGGCTGAAATCCATGTGTGCTTTGCTATTAGCTGAATGCCAATATATTGCTAATTAACCTCAAGATAATATTATTATGGAACCTGTCAAAGGTTAATCACGCTGGAGCTCAGCAAAGCAAGCTGTTAACTTGATGTCAATGTATTGATAATTAGCCTCAAGATATGGGACCTGTTAACAGTGAATAGATGAAATTCTATGTCATGAGAACGAGCAATTAACAATCTATAAGCTCAGTGGTAATATGTTGTTAATTAATCATTTTCATTGTCGCATTTTCATTATTACATGTATATGTTTAGTGTCAGCCAGGTGTCAGATCTGCTGAATAAGCTATTGATGGTCAGCAATAGTCAGTTCCACCAAATCAACTTACAACCGTTATGGCTGTCTAACTTGCATGTAACCAACGTCCTGATAAACAGAGCATTGGAAGTTAACAGACTCGTCTTCTAGTTTTTATACATGTCCCCGGGTGTGAGCCCTATTTAGGCCGCATGTGATCATCTATAGGGAATGGTGATGAGACTGCATAATAAGGCGAAGGTTAGCCCCATCCTGCCCCAGCATATCTCTCATAAATGGCAAAAACGGGATTTCTTTTATTAATATTTGAACGTGATAGGGGCGTATATATACTTCGGGACCCCAATAAACCCATAAACCCTAATGTCCATGCTATATTATATATATATATATATATATATATATATATATATATATATATATATATATATAAATATATATATATATATATGGGTCATTCCAGGTTTTACTGGTCAGGTGGCTTCTTGGGCATATAATAACAAGGGAAACACGTCTACACCACCAATAATATTTTTATTCCTTAGTGGGGGGTCACAGCTAAGATTTCCATATGGTTTGGGTGGGTCTTGGGGCATAATTTATCTTCTATATGCATTTAATTATAAATTTTCACGTGGGGTACGTTAATGATAGAGCCTATCTAACCTGGTTAGGGAATATAATCAGTGTTCTTATTATATGCAATTAAGAGGTACCCTAGGGGGGAGTCTTCCATGAAAAAATTTTTCATGTACTCCGGGAATTACCCTTGGCAGGCACATATAAGTGATTTTCAATGCACATCGCGATCATTAACGTACCCTGGGCTTTTGCCTCTAAATAGAATAAAATAAACCAAATACATACAATTCCCACAGTCTATGGCCACTTTTAGAGTAAATACATCATGCCTGAACAAGAATTGTGGCCAAATACAGTCTGGTTTGGCTGTATGGGGGGTCTCTTTGTAAGCGGGGTACGTTAATGATCGGCGGCGGGAAAAACAGCGCGGGAAGAGAAAAACGACTTCCTGTTGCCCGGCGGAAGTGGCCTGCATCCGGGTACCGTGTTTCAGCTCAGAGGAGGTCACAGCTAGTTTATAGCTACCCCTAAGCAGAGTTCCCCTGCAAAAGGAACGCCAAATTCGTGAAAAAGGTAAGGAAATTCCACGAAATTCCATGAAATTGCGATGAAATATTGTTGGAGATGTCTGTGGGGGGCCGTAGATCAATTTTTGTGTACCGGAACGATGTATTTTGGATGCTAGGGGGTAAAATGTGTTGCCGGGGGAGGCCTGCGATGCAGCCCAGGGCCCCAGGGTGAAGCTTTGGCCACCCCGGGCTGTATTTTCAAAATTGGGGTACGTTAATGATTTTTCGCTCGGCAAGCAGAATTTGGCCTCTCCTGTACCCTTGGGTCTAAATTGTTGATAATCCTTTAGAATAGGACCCCCTACGTGTGTAAGATGCATTTTGGGCCATGTTTGGGTGTTTTGAGATGACCCCCCACCCCAATTTGGGCTTGAAAGGCCAAATTTCTGCCTCGTCGTGAACTTTTAGGCCCCCTCACAGCCAAAATTGTGCTTATCCCATGGTTTTTTGGGGTTATATTCCTTCTCCTACCTTTATTTGGGCATTTTGGTGTGTTAATCCTCCTGTGGGATCGAAAGCATAGCCATAGTGGCCAAATTTAGGAAGATAGTGTTCGTCGGTCATTAACGTACCCCGGTGGCAAGATGCCTGCCTACTGGTCGCCATCTTGGATTCAGGGGGATGTTTTATGGTGGGTATGTTAGACATGTCCCCCCTCTGTTGTGTTGACCAGGTAAGCTCACCCTTGCACAAAGCCACCACTGCTGAGTGGTTATTAACCTTTGCGATCATTAACGTACCCCCCCTTCTTATTCTGTATTTTCCACACAAGTGGCACTTCCAGTGCACATAGCTCCATCATATTTCACCATGACATGCCCCTATGGTACCTCTAACTCACACAAGTGTCATTAGTTAGATACTGAATACTTTTTTTCCAAAGAATTTTTGTGGTGGGTATATTTCAGCATTTTCCTTATATTTTGTCAGTATAAATTTCCATATTAGCAATTAATCAGCTGATTGAACTTCCGGGGTTACTGTACATCATTTGTAAGCATATAGGAACATGATGAATATTTTTTTCCTATTTATTTATGTATATCTTATCAGTATTCAAACACTAACAAATTCCTTATTATCTTAAAATCTACTGATTTCCTCACTATGAATTACCATATCAGCATAAAAACCTCTGATAAAATCTTTGGCTTTGTTGTACATCCTTTGTCAGCATATAGGAACTTGTTTAATCACTATTTACCTTTTTATTTAACGTATTTCTTCTCATTTTTGCAGATGGCCCCCCCCCCTGTCGCCCTAAGAGGTGTGTGCGGGAGCCCGCTCCCGCTGATGCTCCAGACCTAGATATTCAGCAACATATCTATGCCTGCCATTCTTTAATTCTGCAAAATGTGTATGCAGTAGGTGTCTTTATTTGACTTTGCAGGCACATTGCACAGTGGAAATTGAGCTTGAGCGACCATTGACCATGCTGACCGATCTCGGCGATGTCTCATTTTATTCTCATAATTTGTGTATGTCTGGCATAAAACCCTCAGCATGAAGCGCTCAACATGGTGGCCTTGAATTCTGAATTTGATACCCCGAATCTGTATTCGTGACCGTGGTCCATACTACCTATATCAAAATTCTATTTGATGTCCCGAACAATCCCACACATTGGTTTAGCATTGGAGAAAAAAGAAGAAGAAGAGGTAATGCAACGAGGGTAAGGTATGGGAGAAACTTATTAAGGCGTAGTTGAATCCTATAACAATAGTTGTCCTATAACAGGGACTTTCTTCAGAATTCGATTCAGAGTAAAACATAGAATCTCCATGTAATCTAGAACCTGCATATCTCTGCTTTGGTTGCAAATTGACTTTATATCACATCTTTTCCATGCCTGATGCCTCTAGTTCACTAGTGACCATGTAAGCATGAAACTGACTAAACCATGTGGTGGTGTACCCCTGAGGGCCCTACAGATACCGGGGTAGGTGTCTCACCTGATCCTCTCCATCCCCTACCTGTGTGGCCCGCCAACACCATCCCTACACCCCCAGGGGAGTCTTATTTCAATAGGCTGAGTCAGGTGACAGGTGCAGGTGCTTGGCTGGACAGGAGGCTTTGTCATTCCTATTACTCATGTCCATCCTATTATACCAGGAGGGTCTTGCCAAAAGGCAAACGTGAACCAAAAAAATAAACGGGCACGTTTTCATATTGCTAAAAATATTCTCGTCAGATCAGGAAGTTAAACGTGGATGGATGGGTAAAACTAAATGTGTGCTGTAGGTATCTAAATTATCTGTATTTACAATCAAAGTGAATCAACGATTATCATTGGGCATAATATATCATGATGTAATTTCTCCATTCTTTTTATTCTTTACATACCTTTACTGATCAGTTATTTGACAATACTGTGAAAACAAGTAAGCCCATGCACGCCTCCATCAGTGATCTCTGAAAATGGAGGTTCTTCCTCGTTTGCTTTTGGCAAGACTCTCCAGGGCACATGGTCTCATCACTTTACTAGACACCTAGTATCCCATATCGATGGCAGCGTTGATTTAGCGTTTTGAGCCCTGGATTTGGAATGTTTAATGCAGAATTCCGAGAGTAGACAGTAGAATTCTGTATGGGTAAAAATAATTGTATGGATAGATCTATAAACGCTGGAGGTTGATTCAAAACAGTGGTAAATTAGCACTGTTCTGAATTAACCTCCTAGTATGTATTCCTCTCAGGATTTAACACTTGACTCTCTTTAATAGAGGTAACGCTTCCCACTCAGATAGAGTTAACGTTTACCACTTGACATGGAGCAAGGTAAATGCTTTGTTTGATTCCTAGGAGACATCAAAATGTTTCCTATACCTTTTAGTTAGAGCAGCATAGTAAAAAGGTTACCGCCTGCTTCAGCAAACGGATATTGCTTTCTCCATTTAAAAATTTGGAACCTTAAATTGATTTACAAACGGGGAGCAAAACTTCAAGAGTGTTGAAGGTAATGCAGTTGTCACGCGATGATAATGCAGCCCTGGCTGATATCGTCCAGAGATTTAAAGCCCAACTGTAAACAGGCCAGGACAATCTCCAAATTTTCTACTCCCCATACCTGTGAAATATGACAGGTACCATCGTTATGAATATGGCAGGTAAACCTGGATATAGCAGGTATTGAGCACTAGATATTACAGGTGCTGCTAAATATGGCAGTCGCCCCTGTAAAACATGGCATTTACTGCTAAATAGTACAGATTCCCCTAAATATAATAGGTACACCTTGTGAAATATTTTAGGTATCCTTAGATATGGCAGATACTGCTAAATGCTGCAGATTTTCAGAATTTCAGAATATTTGGAAAACATTATTTTTGATATAAGTTCACATAGATAATGATTCGAAATGTCCATTGTAGGCTCTCATAGCCCTGCACAAAATGACTGAAATGCCATTTCCTGCACCAGGAGCTTAATTCAAAACATCCTGGGATCCCAACCCCAGTGATCTTAGTGTAGGCACATATCTTAAGACCTGGATCGTGTTTCAATAGTTTCCATGACTGGACACCCTCAAATCATAGTTGGAGGTGTAAGAAATGACTCCATACCAGTGACTACATAGTGAGCTCCAGTAGAGGCCTCAAAATAGCAGCTGCTTTTTATTCAACTACTGGCTCAATACACACCACTATGAAGTCATAGCACCCAGTCATAGGGGCCACTATTGGCTACATAGTGACCAGTCATACCTCCTTCATGGTCTAGTATGCACTCCTGTGTTCAAATGAGCATAGGGCTGCAGTAACTACCGTAATGTCTCATATAGGAGCCGGGCCTTGAATAGCAGCCTCCCTTGAATAGGAACCGGGGTAGGAGGGCTGTCAAATCAATAGGGGTCGGGCCTTGGATAGGCACCTGGTGGGGCCAGTTTTAGATGGTTTTAGGAAGACAATCAAGACCCCCAGCCCAAATGATGTATATTTGTTCTAGATAGTTCCCTTTCAAATCACATATGATAGATCTATATCTAATGACCTAATTGTATCTAAAACAATGCACGCTCTGTTATTCTTTCTTGATAGTAGGGCTGAGGTGTCAGCTAGGTGTAGTAACCTTTGTGATGTTATTAGAAAGCCATGGTGGGTGAGGGATGGGTATGACAGGCATAATGTAATACTCAATCCTAAGGTGAAACACCACAATTTTCAAAATGATATTTTATTCTTTAGAAAAAAAAAATGCCATCCCAGCACCAAAGGCGCTGGCCACAGGGTTATGGGTACCGTAAACTCCCGCGTATAAGACGCGTCCTCTACGCCAAACAAATGCCTTGTGCGTCTTATAGGTTATCTTCAAGTTGGGGGTGCGTCTTATACGAGGGGTAATTTTACTATAGAAATGTACTAATCTTACAAATTTCATCCTTAAAATGTGCGTCTTATACGCGAAAATGCCTCTGCTGAGTTTGGGGTGCGTCCTATACGTGCAGTGCGTCTTCTACGCGGGAGAATATGGTAGTAGTGTAAAGAGCCCAGATTGGGTACATTTGAGCAAAGGAGTGCAGAGGGCAGCAGCTAAGGCTACCCACTAATCATTCACATGGAGGGTTGTCATACCAGGATCCCTTATTGAGTCACTGCTGTGGTGGCTATTTAGCCAGCAGGCAGTACGATCACCCAGTAATGTAGCCAGCTATTTAGTCACCAAGGCCAAAATCCTAAGATCACCTGCTAAGATTTGACCCATCTCCAGTCGTAGCTGGCTGAACCTGTCGTGGAAACTATTGAAACACGATCCAGGCTGGTCTACCCTATGTAATGCAGTGGTTGCAGGCTTGTCCAGAATAGCTAGTCCTGGGATCACTTCACTATTCCATTTCCATCACTAAGATCACTGCGATCTTAGTGAAAGAAATGCATAGTGGTTTCACCTGAGTACAAGTGCACTTACAGGGAACACTCCAGATCGAAAGAGGGAACAGCCTGCTGATTACATAAACAGGGGACCTTGAGGGCCCTTAGGCCTACTCATGTGTTAAGGGCACTCTAAGGTAATTCTTCCTTCTCAAGTTTTGAAGTGAAGTCCTACCCCACTCTCTTTGGTATCCTCTTGCTGCAAGCCAGATTCTGTCTTTGGGGAATTTCATCTGTCTCTCTCTATTGAGGTAAGATATTTTTATTTTATACTGGTTGAACATTTGCATTAAAGTTACCTTATTTACAGATGGAATCTAATATATTTCTTAGCCCATATGGGGACAGGGAACGATGGTATAAGCACTCTTGTGAAGAAGAGTGACTCCACAGCTATTCCTTTATTTTGGGACTCTTACCCCTGTGCCAAGTAAGTAGTTCTTGGAATAGTGTAGGAGGGCTGAGGCTAAGATCGATGTGATGTTAGTGCTGGCTAGGATATGTGAGCCCAGTCAACTCTTAAGATCGTTTGATAGGATAAGGCTGATTTATTCCTAAGATCGCTGGGGTTGTGATCTCAGGATGTTATGAATTAAGCTCCAGGATCGTGTTTCAATAGTTTCTACGACAGGACAGCCTCAAATCGTAGTGGGAGCTATAAGAAATGACTCCATACCAGTGACTACGTAGTGAGCTACAGTACAGACCTCAAAATAGGAGCTGCTAATTATTCAACTACTGACTCAATAGACAACACTATGAAGTCATAGCACCCAGTCGTAGGAACCACTATTGGCTAAATGGTGACCAGCCATACCTCCCTCATGGTCTAGTTTGCACTCCTGTGTTCAAATGAGCACAGGGCTGCAGTAACTATATACTGATATATAGGTGATCCCACCTGGTTACCCCCACTTACAAATATCTTACATCATAGACCTAGCTGCTGGGGCAACTCACAATGTTAGTACGGGGTGAAAATGAAGATTGACATGTAAGGCTGGTGGCACCATATTTGGAATCAGGTTATAGTTCCCATTGTATACTGTGGGAAAAAAACATGGCCAAAAAAGGGGCAAAAAAGGAGGAAAGCAATATAATGGGTGGGGGTTGAGTTTGTCATTTCAACCTATAGTAACATGAGGGCTTCTGTCTGAAAACCGGTAGATCATTCCCACACCCCTGGGTTTGAAAAACAATTCCCCCCGTCCAAGGAGTGAGATGCAGGGTGGGCAGAGGGTGTAGGAGTGAGACGCAGGGTGTGCAAAGCATGAAGGAGTGGGAGGGGGCAGTGTAGCAGTACCTTATCCTCTTTACCAAGTCAATCCCCCTCCATAATCCCAGGGTCAAAGGTGCTGGTCACAGGGTTACAGGTAGTAGAGTAAAGAGCCCAGATTGGGTACATTTGAGCAAAGGAGTGCAGAGGGCAGCAGCTATGACTACCCACTAATTATTCACACAGGGGGTTGTCATACCAGGGTCCCTTATTGAATCACTGCTGTGGTGGCTATTTAGCCACCAGGCAATACAATCACCCACTAATGTAGCCAGTTATTTAGTCACTCTGGCCAAAATCCTAAGATCACCTGGTAAGATTTGACCCATCTCAAGTCGTAGCAGGCTGAACCTGTCGTAGAATCTATTGAAACAAGGTCCTGACATGGAATTTAGCCTTTACGAGCCTGGTAAGCACTAGCACAGCCTTACTCCTAAAAATATATACTCGGTGGTACTCTAGCCGCTCATGCACTGCACACATCATTCTGACCATTCACTACATTCAATACAGCACAGACATGGAAGGTCCCCCTGCCTATTAAAGGATCTAGAATGCACACACAGCCTGGGTACTCTGTAGATATTGAGCAGAGTATTTTACTCGACATTTGTGTCATAAGCAGGCCCCAGCAGGCTGGCAGTGAGAGGGCCCTAAAGTGGTAATCTTTAGAGTGATGTAGACGGAATTGTCATCATAGTATACTTTTTTTGATCTTATGAATCACATTCTACATGTCTTAGGCATAAAATAAATGCAGGTTTAACTTTTGCAAGATCAATTGATATAGTGGAAATCATTCATTAAAGTAAAGCTTCTTCTGAATAAATCACATTTCAGACAATTGATCATTGTGGAAAACTGGCACTGTAATTTAATACCTTTACACTGTAAGGAAGTTTTTAGGTTTCATGATGGTAAAAAATAATCATGATTTGGATGTGGGATCTTGATGAATTCATAGTATATCATAATGAAGATTCAATGGTATTCGCAGAATTTATTTTTGCAATATTCTCCAACCTCCACAAAAGAATTGTTTCACAACCCCACTCCTCCACCCGCCCATGGAATCTATAAGCACTTCATGAAGGCAGGGCATAGTTATTCCTCTTTATGATTAATTGCTCATTTCCCTTCATTTCAGGAAGGAGGAGTAGAACCGAAAGAGGACACCACTAGCGCTGCATAATTCCCAATCAGCAATGAGGCATTGGGCCATGCTTGTCCATGCTTGGCTCAATATAAGCCGACATTGGCCCAATATAAGCCGACATTGGCCCAATGTATCCTTGCTACCTGGGTTGAGCCCACCTATAGGATATTTGCCTCACCTCCAACCCTTAGGGTGACCATCAGGGAACTCCCATAAATAAGCCTATGTTTGATTGATATTGGCCAAAATGACACCATTCTCTTTCCTAACTTTAAGATTTCTCTAGGAAAAGTGAGAAATTCACAAGACACTCACTTTCTGATGAAAATAATTATGATTTCGGTTTGTAAAATTCCACCAAACATATTGAAATGGGCTCTTTATAGATCTACCAACCCCTAGTAGCGAAGCCACTAGGGGTTGGTAGAATAGTAAATCTATGCACTGCCCTTGGCCCATAGACGTGGACATCCCCTGCCCATTGCACCTTGCCCCAGATATTCCCCTGGTACCACACATTAGAAGTGCGTATATTAGCGTCGCGTAAGCTAGCAACAGTGCGTAACATAGCAAGATCCAACAAATCTACACTCTCCCAGCTGATACTCTCGGAACTTTGAGTTTCAGGGATTATCTGGGGATCTACTCATCAGATCTTTATGTATGGATGACATATCAAAATGAAGATCCCATTGAGTACTGTCTGGCTGTAGCGTAGGTGAGTAGCTCTGACCAGAAGTCACATTGTCAGAAGCTCCGATCTATTTGAATGCAGGCCCAAGATGGCCGCCATTTCAGTTTTGAAAGAACTTTGAGGCTATGACGTTTTTTCTTTATAAAATACAAATAAACACAGTTCAATCAATAATCAAATCATGAAAATATTCTTCCTTCAACTTTGAATGGATAGGTCGAGTTAGCTGTCAATTTCCTCACTGCTTCACAGCCTAAAAATTTTGCTTCATCTGGTACACCAAGGGTACCAGAGACTGAAGCAGTCAAAAATCAGTAATTTGTAACCAGCGATCTACTAACCCATTTTTATATATAGGGTTGTCGTATACAAAATCTGGTCCATGCGAAATCTGGTTGCCGAAGATCAATTATTTCTAAAATCCCCCTTTGCCCAAATCCTAGTTCTAAGGCGTAGGGACAGTATCATTAGGGTTAGGTATTAATCAAATTCTATTAGATCTTGGAGGATGTTATCATGGTTCTGTTCCTTCAATTATAAGAATACTTTGCTTCGAGGCTATAAAAGACTTATCACTCTTCAAGCAGATAACTGTACCTGTTGGCATTGGATTAGAGCTTAAGGAGTCTGTTTAGAGAATGACTGACCAGATTTTGCATGGACCAGATTTCGCATGTGAGAGGGTAACCAGTATACCAATAAAAGCATCTCTTGAAATCATGGGAAAGCAGCTGTGCTTGATATGGAGTAAATTTAATAATTTGTCCCTAACACTCTCATGATCAGAGTTCTGCTGCAAACAAACTAAATTGTAAACATTAATTCTTCTTTCACTTTTGAAATGCATATGTATAGACAAGCTTATGTTTAAATAATAATATAATTCTGGATGTGGGGTCTAAGGACGATAGAGACCCTTTGGGGTACTTGACAGTGTCATCCCAGACTGTCTTGGTGTAGAGTACCATATGCATAGAGTATAGTTTCCTGGAACCGGAATGGACCCAGGGGAATGGAAGACATGAGAAGTGAGATTGAGCAAAGATCCAAAGGGGCGAGAAGTGCACCTACAGGACTTTATGTCAAGGTGAATATCGATGCCCCATGTGTCAAGGTAGATATCAATGACTCATTGACAATGCACTAGAACCTTGTATTGCCTTTTTGAAATGTAAACATTCAAGATGGTGGCGGTCAGCATTTTCGCGTTGACGACAGGTGAATTAAGGTTTATTTTGTAAGAAATTGAACATCTATGGCTGGAAACACCTTGACATAAATGTAAAGATGAACTCTGATCAGTCTTCGGCTCCTAGTTATGTCACTCGAGGTTCTGTGTCGCTCCACCCAAGACTGATCATTGTTCACCTTTACCATTGTATTGTTCATTTGATGCACATCCAGGGAAAAGCTTATGGCCAGATGCCTTCATTATTACCCAGAATCTTATGTAAGTATCTACAGCAGCAGGAAGGCCTTGGGCTACATTGATGAAATACCTTTCTTGTAAATGGGGAAAAATATGAAAATATAAATATAATGATGGAATCCATTTCATAATCTAATATCCTGTTATCTGAAAGGCAGACCTAGATAGTGCCTTCAGTGCAACAGATAGTTTTCCTCTATCTATTCATCAAGGACCGATATCTAATCAAAACTACAAGGTCAATCTTGTCTCTCTAATCTAAGGAGAGCAAATATTGGACTGTTGACTGCAAGGATGGAAATGAGGTCTGGTGATAAAGGAAGTGCACAGACGTTCTCATTCAGGATGGGGCTGTTATACAGTGTTAGTGTTTGAACCTTTTCATCGTTACTCTAAAAGAGATTAGAACCATATCACAGCAGGACTCCATAATTATTTCCATGGTGATGAACCCTGGACCAGAATCTTCATATTAAACCTTATTCAAGGATTATATCTTTTGGGATGTTGAGTTGAGTTGAGTTGAAATTCTTTTATTTATTCTGCATAAAGATAGGACCAGGTCCTGTCTTTCCTTTTACACAGCAGGTAAAGAGCTGATGTAATGCGCTTGGATCATTTCAATAATAGTCATACTATTGGCCTTATGGGCAACTTATATACAGATTATAACTGTGGGACAGATGGATAATCAAAAGATTACCCATCCCTTCCACAGTACATACAAACGTGAAGCAAAGTAGAATAGGAGAAAGGGTAATGAAGAGAGGGATGGAGGGAGGAGAAGAGAGGGAAGAAGAGAGCAGAATATTATAGGTGAGAAGAAATAAAGAAAATGCTATACATAACACATTAGTGGAATTTTTATATCAGGAGACTAGATGGAAAAAGTCTCTTTTTGGACTAGGTTTTTATCATCCAGGCTGATGTTTTTGCCTAGTATATATATATATAATTTATACATATATATATATATATATATATATATATATATTTCAATTGTTTGACACTGATCTTGTTGTGTCAGGACACGATGTTATTGTGTCTATTTGTATATAAGGGGAGTAGAAGTAAGGGTTCGGGGTCAATGTGTGCCAATGTACTGAAATTAATGTTTAATTTTTATTTGCAAGACGGTTGTCAAACGTTTTTCTATTCCAGCCCTGGAACTTTACTAATTCAGTGATTTTTCTGGTATCCACTGGAAGCAAGTTCCAGGCAGTTGAAGCTCTATACTCAAGGCTTCTTCTATAAAAGGAGTCTTTGGGCCATATTACTCTTATGAGTCTACCATCATGAGCTCTGGTATGGATTGGTCGAGCATCAATGTTGTCTTCTACTATTGAATATTCAAAAGGTCGAAAATCATAGAAGGTTTGCATATGATGAATTTGGAGGTATTCCAGCCCCTACTCTTCAAATTTTAGTTTCCCCCTCTATTTCTTTGGCTCAAGGTGTCAGGCTGGATGAGATCTTCATGTTACATATGGGTTTTGATGGTCCCATATGCATATTTTGGGCTCCAGGGGGGTAAAATGTGCCCAAAATGACCAAAATTGTCTGGGCGAAAGTGTGTCTGGGAGAATGGCACATTATCATTTATGTCAGATGTGGCCTTGCTATTGTAAAAGAAGCATACTTATAAGAATTCTTTCTCTGGGCACATGTCTGGGCGAATGACATGTAAGGCCCCATATGCACACTTTCTATGATTTTTGACCAAAAGCACTTTTATTTAGATGCATTTCCTTTCTTTCCCTAGGGGATTAAACTTAGCTATTCTATACATTTCATCAACAGCTACTCTGTTCCGCCCAAATGCAGTTTTCAGTCCCCTCTCAAGTGCACCATCTAGTTGATCTAGTATCGTTTTGTTGGTGGGAGCATATATGGTGTCGGCATAATCAATGACAGGTAGAATCATACATTTCACCACCTTTACGGCTGCATCAAATGTAAGGGACTGTCTTACTTTTCTAAACAGGTACATTTTATAATTGATGTTTTTAATTAAATTCTTCGTATGCATTTTGAAATTTAAATTGTCATCCAAAGTCACTCCAAGATACCTATAGTTGGTTGTAGTGGCAAGGCGAGCATTTGCCATATATATAAGGGGTTTTTGTGCCCTCCTCAGAATAGCTTTGGTACCAAAGTGCATAACCTTTGTCTTTTTTTTTTTGTGTTCAGGGATAATTTATTGCTTTGACACCAAATATTAACCCTTTCCAGGTCATCATTGATCATGTTTTGTAAGTGAGGAGTTTCTAGGTTCTGGTGTATGTATAGGACGGTGTCGTCGGCATAATGTTGACATTGTAGGTATTGCAAGACATTTGAGAGGTCATTTATGTAAATAATGAAGAGGAGGGGACCTAGGACTGAACCCTGGGGGACTCCACAGGTGATGGGGTGTGGCTGTGAAAGGTTTCTATTTGATTTTGTAACTTGAAAACGATTTGTCAAATATTGTTTAATTAGTGTTTTGGAATTTTGTGAGAAACCCAGATGGCCTAATTTTTGTATTAGTATGGAATGATTTATAGTGTCGAATGCCTTTCTGAAGTCTAAAAAGATGGCGGTGGTGGCTAGTTTATTATTTGCTTCCCTGTAGATACTGTTGGTAAATTTTGATAAACTATTAATAGTAGAGCGGTTACTTCTAAATCCATCTTGTACATCAGTTAGTATATTGGCATGGGTGAGGTGGGAACTAATTTGTTTGTGTAGGGCCTTTTCCATTAATTTTGTAGGCAAGGGTAAAATTGAGATAGGTCTAAGATTGTTTACATCTGAGGAGTCCCCCCCTTTGGGTAATGGTTTAACTGTGGCTTGTTTCCAGGAATCAGGATAACTTTTTGTTCTGATAACGAAGTTCATAATGTGCAGTAGGTGGTTTGGCAACACTGTGAATACATCTTTCAATACCTGGGTGGATATCATGGGGACACCTGAGGATTTACTCACATTAATTCTATTTACTAACCTATCAACATCTTCAAGAGTGATTTCTTTAAGATCAAAAAGATCCGGCACATTAATACCTGAGAAAGCCCATGGAAGATTTTGATTAGCTGCTAGCTTATCACCAATTGTAGCAAAGTAGCTATTCATGTAATCGGCAGTTTCCGGAGCAGGAACAGGAGTTTTGGAATTCTGATCAATAAGGCTGAAGCAGTGGTTTTCATATTTGGGATTTATTACTTTATTAAGTGATCTCCAGTAAGCTCTAGGGTTGTGTATGTTATTTTCTATTTCAGTTTTTTTCGAATCTGGTTTTAGCTATTTTAAATTGAGTTTTGGTGTAATTTCTAAGGTACTTTGCTATATTGAAATCATCAACATTAAGAGTCCTTTTATATTTCTTCCAGTCCTCATCTTTATCTTTAATTAGTGTCATTAGCCAGCATCTAACCATTCAGCTTTGGCCTTTTTAAAGTAGAAACTTTTAACCGGGCAATTAATATCCAAGAGTCTATTCATAGTGCTAGTGAGTAACTCCCAGGCTATATTGGGGTCTTCTGTTGCAAAAAGATTATTCCAGTATTGGTTTTTAGCAAAGTTGTGAAGGCTAGGGCAGTATAATGCATGTAAGACCGTCCAGTGAAACTCAGTTTTTGTTGGGGGAGAGGAATGTGTTTTTTGGTAAAGTATATCAGTTCATGGTCACTTATATTGACTGATTTCACTCCAGAGTCAATAACATGGAAGGAATTTGTCAGGACTAGGTCAATAGTTGTATGATTGCCATTAATATTGAATCTGGTTATTTTGTCTATCAACTGTTGAAGGCCAAGGTGGGCACACATATTTCTAATTTTTATTCTATTAGCATTCCAGCTGGCAAAGTCTGCATTGAAGTCTCCCATTAAGAAAATTTCCAGGTATTTGGCAGAATCAATAGTATTATAAGCTTCCGACATTAGTTGGACAGCATTTGGCAAATTACCTGATGGTGGGCGATATACATTAGGGTGAACACTGCTACCCTGAAGCTCTGCATCACCACAGTGAATACTATTACCATACACTCCCCGTGTGAACACTGCTACCCTGCATCCCACAGTCAACACTGTTACCCTACATGCCACAATCATCACTGCTACCCTACATCACCATGATCAACAATACTACCCTACATCCCACAGTCAACACTGCTACCCTACATCCCATGATCAACACTGCTACCCTACATGCCACAATCCACACTGCTACCCTACATCACCAGTCAACAATACTACCCTACATCCCACAGTTAACACTGCTACCCTACATGCCACAATCATCACTGCTACCCTACATGCCACAATTATCACTGCTACCCTACATCACCACAGTCAACAATACTACCCTACATCCCACAGTCAACACTGCTACCCTACATGCCACAATCCACACTGCTACCCTACATGCCACAATCCACACTGCTACCCTACATCACCACATTCAACAATACTACCCTACATCCCACAGTCAACACTGCTACCCTACATCCCACGATCAACACTGCTACTCTACATCCCACAGTCAACACTGCTACCCTACATGCCACAATCATCACTGCTACCCTACATCCCACTGCTACCTGATGATGGTGTCTCTTTGGTATATTGAGTGCAGGTACTGCCCCCCCCCCTGCATACAGTTCAACTTTCTACCACCCACCATGCTCAGTGACATAGAAAATACCAGGTAAGCAAGTAATCATAATGATTGCATGCACACTTATCAGTTGATCATGCTATCTGCACACACCTGTAGGGCACCTACAAGCGCCTTTTAGAGGTTACTGAGGCGGCGCCAAGGCGTCAGCGCTGTTTCCCCTGAGGTGCATCCAGGTAGCAGATGTGGGCACAACACAGCATCAGGCACCCACCCAGGTCGACGCCTGACGCCAACCCAGGCGTCAGGTTCTACGTCAGGGGCATCCGTGCAAGGAGAATTAAGATTGCTTGAGAAAAATGTGGAATGTGAGGTGTGGTTATGCATGCTGAAGGGGATGATGATGAGGATCCTCTTCCTGACCTTCCTCTCTTCTCTCAGGGTTTTCTTAATACACTGTAAAAAAAAATGTCATCGAAATAACAATAGATTCCTCATCGCAAAGTTGCTAGAGGTTCGTTATAAATTTCACAGAGATGTCATTATTTTAACAGAGATTCCTTATACCACCGCACTGCCACCAGGAGATTCTTGTAAAAACTACACTGGCTGTGCGTTGTCATATAATTACAGTGGTTCACTGTTCAATTTTAAAAGGACCCCTCTATTTTTTTACAGTGTAGCCTTTAGATTTTGTTAACCCATTGAGGGCTAGCATCGACTATAGTCGACACCATGGTAGGCCTAGCATCGACTATAGTCGACACCATGGCAGGCCTAGCGTCGACTATAGTCGACGCCAGTTATATAGGATTAGTATAGGAATTGAAAATAGGCTCGTCCTCTAGGAACTATACTTTTTTCAGAGGCCGTCCCCATGGCCAGGGCAACAATTTTTGCTCTGCCCTTAAAGGGTTAAATGCCTTTCTTAAATCTTGGACGTGTAGCAACCTCAGCTGGCTATTGGCATTATGATAATTCTGACTGAGATGTACAATGAAATGTCAGGGACATATATTCACTTGCATTTGAACCCCACCCCTTTATAAAAGTGTTCACACAACATCATAATATTATGATGATGGCATGTTCCAGGCCCGTGACAGGCCATGGGTATCAAAAAGTGTTGAAGCTTCTACACGTGTTCTTGATATGTTAAGTTACGCTGTTGCCCTTGTGCTGAAATAAGATCACTATTACCCGGGCTAATGCCATATGCCTCTGCATATATATACTACATATTAACCTGTTTTCTGCACTATCTTATATCCACTGGCGTCTTGTCAGTTCAAATGATTTCCACTACTTTGGTTAGATCCTGCCCGGTGTGTAGTTTATATCCCTTAAGGTCACACAGTGCACATAAAGTCCCATTACATCCAATCGTGGTTTTTGTATAAAGCAATCGCTCCCCTACATTACCCACAACCCTATGTTTGCACAATAACCTAAGCTACATTTTCCTCACCTCTTTGAAAAACTCTGCCCCCTTTCTCTCCTTAAATCTTACCCTTTATAAACTCCATTTTCTGACAAGCAGTGGCCAGGTTGTTTTGCACTTGGGCGACTGGAATGAGATCCGGCGGAGGTATACAAAACAAGCTGGGGTTAACATATCCGGTCAAGCGGCTTATGCGTGATTGAATTGCGCAAGGGCATACTGTTTGACATGATATAGAATCATGGGGGGGGGCACTCAACCTTTTTTTGACAGGGGTGTGCAGTTGGGCCCGTAACAACCCTTATACTTTCTAAGGGGATTTTGCCTATGAAACCACACCCTTTTTTTAAGGGCACTTTCGGTCAAAAATGCTTCGAAGGAAATTTTGATTAATAGAATTTGTTTTTGATAATTGATCCAAAATTGTCCATATGTGTCGAAAATATTCTCAAAAGCCGGGAGATTTCCCCCGAAAATCTTATCTTTTGCCCAAAAATTGGCCTTATTTCCCAAAACTAGACTCTTATTAGGGCAAATTTCTCAAAAACAGACCCTTGTTAGGGCAATTTTGGTTTAGAATGGGACCCTTGTTAAGGGGGTTTTTGGTCAAAAAGTTCCCTTGCAAGCCACATATATGTCACGTGAAAGCAAAATATGAAGGGCCCCCTGGTATAGAATGGACAAGAGTGGGGATGGAGGGATAGAGGTAAGGGGACGGTGGGTGTTGAAACTGATAGCTACTGTTGCTGCCCTGGAGCCAGGAGAGGTTTCACGGCTAATTTCACTATTCACATAGCTCTATAGCGGTCACGTGTGAGGAGGGCAGTAGCGCCATCCTGGCCCCTCCTGTCAAGTATGGAAACAACATGTCATCCTGACCCGTGCCATCCTTCCCTTCACCATCAATCTATAAAGCAACGTAGCCCAACTATTCTTTAGTCGTGCTTTGTGATTCTTGTCTCATTCTCCAGCTTTTATAATAGCAGAAACCCTACTAGAATTCTAGTGTCATCTCAAAGATTAGGGGTAATTTCTATACGTGTATCATATAATAGGTTCAAATCAGTTCTGAAATCGTCCTTAAGATGTATTTGCTCTAGGGTAAAATCTATTAATAAGGGAGCAAAATATCATTTGTGCAACAGCTACATTAATACTCACATCTCTGTCTCTCAATAGTTAATATCCCTGCGTTTAAACATTAGAGCAACTAGATTTGTCCTAGATACTGAAGAGGTGATAGTGGCAGCAAGACAGGAATTTCAGGGGAATTCTGACAATAGTAAATGCTAGGGTGGTATTTTGAGTACATTGAATATCCTGGAATAGGATTACCTTATTTGAAAATGTGTTATTTAAGAGGGTGTTGGATTCAAAGGAATGGCAGAGGGCTTCATACCAGTACCTGTGGGTGACTGATATGACAAAGGTAAAGCCCAAGTGAATTCGAACGATCCCTAATGAAAGTCGTAAGAATCACACCAAAGGAAGACTACCCTTCTCGCGACGAGCTGCAATATAATTCTACTTCAACCATACTGATTCCTCTAGTTTGATTCAGCTCCAGTAGTCAAAGTCAGACCTGAGAATGTGATGAGATGCTTAGCTACACTAGTAGCGCAGACTGCCCATGCACCTTCTGCCTGAATACCAAGGCCCGACCATATTCTCCTTTTGGCAACTGTCCATGTCCTCAGAGGGTCCTTTCCAGCTTATACAGTTCTAAAGACGCCCAGTAGCTGCTCTAAGCTGCTCCTGGTGTACCCTGTTCTATATCAGTCTAACTCTTCTATTTGCCCTTTTCCACTGCCGCCTGGCATACTGCTGACCATTTCTAACTGCCCATACACCTATGGTTGTGGTTGTAAATGGGTAAAAAAAACTGTGACAGAATGTGGCATTCCAAGTCGACACCGGTAACATAGGGTTTAGATATCGAAAGTCAGAGTTCCATGTTTCCTTTCTATTGTGTTATGCGAATGAAAAGTGTCATTCTTTAAAAAAAAAAAATTGGGGTACCCATGTATAGGCACAGGGATATGCCACTCTCTATGAATTCACTTTTCGTGAAGCAGCTTTCCTTTTAGGCCCCCTCTAATTTCTCCTAAGACTCTTGCCCATTAAAAATAATTGACCATAGCCTCATACTTGCATGCAGTTAATACTCAGTGAAGTTGGGTTTATCTCACTCCTTCCAACTGAGTCACCTTTTTCAAAGTGAACATTGACACCTCTCAAATAAAAAAATCCTTTTTGCATCTCCTAGATTTTTTTTCTCTCCACCACTAAATCCACTGTAACGAGTTTGGGGTTATATAACAGGATCGTTCTATGTAAATCAACAGGGGAAAGAGCAGTATTCTCAGATACACTGAGTGTCACTGTTTAGTGACAAGCTTCTACCTGTAGACACATGTGAACAGTGAGTTGTCCTGTATGATTACTCTCATATACCCTAGGCTAGCCAGTCACTCTGCACCAGACTGACCCACAAAGGCTTTACCAAATTACCAAAAACATAATGTAGTTGCACGGTCGCTACGCTCCCGGCTGCTTACGCAGCTTGCAACTCCAAAAAGGTATTATGGGGATTGTATCATTGATTCACATCACTGGTAGAGAGAGCAATGCCTATACATACTGTACAATACAGTTCCTGTAGATTAACAGCACCTTTTGCTGTAATTCTACAATCCTAGTTTCTGTAAATTTACAACAATAGTTGCTGGAACCTCAGTTGCCAGCAAAAGTTTCTGTAAATTTACAGTATAGTATGTTGTTCATTTACAGCAAAACCTGCTGTTCATTTACAGAAAATATTGTTGTTATCTTACAAGACATATTCATGTAATTCCCCAACACATTTCGCTGTTAATTTACATTAGGTTACTGTAGATCTGAATGATCTTGCTGCATGGTTACAGTGGTTGTTACTATATGATTACTGTGGATTGTCTTGTAGAATTACAGCAACTCACCTCCTATAGATTTACAGCAAAATGTATTGGAACCAAAGGTGCCAGGGGCTTTTGCTGTAAAATAACCCTGGCTACTACTAACAGTGTCCTTTGCCCCCTACAGAGCTCCCTCTCGACCTTTGCCACTCTCTACCACCTGAGACCTTCCTGGAGGGACTTTGCATTGAATGAACCAATTCGGAGGCAGCTGATAAGGGAACGCCTCTCCCCTTTAAATCGATTTGATGGGACTGGGATCTCTGTTTCCAGGGGTTGAGGGTATTGGTGAGAAGTAAATGGAAAATGTCAGGGTAAGGAGTAAAGCAGAATCTGTATCTGGTTGATTTAGACAATGGAGTATAAAATAATAGAATCGATCTGACCAAGCTTCTGCAGAATAGCAGTATTCCTTTAACAACAACAACCAAGTTTATAAAAGACTCATATGGGATATACCACTTCTTGCTATTCTACTTATAGGACCAAAATTTCTGATTATATCTATGAACTGGTGATTTTCAGGCATATTGGATTCTAAGACAATATTATCATGGCCTTCCTGGAGTACGAGCTCACAAATTTTATGGAGGCATTAAGTGGGTTGGATCGCCAAATCCATGGCTTGGATCGATAACAATTCAAAAGCAATAGATGTAAGGGGCATAAAACACGGACGTGTAGGGTAAATCCCTTTCAAATTTATAGACAGTTTTTTTTTAACTTTCCTGACACGACCCTCTCAGATCTAGAGAATTTGCCTTATATATGTAGATGTATGTATAGGTTATGACACGATCTATATTGTATTTCATTATCCACCTTCTACAAATAGGAGTCAGAGCACCATTATATCATATCAAGGCAACCCTATATTAGCCCTAAAGAGAGAAAAAACAGCTGTTTAAAGTAAAAGAGGCAGCTGTAATATTTAAAGGAAACAGAGTTAGATTCTAAATTGCAATACTCAAAGTATTCAAAATCTAACAAATATCCTTCTATGATGTCAGAGGAGGAAATCCCAGGAATATTAGTCTGGATTGATAAACAGGCTCAAAGTTGTCAAATACCCATGATTTTCATCATATATGTTATATAACCGACTTTTATGTGTGACTATAGGAAAGATACAAAAACGGCACACACACACACACATAGACACTCACTACTACATGTATTAGGCTTTTTTTATGAAGGGTGTGGTCATTGCAGCATAGCATGATACGTATTTATTATAAAGGAAGGTTGGAAATAACATTTAATGTTGTGTAATTTAAAAGTACGTGTCTCTGTTTGATTGGCTGGGGTATAGGCCTCTGGATGGAGATGGAGAGGTAAAACAACGATGGGGTGGAGGGATAGAGAAAGTAAGCTCCGCTCAGAGCATGGATAGATCAAGTCTGTTGAAACTACACAAGTCTATATAAGAATATGCGTATCAGCAAACTTAAGGATCTGAAACTACTAGGGAGAACTACCCAATACCAATTACCTAAGTTCATCCTAGGTCCAGCGATCAAAGTCCAATCACCCGTGGGAATGTAAGGGGATCCTAGGCCCTTTCACAACTCACCTTCTGTCTAAATCCCCATGGCACTGGCCTCACTATAGAACCTGCAAGCTACCTACCAATCATTCACCTCTGTCTCTATCCCTGGGGATTGCCTTTGGGTGTATAAAGTTCTATAGATGTCTACTGCAGGTGATCCTGAATCTGCTCAGGCATGGCCAATCATATGATCTCTGACACCAACCTCTGGTACCCATCAAGCTAGACAACTGCCGCCCTGCTCCTGTTGTCCAATTGCTATCCTTCAGAAGATTGGTTCTCCAGCTCGCCATATATGGCCAATCATTTCCCTTCATGCAGAGGGGACTACAGCGTTTGATGTAATCTCTGTGCTTCATCCAACTTTGAAAACTTGCTCAGAGGCTCCCTTTAGGTCATTTGCAAAATATATAATCTAGATATAATCCTGCTTCTTGTCCTTGTGCTGTCTACCCGACACATGGCAAAGGTTTGTGAATCAAATTGCTCATACCTGCTCTTTTTTTCTTTTGGTGTTTTAACACTGACCTCTGCCTCTTTTGTCTTTAAACAAGATCTCTCTCTCTCTCTCTCTCTCTCTCTCTCTCTCTCTCTCTCTCTATCTATCTATCTATCTTTTCACCTTTCACATCTCTCGAGGGCTTCTCGTCAAGCGCTATAGCCACGTCTTTATATTCAATTCCTACCCTTTCTATATCCTCTGTTCAATTCCTCTTTTACCTTTAAAGCCTTCCCCCTGTAGACCTGCTCCTCACCCCTTCCTACCCTGAACCAACTCTACACTGCAAAAACGGTGTTTAGATTTTAAACATGTTTAGGTCTAAACACGTTTAAAACCTAAACATATATGTCAGTTAGGTGTCTCACCGACTACACATTTAGGAAATGAACACTTTTATTCTAACTACATAAACATTTTTGCTAAACATGTTTAGATGTTTAGAGTTTAAACAGTTGAATAATAGGTGTTTAGATTTAAACATCATTATGTTTAGATACTAGGATGTTGAATCCACACCAGGTAGCAGCACTACCTTTGAATGGACTATCTTTACACAATTATAATCAATTTTTGTGACAAATGTACCCAACCCCCATGTTTATTATAGTTTCTATTCATTAAATGTCATGAGAATATAAAGGGCAATATAAAGTTGACTAGATTCACCTTACACCACCATCATTAGCATGAAATAACCAATAAGCTCAATGACTGACACCTATTTCATGTTATTCTGGAATAGACAAAGCGATTTTCTTCCTGCCAAGCTGTTGTACTTTCTCAAATCTCTCATTCTGATGCAGTGTGTACATACATGCACACGTAAATATGTGTGGCTGACATCTTTGGAGACTTTGACATGTAAATACCCCCCCCCCCCTGAGTAAATGAGAAAAAAAAGACATCTTTTTTTTTTAATGTATACATGTCTGCACACCTAACTCTCCATCAAAGCATTTAGACATCTAAACACAAAAATTCATAAACATCTAAACACAAAAATTCATAGATATCTAAACACAAAGTTTAAACCTAAACACCTTGATTTGTAAACACTTGAGCTAAGCACATTGTTTGGCTAAAAATGTGTAGGAAATTAATGTGATTACAAAAACGTTGCAAGAATATGTTTAGAATTGTGTTTAGGATCAAAACACCATTTTTGCAGTGTAAGACCCTCTTGGTGGGACATAGTGGTGAATAGACTGAATCAGAAGCAGCTGATAAGGGAAAGCCTCTCTCCCCTTTGAATCGATTTGATGGGACTGCGATCCCTCGCTGCATGGAGGGGCCAAGGGCGTTAGTGAGAATTGAATGCAAGGTGTCAGGGCAAAGGGCGAGGCGGAATCTAGATCAGAAGGGTGTTGCTCCTATAGTAAAAGGAAGAGCTGGTACCTAGTTGGGAGAAGTCAGTCAGTATAATATACTATAGAGTGTGTGACATGAGTAGGTACCTGATAGTGCAGCTCTCTCTGTTTTAAACAAGGCAGGTGACTTTTCAGACTAATGTGGTGAGTGCAAGTTGAATGGTAAAGCAGAGCGTGACTTCTTTTGAAAAGAGGGTACCTACTGACAGCTCTTTTTACCATAGGAGCAACACGCTCCTGAGGGATCCTCCATACAGTAGCCGATCAGTGTATTTGGGGTATATAGCTATAGCAGTTATAGAAAATAAGGACACAGGAGGTAAAAATAGCTACGTAGACTAGGCCTTTATTCTCTGTCTATAGCTCATTGACAGAGGTCCACGAAGATGATTTGTCATTGAGAAAAAGTATAGGATTATTTCAAAAGGCGGGGCCTAGTGAAATAACCCTAATTTGGGAACTACCCCCATGTACCTCTGGAGGGCTCTCTAACTCATATACAGGTAAGTTAAAACGATGAGGCCAAAAAAGGTGTGTTTCCAGTAACATGAACTGAACTGCTAGGTCGGTAGGTCGGATTTCTTTTTTTTTTTTTTTTTTTGCTGAGCTTGCCTTTACCTGACCTTGGAAGGTCCAATCCCGGGGGTCCAATATAGGCATGTTATATGTCAAAAGAAAGGTAATTTCAAGGTGAATTGGAGAAGATGTGTGGCCAAGATACTAGGTTATAGGGCTCAGTATGGAGGCCTAATGGGGCCGCCATTGCTTTATCTGGCACCTGGCGAAATAAGCACTGATAAGAACCAGCTTGATGGGTACCAGGTGTTACATAATGTACCCAAAAAATTCTGCAGTGAATAAAGGGAATTATCTGATTGGTTAAATAATGTATCCCGGGTCAGACTATCCCCTCGTGGTTATCCCACAGTCCCTGGAGTCGACATCCTCCATCCATAATTTTACATTGTGGGAGTTGACACCCTTTTCATTCCTTTTACTGTCGATCTCTGTTTGAAATATGGATCAGAAGATATTCATAAATATTCGTGATCAAGGAAATCAATAATGCAGAGTATCTACTTTGACGATCCTTCGCTGTCCAGTCCATAATTAAGGTTTTAGAGGGTATCCCATATGTTCTTCCATGTATTTTATGGATACATGAGGCATGAATTTTCCAGATTATATTGCCCCTGGGCCTGCTAAATAAAAAAAAAAATATACCAGAGGATTCTGATGACCCCGAAGAACCTGCCAGTTCATTCCCCAGCAGTGGGAAGTTTGGTGAAACTGCATATGAAAAAAAAAATGTATATATTTCAGAAAAGGCGAGCAGACACAAAAAATTGGATGTCGAGAATTAGGCCCGGGGCTAAAACTCCCTGCCACTAGTTTCGATGCTGGTGGAGAGTGCATGGTACTGCGCTTGGTAGAGCCCTCACATGCCATTCACTTATCAACTTCAGTGATTTCTCTATGATATCTAGAGTAAATTATATTCTCTTCAAAGCAATGTGCTCAGAGTATTCACATTATAATGGACGTAACAAAGGGAAGTAGTAAAACCGTCCTCTGTAATATAGACAAGGTGTAAAGCTCTATCCATGTAGAGATAGAAACCATTGCATGGCGTTTGAGGTGGAAAGACAATATACCTCCAGAATTACGTGCACTCCCCCAAGCTGTCCAGTTGGTTACACAGGGCTATCTCCACAGAAAAAAGAGAAGAAGAAATGTATCTAATTAACTATCCTTAACATTGTGTGTCTGGAGGCACCCTCTCTACCTAAGAGTATACCCCATTTAGGTGCTGGAGGGGGTTCTGGAGGAGCCTCCTGCAGTATACAGCCTCGGCCCTGTCTGTTGGCGGCACCTGCAGCCTTCCTCCCGGGAGATGCAGATGAAAGAGACCATAACACAGGCGCCGGTAATGAAGCCCTTTGATAACTCTTCCATCCAGATCTGTGAACGTGCGAACGTTTCACCTCCCCCCCCATTACCACCACCCTTCTTTGCAGTCCCTTCGGATCCTCTTCCCCCTCCCCATCGTCCTCCGCCTAAAGTGCTCATTAGTTTACCAAGTACTAGATATCTATGTTAGATTTGGATTTGGGAAAGGACCAGGTGCCCTACAGGTGGTTTTATAGAGACTGCAGAAAAGAGTAGAGGAACATATCACAGAGCCCCTACACCTGCTCCTGGAGCTTTCATTCACCTGTTCAGAAGATGATTGTATGCCAGTCTGTTCAGAAGATGATTGTATGCCATTCGAGCAGTCAAGTGTTCGGGGAGACTTAAGTATTCGGATAAAGCAACACAATGAAGTATAAGTCAGGTGAGAGGCATGAAATGTATTTAACATCTATGGCCAGGTGGATATGAACACAAAGTTGAAGCTCCTTTAAACAACTCTTAGAAATCCCCCTCTTGTACTTGTACCAATTAAACAATATCAATACGCTGCTTCCACTAGAACTATTCTACGAACAATGTACCACAGTAATATTACCGTACTATGCCCACTTTCCTTAGTCGAATAATACAGAGTAAAAGTATCGAGCTTGCATTAGCTTGCTGGATTTTAACTAAAAATCTTTGGACCATGCAGTGGTTTTGACTAAGTATATTATATATATATATATATATATATATATATATATATATATATATATAAGTTATCTCGCTACCAGGGAATAATTATACCGGTAATACATGGATAGGATAATAATAGATACCAGGGTAACCGGTAATAAAATGTATTAATAAATATATAACATGTAATAAATGACCTATGACAGAACACATGAGTTTGGTGGGTTACTGACCTTGGGGCTATCAGCACCATACATGCCTTTATTAAAACAACTATAAAATCAGTTGACAATAAGCATAGTCAGTAAAACATGTATACATTTTTGTTCCAGCCTTCTCCACTAGAACTTGGAGATGTTTTAACATGCCTTCTACATCACTGCTGTCTTTGTAATAATCCAGGACAAAATTCAAATTGACAAGTACCAATTTCTCTACGGTGTCGACCTTTTCCCTCTTTTTTACATATATCTCATGGTCAAACTCACCACATTTGGTATTGGTGTGAAGCTTGGATGTAGAGGAATCCATTGACGACCCTCTTGACGACGACCGTGGTCGGTGACGAGCGGAAAACGAAGATTTTGATCTCCGGCGACGACCACGAGCTGCATCTTCGTCCCACCTCGATCCGTTGCTAACGACGCTGGGAGACCGCTGCCTGGATACGCGGCTGCGCCCTTGGTGATATGATGTCACTGGTCGTTGACAAACATTCGCACGTGCATGCTGCCACGTCCCCTCGGTTAATTTCGTCTCGTCTTTCTTGTCCTTTCCAGCCACCAGCTCCTGCAGCAAGCCTTTGATACTGCACAATTCGTCCTCCAACGATTCCAACCTCTCCGTCTGGTCAATGAATTGGTCGTCTTCTAACCCCTTAGCATGGTTGGGTGGCATAGACCTCTGATCCACACAAGACGAATCCAACTCACTCGCAAATCCCAAATTGGCTGATTCTACTGTTTTCTTTGCCGATTTGGCTGATTTTTTAGAAGTAGTAGCCGCCTTGGCACCTCTAGTTGATTTTCTCCCCATCTTGATTCGAAAAATCAAATGTTAACCACGAAAATCATTTAAAATTCCAGGGAACACCCAGCGTGGTGTTACCTGTACAGGTGAAAACGAGCCAATTGACAGTTAGCTTGAACCCGCCCCCTTTTATACCAGTGGAGTTGTTGACCATGACGTCACACTATGACATCATTGGTATCCTTACGAGCTGCAAGTAGTCCCTAACCGTCCGCGGCTAATTATATAAATATACACGAGTGTATATAGTTCCATATATATATATATATATATATATATATATATATATATATATATACTTTTAGTGTAAGCTCTCTAGAGGATTTATGTACCTAGAATCAGAGTCTCATCACTAAGGAAGTGTGTATCATTTTCATTTACGACACCTGAGCCACATTAATCTGGGTTTGTCACATATATATCTCCACAGAATAGGTGTTCCTCTCCTACTGGAACTCTTGATTCATTTTTGTATGTTTTGAGAACAAAATTCTGAGTTCTGAAAAAAGTTTCCCCCGTTTTTCTGTCCCTCAGGACAAATTTTTCACGTTTCAAACTCCTCAATTTTCGTGAGCCATGCAGCCCCTGCTTACCATGTTCATAACGACAAAAAAGTATTAATTTAAAAAAAGTCAAATCCCTTCTTGTGGTTGCATATATAGTTATATTTCAATCATGACTAGACTAGACTACCAGTCCATCATTATACAAGCGCTACCATTCCTCATACGTAGCACAGGCCATTATCACATCCAGATGGGTCGGCCATGAATGGAAAGGACTCTGTCTCTGACATCCTTAAAAAAACTACCCTCCTGCCAGTAGTATCTGTGTTCCATTATGTTAATTCCCTGAGAAAGCGTTGATGAAAGAGCTTCTTCTACGCCACTATTCACTAACTCGGTCATATGTTCCCTTATTTGGAATTTCCTGATAATAATGTCTTTTGCTATGTAGACACAACTGCATGTCTGCACTTGAGTAGGTCAATGTTCCTACTAGAAGCAAGTCATTGTATCTCATCACAGAATGAATATGTATGTCAATTCTCATGAAAATGGAGCACGGAGTTGGCATACATTTTACCTCACATATACAAATTACAGGGGCACAAATGGCTATGGCATTAATAATCTTACATTATTCCCAATATTTTCTTATCATGGGTACCCACTTTTGCCTATTTAGCAACATTATCCATGCCAGTATAGGGTAAAATATGTCTAATTCAATCCTTTCCAAGAGGGAAAAATGAAGTTGAATGTTTGAGATGCAATAGTCATAGTAAAATTGACTATAGAATAAATTCTCTTCCGATGGACTGATGTAACATTGCAAAACAAAAATGTTGACATCATTACTGTTCATTTTCAATGATTCTGTTGGTTTTTAGAAAGAAAATAGTAGTTGTGTAACATTTGCATCACCATGCGTAGTACATTAAAATGACTACCAGTTCTGAGAAAAAGCCCCCATCGGGATAGATAGTTATTAATTTTTTAAGGCTTAATAGGGGACCCATGTAGCAAGCCCGCTTAGGGCCAATTCAGTTTTAGCTCAGATAAGCTGGTTCAAAGTGGGCAGAATACTATTCATGGTTTTAGGTTGGGCAAATGGGGGGTTTCCAGTGAGGGCCACATTGGGTTGCCCTAATAGGGCAAACTAAGACTGTTGGGCTCCCAACAATTTTTGTCTTCAGAAAGTTGTGTGGGCCACATCAGGCTAACTGATTTAGGCACAGAGCAGCTTCAAAATGGGCAAACACTTTGGGCACAGATTGGTTTCAAAGTGGGCACCCCAAATCAGGCATAGATCAGTTCCAAAGATAATTCCGCAGACAGGGCTAAAGATGGGTTTGCACAAGGCTTCCCAGCAAATTGTCGTTATCTGTTGCCATGATTGGTCACATGGCATGGCGATTTATCACAACAGTCGCCAACATGATCTCACTTACTGCGTGAGTATGTGCCACCCCTTGTCATCCCTCACAAAGCATGGTGACTTATCACCACCATCGCCAACATGGATCTAACTCACTGCGTGAGTATGTGCCACTGCCTGTCAACTCTCACTCAGAATGGCTGCTTATCACAACCATCGCCAACATGGATCTGACTCACTGTGTGATAATGTGCCACTCCCAGTCAGGTCTCATTCAGAATGGCGACTTATCACAGACATTGCTAATAAGGATCTCACTCCCTGCGTGAGTATGCAACACTCCCAGTCAACTCTCACTCAGAATGGCAGCTTATCACCACCATCTCCAACATGGATCTCACTCACTCTGTCAATATGTGCCACTGTCTATCAACTCTCACTCAGAATAGCGACTTTTCACCTGCATTGCCACATGGCTCTCACTCACTGCGTGAGTTTGTTTCACTCCTAGTTAATCTTCTCTCAAAATGGCGACTTATCACCACCATTGCCAACATTGGTCTCACTCAATGCGTGAATTTGTTTCACTCCAAGTCAATGCTCTTTGAGGATTGCATCATCTGTCACTCACTCTCACTCAGAATGGCAACTTATCACCACCATTGCCAAAGTTGTTGAGACAGCACCACTGTTCAACATGTAGCCTATCTAGGAAGTGTGGGCATGAAGTATAAGTCCTATACGTATCAAATGTGCTTTGTTTCATGATGATTAACATGTAATACTTCAGAGTTGAATCAAAGAAGATTATATATAGAAAATATCAATTGAATTTAGATAGAGGTATCTCATGAGCTTTTCATCTAAAAAGGTGAGTGATCACCAGTGTCGCCATCACTGGTGAGTCTGAGTGATCACCACTCTAGCCATCCATGGTGAACCTGCGCTATGACGTGGTGCGCGTTACATCTAGCGAGGTGAGTGATCAACCGCTTTGCCATCCCTGGTGAGTGTGAGTCATCACGATCCTCGCCAATCGTGGTGAATGTGCGCTATGGCATGGTGTGCGTTTCATCTAGCGAGGTGAGTGATCACTCATGTCGCCATCCCTGGTGAGTGTGGGTGATCAAGATCCTCACAATCTGTGGTGAACCTGTGCTATCACGAGGTAGGCATTTTATCTAGTGAGGTGAGTGATCACCCGAGTGACCATCCCCAGTGAGTGTGAGTGATCACGATCCTTGCCATCCATGGTGAACGTGCGTTATGACGTGGTATGCGTCTCATCTAGCAAAGTGAGTGATCACTCATGTCGCCATCCCTGGTGAGGATGAGTGATCATGATCCTCGCCATCCCTGGTGAACATGTGCTATGACGAGGTGCGTGTTTCATCTTGCGAGGTGAGTGATCACCCACGTCGCCATCCCTGGTGAGTCTGAGTGATCACCATCCTCGCCATCTCAGGTGAGGCCATGTGATCACCACCATTGCTATTCCTGAGTGATCACCACTCTAGCCATCCATGGTGAACCTGCGCTATGACGTGGTGCGCGTTACATCTAGCGAGGTGAGTGATCAACCGCTTTGCCATCCCTGGTGAGTGTGAGTCATCACGATCCTCGCCAATCGTGGTGAATGTGCGCTATGGCATGGTGTGCGTTTCATCTAGCGAGGTGAGTGATCACTCATGTCGCCATCCCTGGTGAGTGTGGGTGATCAAGATCCTCACAATCTGTGGTGAACCTGTGCTATCACGAGGTAGGCATTTTATCTAGTGAGGTGAGTGATCACCCGAGTGACCATCCCCAGTGAGTGTGAGTGATCACGATCCTTGCCATCCATGGTGAACGTGCGTTATGACGTGGTATGCGTCTCATCTAGCAAAGTGAGTGATCACTCATGTCGCCATCCCTGGTGAGGATGAGTGATCATGATCCTCGCCATCCCTGGTGAACATGTGCTATGACGAGGTGCGTGTTTCATCTCGCGAGGTGAGTGATCACCCACGTCGCCATCCCTGGTGAGTCTGAGTGATCACCATCCTCGCCATCTCAGGTGAGGCCATGTGATCACCACCATTGCTATTCCTGGTGATCTTGTGCTATAGCGACGTCGTGTTCCATCTAGCGACATGTGTGAGCCACTTCACACAGGTTGACGAGGAGTCACGACAATTTGCTGGGTTACTGAGCTGGGAGTTCTGAACGTTGACACTAGATAACCTCACTATGTCTGATGTACAGCTTTCCCCCCAAGTCATTATTGATTTTCTTTAGTATGATATAACAGAAATAGGCTAATGAATAATATAAATCATAACAGTACACAAATTTTCTCAGAGTCTGGATCTACTTGCAACATACATTTGAAATGTGCAAAGTTAGGTGATGTCAGCAGTTTTTACTGTGACTACACCATTCCTGTGGTAATCATTTTATATTGAAGTATGCTACCCATTGGGAGGCACTATAAACTTGAAGGCTAGCATGTTACTGGACTAGGTCTGGTTGACATGCCTTGGCCAACTAAGTTCGAATTGATGATTCTACTGTATTAAGATGATGGGAAGAGTAATACAGTATGTTTAGTCTCCTTCCCACTATGGAGGCCAAGGGGAGGGGCTAGCACCTGAGGTCTAGGAGAGCATTTTCAGGGTTAAAAAGTTTTAGAAAATGTGGAGAAAATAGATTTTCTGTGATATCTATCCTAAATGGCATCACCTGATCAAAGTGGTCAGCCCACTTTCAGCCACTCCAAAAACCCATGTTGACCCCAAAATGATAAATTTTGACCAGATGGTGCCATGTGATCCACTTCACTATGTCGCCATCCCTGGTGAGGATGAGTGATCATGATCCTCGCCATCCCTGGTGAACATGCGCTATGACGAGGTGCATGTTTCATCTAGCGAGGTGAGTGATCACCCATGTCGCCATCCCTGGTGAGTCTGAGTGATCACCATCCTCGCCATCTGAGGTGAGGCCATGTGATCACCACCATTGCTATTCCTGGTGATCTTGTGCTATAGCGACGTTGTGTTCCATCTAGCGACATGTGTGAGCCACTTCACACAGGTTGACGAGGAGTCACGACAATTTGCTGGGTTACTGAGCTGGGAGTTCTGAACGTTGACACTAGATAACCTCACTATGTCTGATGTACAGCTTTACCCCCAAGTCATTATTGATTTTCTTTAGTATGATATAACAGAAATAGGCTAATGAATAATATAAATCATAACAGTACACAAATTTTCTCAGAGTCTGGATCTACTTGCAACATACATTTGAAATGTGCAAAGTTAGGTGATGTCAGCAGTTTTTACTGTGACTACACCATTCCTGTGGTAATCATTTTATATTGAAGTATGCTACCCATTGGGAGGCACTATAAACTTAAGGCTAGCATGTTACTGGACTAGGTCTGGTTGACATGCCTTGGCCAACTAAGTTCGAATTGATGATTCTACTGTATTAAGATGATGGGAAGAGTAATACAGTATGTTTAGTCTCCTTCCCACTATGGAGGCCAAGGGGAGGGGCTAGCACCTGAAGTCTAGGAGAGCATTTTCAGGGTTAAAAAGTTTTAGAAAATGTGGAGAAAATAGATTTTCTGTGATATCTATCCTAGATGGCATCACCTGATCAAAGTGGTCAGCCCACTTTTAGCCACACCAAAAACCCATGTTGACCCCAAAATGATAAATTTTGACCAGATGGTGCCATGTGATCAAAGTGGGCAGCCCACTTTCAGCCACAACAAAAACCCATGTTGGACCCAAATTTACTCTGAGACTGGTCTGTGCCCATATTGGTTAGCCCAGTGTGGCCCACACACCTCACTGAGGACAGAAACTGTCAGCAGCCCATCGGTTAGCCCATTGCGGCCCACAACTGAAGCCACACCAAATAAAGTGTGGGCCACAGTAGGGCCACATCACCTTTGCTTCCTGGGGAATATTGTGTTAGTATCAAAAACATTGCTATAGGCATGTTAATAATCTATAGCATTAACAAGCATGTGGTGTACCTATTAGCATCACCGTACATAGGTCCACTAAATCATGAATTTCAGAAAAGGGCCTGGTAGTTAATGCATCATATTATAAAATATCATTATATGTGGTGTGGAGGATATACATGCAAAATATTGTGAATACAGGATCAATTCAATGTGACAGGATCTGCGAAAAGGGACCTTATTTCAGGCGGAATAAGGTCCCTTATCCCAATGCAGGTCACACATAACAATCTACAGAGGGAAAATCATGCAAATATCACCATACACAAGTGCATCACCGTGCATAGGTCCACAATTTAAAACCATGCCATAGAATTAGGAAAATAGCTAAGGCTAGCGCTAAATCATTTGAAATACTTTAATGGACTAAGGTTCAATACTTTGGAATAATTATTGTATCGGAAATCAATCAATGATGTGAAGATATCCACTGTAATACAAGACATCACCGTACGTAGGTCCAGCACCATAAGTAGGTGCAAACAAAAATAGTAGAAATGAAAAAGGTCCCTTGCCAACATATTTTTCTGCCTACGTGAACAGATTATATCCGTTTTCCTGCTGATTATTCTAAACTATATTGATATATTTGATGTATCAATGCACATGATTCATCACCGTACGTAGGTCCAATATTTTTCCTCCTTAATTTGTCTTAAAATCTCTAATTTTCATAGTTATAGGGTTCCCAGTTTTGGCAGAAATTAGTTTTATTTGCTACCTTTCAGCCAAGAAAAAATAAAAGACATATAAGCACTTCTGATTTTTTCACTATGTGGGGCCTGTGCTCCATTTTCGTGAGAATTGACCATCTATACATCCAGTTTTTCTTTTGATGCTGTAGAAGGCAATCATGGTGGCTTTAGCCATTGAACTTCCCAGCAAGAAATACATTCAACAGTCTAGGTTATGTAGAATCCTGAGACTACACACGTTAGAGTACGATTAATGGTAAGCCTAATCACTGCTTGGTTCCGCAGGTGATATTAGTACTCTTAATAGGTAATGTGAACAATGTGTACCCATAGGCCCAGATAAGCCAAACCGTCATGAATATGAATGATACAGATGATTACATAAAGTGCCTCTCAAAATAGAACACCATAACCACAATTCTAGAAATACATCATTTCTGTCAGAGAAGCACTGAATGACCATAGAGCCCAAGGGAATCATTCGTGATTATTTCCAATACTGAAGCACGCCATAGGTATGATTACAGACATGCAAGTTGCTTAGCCAGTTAATGGCCATCTTACACTTTATCTATCTATAGGCTGAATATAATGCCTATCTATGGCAATGACAGGCGGTCGATGCAGGACCGTGGGCGTATTGATCTCTTATGGAATAGTAAGAAGGGGATTCCCACAACATGCATTGTTTCCTTCTTTCTCTTCAAATGATTTACTGGGTAATTATTGAGTGTCGTGAGACGTCTCAGTCTGCAGGTTTAAACTGGGAGCTATGACTGCTGTTAGGATGGGCTGGGCTGTGGACGACTACATGAGGAGAAGCAACCTGGAGGGTGTTGCACATATAGGAAAAGGTAGTTTTGGCTTAAAAGTGTCTCACCTGCACCTTTTTTGTAGACCTAAATTATTTTGTTGAGCACAGAGGTAGTTGATATCCAGGTAGTACTAGTGAACAGAACGTTGATTCAATGTTGTGTTGATAAGAATGATCAGACGGTTTTCGACATGTTTTCAATGATGCCATTTCAATTGTGTCAACCATAACCAATTTCAACACCTGATCAATGCAGGGTAGTTATATGAGCAATGAAATATTGTTCTAAATTTAACAATGACTTGATTTTGTCACTATTGGATCAAACATGTCAATTTCACTGTTGGTCCAGCATTGGTTTGTGATCATCAAATCAATAAAAAAATATAAACGTTGAAACAATGTTATGTCAATAATGAATGAACATGGAACAAATGTGTTGAATCAGCACCATGTTGTAGATGTTGAATGATGTCAAGTTCAACTTTTAGACATATTTCAACTTGAACTGTTGATAGGTATGGGAATAGACCTAGTATATATATATATATATGAAAGAATTTCATATATTACCTCAAATGGTATGGTCATAGTCCACAGGACCTTGACTTTGTTCATATCTCCTCAGGTAAAGCTACACATAGGTGAATCTAAATATATCGTCAGTTTAGGAATGTAATATATGATGATTATGCTTGCATTAGTGCCTTTTAGGTACTGATAGAGGCACTCGACTCCACCTCGTGCCTCTATCAGTACCTAAAAGGCACACCTGCAAGCATAATCATCACACATTGCGTTTGTACCACGGTCTGCACATTTTTGATGCATTAGAATGCATTCCGCAGTTTTCACCCCGATATGCCTAGGGTGAAAAAACATCGCCCTCATTCATACGGGAATTAGGGTTTAAGATAAATATTGTTCTATACAGGTAATGCCTCTGATATAAATCTCGTTTTAAAAATCCCTCTGGGCCAAAAAGCGATTGCAGATAACTCATTATCGGAGACTTATTTCCAATGTTAGTCCCTTCCAAACTGCCCATGCGTATATTTCGCGTAGGGCCTCGTATGTGACGTCCGTTTGCTGATTGAAAGAGTACTTAGGCGTAACTTTAGATTGAATTATTGCACAAGATTTCAGGTGATTAAACAAAGACCTTAATAGGCTTTGGTAAATCAATTTGAATACGCTGCAAAATTGGCAGTAACAAGTGCAGTTGGGTCATATCAAAGACAAATAAAGCTATTTGAAAATTGTAAATCACTCTAAGTAGGCACTGGAACAGGTAACCTCAAAGAGAGTTTGTTATTTGATGACAATGGCTCTCTTTCTATAAGAATATTTCCAAGATAAGTATAGGCGCTAGAGCAGATAACCAGAGTTTGTTCATTGATGACAATGACTCTCTTTCTCTAAAATTATTCCAAGATAAATATAGGAAAAAATGACAATGATCAATTTGGCCTAGGTGGCCGGCTGCCACAAAGCTGTTCTCATTAAGTTATTGTAAGCTATTATACCTTCTAACCAAGTATCACTCATATGTATGGTGAAGTGAAGGAGGTGTGAAGGTCGGGACAACAATTGATTCATAGTGTGGTAGACATTTTATGAGTAAAGCCAACCATTTTGCGGGCTTCCCTAGCCCACTTAAAAGGGTCTATATCTTCTCTTTGCTATCCCCTCAGGATGTGTGTGGTGCACATATATGCGCGGGCACTGATACATTCGAATTGTGTAATGTAGTTCTCGCCATGAATATGACCTTAGTTGTCGAAATGGCGTTAAACATCTATTACTCACTCACTCACTCACTCAATCATTTTGCATCAGTAAAGCGGTACCGTAGGCAATGCATAGAAGAAAGCTTTGCGGGGTAGGGTCCAGAGTCTCTTCGGGCTACCTGATAACATGCATATATTTGAATGGAGGGGTTTCTCTAAATCACCCTCAACGCTACCGATGAAATGGTATAATGGGTGTTGGGACCTTTGGCCCAGGGCTTTTTTTTATGTTGAAAATCTACCTATTGAGGGGGGGGGATTCATCTGATGATTTCTATGTACACAAATGTAGCAGGCATGCTGTAGGCTACTTTGGGAGTTTCTCAAAGAGGATGTTTTGGGGATATTTGCAATGGTGAAGGCACGTGCAATTTTGGTGTATTCACAAGGTATTAGGTTAATTTCTCATTCAATTTCCAAATAAAACTCCTTGGGGTATATGTCAGACAAATAACGGGTTTAAACATACCGGGTTCGACATAGCGCAAAACTGAAAATTCAAAGTGTTGTCAGTATAATACTTCCTTATTTGACTCAGGAAAAATACGCACATGTATAATACATGTATAGAGTATACTGGCATATCTCTGGAACCCCCCTGGATTTCAAGTATATGCATCTGTATGCATTTCCCCCGGGCATTTCCTAAGATTTCTCATCCCCTCTGGTTGCGTGCATACTGTATACAAACCCCTATGTATATATTTGAAAACTGCGGACAAAGGTCTCCTCCGCTCTATAACTCGCCCAAAGGTTATGGCAGTTCTGCACTAAATTAAATTCTCCGTGTACATACAGAGCCTAAATCTTTGGATCAGAAACTTTTGAATGTCAACAACTAAAAGGTGAATCAAAAAATAAAAAAAAAAAACTATGCCATTTCGACCTTAAGTCATATCTACCCATCCCATGTACCTTTTCACTTGGAATATACCCACGGCGGATAGAGCACAGCTTCACACAAATACTAGGGTAGGGGTGGGGATAGAAGGCACTACCATTCACAGAGTAGACATTTTGATTTTTAGAATGTTTGCAAAGAGGAAAGCTACAGCACCGAACCAATCCACTTTGAAGCCTTGCAACGCTGTCTTTCCATTGTTGATACGGGAGAACAGCTTTAAGTATTAGTTTAAAGTCTTTTTGCATCAGGTTCATTACAGGATTTATAATCCACGCCAGGTGACAATAAAATCAAATATTGAATTGCTTATTCACAAAAGTGACACCGCAGAGTATATATATATATATATATATATATATATATATATATATATATATATATATATATATATATCCATAAAAATGTGCCCCAGTACGTTAGATGCATGGATCGAGGAGGGAGAGCATATCTGGACCTGGTATAAATCAAGCCATGGAAATTTCACAGAAACTTATTCTTTCCCTGAAACAATATTAAATCTCCTAGTAAGCCGATAGCTTTTCTTACAGGGGTGAATGTGAGTGGGTCTCCCTAGGTCTTAATTAAGACGCTGTTTAATCAGGCTAATTACTTGAGATGGAGCAGGCTGAAGCTACCTGTCTCACTAGTGTTGTGGTAGTGATCACTTATCTTTATACTGAAGTGCTGTTTGAAACGCCCATACATCTTCAAGTCATGTCATGTACATCGCTGCTAGCCATGGTACGTTTTAAAGCCTTGTGCACGTCTTAAATAGAGGGTGCATGTCAGATGAGGAAAAAGGGCCCTACCGTAATATCCCATGTATAAGGTGCAGTCTACGCAACTTTTCCTAACGACTAGTAATGTCATAGTCAATATTCAATTTTCATTCTAAAAATGACTGTACTCATTTTCTATTTGATTGTTTTTTTTCACCATGATTTAGCACTTCTTTTTACATCTGGTTGCCATGGAAATCGTCATTTTGTCCTTTTAGAATAAAGATACATCACATTTCATTTTTCCGTCCCCAAGGTTTTCCAAACTGAAATAAACGAACTGAACTATCTCTTCTAGATACAAAGTTACGAACAATTACATGTATTTCAATCAACTGTCATTTTTTTCCAATAATGCTTGCTTCATTACACAGCATTTCTCCATGTTACTGATATCCCATGTTTGAGATGTTATCTTTCTGTAATTTTGGAACATTCAACATGCAAGGTACCAAATTATAGTCGAAGCCATTAAGTGAAATAACTGAATTTACCTTAATGTCACTATTTCCCATGTTTTGTCATTACAAATCTATCAAAAGTGGCAAAAATAAATCTTACCAAGTGGTAATAACTACCCATGGAAATCTTTACTTTGAGATGAAGAAGATTTGAATATTTTGTGTTTTTAATTAATAGTATTATCTAGGGAAATCTTAAAGATTTTAGTTTTTGAATTTGAAAGCATGACGTACACGTATTATGTCCATAAGAGATAGGACCAAAATAAGATTACTTGTAGATCCAGCCCCACCCTAATACAATGTCATGGTTTCCCTTATAATATCCCAAAACACCTCACGTCTCTACTATATAGCATTCAGCTAGAGATATTAATGCCACCTTTGCCGGAAGTATGCACAAGAGCCTGGAGAGGTGCCTGCAGCCTCGACCCTGGAGAAGCAGGCTACATCAGCACGTGTCTGAAGCAGGAATACATCCAGCCCAGGGCCTCAATTTATACATTATCTCATGGTAGGTAAATGCATTATATTGTGGCCAATGTGTCTTTGTCAGGGTGGCTAATTGCAGCAGAATACAACAATAGATTGAGTGATGAGGCTAGACGCCTGGTATATCAGGTATATTGCCTATATCTACGACTAGGAAGCTGCAATATAATCTAGATTGTAATACATGTACCAGGAAAAAGGTAGCCTAGTAGCTGGCAATGATTTGCTATCTTGGTCGACAATCCAGTGCCAAGGAGCACAAAATTGTTTATCATATAGTTGCTGGTCATTTTGCTGAAAAGAAACTCCCCTGTGTACCTATGATAAATTATGTGATGTTCTATGCCAATAAAAACAGAACAAAACAGCATGCAGCAGGCCTCCACAAATATTGAATTGTTTACCTGATTTCATACAAGATGGGTATGTGTAGACAGAGGGTTCATGCACGAGAATTGGGTTCATGCACGAGAATTACTTCAAACTGAGCGTTTCTTCAGGCTAACGAGCGAGGAATATTCAATTTAGAGCAAATCAACCATGAGATAGCATTTTGATAAGCTATTTGAGGACATCACAGTGGTGAATTGGGCCGTAGAGAATGAGATCTAATTTAATGACCCTGTGGAGGACGGTTCCCCTTATGCTTCCATATAGCGCTGTCATTGTCAACATGAAATATATGCTTTACCACAACAAATCAAATTTACTGAACGTATCATGTGTTTCTATGTCATAATGTTGTTGTTTGTTTTTCAATCAATATGGGAGTGATGCAATTGAAAAGCTTCAGCTATCAGGTGAACATTTTCCCAGCTCTTCCATTTCACAAGTAGTGAGCCTTTTTAGGAGGGTCAATTGGAAGGCTGGGTGAATTAATGGGTGCACGAGGAAGGCAGAGGGTAGTATCAGGGAAAAGTGGGTGCCGGTTTGTAACTGAGGAAGCCACACAAAAGGCCCACCCCTGAACCATATACTGGAGGATCAAAAGGTGATCCTTTCACAAGTTGTTCCTCAGCAAAGCCTTAGTGTAGAACTGCTGTGCCAAGGCGTGGTACTCTTGGTGTTGGCACTAACTGCATAGGGGGCGCTGTAAGCAGGGGGGCACTGCTGTGGGGGTCTCTTGTTCACTTGCAGAGCGGCCCGCGCCCGGAAGGTCAGTCCTAGGTATCATAGACCATCCTTGGCGGCCTCATGGGGTTAACAGGTGCACGCATCATACACGCATGAGCAGAAAGAACGGTAGACCTGCGCCTTTCAACCCCTATTATCGCTAACTGTATTGTGTATGCAGGTGCCCATCACAAAGTTCACTTTGAGTACACATTCAAATATAGGCTTGCCATTGCCTATTGTTTTTATTTTTGACCCCATGTCTTTTCTGGCTGTCAAAGTACAAGATCAGAGGGGCACCTTTGTGAATGAATATCTATGGCAAGGGCATTAATATCATTGAGGAGCCCCCGCAGAGAAAGCTGTTTTGAATATATTTGTAAACAGGGAAGTGCAGCTCATCATGATCATTCTCATGAATAAAGACATCCATGCCTTATAACGCATACAAAAGGAATTGGTAGTGTAGATCTAGACATCCATATATCTAGATCTAGAGATGATAATTATATTGGACAAATCAGTGCAGCAGATGCGTGCTATTCTCTTCGCAGGATTGGTCATGTGGACTTTGATCAAAATCAATGGCTTTCACAGTCAACCAATACACATGTACCTGGTGGACCTATTTCATCCTGAAATATAGCCTTCTCCTGGTACTTGTTTAATGCAAATTCAGATTAAGGGTCTCTTACACGTCTAGCTGAGGTTCACCCAGTTGAGTGTAGCAACTCTACACAGAGCCACACACTGGAGGCCGACTGGAGGCCTGGGCCTGGTAGCCAATGAGGTTTGAGCCCCCCATCTTGCAAATTCATCTGTTTTGTAGGATTATGCCCTCGTGTGTCTCTCCTGAACAGGCAGTAAGAAGTTTGGCCTGAATGAGTGCCGGGTCTTGAATAGGCACAGGGGTATTGGAAGTTTATGTCTGGTTGCTATGCTGATCAAGTTCTCACAACGGAGACATAGTCACGCGAGACCATCCCATAATGCATCAGTTCAGCAAGCGATCCCGCAGCAGCTACACGCACATCCAAATGTAGGATTATTTGCATTGGTTTCTTCCAGAAATCTACAATATCTACAAACTTTCCATGACCATCGGTTAGGTCCCAACAGTCCAGTTACTGTTGGCTTCCTTTTGGTATAAACAGACTTTGCTAAGCTGCTTCATAAGACCAAAACCACCGAGTGCTCTCTAGCCGGTCTGAGTCAGTCGCCATGACCAGTAGGTCAACATGTGCAACGGCCAGCAATGACGGCACCGCTGACCGAAGCGCTGACCAGGGGGTATCCTCTACAGCCACTGCCACCACTACCACACAGGCAGTGTTGCTGTCTACTAAGCAAATGGCTCAGATGAAGGGAACTATTCATTCAACGGTCAAAACAGTGGTTAAAGATGTGGTTGGAAAGTGCAAAAAAAGATACTGTCAGTAGTGACGAAAAGACCAAGATGGCGATGGTCAAGGCGCTGACCACAACAGCGGCCAAGATGGTGCTGACCCAGATTCCAGTGACGACCTGCAGGCTTACTACAAGAGCATTGAGGCTCAGTTAGAAGCTGGGGACCCCACAAGCGAAGATCTCCCGGAGAGATTCGTTAGCATCTTCAAAAAGGATTGCGGGCCCTCTTTTGATCTCAGTATCATAAAAGAAAAGAGGGATAAGTTCCACAGACCAGCAAACATGCTGGAGTTAAGAGTGCCCCAGCTGAACCACTCTCTAAAGCGTGCTGCTTCAGCAAATGCATGCGTGCTGGACAAACGCATGGCTGAACTTCAGACTAACATGTCCGCCACTATGACAGCCATGGCTAGGCAAGCTGCCACCATGGAAGAATTCGAAACATGAGCTAAGCAGAATACTGACCCTGCTGTACCTGACAAGAGTGACAGTTTCACCAAGTTAGTCATCAATGCCTGTGATGCTAACATTGTCATGACCAGGACCATGTCAGACATGACTAATCTGAGACATGACATCCTGAAATTGGGACTGTCAGAGAAGGTAGGTAATCTGCTCGACGATGAGAACCCACCAACACCTCAGTGGTTGGGCGGTGATGATATTATATCAGCCATGGACAAACTTGAAAAAGAAGATAAAAATATCAACAAATTCAAGAAGCACCAGCCTGTCGACTGGAGAAACAGGCGCTCACATGTTGGGGAGTACTCGTCCAACACATATAAAAAGGACAAGCAGCACAAGCACAAACCCAACCACTCTCTGTTGGTAAGCCTAGGGTTCAAAATTCATCTAAACAAAAGTGTAGTCAAACCAACCAAAAAGCTCACCTTCCTAGGGTATGTCATAGACACCACCACTATGACAGTTAAACCTACTGAAGAAAAGGTAAAAAAACTTAAGGACCTAGCACAACAACTCTTGAATAAAAATAAGGTGTAATCAAAGAGGTAGCAAGACTAGTGGGTCTAATGGTAGACTACTCTAAAGACCTAGATTATGGGGAAGCCCATTATAGACGTCTTGAATCAGACAAGACTAGAGCCCTAGCCAGAAAAAGAGGTAACTTTGAGGCAAAGATGGAAATCTCCGTGAGGGGCAAGAAGACATCTTCTGGTGGTTAGAAAGACAAGACACAGGGTGTAGAAAAATCAGACTACAAAAGCCTGTGACTACAATCATAACTGACTCCTCAGACAATGGATAGGGAGCGGTGTGTGGGGAAGATAGGACAAGGGGCCTATGGTCACTCAAAGAGAGGGAAAACCACACTAACATTAAAGAAAGTATGGCAGTACTGCTTGGCCTAAAATATATGCCAAAGAATACCGTAGTAAGATGATCAGGTGTTTATCTGATAACACTACAGCAGTAGCTTATGTAAATCACAAAGGAGGATAAAAAAAACCAGCCTTGTGATGACATAGCAAAAACCATATGGGAATTCTGCAAGTGCAGAGACCTATGGGTAAATGCAGCCCACATTCCAGGGAAATAGAATGAGGAAGCAGACAGGGAGTCTAGAACTGCAGGGCACACTGAGTGGGAATTACCTGACTCAGCCTTTGAACAGATTCAAATGAAATGGGGACATCGCAGTATTGACCTATTTGCCTCAAGACTAGCATTCAAACTAGAAAACTATTACAGCTGGCTACCTGACCCAGGGGCAGCTGACACAGATGCACTGTCTTTACCGTGGCCTAATGACTATTATGATTTCCCTCCTTTCAGCCTGATGAAAGTGATGATGAACCATAAATTACCCTGTATCATTTCAATCTGTAGCAAGTTGCAATTGGCAATTGGCTTGGCTCAGTTTCATGTCCCTCATTTCAAATATGTGTTTGTCCTATAATATCACTTCTTATATGGATGGAATCTGTGAGTGTGTAGTGTTCTAAAATTCAAACTGAAAACCTAGGGCTAATATTGATTAGTCTACCTCCAACCTTCATTAATCCTTTCTTGAATGTTCCCCGTAGCTTTTCTGAATGAGGTCATGTTGAAATCTTGTAACTAATGATGTGTTTTAATCTATTTTTTTTAATACTGATGCGGAATTTTCTCCAAATTGCATTATTTTGCAAATTTTCACATTGATTACCAAGTACTATTAGGGTACAAGCTATACTTTGATATTTTTTTGTGTTTTGTATTTTTCTTGTATTAATTTCCAAGTACTGTATACATTTATATATGTTTATTATGACTGTTATATAGCAGCCTACCTGCCTTGTTTGTGTCTATAAACAGTCAGTGAAATTGAGACAAAAACACTCACCACACCAAGTGAGTTGTATGACCAATAATCATGAATCGTCATTATCTGGGCTGCCAGGGGGGTCTAAAAAATATTTTGGACCAGCCTAAAAGGTTTTAGGGTACATATAGTACAGGTGTTGGGGCTTACAGTCCATATATGCGGGTAGCTTAAATATCATTTTTAAATCCACAGCATGGGACCAAAGTTGAGGGTCTCTCTAGGGTCCAATCGCTAGTGATTGTACCATAGATCTAAGCCTTAATAGAGAAAGATGTTGATATTAACAGGCTAGGTTACTCTCATAAAGGTCCATTGTCATATAAGATATTATAGTTTGATATGTTATACACTGGTGGCAGTCTCTATGGGCTCTCTTGGGTCTAGGGTCTCTCTTGGGTCTAGGGTCTCTCTAGGGTCTAATTGTTAACGATTGTACCATAGCTCTAAGCCTTAATGGAGTAAGATGTTGATATTAACAGGCCAGGTTACCCTCATCAAGGTCCACTGTCATATAAGATATAATAGTTAGATATATTATACACTGGTAACAGACTATAGGGCCTCTCTCATGTCTAGGGTCTCTCTTGGGTTTAGTGATTGTACCATAGCTCTAAGCCTTAATTGAGTAGGGGGTTGATAATAACAGGCCAAGATACTTTGATATAAAGGTTAATTAACATGTAAGAGATTATAGTTAAATATATTATACACTGGGGCCAGACTGACATTAACGGTGATTAAGGGTCTCTCTAGGGTCTAACACAAAACTACCCCAACTCTGTCACCCAAACTGGATGGAGTACCCAGGCCAAGAAATAGGAGCTACCATAATCTCCCGCGTAGAAGGCGCAGCTCGCGTAGAAGGCGCCCCCCCAACTCAGAGAAGGCCTTTTCACGTAGAAGGCGCACGTACCTCTTCTGGATCGATTTCTGGAAAAACCCGCGTATAAGGCGCCCCCCAACTCACAGGGGGGCTGTTTCGCGTAGAAGGCGGCCCCCCCTCCCTACCCCCCCTCCCCACCCCCTATTCTACAGCGACCGGTCTGCCGCAGTGCAGGCTCTATGAGTTCAAGCTGTCATCGGCACACGGTCGGCGTATTGCCCGCCGAGCAAATCTACAGCGACCGGTCTGCCGCGGTGCAGGCTCTATGAGTTCAAGCTGTCATCGGCACACGGTCGGCGTCTTCCCCGCCGAGCAAATCTACAGCGACCGGGCTGCTGCGCTGCTGGCTATATGAGTTCAAGCTGTCTTTGGATCACGGTCGGCGTATTGCCACCGAGCAAATCTACAGCGACAGGTCTGCCGCGGTGCAGGCTCTATGAGTTCAAGCTGTCATCGGCACACGGTGACACGGTCGGCTTGAACCCGCCGAGCAAATCTACAGCGACCGAGCTGCCGCGCTGCTGGCTATATGAGTTCAAGCTGTCATCGGCGCATGGTGGGCCTTATTCCCGCTGAGCGCGTCGACACCTCCTGGTCTGCCGCGGTGCTGGCTCTATGAGTTCAAGCTGTCATCGGCACACGGTCGGCGTAATGCCCGCCGAGCGCCTGTACACCGACCGGGCTGCCGGCTCTTATGAGTTCAAGCTGTCATCGGCACACGGTCTCCTTGAACCCGCCGAGCACGTTGACACGTACTGGTCTGCCGCGCTGCTGGCGCTATGAGTTCAAGCTGTCATCGGCGCATGGTGGGCCTTATTTTTGGGCGTTTTCCCAATTGAGATGTTGGAAAAACCCACGTATAAGGCGCACCCCAACTCAAGGCAATTACCCTCCCGCGTATAAGACCCAGCAGCATTTTGTTTGGTGTAGAAGACGCGCCTTCTACGCGGAAGATTACGGTAGACTTCCGATTGTTTTTTCATGCATCTAGGGACATGATAAGGCTCTGCATGGTATATCTATTTCATCTCTGGGCTATTGGAATAATAGAACATGGTTGCTATGTTAGGGTCTCTCTAGGGTCTAGTGTAGAACTGCCCATGTACCTTGAGTGACCCAGCATAAAAAGTACAGTGGTCACATATTCCTATTTGGTCTTAAAATTTTCCCTGTGCTCTAGGGGAAATACCAAAACCAAACAAAGAAACCTATGCCCCTAAATATTTTATTATTTGCAAGTTGCACTTGAGATTTTTGTGTTTTTGCTCAAAAAAAACCCTCATTTTGTGCAGTTTTAGCCCTCTAGCTCCCTAAAAATGCCTTGTAGATATGCAAAACACATATATCCCTTGTAGCTCTATCCTATCCTGACCAGAATAAATGATAAAGACACATATATTACTTTATTTCAAGATTTTGTTGAAGGGCGAACAAGAACAGGCAAGTTAATGACGATTCTGATTATCAGTCGTATACTTGGTTATACATTGAACAACAACTCAAAATTTCATCTTTTCTCTCATCTTGATGTGCATCATTTCATCTTTATGTAACAAGTCCTATCAATCAGGATGGGACTGTCATGTCTTTATATACACAAAATAACAAGTGAAACTGAGCCTAAATCTTTTTGGTCGCAATATTATCACCTCCTTTGCATAGTGGAGCGATCAATAAACACGTTTGAAAAAAAAAAAACCTGAGAGTTGTACAGAAGGCCCTAGCAGAGGGCGTGGAGGGAACAATTCTGATGCCCAACTGGATGACACAACCTTGGTACGGCCTCCTGAACAGGACAGCTAAGTCCATGATGAGACTCCCCAAGACACCACTGAGAAATCCAGTCACAGGGGAGCTGTGGCACCTAGACCTTGTTGCATAGAGGATCTAGAGCAAGCACCTCAGCTCAGAGTGCCACGCCCACTACCACCCGGCTATACATGGAGTCATGTGTATTTGGAAAAGTGGAAAAAGTATTGTGTGGAAAATAGGGTACACCCCAAAAAACCCACACACATAGAAGCAATGAACTTCTTCTCTAGCCTTTATGATGAAGGTTTAGCATACACCACTATAAACATAGCTAGATCTGCACTATCTGCTTATGTAGAGTTAGATCAGTACGGTAGAACTTTAGGTTCACATCCAGATGTATGTAGACAACTCAAAGGAGTTTCAGTAGTTAGACCTCCCAAGGCTAGATATACTCACACTTGGGACGTAGACATAGTACTGACTATGCTTAAGTCTTGGCATCTGCTGGAAAGCTTAAGTATAAACAGTTAGCAAATAAAACTGTGTTACTGCTGGCACTAACAACAGCAGAAAGGGCACAAACAATAAATGCCTTTAAAACCACCTCAATAGTATTCACTGACAATGAGGTAATACTACCGGTAGACAAACAATTGAAACACATTAAGAAAGGAAAACCTTTAGACAGGTTTTATGTCTACAAATTTGAGAACAGAACTTTAAGGAGATAATTATCTTAAAGTGACAGAACCCTTCAGGGAAGGTGGCAAAGACCAACTTTGGTTGTCACTATGTTCCGCTGAAAAAAAATGACTGTACTTCTGTATCCAGATGGATAAAAGACGCCATATGGGAAGCTGGTGTTCCCAAATTCTTCAAGGCACACTCCAATAGAAGAGCCTTGGTATCTAATGTGGATTACAGCAAACTACCTGTGGACTACATCCTGAAACAGGGCAGATGGACCAATGCATTGACTTTTGCTAAGTTCTACAAAAGGTCCATCCACAAGGACCATGGCAGCACATACCAGTCTACAGTGCTCTCCATGGCCACCAACACACAATAAGGTAATTACACATTTCTATGTTGTCATTACCAGCTGGGTAACAAGGCAGCTTTCAAATCTCTGTTGTGAGAACTTCGTCGACATAGCAACCAGACATAAACTTTATAAGTTAAACAAGACTTACCTTGGTAAAAGGTGAAGTTTAACTTAAAGGTTATAAGGGTTGCTAGACTGCCGGCGAAGAGAACAATGGTCCTACCTGATTTGATTAAGTTTTCACCTTCCCCGTTGTTCTCTGGGTGGACTTCTGGTTTACCAGAAGACCCATTTTAGGGATTTACCTTGTTACCCAGCTAGCTTTAAATACTGATACATTATGGGATGGTCTCGCATGACTACGTCTCCATTGTTCTCTTCGTCGGCAGTCTAGCAACCCTTATAAACTTTAAGGTAAGTCTTGTTTAACTTATAAATTTTAAAATATACTATAACGTAAGCTTTGAATCAGGGCCAGTCTTGAATAAACGCTCGGGGTATAGCCTGGTTGAAATTAATGAGATGCAGCTGGTCACAATGTCAAACAGAAAGGCCACTGTTTTGCTGCCTTTCAATGTACGATGCCCGGGTACGATGTATCTGTACATGTGTTACTTCTTGGCGGTATGTGCCTCACTCAGTATCCAGCTGTCAGACACTCAACTTCAATTGACACTCAGTAAAATCAAATTGCAAGTATAAGCTGAAGTCATTGACATCTCTGAAATATATGTTATACTTTTAGCTTTAAAATTGCTTATGTGACTTACCCTTCAGGAGGTATACGTGACTCTCTATGCTAGACTAGCCGTGCAAAGCATAATATTAAGCCACGTGCACGGGCTAGAAATGTGAACTGATCCGGACATTGAATGAGGTTGAGAAAATTCTCCACTTGTTTTTGTTCATGTACAACGTTAATGTTGTATATACACTGTTATCTAACTATCTGGGCCCCAACAGTGCCTTTTTGGTCATAACCCCCGTGCGTTATATAGCTATAACGCACTCTCAGACCTTTTCTTCGTCTTCAAGAAGCTGCTGGTTTCAATCTGGACATGTTAATAAATTGGAGGAATATACAAAGTCAACTCCTCCATACATTTCCTGTTAAAACCGTTTAGGTTCAACGGGGAATCGATCCCCGGCCGCTGGGGCAGGAGGCGAGCTCGCTGTCCACTATACCAAGCCGACCGGTGCTAGAAACCACTGCACATGGAGGATTTGAAAAAGTTTTCCGACATACCTGAAGTTTACACACCTCGATAGCCTAGAATATATGGAGCCTGGTGGAGTTATTAACACAGAACCATCCTTAGATATCCTAGATGAACATGCCATGCCAAATTCCTCCATTTTCTTCGAAATAAATAAGAATCCATTGATTTTCCACATCGATACGAGTCGGGACCCGCCCCGTCCGGCCATTCCTTGCTCGACGCGTGGCTGACCTAGTTTTTACATCCGGGCACCTACCCGCTCTGTCAACAAGAAGCAATGGCCGTGTACCGGGCCGTGTGCGTTGGATCGGTATGGAAAATCAATGGATTCTTATTTATTTTGAAGAAAATGGAGACAAAATGAAGGCGAACACCAACTAGAGATCGTATATTTGGCGGTGTTAGAATAACAGGGCTTGACATCCTTGGATTATACCCGAAAATTCGTTGGAAATACGAGGGTTTGACGGGTGGAGTAAAAACAATGGCTACGCTGGCTTGGCAAACCGTGCGGATAGGATGCACTTACAAAATGTCTTCTCCTGGATTAATTCTTGGGTTATAAGGTAAGAAATTAATACAAAATGGAGAAATATGTTCGATAAACGCTTTAATGCATGTTATGGGTACGCACTCGTGGGTTTATGGGTTAATAATCCACTCGCCCTTCGGGCTCGTGGATTATTAACCCATAAACCCACTCGTGCGTACCCATAACATACATTAAACGCTTAATAAGCCTATTAGTCTGGTGCCATATTTGGGTTTCGGCCAAGACGACGTAGCCTGATCTAAGGGAGTGGACACTATTCGAATGGGGGGGGGGTAGGTTGTCACCTCTCATGCACTTGCAGCGATGAATAATTATGTTGATGGGACAGTGCCTGTGCTTCAAGCTGGGAACACCCCGCCCCCAAACACACACGCACACTCACACACTCACCTGAGTCAGGAAGGTTATTCACAATGTCGGAGGGATTAAAGGTTCATGAAGAGTGTGAAAAATGCAATTCTCACGAACTTGTATCACTCAATACAGAGCCAGACGTGCGTGTCTCAGAACACTGCCTTGAAATACTATCTTTGGATAATGTGGTGCATTTCATAAAACACATTTTAGGACACCTGCTAGAGGTATCTCTCGATATCACAAATGAAGCCCCGCCAATGACTCTATACCACCATCCATTTCGACATCCATGGGGCATTTTAGGCTAAGTGACATAAAGACATGACCATGTAGTTATGGGTATATGCATGGATATTTTTCTTAAAATCGACAAGGCGACATGGGACCCCCATCAAGGACCCTGCCCTACCTCGCCCATGGTAAACAATGGCCACGCCAGAAACATGGGCGTTTATTATGCATATCCTCTTTAGCAGGCCTCTTATAATGAATTATCTCACGATTCTGGCCTCTACAGTGCTTTTTTGCTCATAACCCCAGTTCCTTATCCAGCCATAACGCACTCTGAGACCTTTTCTTCATCTTCAAGAAGCTACTGGTTTCAATCTAGACATGTTAATAAATTGGAGAAGTATACAATGTCAACTCCTCCATACATTTCCTGTTAAAACCGTTTAGGTTCAACGGGGAACCGATCCCCGGCCGCTGTGGCAGGAGGCGAGCTCGCTGTCCACTATACCAAGCCAGCCGGTGATAGAATGCAATGTACATCCAGTATTTGAAAAAAAATTTCCCACATACCTGATGTTTACAGACATCGTTAGCATAGATTTCAATGGTGCCAGGTGGAGTTATTAACAGAGAACCATCCTTAGATATCCTAGATGAACATGCCATGCCTAATTTCGCCATTTTGTTCGAAATAAATAAGAATCCATTGATTTTCCATAGCGATATGAGTCGGGACCCGCCCCGTACGGCCATTTCTTGTTCGACATGTGGTTGACCTAGTTCTTACATCCGGGCACCTCCCTGCTTTGTCAACAAGACGCAATGGCCGTGTACCAGGCCGTGTACGTTGGATCGCTATGGAAAATCAATGGATTCTTATTTATTTCGAAGAAAATGGAGACAAATGTATGCGAACACCAACTAGAGATCGTATATTTGGCGGTACTAGAAGTACAGGACTTGACACGCTTAGATTATACCCGAAAAATGTGTGTAAAGGTGGATGTATGTCGGGCAGAACGACAACATGGCCACGACGGCTTGGCAAACCGAGCAGATCGCATGCACTTACAAAATGTCTTCTCCTGGATTAAATCTTGGGTTATAAGGTAAGAAATTAATACAAAATGGAGAAAAATGTGAGATAAACACCTTAATGTATGTTATAGGAACGCACTCTTGATTTCGGGGTCGTGGATTATTAACCCATAAACCCACTCATGCTTTCCCATAACATACATTAAAGGCATAGTATAGCATAGATCGTACAAAGCCTATTTAAAGAGTTTAGAAAACATACAGGTGCAGGTCCTTTGACATCATATTGCAAAACAATTGGCCTGTCATTAACCGATTTAGTATCTATACGTCATCAACAGTGAATCTCTTGAGGCTGCTCCTTGGTTGACCATTGGACCAGTGGAGAGATATTTTGTTTTTCAGTTTCCGTAATTCCCTGGGTAATTATGTTCACGGACACAGGGTTCGTATGTGTTTATATTCTCACACTGCCCATTTCCATGTAATAAGTCCTAAACATAAACAATAACCTACTTCAATTTGATACAATGTGTAGAAGTTGGAATTGTATTCTAAAGAGTTGGGAGTTACCTGCCGCCTGCAGCATGTCAAATAATCACAAACTACATGTACCATTACATAGCTAAAAATAATTTTCTTATCCAAGAAAATAAACTTGATACAAGAAATCTTTTCTGGTAATGGGGAAAATTCTGGTTATAAGATTCATCAGTCATCTTGTCTTTAAGAAAAATCAAGTTTTGAACAGATCTTGAGCTCCCTTCTTGATTTAAGTTTTCAAGATTATTTTTCGTAAGAAAATTTCTCGAAATTGGTAGTTACGTCCACAACGTAACATTATTTATCTTGAATCTTAAAACAAGAAAGTCTAATTTCTTGATATGAGATTTATTAAAGTAGAACTGTTTTCTTACATCTAGAAAAAGGTAGAACTAAGATCTTGTTAGAAATTGGCCAAGGAATATTATCTTAAATGCCAGGTAAGTACTATTTTCTTAATATAAGCACTACCTGTTATGGTGAATTATTTCGATACAAAGTACAAATTCCTAGCTTAAGGATGGTCCTAAACGTTAGATGTGGTAAAATAAAGTGAAAACTGAAGGAAACTGATTTGGAATTAATTTTGTATCAGGATCTATTGGTCTGATAGTTTATTGAGGGGAATTCAAGGCATGGAGGAACCTTTTGCGTAGATAATATGATAATGTAAGGATGGGATGTGCCACAGCCTCTCATTAAATCAAAGACTTTGAATAAAGGTCTTAATCACTTCTGAAAATATGGCCTCAAAGAGCTGCATGTAATCTGAAGAACCTCTGTCACTGAGGTAGCCTATACTGATAACATTCTATTCTATCTAAAGCATTTCTATAATAGAAAAAAAGCATATCCACTTTACAAACAAGGAAATTAATGTTTTTTAAATACTGGAAGTAAGAAAATATAACTTATTTTAAGAAAAAGTATGAGTAAGTTTATCTTGAAATAATCCTCCATGAGAAATATTTACTTCCTTTAAGAAATATTTTAGAAAATTGAATCCTGATTTGAGAATAAATTACTTGATTTAAGAAGATTGTATTTCTTAATTTAAGTAAGTTGGACATACCAGGATTTCAAGTAAAATTTTGTTACCTGGCAGACAAACTTGTTTTAAGTTAATTTTACTTGAAATAAGAAATAATTTCTTAAAAAAAAGAAAGTTATTTTTGGCTATGTAGCTATTATAAACAGAGACGTAGGAGGCAAATACATTAGTGGAGAGGACAATTACCCTACTCTCACCCTGCACTGCCCTGGCATCTCCTTCGCTCACATGCCCTGCCCTGCTCTCACCCTGCCCTGCCCTGCTCTTACCCTGTCCTGCTCTCACCCTGCCCTGCCCTCTCACCCTGCCCTGTCCTACTCTCACCCTGCACTGCCCTGGCATCTCCTTTGCTCACATGCCCTGCCCTGCTCTCATCCTGCCCTGCCCTGCCCTCATCTCACCCTGCCTTGCCCTCTTCTCACCCTGCCCTGCCTTCCTCTCACCCTGCCCTGCCCTCCCCCCCCCCTCCCTTCCCTCCACCACTGCTGTAGGACACTTTCCCTATACCATTAATACACAGGTAGGTTCATAGTAGGGATCCAGATATTTCATGTAAAAGGCAACACTGACTAGTCCTGGAAAGAACAGCTTCATGTCTTTCTTTGTACTAGTAGGCCTGCAAGGTGTATTTGTGGTGCGGGGGCAAACAGGTCCCACACTTGGCCAGGTATAAGAGGACTATATATAGAGGCAATTGAGAAACCCAAAATATCCCATGCCCCTGTAGGCCAGTCCATGGCAGACTCACTACAAAGTGGTTTCACAGCACTCCAGGCAGAATTCTACTACCCATACCAAACTTATTTCTTTTAGACATAGGACAACTGGAATAGACTACTAAATCAGATATGAAGTAATAATGTGCAGACTTTCTCATAGTCTGGAAATACTTAGATGTTTCTAGTCAAAAGTGCAAATCAAGGTCATCTGAGTAGTAGTGGAATGGCAACACCATTTCTATTGCACTGAACTTGGAACAAGAGCAGATATGCAGAGGTACAGTCATTGTGAACTTGAAGGCTCTCTTCTCTACTCCTACATAGGGAATTAGTAGGGGAAGATTGAGGCCAGAATGTCACTTTAATGAATCAAAGTGCCTTGTGTTGGCTGAATGAGTTTGATTCAAATGAATGGTACTGCTCTGCTTTTCCACTTGGGTAGATATTGCATTTACTGCTTTGGTGATGGGGGGGGGGGTTAGATTAGCTCAAGGATTTGTTGCTTATTGACCTTTAAAAAAAAGAAAAGATTTTGGATAAATTTCTCAAAAAGAATTTTTAACATGTCACCACTAATTTTTCATCAAATCGGGCAGCCCACTTTAGGCCACACCAAAAACCCATGTTAAACTCACTTTCAGCCCAAATCGGTGAGCCCAATTTCAAACAGATCTGTGCCCGAATCGGTTAGCCCAGTGTGGCCCAGACCCTTTGCTGAGGACAAAACCCATCGGGCGCCCACTGTGTTAACCCAGTGTGGCCCACATCAGGAGCCCGCTCTGGCCCAGACTCGGGCCACACCATTTTTGCTACCTGGGTAGGGCTCGGTTGGGGGGGGGGTACATGCTAACTCTATTATGGGGGGTCCTTGATGGAGGATCCCCTATGTCCAATGTCAATTTTAAGAAGTGGCCATGTCCTAAGTCGTTTTTGAGAAAGTCCATGTCTCCATGTCGGTTTTGAGAAAAGTGTATGTCTCCATGTCGATCTTAAGGAAATGTCCATGTCCCATGTTACTAAACCCTAAACTGTTTAAGCCTAAGACATTATAGTATACCTCCTAATCTCCTTCAACACAGAAAACATGTTGCCGCTTGAAGGTCGTCAATGCAGACGACTTTAGGGTAGTCAATGTCCCGTGGCATGATGACCCAAACTCGTCATTCTGACAATACAAATTCCTGGTACTGACGACTTAGGTGATCAGGATGACGACCCAAAGTCGTCATTTTTACGACCTAAGCTGTAGATTGTCAACCTCAGGACCTTAAGTCGTCTGCACTGACGAGTTTCAGACTTCTCAGCTTTTCAGTGAATCTGCTAGCTATCTAAACATATTGCCCCCCCCTCCCCAATCAACTCTCGGGACCATAGTCTGGCGTATCATGGTTACTGTTTGGTCACTGATCGCCCTACCCTCAGCCTCCACCCCTTAACTGCACGCTGGCTTCATTTGTGAATGTTCCCTCACATTTAGTCATCAGATCTATATATACATACATTATTATTCAGCAACTGCCTCTCTGTGTGAGTTGAAATTGCATTGTGACAGCAGACATAATTCTTAAAATGATGACTTTAGAAGTTGACATCCTGGCCTCCAATTAGAGTTGGCCTGGTACGAAAGTATCCCAGCTCTTCCTGTAGAGGCCTGCTCCAGATAAGTTGGCATCAAATCAACAGGAGGCTACGCTAACAATCCTATCACTGTGCATCTTTAGCTGGGCCTATACGCTCCAATGTATCAATGTGGTTGTCCCCCGGTGCATGGTATAAAGCTGTAGATCTAGTATAAATACCCTGGATATCTACATTGGATAGATACATTGAGATGCATTTAGACATCCTCAGACCTGCATGCAAGGCAGCCCAGTAATGTACTTGATATGAATTACCTAGAACATAATATTATATGTAACTGAATGACTGTGGGGATAATTCATATCATGTAGCCTTTCATGTCAGCCATTGCATGCTGTTCTAACAATAGGGTTGATAGGCCACTTGTTCCATCAATAAAGCAATACACGTAGCCACACGTAGCATCCTCTCTTTCTGCTCCAAATCGCCCCAGTGCAAAACAGCAATCACTGTAGCCCACATCATGACTGCACAGATACAATGCTATCAGGAGCAAATATACGCCCTTATAACTGAATTGATATTGGGGGCCGAGGCCCTAAGAGGAGGGCCAGGCTTTACAGCACTAACCTCACCTACCTGACTGGGTCCTCCTTGTGTTGAGTGCAGGTGAAGAGCCTTCTACGTGGGCAGTGACAGCCCCGTGGAGGAGGAGTCTGTGGTGCTGGAGGAATGATACTGGGGTTGTACTACCACATGAAGGCAGCTGCCGCCCATGACGTGCACGGCCTAGTCCTCCTGTGGCCACCCCTGCCGCTGCAGCCGCCACTAACTACTACAGCCACCTGGTGGAGGGCCTGCAGGATTCTGCGGAACGCACCAGCCCTCTGCCAATGACAGCAAGGGACTCACAGGAAGGGTCTGCAGCCACGAGTCCCTGGGAGAGAAAGGCAGGAGCAGAGGTACAGATTAGGTCAACTCTGGTCGGAGAAGTCAAGCCAGGGTCGGGTTTGGCCAAGTTTGGTGTTTGGCAGTTGAAAGCTTGGTTTGGGTTAGATCTTGGCCATGGGGTATACCTTACTGATGGGTCAATGGATATTAAGTCACACACAAAGTTATACATCTATAATACAGTTGTGAACACATTATGATGTGCTGTGCTTTGGGATGAAAGGCCCAAGAGGAACACTATAATCTATATGGATGGAATTCACATATGAATAGAGACAGGCCTGTTAGTGCATGTATAGACCCACGGTGGTATTCAAGTCCATACAGCAATGCTATGCTAGATTTGGTGCAAAAGGGGGCCTTTGTGTTTAGTAGATATAGCAGCGTTTGGAGGGTAGAGAGCTGACGTACAAGAATGGTGGGTATATACCTAAGTTAAGAAGATGTCTGAATGCCTCTGGGAGGAGAGAGAGAGAGAGAGAGAGAGAGAGAGAGAGAGAGAGAGAGAGAGAGAGAGAGAGAGAGAGAGAGAGAGACAGACAGACAGACAGACAGACAGACAGACAGACAGACAGACAGACAGAGACAGAGAGAGACACACACAGAGAGAGACAGAGAGAGAGACAGACAGACACAGACAGAGTTATGTTATTACCTTAGTTGTAGACACATGCGTCTAGAGACGTAAATGTTGTCCTATGTTGACTATTGTGGTAGTCAGCGTGTCTGTGTATTTGTGCATAGAAGAATTTGTGCTCCGTTGTAAATGGTTGTGATAATGTCCCGTATTCCTCGTTAACGTAGGCTACTTAACATACTATAAATGCAGTCTTTCACTTTGGGCAAAGAATCTTCAGTGAATGAAGAAGTTGCATTGAAGAAGAGGAGTGCATGTAGATCTATTGTTGAAATAGTCTAGCAGAAGGAACAGAAGTAGTCGCCTGTGCCCCTGAGGCTAGTTTCAGTCACCAGTACAATTTACATTAGAGAGGTTAAGATTCTGGAATGTGTACCTGTATGGGAACGGCATGGGCTAGGAGTACAGGTTCCAGTACAGGTACAGGTTATGTGATTAAGATGAATGCACTTATATGAGGCCATATACACTTGAAGTATGTTGTCCAAGCTGAATGGTCTAAGGGGTGTAAATAAAAGCCAATTACCTTGTGATATAATTAGACTTTGGCCAATTTACACCTACAGCAGGGAGTAGCATAATATCTGTTTGTTAGTTACCCAGGTCTATTTCATTTATATTGACAATTAATCATTTTATATATCTATTCCCCCTACATGTACGTGTAGAACACCCTCTACGCGTCCAAAACGCTTAGGCTACAGGTTCTGTACTGCTAGATGGGAATACCCCCCACGTGACTTATGACGTTACACGTATACGTAGCCGTATACGTACACATCTTAACCTCTCTATTGACTCCCCGACAGCCACTTCGCCTTTAACTTCTCGCACTCCTGTCGACTCGTAGGCAACTCACGCCCAGGCACCTTATGCCTTGTGCCACCTCAGAGGCTGCCAGTTCCGACTGATATAGCGACGACGCTGAGTCGATCACAACCCGCCCCCTGGTGACGATCACTCGGCCATCTAGCGGCAGACCTGGCGGCATATGGAGCGACGTGACACCGCCCTCCCGCCCCGGGCCACGTGGAGGCGAGGTCCGATGAAGCCGGGGGTGGTGGGAGTCGTGAGTAGTAGTGGTGGAGGGGTGGGAGTATGGGGATCCAAACCTCACACACAGTTGCTGCTACTCCATGTAGCTAGCTAGGCCTGCGGACTTGGCCGTGCTCTGATGCTACTGCCGCCCCTGGCTGCGGCAGTAGTAGCTAACGAGCTGCCAATGGACGACGCCACTAACGACGTGCTGGGGGAGCAGGAACAGGAGGAGAGCCTTCCTCCAGGGTCTGGCTGGGAATGAGGGATGAGGCTGTCTAAGGAGTGCAAGAAGTTAAGGGAGGGGGTAGAACTTAGAGAACCAGAAAAAGAATTAAGGGACAGACAAGTGGGGGCATATATAATCTGATGCCCTGGGTGGGGTTCCTCATGTCACATGACAATTTTAAGAAAATGTGCACATGTACCATGCAAGTGCCAGGTTTTTAAAGAAAGCCTACGATGTCCAGTCCCATTCAACTGTAAGATAATTGAAAGGAGGGCAGGGGGCTAGTGAAAAGAACGAGGGAAATAGTGCCTCTAGGTAAAAAATGACGCTCGTGACGCTTGTGATGCAGGGGTCTTAAAAGTTTATGCTCGTGTCAGATGCAGGGTTTTCAGAAAATGACAGACAGCAACAATTTCAAAAGTCCCCAGTACATTGGTATATATATAAAAAGCGATGGAGTTATGCTGCACCATTCCTAAAGAAAATGATAGCATGACATCCTGAAAATTTTGAGCACCCATTTATAAGCACGAACTAGAAAATCAGGTAAGAAATGAGGGAAATGGCATTTGAAAAAGTACGTTATTCCAGCAAATGTCCAAAGGTTGCGCACAGGGAATTAAGACAAATGGGTAGAGTATATACAGGCACAAATTGATTGACTCAGGAAAACTGACATGGAAATGTATGATTATTGGGATCACGTATTATATAATGTTACAGTCCCATTACAGTCCTTTGAAGACGCATGATGATGTGTCCAGGTTTGTGTCCTTTCATCATCACTATGCACCAGTGTTGTAGTCATACATCATGATGTGTCCAGGTTTGTGTCCTTTCGTCATCACTATGCACACTGAGCCTCGGTTTGGGTACCAACTGTGGTACTGACCCTGCGGAGAGGGGGCTGTCGACGTGTCAGCGAGGGGGAAAAAGGGGGGCTGTCAACTGAATTGCATCTTGAGATTAAGGGGCTGTTAATACCCATTATAACTTGGATGGGAAGGAAGCAGCTTAAATATTCCTTCTAATCACTCAGGGCTGTGAAATTCCTGAATATTTTTGTCTGAGAACCATAGTTTACATGGAAGAGGCTGGTGAAAAGAGGGGCTGTTATCAGACTTCTTAAAAAAGGGGGGCTGTAAAAATTATGCTACATTTTAAGGTGCTGTGAAATGACCAAATATGGGGGGCTGTAGTTTCGCAGTTGGTACTACACATCAAAGACTCAGTGCCCCCCCCCCCCGGGACTATGCACCAGTGTTGTATTCATGCATCATGATGTGTCCAGGTGTGTGTCCTTCGTCATCACTATGCACCAGTGTTGTAGTCATGCATCATGATGTGTCCAGGTGTGTGTCCTTCGTCATCACTATGCACCAGTGTTGTATTCATGCATCATGATGTGTCCAGGTGTGTGTCCTTCGTCATCACTATGCACTAGTGTTGTATTCATGCATCATGATGGCCAAAGGCCAGCGAGCATTAGAGGACTAAGCAGAAACAAAAGATCGCACCACCAAACTCAAAACGAATGTAATATAATATTCACCGGGTTACCAGTCAAGAAGTTAAGGTTGATGGGCCAGTGGCCTTGGCATATATACAAGCGATTAAGTAGTGCATAACATTGCTGAATTATATACTAAGGCCTCATTTTAATATAAGAACTATTCAATGCGGACCACAAGATTAAACTTGGCCGCAATATCGGCCACCTTGAACATGTGCATATGTCGAAGCAAACGACGCTGTTGAAGTAAATGCCTATCAGACCAAGCCCTAGCTTATGCTGTGCTAATGTGATTATGTTATTTATTGGTAATCAAGAGCGATCATAGAACTCTTATTCATAACACATTTGGGTTAATCAGACCTAGTCTTACCTCACCAACAGGGGTGCACTATACAGCTGATGTGGAGGTTTCTATATTCTGATTCATACCGGTAGTATGAGATCTTGATGCTGAGGATTCTGGGCATAAGATCCTAACCTATACATCGATGCTCAAAACTTTGAGCACGTCAATTTGTAATTTTTCAGAAAGAATGGAGCATCACTCTGTCTCTTTGTATGCCAATGTACTGATCATTTTTGAAATTGTCTCATTTCTTAAAAGCCCTTCATTACGACCATCACTTCTGTCACTCTTTATCCATATTATACACCAATTAGGTATAGTGTACAGGCCTACACTTATCCCTAAACATATCCCTGGTCCTTATTCATAAAGGGATCATAACATGATAACCCTATATAACTGTTTCCCATAACTTTTATCCTATATCCGCTTATTACAGGTGGGGGTGGACTGTATGTAACACATGTCAATTCACGTCAATCCTTGACGAACAACTATATATAATGTATTTGATACATTGATCCAAAACATCATGGGGAAGAAACACTTTTATTTACCCGAATCATAACCCATTCTATGCATTACTTAATCAGCACCCTTCTCTCCCATTGGACTATTATTTCCACCTATACCTTGATGTCAATGCCTAGACTGTTTATGTCTCTTAGCTTCTTAAAGCAGCACCATAGCATGCTGCCACCTTGCTCGGCCTGGAGGTCCCAGTTCTTTTACAGACGATTAAGCCCGTACTTAAACACAATTAAGTCATGGGGCGCCATTCAGGCTACATTTAACAATGCCTGCAGGGAGACTGAGCAGCGCACTAGGCTTCCTAAATATGGCACATGCCTGTCTATGTAGGATTGCTTTCATATTTAGGAATAGCCTCTCAGCTAGCTAACAGGTGGTTCCTACATTGTTAACAATGTTAGAGGGGTGTGAACTATAGCAGTTTTGTAGGTGAAATAATCATTTTGGAAAAAAAAACATCAATGTATGGAAAATGGATAATACCGACGGTCAAACCATCGCCATCGAATAAGCTTCTGGAGGCCATTTCTTAACACACTACAACTGCTGTCCTTTAAATCATAGTGAGAACCTAACAAGTTGGCCATGGCTGAACCATGCACTAGTAGTCCCTAATGTCTGCACCAGTATGACTGCCCTACTAAACCTTATGTAATTACTGCATAGCTGCTAATCGTAGTGAGCAGTTGTAGGGCAGTTCCTACGATAGCCTGGCTTATTCTTGGCATTTTTAAAATCGTAGGGGCTGTGTGTAGTCGTAGTACATTGAGAAATGGCCTCCAGACCATATTTCCACTCCCAGTATAGATCTATATTGAAAATGTTCATATGTGACGGCACTTGTAATCTTAAAGGTGATGAGGAGTATTTGTAGGCAAGTTTTTGCTATGCTGTCTAGTTCAAAACAATTAATGCTCTGAAATAGCTCTCACAATCTAATACAATGCACTCGAACTAGACTACTTTTCTTTTGTCAGGCTACCATATGCGGGTTTAGGTGGTGCAGTAATATATTTAACACCTAGACTTACAGAAGTCACTATGTGTAGTCTCGAATTTAGTGAAATAAACAAACTCTATATTGGTGTAATTTTGGAGGCGATGGAGAAAGTTCTTTCTATACAAAGTAGGTTGAAATCGTAACCATAATCGTAGAAAATCACTCTCATGGAATTCGGTCATTATGATCACCTAATTATGGCATGTATTGTATAATGTAGGATCACTGTGTGGCTGGTATGCATAGCAGTATGGAGGATCCATTTATGGAGTGATGTGTAGTGACATAAAATGCTCTGCATTAGCGCCTGGTTATGCATATGGAAGGGAAAGTAGGATATCAAATCAGTAAGGTACTATATATGATACAAACCGTGTATGAGGGAATCAGGTTAATGCCTTACTGATGTTATAGGTTATGCATTATTGTCAATATGAAAATTAACAAGGGTGGGGGGATTGTTGCAGTGAAGCTTCAATATAACCATTAATTCCGCACTATGGATGCCTGGGGGGGCGTAAAAAAGATTCCATGCATCCACGTGAAAGCTCACTATCTCAAACCCCCATTGATAAATATCACCAATCCTTTATTGCACGTACTGTGCACACTTGAGGTGATTTAAAACTAGAACGCACAGGGAGAATGGCATCGTTGCCAGCAAATCTGCATCATTGCCTGGGAAAGTGATCAAAATAAAGTAGATGGAATGTATAGGAAAGGTCAGCACAACCTGAGTATTTCCTCACAATCAGCCTCTTGATATCGTCTGAGATACAGAGCAAGTTGGAGCATGAACAATATCAGGTACATGATTGCAATTAGTCATATGGTCTTCAACCAAGACTCTGCTAGAGAGTGTGTCTCCAATAGCTACTCTATCACGTGCTGAGCACTTCCTGAGTGGCTCGGAGCTAATTGGAAGCCAATTACGGATACAATTAAAGGCGTGGTGAGGTACAGTCTGAAACCTAGCTTTAAGTGAGTGTTGGGCATGATGCGGCATATGTATGCTGAGGAAACAGGTATAGCAATGTTACATATATGTGCCAAGTAGGGCTGGAGCTGGTGGTGACCACATGCACTCTCAATTATCTCCATTGTAGTCTTTTGTTCTCCTCACCTACCTTGGTCAGATGTAAGTTCATTTTGTTACATTTTTCTACCATACCTTATATGAATTGTTATATTCATAATGTATACATTGATCATTATGGTTAGGCCTACTTCTATCAATGACAGTTACCTATCTGGGGTGCGACCCACAAAGATTTGAGTGAAATAAGAAATAAGGATGAAATAAGAAGAATTTTCTCACTACCAATTTGGTCGTGTATCATAGATTATTTCATAAGTGAAGTAACCCATGTCGAAGGAGCCCACCAACGCAGAAATAAAACCTTATTTCACCCATTTCATTTTATTTCAAATTGAAATAACACTTTATGAAACGGCAAAATGTTGAAATAAGTCTATTTCAAATTGAAATAAAGTTTATGGGCCGCGACCCTGGTTACGAAGACCTCTAATCTCTAGCCATTAGGGTATATTCTAATGTGAGACTCATGTCTTTCGAGATAATGAAGGCATGTCTGGAATGACATCATAGACCTAACAAAACCCCCATGGGCTCCTGCTTTGAACTCATACTTCGTCATGCTTTGTGTCAGTTTTGGTTGTGCTGGATGATACCTTAATCACAGTTTTCATTCCTATGCTTTTTTTTGTGGCTATACTTATGAAAGATTTCCGCCATTTACTAAGCCTAGGTTTTCACATACAGTGTTACATATAAACACCCACTACCAACTGATGTGATTTAAAAACACCGATTAAGACAATTATACATATTGTAATTAGAGACCTGTTATAGAAGAATAAATGGATTAAATTAAATTTGAGCACTTTTCATAATGTGATTCAGGTAGGAAGTGCCCACGCCCATCGATAACTACCCAGTGATTTGTGAGCTTGTATCACTTTCAACATTTTTGTAGGCCCAATGTATTTTATTAAATACTTCTCAAACAATGTGCATAATTGGCAGTAGAATTGCATGAATACAAAACTAGTTTTTGTTCGGGTCAATCTTACCATTCGGGGGGGGGGGGGGCTAATGTAATAGGAGCATTTGGGCTGGGCTATATGGTCTAGAGGATATTTGCAATGAAAAATCAGGAATAACTGATCACAATCATTGTCATTATGCTTTTAGCTAGTCCTCTAGTAAGGAAAATCTATAGGCCTAAGATCAAAATTTTCTCGGTCTGACTGGGCGATTCCTGTTGGCTCAACATCCGGTGGGGGGGGGGGGCACTCACTATTTGTCACTGACACGGGTGTGCGGTGGCAAGGCCACTTTTTGGCCAAAATCCCTCTCACCAAGGGTCTAGTTTTCGTCAAAATCCCTCTCACCAAGGTTCACTTTTAGCCTAAACCCACTTTTCCAATATTTGGAGCTCGCGCGTCGAAATAAGTGCCATTTTTCAGGATTTTCATAAATATTTCTGCTAAATATGGTCAGTTTTGATAAAAATTCCTCACTTCAAGGGTAAGTTTCAAGATTAAAAACTTAACCGTTCACATTTTTTTATCAAAATCCCTCTCACCAAGGGTCACCTTTTGCCCAAAATCCCTCTCACCAAGGGTAAGGGTTGTCAGAGGCCCAGCCGCACATCTCCGTCAGAAGAAATTCAAGTGCCCCCCCCCCCAGGCTCAACATATTTGGTGGCACCTCCTTTTGGGACGGAGATGAAGCTTGTGGCGTACGCCAACACCAGGTGGCGTACGTCCAGCGGTGCGCCGCCCTCACCTTGACGCGCTAACAACCTCTATTCACATCTCTTCCCAAGTGTGAGCCTAGTCTGACAGCCCCAGGTCACAGGGAAGCAGTCATCCAACAAGATTATTACCTTCTACGTCAGAGATTTCCAATCCACGTGTGATTAGAAAAGTGAAGGAGCCTGAAGGGGAGACAGGAGAATTCAAAGAAATTCCATCGAACTAGCGTTGTAATCATAGAAAGAGACTAATTGAATTGGAAAGGGAATGGGTGTAAAATGGGGAATTTATGAAGAATTTGTGGAAGAAACGCTTAGGCCCTACTGGAATAAAATAGGGCCAATGTACTTGGTAGATCCATCTAGAGCATAATTTTTCTTCTATTCATTTGGTGGACCAAAGTTAGTTGTTTTGCCAGGTCTATTCAACTATACATTGTACCTATAAAATGAGAAGAAAAAAAACACTTATTGTGTGTTCACAAGTGATAACAAGCCGCATGCCTTCTTAGTAAGCAAGAATCTCAAAAATTTTCAATTCTTGGAGGCTTAGCAAAAATGAGCCACAGTCAACAACGAAGGTGATGGGCTGACACAAGTTCCCAAGGGAAATGTCAGTTGAAGTGTTTGGGTTAAGGCCTGTTGATAGGTTTGAACACACCAAGTTAACATTGGATTAAACACGGATGATTACATGGCTCAAGGTAGCTTTAGAACAAACAAAAACATTACGTGACATTTTCACAAGATCCATAGAATCTTTTCTTATTACTCCGTGACTATTTTGAGGAGAAGCATTGAAAGATTGTTTTATGGAAAACTGATGTTATGCTGAAGAGCGCATCGGCAAACTAGCATTGCAAACTAATATTTCAGGCGTCCTATACAGCTGAAGTCAAAGTCATGCCCACAAAATCCATGGTTGCGAACAGCTGGTTAAAATTGGAAAATCTATGTAAATAGACCCAACCTTTATTCATACAATGTAAAACATAAAAAACATATAGGAGATTTATTGAGCATTTATAGTCAGAGAGGTGGCCAGCAAGTCGTCTATCTTCTTGCACCATTTGTTCTCCTTTCCTGTCTTTTTTTTTGTGTGTGTGTTTTTTTCGATATGCCATAAAACAAAATATTGTTTAACTAACATTGGCTTTTAGACCATCTAGTTTAACACACCCTATTTGTTGTTGTAATAGTTAAGGTTTTCTTGTAGTTTCTTTTTGTTTTTATCTTTTCCAGGTTGCATACACTGAACAGAGCACTGAGGTGCACGGTTAATGCATATAATATTATGATGGATAATGACTGCAGTGGGATACAGTGCAATGTCCAAGATACTGTTTATTGCTATTGGCCTGATTAAATACCATGGCCAAATGTAACTTATGATGCAGGTCCATGTATATGAACAATAAATTCAGTGAAACATATTTGGAGAAGGATGTTACGAGAATACAATATGATGACATTGACAAAGAAACAGTATACATAGCAGAATATTTTGGTCTTCACGGCGTTCAAAGAGGTCAAAGAGGTTTGTCCATTTACTCTATAAAACCTACTGTATTTTACATTGATGACAAAACGATGATAAGTGAACACTCATTATCTAACATATATACCTATTTGGACCTTGAAAGGGGTCATTTTCCTGTCAGGATTAAACAGAATGTCAGATTGAAGATGATAAAAATAGCCCATTTCGTAATCATGTCTATGCCATAGCTGTATTTAATTCTCATAGAATCCCTAATTTTTTCAACCCGATATGCTCAGAATGCTGCGCATTATCTTAATACAGAACTTCGCATCCTACACTATGGTACCCTAAGCTGAACTTGGCAGCGCCAAGACCCTCTTTTCTGGTCGGATGAGCTTCAAATAGAAGGCCCGATTGAACCACTTCGAACTTCCCAGGGATAAAACTGTCTCCTCCACTTACTCTGCTGATGTGTGTAATGCTCACAACCTGGAAGTATTCACTCCGATACTGTTTGAATACCAGGGAACTTGGGTGGCGTTTCTGTTCTGCCCTAACGGTTAAACTAGAGCATAGCCTACGCTTCGCCATTTAGAGTTTTTAAAATCCAATTTTCAAAAGGGGTCCTATAGACTAGGAGGGTATGTCATCTTTAATAGCATAACGTTCACAAAGTGAGTGGTGGGTTTATCCTTTGGAAACATCACCACAGAAATATTTGCATGAACCAATATGCCAACAATATAATAGTCAAGGGGTGGTGTGGGGGTCTTGATGACGTCATTATTTCAGTAGTGGTTAATTTGTTTACATATCCCACATTGCAATGTTACAAGCAAGTAAAACCTCTGTGTTTATTACGTTTATCATAATTGGCATTTTTTCTGAAAATAACTGCCCCTTAAGTACGAAAAATAGGACACCTTTTCTGAACGTCCTAAGAGAAAAGAATAGGCTCATTCTTTCAAGAATGTAAAAAGTTGGAAGATGCTCTTTGCCCATCTGATGTTTGTAATTCCACCCCCACCCTCCAGGCCTGGGAATTACCTTTCATTTGCACATCAAAATAATGGATGCTATTTTTGTATTCTATAGGATTTTTTATCTACATTAACACTCATAATCATTTCAGTGTACATAATTTGCTTGGTTTCAGTGTAATTCAATTGAAGGATCAAGTATTATGGCGGATGTGACTTCAACGGTTACGAAATGATATTTTTACTAGACATTTTATTGATTGCTTTTAATTAACATAGGGACCTGTCAGAAATTCCTTACATGATCTAAATTGTGCAACTGTGCAGATTTATATTACACACTGCCAAGAAAAGGATGTGGACCTACATACCCCTAACGCCGTTATGTCTGCTATATCTAGGAAGGCCTTAATCCTCAGGTTGGTGCAAATCTCCTTTACTTAACATCATTTCCGGATGGTTACAGCCTCCCCCATGATTTCAAAATGTCACCGCCAACATTGTACAAGGATATCATATTTTGCCAATACCCTCATTCGAGGCTCCAATGTGTTGAGTAGGTACAGTATTGCTTTGTTCTTTATAATCTTTAAAGTTAAGCACACTATATGCCTACATTTAATTATTTAAAATCGAAATAGTCTATGTGATACATGAGTGTTTCCTTCCTTGACGTCAATTGGTTATAGGTTTTGAATAAAAGATTGGATATGTTTTCGTGAGTTACGAAGGTTGTATCTGTCTAAGAAATCACCGAGAAAAGATTTCAGGAGGGTTTTTCTTAACAGTGTTAATTAGCATTGTTAAGAAATGCCCTCCAGATGGTCCGTTACAAAACCCTGGATACGCCCCCAGAGACAATTGCTTCAGCTACCCCTGCTCCACCATATATTGCCATGATCTGCCAAAATATTCACCATACACTGCTAGACTTCCAGTCCCAGGGTAATAGTTTAACGAAGAACCCCGAACTCCCCATCACTCTACCTATTCCCTTCTCAACCCAATGACATAATTAAGTGAACGTTGCCTGTCTTGCAAAGGCACCTTCGTGTAAACTACCACTAAAGATCATAGTAGTATACTCTGCTTCAGGATCGTTCCTACCACTAAAACCCCATGTTGGTTATTGCAAACATATGGGATAGGAATTATGATTCTGATGATTAGTGTGGTATCTTGATGTCTGTGACTCAACATCCCTCCTTGCAGAAATCTTTATTCCCCATTTGGCCACAGGGGGCAAGCACAAACAAAAAGGTCTGAAGTGCATTTTTTTAAGGAACAATTCTTTTAAGGAACAATTTAACTTTATTTGGCATTATAATTCAAGTCAAGTACACGCATTCATACAGAATCAATGTCCGTTCACAATTTGTAAGAACCACGTCATTTCCATGAATAATGTAGATTTCGCATTATTGGTTTCATAATAACCTGCATGTTAACCTCGTTTTGATCAAATAAAGAAACCCAGGTAAAGAAAGTACATTGCCAACAAGTAAGGAGGGTACGTCAGCGTTGCTGATGTTAGATACCCCCCTTGTTAGTTTTTAAAGAAAAAGTAATCAAAAATGATTAGTACAAAATAATTCAACAATCATATGACGGTCTCATCAAAAACGTTCCATTTTAGATGCAAACATTCCAAATTTGGACCATGGACCTATCAGTGCATATGTCTGTTTCTAGTTGCCATGGTAGCGATTCTGTATGAGAATCTAAGTTTAGAGATGATCAGTATGGTTATTTTTGGAGATTTTCTTCAAGGACCTGAAACTGAAAGCAGAAACTGAAAATCCTTCCTAGATAGAAAATTCAATGATAAAAACCACAATTTCATTATATGTTTTATGAAAAAAGGCTGAATTATTAGGATTTTAGTGATTATCATGATTAATAGCAGGCCTACATTATTAATCTTAAACCAATGTTCAAGGAGGGGTTCTCGTATAACTACTAGGAACAATTTAGCCGAAAGAATTTCAATTGAAAGTTCTTAAGATAATTTAAACTTTGATCATGAATATTCCCTCTGATCCCCCCTTTTGCCTGCCTGGCAGTTTCAGTAAAAAGGAACAGGTGCTATTTTGTAAACGTTTATTTGCGTAGAATACATTTTTTGTTGTGTAAATCCATTATGTTGTCTTCCAACAAATAAACCGCAAATGAGTATATGATGATCATTATCGAATACAAATTGAATCGCACACCTTTTATTTCATACATGGTGCCTTATATGGATGCTGATTACAAATAAATAATAATGATATAGATAGAACAGGTGTTTATATACCCATATATGTTCCTTTATCTCTCATGCACAACACAATTTGCCATTTCTCATATGGCAACTGCCAAGTTTGATCGCTATTTCCTGGAATGTAGAGTGCCTTTATGATAGCCTTATAAAAATGTAGCAATGGCCAATGAAAACCATCCATCAAAGTTACTTTAGAACTTGATAATTAAAATACCTATATTACAAAGAGCACATATGCTCTTGATTTAACGCCAGGGATGCAAATCATAGCATCTGGACTATAAAGATGCTCTTCAAAAACAGATAATTGATTAGTCATGTTTACCATTATCAGGGGTGCATTTCTCAATAGTGCTAAGTAACATTATTGAGAAATGCCCTCCGGGTGAAATGAAAAGTGAATCCCTGCGTGTCTACTGCATTGTCTTATTTAGCATTCTTATGTTCTAACCAAGGCCCATTGCTGTGTACTGTCACATGACGGCAGAACCAAAGTAGTGTTACTAGCTGGACTCCTGCGCTGGACTACTTTGTTTTATTCAAGTCACATTTATGAAACGACCCCCTGCACAGACTACAGGAGCCTATTGTACGTATTTGTGCATGTACTTCTGGAGGCCATTTCTCAAGGGACTACGACTACATACAGCCACTACGACTTGGTAACCTAAAAGTTAGTGTCAGTGATCATAGGTACTGTCCCACGACTGCTCTGTACAATCAGCACTTAATGTAGTAATTAGGCCTATATACAGTCTGGTAGGGCAGTCGTATAGTGCTGCAATCACAATGTACCCTTACTTCAAGGCTGTAATTACACGAAGTTAAGGGTACCCATTACAATTTGAAGGTCAGCAGTCGCAGTGTGTTAAGAAATGGCCTCCTGGCCTACCCTACTAATCTAGCGGACATTCCGCTGCTGGAGCAGTGCTGCCCCCTGGTATTTTGTATATAAACAACAGCAAATGACACAGAGAAACTCGCAAACAGCTTGATGCAGCCAGTAAACAATCACTACATATACCTTGACTATTGGACCGCATTTCTCAAAAGTGCCTGTTAGCATTATTGAGAAATGCCGTCCTGGGATATCCCAAAACAATTGGTATGTATAACGTTGACATTAGTTGTGGACCATTTCTTTTGTTGTTTTTTTTTCTTTCGGGTTCCCTCAATTCAAATCTAGCAATAACATTGAAAAATGCCTCTAGAACATACAAATCTGTTACACAAAATGTTGATGCCGATAAAGTCGTCATAGTTATACCGATGTTAACTTATGTCATCGGAGGAAATGACGCATTCATATCGAAAAGCGACTCAGACCTGAAGATATCAAGCCACATGGACACTCCAACCTTTAATATCTCTGACAAGCACCTGGGAGTTTACACTACACTGTCATCAAGTCAGACGCTGAACATTACAAGTTTATATTAACTCCTTATGAAATATTTGCGCACGCTCTTCTTGTGGTAAATAAGGTTTCTGGATTTATATTTTCACAGAGAGAAATAATGCAAACTATCATTCATTTGCACAGTTACTATGAAGCGTACTGTAGATAATGTATACATCTGAACACCCTGGGAACATGTCAAAGACCAGTATACAAAACGACATGCAATTCTGAAACTTAATTTCAATGTGCAAATAAATGTGAGATAAATCATTCGATTCGTGTTTGATGTGTATATATTATATACCTACGCTGCAGTGGCGGATTTAGAGGGGGGATTCAGAGAGTTTAATAACATATTTTGAACCCCAGAATTTGCTCAAAAATAGGGGCTGTGCCCCATCCTTTGTGCCACGCCCCCTCCTTTTCCGATCATGGATCTGCCATTGCCGCTATTCTGTTTACAATAGACAGTTTGTGATTTCACTGACGTTGTTTTACTTCAGTAACTTATTCAATACACAATATGTTCTTCTAAAATGGTATCCAGAGACTAAATCAACAGAAATACTTCATTATTTGGACTGTTGGATAAACCACTATAGGCTGTCTTTGCTTAAACTCCACAGTTTGTAGGCTATGGTGAGACATTTCAGTAGTCTTCAAGAGAAATTTCATGCTACTCCCCTTCCCCTGCTTATAAAATTGTACCGGTGGAGTTCAGCCATTATATCGCATGCCATGTTTTATTTCAAATTATAATTGATGTACCATCACTGACTGCGAATCTCACTCCTGGATAGGCCCGATGCTGAAATACTTTTGTTTTATCATTTTGCAAGGCATTTCTCAACATGGTACGATTAGAGACACACCCACTACGATTTAAAGGCCTCAGAATTAGAGTGGGTGATCGTAGGAAATACACTACGACTGCTCTGTACGCTCAGCACTTAATGTAGTTATTATATAGGAGATGGTGGGGCAGTCCTTCCAGTCCTACCAGTGTAGTCATTAGTGGCCACTAGATGCAGGGCTGCAACAGCATTGAGGTGATTTGAAGGGGTCTAGTGGTGCCATCTTGAGAAATGGATTCCAGATCGACATGGCAAGGAGAAGGATCTCATCGACACATATATGTTTCAGTGCTTTCACTATTATGGTTCATCTTAACAGTGCTGAACCTTTTGATACTTTTCTATTTATTTGTCAAGTTGTGCGTTAATAGTGACAGATTTGCTCGTGCTACAAACATTGGGTCCTTTCAAATCTAGAAGCCAACGGAAGAAGCTATTGTTGGTACAGTTTTCCCATTTTGTAATTATCCATTTGATGTTGTGTTCCAATTATTCATCAGAATAATATAGATTAACATTAATCTGTGAGGTCTCCCACACTCTCAGCTCCGATTGTAAATATACAGTGCATTGCCCTGTACTGGGTATGGGGCAATCTACTGTCTATAGAGTCATTAGATTTGTACTATAACACTATATGTCTTACTGTTTTCTAAAGATAGACTGCAATGTCCTGTAAATAGCTTAGCGCGGTATAACAGTGCAGTATCTCAACTTTCTAGAATATCTACTATTAAATTCATTGTTGCGGGACATCGCAGAACACAGAGAGACAAACTAGAATTAATAGGTGAACATACTAAACAGAACACTATACACCCGCTGGAAATACTGGGATGGATGTACGCGTTTGCCTTTGGATTCATTGGATCTACTTGAAACCAACATCTGCTAATTTGTGCCTACATCTACCTAAATCACTGGAGAGCATAGATATTAGCATACCCTTTTCCTCATTTGAATCTTTGTCTATCAAAATTGATTACAATAGAATACAATGTAGTAAATGCAACACCATGTATGCAATTATGTACAATATCAAAATATTTTATAGACATACAGGTATAACATTGTAATGTTTTGGGGTTAATAAGATATATTGATAACTTTTAGATCCCCCTATCTATAGAGTTTTATGTACCATTTAAACACTTATTTCTCTGATTAAAGGGTAGGCCTATACATTGTACTATGCTTTAGGAAATGAAAATATCCAAAAGTTCAACTCAATTTAATAGCAGCTCTACTGGGTGATAATACAGTTACAGGGAGGAGGAGTAGGGCGGCGTAACTTTGAAATATCGGATTTCTACCAATTGGCCCCACTTTTAGTCTATTTCTGTGACGAATCATATGAAAGGATTATAATAAGAAAAAAAGAAATGAGAAAAAATTGCCATGAATTATAAAGGAATAAATGGACACGTTTTATGTGCACGAGCCAGAGGACACGGTAAGAGGATATGGTAAGGTTAACTTGGGAATGACGTGCACTTTGCGTTACATAATTCAAAATTCTAATCTAGATATTCCAGGTTTTTCATTAACTCACACTACAAAACAGGTCCAGAGATGAGACAGAAACTTAGTGACAACTTGCGACACACTTGAACGACTCATATATGGACTATTAAATCGCACTAAATAAATTCCACTAAATATCATAATATTATTTTGTCATAAATTAATGTGTTATTCTGTAGGGCACACCTTGTTTTGCTAGGTACGATGGGGTAATCTAAAACACACATCATTCCATTTCGGTCACTTTTTTCATGTGTATTTATATACCTTGCGGAGGGTGAGGGGTTTCTGTGCAAGTGTTACACGTAATTCTCATGTGCTTACGGAGTGGTCATTATTTATCAACAGGGGGGGGGGGTTGAGGGGGGGAGGCGTAAAAAATGTTGACTGCCGCTGAGGGGGGCGTACAAAATTTTCGCGCGTCCCCACGAAAACCCACCCTCCCCCCTGTTGATAAATTATGACTACTCCCTTAGGCTAAGGGCGGCAGCTGTAAGATCACCCACTATCGGGAAATCACTGCAATGCACAAAACAACATGAACATGGATTTGCTCATTCTAGCACTATTTTGGTTCTAGAGCTGCCTCCTGTCCCACAATCATTTTATATTTCACTTCATAATTAGAACTTGAACTATCACACTAAAGATCAGGTTGACCTCATCCATCCAAGACCACAGAGCTTAGTCTTTTCTTGAAATATTGGGGGGGGGGGGCTTATGTGTCCTCACAATCACATCTTCCATTTTAGATACACAATATTGAACCCCCAAGGCATTCATCATTCACCCTACATAAATTTGCACACTTGCCCCATGGTACGACAAGGGAGAGACACTTAGACAAAGCAAGGTGTGCACTCTTTCCCTGCCCCTTTATGATATAAAAGTTTCATTACATTAATCATGGTCATCTGTAAGGTTACTTGACATTGGCCAACAAGTGACTTTGATTTCATCGGCGGCCTTGATAGGTCTAAAGCATCACGTGCTGGGCATGCGCTGTGGCCACTGCTTTTTATACCACACCTAGTCCATGGTATTGTCGTTGTAGATGGCAGTCTTGTGGCTGTCACTTCTATACATCATTGTTGCTACAACTCTTTTTTACTGGTATAATACTGTCAGAGGTTGACCGAGTAGGACGTGCCACTGTTGCCTCGCAGTAATTGGCTATATTTCTTGCCCTTCTTGGAGCCATGGACAATGACGCTGACCAGCGACACAACAACCAGGAGAAAGATCACTGACGACCCAATGAACATCCACTGCCACACATCGGGGTCGTCTCCAGAAACGTCCCGTGGCATGATGGTAGGGAGGAGGGTGTTCCACAAGGCCACCTTCTCTGCCCGCAGGTGCGTGCGCATTTGGGCGCGTCCATCCTTAATGTGCAGGTATTCCATTGTAGGTGTCTTGAGGGGCGTCCACTTAACACCCACTGTGTTTTTGTCTATTGTTGGGTCTCTGCAAGAGGAATTATGAACTGCAAATTCATTCATTAAAGCTCAGCTTATTGTTACTAATCAGTTCCAGAGTACTTGTTCACTTATATCTTGAATTCAAGCGGATCTCTATATATATTTTATGTTACCCTGGTAAAATTCCCTAAAAATCGGTTTCTGGCAAGGAGTTTGAGGCTGCATGCAGATTTGTATTCCGTCCTCCCTATATCATCAGGGGTGAGGGTGCTTATTTGAGATAGGCGTTTATTTAAAGCCAACAAAATAAAACCAGAAAAAATTGGGCACAACACCATGCACATACTTATATATTATAAGTCCGATTCTTGACATACCCATAAGTAGCAAAGTCTGTCCATAGCTTCATAAAGATATGGCAGTATTCGCGGTCCGCTTCTGTGAAGTTCTGCAGCACGGCCATCTCGTCCACAGCGCCCCCTATGAGCGGCGTCCCGAACACGTAGTTGAGTTCCACCGAGTGGTAGGACACGTGGTTGTTGTCAAGGTGATACAGGTATACCCGCATGCCATCACGGGCTGCCAGCTGCCCCGCCATCTCACCAGTCGGTGCCACCAGCCCCATGTCTGACAGCACCTAGAAATCAAGGTTTCAGGAGGGAAGAGATTTAATTGAAAGTACGCAAAAGCCCCGGCAAAAGCACTACACTGTGTTTGGAATCAAGAATGGCTTAGACAGCATGGAAGCAATTTGCATGAAGCTTTTGTTGGTGGTTCGAGAATAGCAAATGTTGTTTGTGAACTGTTCCATATTAATGAGTTTGGGGTCTATTATGTGTAGTTGCGACTAGTCAGAGACGCAGCCAGTAGGTCAGCAGGACGGTGGATTGAGTAAGTAGTATACGAAAAGTGGAAAATTAACAGGCACACATACACAAGAATAGGGAAGACGGAGAGTGAATGTCAAAGGGAGAAAATCTAGTGAAAGGGATGGTTGAGATGGACAGGATGTTAGAGACCAGAGACAGAGAGACATAGAAAGAGAGAGAGAGAGAGAGAGAGAGAGAGAGAGACATAGAGAGAGAGAGAGAGAGAGACATAGAGAGAGAGAGAGAGAGAGAGAGAGAGAGAGAGAGAGAGAGAGAGAGAGAGAGAATGACAGAGAGAAAACGACAGAGACAGAGGCAGACAGACAGAGACCAAGAGAGCGAGAGGTGGGATTTCATGGGACAGATACACAGAAGATGTATATCCTAGACATAATTCTTATTGTTTTCATTAATAAAGGCACACACTTTCACATAAAAGATTGGCTGACACACATTATAACCTACCTCTGCACGGCTGTACCGGTGGTAAAGGGGATAGTCGCTCTGGTTACATGTGACATAGCTGTAATGAGGACGTGTCCAGTTTGTGTACTCATACTTTATGACGTTTAACAGATAAGGGTACTTCCGATAGCGTTCGTCCAAGAAAGAATCCACTTCCTTAGCCAGGTCGTCCGGCGTGTAACCTTCAATATAATGTTCTCCTAAAGTGGAAGAAAAGAAATCTGTCAAGATGCTGATGCATGAATGGGATAGCCTGCAGGATGATTTTGGACACTTTGGAGGAAGAATGAGGACACACTAGAGGAAGTGTTCAATTATCTAGAAGAGGAAAATTATACACAAGGAAATTGTTGAAAATCATTTTTGAATGCATGGTTCTAACTTTTTAAAGTATAGAGGAGGGACTAACAGGAAACAGACGCTGAGTGTATGCATGCTTTTCAGAACATATGTGGAATATTGGTAAAACATATCTCTAAACCGCCAACTAATTTTTGTCAAAAGAATTTGCATTCTACCAGAGCAGATATTAATGATGTTAGGAACACTAATGCACTGCCCTACACAGCAAATGTCCTTCCCTTGAAGAGTGATTTAATATACAGTCTCTGATATTTTTGCTATAGCTCTATTTCTACGTGTGTAATTAGAATACAGCATATCACTATTCCGAGTTAGCAGGTTGTCACACGGGCGCAGCCGTTGTTGGAGCTTGTTACCAGGTATTTCTACTGATAAGACATATCTGATGGGTACCAGTTGGCCCCCGAAGGACCGCAGTGAATAGATTGGGGTTCTGCTAAGTCTGTTTTTGTACAGCTCACGCCTGCCCAATTCCAGTAGCAACTTATCTAATACCATAATAGTTATGTGATGAACCTATTATCTCATCAAGAGATATTACGAATATCACTAACAGTACGTGTCTGATATCACTATACTGTAGCCTATGCCATCAATATCTCTGGTTGAAATTGAATGGAGTATTCGGTGAACCTGCTTAGAGTGTATCCTTGCCGTGTTGCCATCCACCATAGACACAATTACAGATATGATCAAACATTTCTTACCAAACTCTGACCTGACAGTGCCAGTCATGTAGTCAACAGGAGAAAAGTCTCTCCCACCGAGGTAGTCAGCCACACTACGTTGGAGCAGGATTCCATCAGCCACCGGTTTGAACAATGGATCTACTTCATTACACTTGAGCCACTGGTCAGAAGAAAAAGACAAGAAAATAGATTACTGACAAAATTGTAATCGTTTTTGAGATGCACTGTGTGTCTCATTAAATTTGATGTTATTTCGCCGAGTTTAACAAACCCCTTTATTATCTAAACTTAATCCAGATATTCGCAAACGTATGAAAACGTTGTTTTTTTTTGGGTTTTTTTTTTTTTTGCAAAGTGGGATTTTACATTGGATCGCCTTACATATAAGGTAGCCTACTATGGTAACAATGCTTGCAATTTGAATGGAGCATAGCACATCACCATTGTCGTAAGCTTACTTTGCAGACTTTGTTTGCTGTAAACAGCCTCCAATCGGCTTGCCGAACACAGTCAAGCAGATCTCTGTCAGAGGTGGCATAACATCCAAGACCCCTGTTGGCCAGTTTCGTAAAGTCATCTCGCAGGTCTGACTCTGGCTTGGTGTGAGTGGCCCACATGGCATTTGCCGTCCCACTTTGAGCTATTACCCTCTTAAATAAACCTGAAAAGAAATGCGATTCATTTTTGTATAATAAAATATGGTGGCAAATCTGCTTATGCTGGCATGGAGTATAGTGAAGTTGTCATTTATGTTACAATAGCCATACCCAGTAGCGGGTCCAGGGGGTGACCTAGGGGGTACGTGCCAACCCCCCCCTAGACCCCCTGAAATTGGGCCTTGGTTAAACTCTAAACTATAGAAAATCTGCTACCGAACCCTGGTTGTGCCCCCCCATGAACAAATTTTCCTGGCTGTGCCCCCCTAGACCATCCCTTCTGGATCCGCCCCTGATACCATATATATATATATATATATATATATATATATATATATATATATATATATATATATATATATATTTATATATATATATATATATATATATATATATACTGATAACGTTTGATAAAGGCCTGAAATTACATCCTCAACCACAACCATGCAGATACCACAAATGAATTGATGATATGTAGAATACAAACCTTTCGTGAGATTAGAAAAGACAAGGAGACCAACACTGGCACCTCCAGCTGAGCTGCCAAAGATGGTTACCCGGGTAGAATCTCCCCGGAAATCTGCAATGTTATCCTGAACCCACTGTAGTGCGGCAATCTGGTCAAGGAGCCCATAATTACCCGGTAAGGCGTCATCACCAGTCGTTAAGAAACCTGAGAAAATAACAACCTGCCTTGTCAGCATTAAAGGAAAGCTGGCGGTTTTAAGTAGAAGGAGCGAGTAGTGATGCTATAAGGAAACCTTACACTTATATGATGACGAAATTCCGGATGGTTTACTTGTCCTCGTGCTAGCTGGTATATAGTGAACATTGCTATGGTATAAGAATCCAATCAAATGATATCTGCCGACTCTTATTTGCTGCTCGCTGCCACATGAATCTATCATGATCATGCCTGTGCATCTGCTTCCTATAGAGCCACGTTTCTATAGCATAATACAGTATCTGGCCACATAAACACATATAGATAACTTATAAAATCGCAATGGTAAACTGTTAATTGTATCTAGACAAACATACCAATTCCTTATAGAGGTTGTGTTTCAACATTTTTCTTCAACATCATTAGGGTACGACTAACATAGTGGACTTACGATTTTGGTGTTATAGATTTTATTCTGATGCAGTTTATAGTGCATCGGAACCCTTGTAAAATCATACGAAAAGAAATGGAACCAAAGGGAAGTTTCACATATACATGTATGCGAAAACTCCATAATATATCTAATATGACTATCAAATCTAAATCTTCTTAAACCTAGTAATACCTCGTCTGTGCAAGATTATCTCACTGTTGAATCACCTTTAAGTATGGCTACGCACCCAACGCTCCAAGGCGGTAGTTGATGGCCACCAGAACCACACCATATTGAACGAGTGCACTTCCGTTGTACCTATTTCCAGACCCGTAGACATAGGAGCCTCCATGTATGAAGACCATGACAGGATAAAGGGTTGCCGGCGCATTGAACTGTAGGAGGAAAAATGGGAAAGCATCCAGGTAACACAGCTGAGGTTTCTTATCCAAACTGACGTGTTGTCATGCATGAGGTGTTTACCAGTTTACTGTAGCCTAACTTAAATAGAATAAACGGGCACTACCCTGGAAGTTTCACTAAATATACAAAGTAATATGACGCTCCAAATGTCACGAGGTTTCCTCGTTGATTCAGGTCGGTCCCTTTGTACTGTCACTAAGTTTTCAATATCAAATGCTCAAACCCGATCTTACACCAGTGTTATTGTTGGAGCTCCCGTCGACATTCTCACTTTTTTAGGAAGTGAATTAAGGCATTGGGTAAATATTCTATAGAGGATGTTGCCTGCAAGTACAGGTGCAAAGAATGCACCTGGTGTATTAAAGACAATTGTATGTGTGATGTGACTTTACATTCTGCAGACTTTCTTATTCGAGGAGTTATGACATATCAGTTTCGAAGTGATAAGATTCTGTACCTTTCGTTTTAAATCATCTATACATTGTAATTGTAGATCTTGATGAATGATATTCTTAGGGCGACATTATTCTACAAGAGACCCCCCTGGTGGCTGGTGTATGTCGTCAGTTTGATGACTTGGGCTCATCATTTTGATGAAACCAGGTCATCAAATACAAATGATGACCAAAGCTATCTTCACTGACTCCTTCATGAATGTCTAGGTTTTTCAGTGAAGGCTAACACAAGGGACATGCCAATACACTGGGCAACGAGTAGATGGCACTATTAAGGTAGAGGCTATCTCATTTACCTCATACGGAGAGTAGATGTTAAGGTAGAGACAATCCTCACTCTGAAGGTGCTGCTGAGTGACAGTAAAGTTGGAGTCTTGGGGGCAAACTGAACCGTATTTTGTCGCGTTCAGTACCCCTTTCCATCTGTGTAAAGGTGCTGGTGGCTAAAACAAAAAAATAATGTTTTAGTACAATTGTGTCATAAAAGTGTTCTCTCCACTTCACAAGTGCATACACCTACAGTGACCATTGAAATGAATAATATCACTGATTTTGTCAACTTTAGACGGGCAGTCTTGTACAAGAGGTGGGTCCTTTGACAATGAAAGTGCTAGTTTCAGCTATCGAAACTTTTTTGCTATAATAAAGAGAGCTAAACTATAAAGTGTAATTCAATAGCTACCAACATCTAACGCTCCTACCTTAAGTCGTCTTGTTCCTGTTGGGGGCTCTGCATAAGGTATGCCTAAGAACTCATCCACAGTCTCGGTCAGAGTGCCCTCTGTAAACAAAAGAAAAATACGCCAATAAACAACATGGCGGCTTGCTTCCATATTAATTCATCTAGCGTTTCTTTTTTTTTTAATTTCACTGACAAAAAGAGAGGACACCGCCCACCAACCGTGCCCTCTTTAGTCCACCGATATTAAATCAAAGAATACTTTTTCTAGACCAATGGCAAAGCTTGAGGCACACAGAGGAAACCCTTCATTCGTTAGTAATTAGTGAGTGCTGATAGGGTTAATCAATTGATGGATGTTTTCTTTTATTAAGCTCCACTAAGTGTTTTATGTAGGGGGATGTCGTGCAGACTTTAATCCAGTCCCTCCCTGCTGGTAAGAAATGGTTAATTCCTGCCAATAATCCAATCTGGCAACAACTGCCTTGCCAGACCCCTCTCAGCTCCATGAATCTTGGATGATTTTAATGGTATGAAAACAACAGCATTGTATGCTATGAACAAGGCTTTTCGATCAGCCCGATCAAATGATAATAATAGGTTTCAGACCACAGAGCTTGAGTGTGTAGGTGTTTCTACAAAATATACAGGTAGGTAGATGTGATAATATATTGCAGAGGAAAGGTAATAGATTAAATGTGGAGGGGACTCAGACCCGGGGTTTCAGCTATAACATGTTGGACTTTACGATTTACATTGGGCCATATCTCATATATAGAGTTAATGTAAATGCGGTGTTGTAGCACTTGTGAAAAGAAGGGTAAAATGCTCACGTGAAACTTATTTCTACTGTCGGCAGAATCACGTTACGATGATGTAGACCTAAGTAAACCATAATTACAGGATGTTCCTCGAATCCTTAAAACATTATCACAGAGCTTCATCACTCGGGCCAGTCACCCCTGGGCCCTGTTTCTATACTTTTCAAAAAAGAATGGCACCATACATGTCCACTAATGCAAAGCTAAAAGTGCAGATAGAGCAAAACCAGCTTTCTGTTTCTTAACTTGAGTTCTACTCTCCTGTTCTATTGACTAGAACTGGATAGGACAACTTCAGAAATGCTAATGCAATGGTGGCATCCACCTCTAGTGCACCTCTCACTGGTATATCCTTAGGACCTTCTGCCTATTCATTTGTGTGTTATATCATATGTTTAAACAATTGAAATATGTGGGTCCTGTTTTATAGTGTGTTATGGAAGGCACCATTTGCATTAGTGTTTCTCAAGTTGCTCTCTCCAAAATAGCTCAGTTCGAGTTCTAGCTGAGTTCATTTTAGGCAACTGCCTGGACCCAAATGAATAGAGCAGAATGTACCACTGTTTCTAAACCTCAGGATATAACTCAAACTCAGTCTTATCTGCTCCAATGATGAAGGCAAAATTATTGCTTTTCAAACAACTTTGCCACCAACCCTTATAGGTGGTCAGCAAAACCTTAAATAAGAGAAATACACACAAAAAATTGGATGATTCATTTGATAATAGATTAGCTGAAATTCAAGGATTTTGATGGCACCATTGCATGAGTGTTTCTAAAGTTGTCCTATCGAGCTCTAGCCAATAGAGCATTAGAACAGAACTCAAGTTAAGAAACAGAAGCATGTTTTTGCTGGGTCTGCACTATTAGCTTTGCATTAGTAAACATGGATGGTGCCATTCAGGTATACAATCAGGGCCATGATGGAAGCAAAGTCAGTTGGAAAACAATAGGTTTACTTCTGTCAATGGAACGGATGGGACTCAGTTTGAGTTCTTTAGAAACAGTGGCACTTCTTGCTCTATTCATTTGGATTTAGGCAGTTGGCTAACACAGACTTAGATAGAACTCGAACTGAGCTATTTTGGATAAAGCAACTTAGGAAACACTAATGCAAATGGTGCCATCCAAACCAACTATAGAAACAGGGCCCAGAGGGCTAGTTCAGCTTCTCGACGATTGTTCAATAGACGCATCAAAAAGGGGAGCCTGCAGAAGATAGCTCCACCAAAGAGATGGTGTTGAGGTTTTTTTTGAAGAACTTAATATACAGTTTCATTTCAATGTGTATATAGTCTTGCATGGGCAAGGTTGGGGTAGCTGGGTATAATGCATGTAAAAGACAGGGGCATGTTTCTGAACGACTGACATTCAACAAATCACGCTCACAGAGAAAAGAACACTGATCGCTTTGACGCATACTGCACAGGTCACAATTTGTCTCCCACATGACATGCATAAAGGCATGTCGAATGATGTTGACCCTCTCCTATTTGGTTCGTCAACTCCACTTGACATGCGTAATGAAGACACGTCACATATTTCTGATCCATTCACCTGAGTGCTAGGTAATACTGTGAGACAATTATGTAAGGGTCAAGAGCAGTCAATAACTATGTACCAATGGTTCAATCAAGGCAGGCCTATAATAGAAGGCAGGGGATACCATAGTCCCACAGGCCTGCAACACTAAGGCACTTTTTCCTATCTACAGAACTTCTACTTGACTGAGGCCCTCTATGCACTCCATAAGACAAGGCATGGAGGTGCATGGCAATGCCATATGTCTCCCTGTAGTGTAGATACTGATATTATAGATTGTGGGTGAGAATACAGTCCTTTGGTATTTTCACTGACCCACACATATGGTGTCTAACCTCTCCAGTTGAAGTATTCAGGATGGTGGGTGCCTATTTTGATATTCAATAACAAATGCAAATTTAACAATGACATAGAATTCACTACCATTCATTGATAGTATTTACAGACCTTAGTGATCTATTTTTCATGAAAACAAAATGACACAGATACATCAAATGTCTCAAGTGTTGGTAGTACTTCTTGGTACTGATTAATCCTGGTACCAAAATGGTTGTTTGCCCCATCTAGTGGAATATCCTAGAACAATTATGTATGTCAAACCATCACATGTCAAGTGCCTTTGACATGGCCATGACCCTAGTCAACTCACAGATGACATGGCATTTTAAGGCATGTCAAATCATATGAGGATTACTGTGTGCTACAGTTGTCATGGTGACAAATGTGCACATGTCCCAATGACGTGTGCTATCTGTGTCAAATCAAGTTGACATGGGTATACATGTCACTTTGTCAGGAAGACTTTTTCTAGTGCTGCGAACACCACCTTCAGAGTCTAGTAGGACGTGAGCCCTCTAGAGGATCACCATCTATATTGTGCAAATCAGATCATTCAAGGTGATTGTACAAATTTGCCTACAAAATGTATGACAGTACTAATTATTGTACAGTTGCAGATAGTCTGTGGCATTGTAGAGACAGTACGATTTGGTGTTGTGCAATTGAAAACTACGATCATGATCGTACAAATCTAATGATTCTGATTGTACACAGTCTGAATTAGGGCTAAATCGGCAATTGTTCTGAAACATACCCCTGTTCAATAATGGTCCACAAGACTCATGAACAAACCAGACGTAAGACTCTATCTAAGTCATTACCTACCTTTACGTATGCCAAGTGGGACATCTCTCCGTGTGCCAGTGAGTGGGCCGTACTTTGTCTTCACTTCCACAAGCTTGGTTTCAGCTGCTGCCCTGGAGACAACCTGAAGGAGGAACTGGAGGAGCAAGAGGCCTGCCGACCCACTGGAGGAACGCACCTGTCAGTGATACCAAGAGGGTGATTAATAAACGTGGCAGTTAATGGCTAGGTACCAGTAGTAATCACAGAGACCCACAGAGCTGATCTTATCAATGGCAAGATACAATGAAAACATTCCTACTCACTTGAGTCTGTATCTAGAATCAGGCAATGTCGCCAAAATGAGTATGATTTGAGACTCAGCCTGATCCTGGGGTGATACTCTGACAGATCCTGAGGCTGATTGTAGGGTGATACTCTGGCCTTTTCAGTAGTTTTATTATAAATTGTCAGTTTACAAGGAATGAGACCAAAGCGCCATTGAAAAAGACGATATCAAAAGAAAGGAATGGATATCTAAGAAAGAAAACAGATTTCTTTTTTATCCTATTATCAACATTATTATCTCTATGTGCATACATATCTGTCACCAAGGCCATCCATCGATGAGAAAATATACCTAGGGTTACAGTGAGTAGGAGTGAATGGTAAATAATATAGATGATTGCACATGTAAACAATAATTTATCTGTAAATGGATTGACCTGTTCTTGGTCTATCAGACAAGCTGTGACATGTAATCTCTCCATTCCCTCAAAGAAAACATCTGTAGGGTGTTGCTATAGACGGTTTGGATGGCATGATTTGCAGTGGTGGTTCCTTAAGTTCCCTTTATCAAAATCGCTCAGTTCTAGCTGTATCTGAGCTTGCATTAGCCAACTGCCCAGTTCGAAACGAAGGTAGCAAGAAGTGCCACTTTTGGCATTCAAAAAGATGGCAGAGGGTATGTTTTGGTAGCCCTGTAACTTAAGTGTCTACATAGCAGATCTTTCCCCAGGCCAGGAAGCACAGAGATGATATGAATGGTTATCGATCTTTATATTCTAATTAATTCTAAGTCATTGAAAATATACTTTTTCTCCCTTTCCTTTCTTCCTGAGACTGCATTAATTTCAGAATACTATGGGTGCCTTTTTCACAGTACTTAGTGGGCAAGATAAACGTCCTGCAACATTAGGGCCAGCATTGAGCATCCCTTCCCCGTGGCACGCACAACCCATCTGATACCCCTGTGCTACTGAGTAGGCGTCTAGGCTACTCTAGGCCTCCACCACCGGCTTATAAGCCTGTGCTGGGTAGTTTCCCATGCCCGGCCTATTTCCCAGCCCCTCTCAAGAAACCAGCCCCCCAAAAGTTTCCTGGTGCCGGGAAAATTACAGGATTTCCCAAGCCTGATTTAGAGCAGTATATTATGCCCATTCTGCTGTGCCAGGACATAGGGCCTGCAGTTAAGGCTCCAATGACCTATTTCAAGGGCCAGTATTTAAAGGGCTAGGTGATATCAATAATTGATTCATTCACCAATATCTGATAGGAAGATAGACCATGGATACAGTAAAGGTGTATATATGGTCAACCTGCTTATTCAAGCCACACAGGCTGGCCTGCATTCACAGCAGGCTGGCTATCCAGGCTGCTGTAAATGCAGCAGCCTGGATAGCCAGCCTGTACCCCAACGTTCTTTCCTCTGGGGTACAGGGCAGACAGCTGTAGCTAAGCTTTATGGCAGCTATCACACTATACAATGGTTTGCATAAGTCCAGTAACAGTAGATATATATTTAGGCTTGAGGGAAACACCTAGCTGCCTCACCAAATCATAAACTTTACAACTTGTCTCTGTTTCTCCTTGTTTCAAAGGCTATCGAATATTATTCCTATTATAATGAATTGTAGGGAATCCACTGAAATATCTTTATGAATATTAATGAGTAAGCATGTGGGACATCCAGCATATAACGATCCCTTCATGAGCAGCATGTCATCAACTAGAACATGAAACTTTCTGTATCTTATTCATGCCTAGTACATATGGAGTCATGGTCTATAATCATGGCTATAATCTTGGGACCTTTGCTACATTTTGGGTTTCATGGATTGCAATTATTAAGGGTTTTACAGCTTAAACAAAAGGCATTACTGTTTATTAGGATTTGAAGGGGTAAAAGAAGGCGTTTTGCTGCACATGGCTCCTTATGGGCTGTTTCTTTGTAAAGACCAATCTGTGTAATACCTTATAAGGAACATACAGTATCACTCTCTAATGTTTGGTGTAATGTATTCTTCAAGATTTATTTACAATTCATTCATTATCCTATTTATATTTTGATGCAGGTGACAATCCCTGCAGTGAGTGCTCTGTGTTTTAGTGCAGTGCAGAGATATGGGGTGCATCCTGAGGTGAAATAAGGGTCTAATGTTGTTATATATGGATGATATTACATGGGTTGACAGAAGAAACTATGATCTTTGCATTAATATGAATAATTTGAGATTCCTTATGACCACATGGTACAATACAATACTAAAGTAGCCCAACTTTGATGTTCTGTCACTAATTAAATTGCCACCAATACAATCAGAATTAACACAGGATGTACCTCTAGTATAGGTTGTAAGAATCCCATTCATAGATCTGCACTAAGTATAGTGCATTTTTGCGCATAGACATGATGTGTACCTTATATTAGTCTATTTGAGACCAGGGCTGTAGAGCTCACCCCGGAAGCTCACCCAGGTCTTCCATCAAAGCTGAGTGGGTATGGCCCTGTGTGTGATTGTGACTCAATGTGGTAGCCCTCACTACACCTGTCGAAATTAGAGACTGAGGGGGTAACCAAAAAAATGGAAAAAAAAGTCTGGGACTCCCTTTAAATGCAATATATTCAAAATTTTCTGTCAGCAATCTAAATATCTGCAATGGTCTGAACATTTGAATAGTAGTAAATGTGAAATATCAGAAAAATGTATTTTCTGCCAACATCCTCTATATTTAGTGCTACTTGTCAGAGGTATAAGTAAACCACAGGAAAAAAAGATACAGACAGCATCTGATTACATCCTATCAATGGTGTGCAAGTAGTACAGAGATGCATTTTGCCCAATCAAAGTTTGAAATTTTAACACTGTTTATTGGCTAAAGAAAACACCCCAAATGGAGGTGTTACAATCAGTTGCCTGATAAGTTATAAATATTTACCACCAAAGTCATAATCATAGGTTGAGTTTTCTATAGTACCAAGTGGTTTCCATGAACTTATCATAACATTTTCTATGTATTAACATACAGATCTTTACAATAATCACAATCTACCCAGTATCACAAGTACATCTCAATTTAAAAGCACTCATAGTAGGTTTCAGTTGCATATCAGCATACAACACTTCCCATGTTTGGTTGCCTCTTTATAGAGGACTACCCCTCTAAGATTCTGCTTTTGGTCTGTTTACTTTCAATTTTCTCTTCCCATTCCCTCTTAGTTCACGACTAGGGATTATAATATTATTGTCATCTTGTGAATAACGGTTATACATGCTAGTGCCTTTTTCCTTCTTATACTTAGTGAGTCCACATTACACCTAGTTAGGAGGTCATTTATGTGTACATCCTGGGCATTTTTCACCCTTACGCAAGCTCTAAGGCAGTGGTTTTGTACAATGTCTATATGATCTACCAGGGTTTTTGGACCAGAGTCTAGAACAAAACTACAATATTCAAGTATGGGCAAAACCATTTGTTTGTAGATACATAGAGAATTTTCATGATTCAAATATTTTACAATATTATGCAACTGTTTCAACTTTGGTATACCCATTGGCTCAACCTTTTTACAGTGCACCTTAAAATTTAAGTCGCTATCGATAATTACACCCAGATAGTTGAAACTCTTCACATTTGATAGAACAGAACCTTGCATTATAATATTGTATGATTCAAATATTTTACAATATTATGCAACTGTTTCAACTTTGGTATACCCATTGGCTCAACCTTTTTACAGTGCACCTTAAAATTTAAGTCGCTATCGATAATTACACCCAGATAGTTGAAACTCTTCACATTTGATAGAACAGAACCTTGCATTATAATATTGTATCGCGCAATATTCTGTCGTACTTAGTGACACCATAGTATGATGATGTCATCAAATGAATCAGATAAGTCTGGTGCATTGCTCTAGGATGACTACCTCATTAGCACACTCTTTTCAATTTATATAAATCCTATCAAAAAACGCTATCATGAAAATAGGGTACTGATTCCCTATAAGTTGATCTATATTTCCGATATGAAAGTCAACATACCACTTTCTGTATGAATAGTGACTTGACAATAAAACATTTTCAAACCTCATCAAAAAAACATACTGACCTAATTAGACTCAAATATTTTATCTCCGGAAGAAGTTGATTGGTCCATGTTCCATGACTTAGTTGCTCTTAGTTATGATGCGGAAGTAAAAAAATGTCAGTGCCCTGGCCACTTATTAGATCGAATATGGTATATACAGATATTTGCATCTTGACCTTTGACCTACTGACCTAATTAGTCTGAGATGTCACATTGATGATTATAATGCCTTTTATATTTTAAATCATAGGACACAAAGGTAGAGGCATTATCTTTGTGGTAAAACAATCTTTCTGAAAATTAAATGATTCAATTTGAAATAAAAATTATTAAAAACTTTTTTTCTTAGGATCTAATTCACCAAAATACTGGGTTTTTTTTATATTACACCTACCATATCTGAAATCTACAAGTTTAGAGCTTTCCAAGGGTGTATGGTGTATAATGTTTATTTCTTGGTGATGGGTGTTCACCTTTTGGGGCCTTCATGCTGCAGCAGTATAAGGGACCAGTGACCAGTCAAGTGATTGCTGGTTGATTATAAAAAAAAATGATAGGTTCACGCACATAATACATCCTCAGAGTCACACCCACCTATGAATCAAGCGCAGACAAGTGAATTTGTATAGCTGATACACTTGTCTATCAGGGAAAAGGTGTCTTACAAAATCCCCAGGGGGTGCAGGCTTCCACTATCCAGCCCATGGACTATAAATGCTCTTCATTTTCTCCAGCAACATACTTATCGATTGAGAAATTAATATAAATATTGCATGCATTGTGCCTAAGGATGCTTCAAAAAGATATGCACTATAGTTGGATGGCACCATTTCAATAATGATTTTTCTTAGGTTGCTGTGTCCAGCTCTAATGAATTGAGCAGGAGAACTCCGGTTGAGACAAAGAAGAAGTTTTTGCTCTGTCTGGTAATGGTACCCCTGAGGTTTGAAACGTATAATAACAGGGCTCAGGGGGACAAAGGATCCTGCTGAGGTGCTTATATTGAACAACCATAAACATGCTTTCAGATGGGTCTACGATACTGTCCTGTCGTTGGTTTCACGTACATTTTTTTCAAGTTGTACCTGGTTGGTGGCATGGCTATGCCAAGATGGCTGTGCACAGGCAGGCTATTGGATTTGTCACATGTGTAGTTTTCAACAGAATTAGTTCCTTTGTTCAGGATGTAATTTGTCCCTGTAGTTGCAGAACAGTGTCAAGTAAGCTGACAGGCTATGGCACAGTTCAATTGAACAACAGCCTTTTACAGTGTATTTTCCGTGCCAGAGACAGACCCAATTGACCTCCTTCAAGCCAGGGGAGTGGTCGCCAGACGTGCTCCCCTGCATGGAAGTCTGTCCAGGGCAGTAACTTCCTGTTAGCAATGACCCAGACCGAGGCCGTATGTTGACTTCTGGGCAAATCATGTGAAGGAGGCCAAAGACTGTCGTCTATGACGTCATTGACCTGAGAGAAACAGGGACAGTAATTGCAGACAACAACACAGTTAGGCACGACATGTGCTTCCTAATGAACTTGCCAAGATTGGGCTTGTTTGTTACAAGGAGAAATGGCGCTATTGCATGCTACTTCTGGTCGGATTCGTTGTTTTCCTTGTACATGTAGCTTAAGACCCATAGTCCACTGGGCCTCTTCGGCCAACTTTGGCCATACATTCCCTACACAAACGTCGGCCGAAGAGGCATAATGGACTATGGGTATAAGCAATAGGTTCACTTGGCGATGTAAGGCCTAACTTTATTGTTGGTCAGCAAGGTATAATTCACGAAGTGGACGAGGGTGAAAGCTAATGAAGGGAGCGAATTTTGCTGTTCTCAGCAAATTTCATCTCTTACCGCAAAGCTTGATATACATGCCTAGAAAGTTTTTTTGGCAAATAGTGAGACTGAAATACTCACTTCACTCTGGAGGGTCTTGCCAAAAAGCAAACGTGAGCCCAAAAAGAAAACGTGCACGTTTTTTTGTTTTGCTAAAAGATTGTTTTGATAATTGTATGGAAAAAACGTGCACGTTTTCTCACTTCTCAAAAGTCAAAATACATTCTGCTGTAATCTTTTTGTCAATACGATGAAAACGAGTTAAGCCATATACGTTTTCCTCAGTACTCTCTGAAAAAAATTAGAGAGGTTCTTCCTCGTTTTCCTTTGGCAAGACCCTCCACTGGTTTGGCATTTTTAACTGCTGTTTAATGGCAATTCACAAACACATTTTAGTATACCTACTGGAGGTATCCTAGAATGCGTCAAATCCTTTCTGAATGGTTTCTTATTTGAAAAAAATGGTACCCTGAGAAAGTACTCCTCTTCTGCTTCACAATATATTTCATTTATTTTATGATAGCCCTTTTTGTATGGTTTTCCCATGATAATTCTTTTTCATACCTTCTTTTTCACACTGCTAACTTCCTGTTCACCCTGGGCCAAGGAGGTATGGTTCAGTAGATCCATAATACACTCAATAGTTGCCATGAGCAGTAAGCATGCCTGCAATGTGTGTAAACCTGTCTAGTGAGCCCCATAACACAGAACTAACTTGCCTCTAGGGGCCCTTATATTTAGGGCATGTTAATCTTAAGACTTGGGTGTCGGTATTGCGACTCTTACTATAGTTACTGGGACGTCGCTGTGAGGATTAGGATATGAAAACTGGAACCACATCAAGGGGGACTGGATAGGGCATCTTCCATGTCACATGACAATTTCAAGAAACGGTCATGTCACATATCACTTAAATTCCTCATGTCACCTCTAAGATTCCACCATGTCCCTTGTCAAATTTAGGTATTACCCATGTCATGTAATTTATTCTTTCCCTCATGTCACTAATGGCGCTGTCACATGTCGATTTTAAGAAACGTCCATGCCACCCTATCAAATTCAATGGACAGACCCCTCATCTACACTATAGGCCTGAGGTCATGGAGTCTTCAGACTCTGATGATGAGGAATTGGAGAGGCAAATCTTATAATAGATTACATGGGGGGCTTTCCGACTGCCTATGACATCATACAGTCCTTGCCCTGCTATTGGACGGGGCAACATTTAATGTGTCCATGAAAGGTCCGGGCACAGACAAGTATTCTTGGGAGAGTATTAAGCAGGAGGGGAACTTACTTTAAGTTTCATCTTTTATTGTGAATAGCAACTGTTTCCTGAGAGTTTAAGAAAAAAAATCACCAAAATTAAAATTTGGTAGAATTAAAGTTTGGCAAGAATCTTTTTTTAGAATAGCACCACACCTTGTCTCCCTAAAGTGGTGCAACTCTGAGGAGGAAATCTGACACAGGGCTGATATTCTTTTCTTGGTAGTAGGACATAGATATTTTGCTTGTGCATACTTTCCATATATGGGGTAAATACTGAATAGTTGTTTTTTTCTTAAATACAGTTGTGAGTTTGCAATGATGACCAATGAAAGTTGTGTCAGTTTGTCGCCCATCATGTCAGTTTGTCGCCCATTGTGTCAGTTTTTTGCCTAACATGTCAGTTTGTCACCAGCGTGTCAGTTTGTCACCCAGAGTGTCAGATATTACTTTATAAGATTTTTTTCACCCAAATGATAAATATTTAAGAACAGTATCTGTTATGGTATAAGGAGAGAGGGTAAGGGAATATTTTTAACTTGTCAGGGATAGTTAAATATGTAGATTGTTCATGTGAAGATAATTTTGCTGAAAAGGGCCTTCCATGTCAGTTTGTTGCCAGCGTGTCAGTTTTTCGCCCTGATGTCAGGAAAAGGAGGAAAAAGAAAATTTATATAAGTATTAGGATCTTGTTGCTTTGGGAATTAAAGGAGCTCCATAGACCTCAAGTTATGGGTCAACTTTTATTTCATGGAATTTATTTATATATTGTAAAAACAGAGGTTTCTCAAATGCGTGTCAGTTTGTCACCTAAGGACCATGTCAGTTTGTCACCTCTCGAAGTTGCATCACTTTCAGGAGACAAGGTGACCACCTACCTTCACCCTTTTCACTTGTCTGAAGTCTGGGGTCATTTATTTCAACACATTCCAAAGGGGGGGTCAGTCTTTTTTGACGTATTCATTCTGACAGATTGCCGTCCGCCCCCTCCCCCGCCATAAATAATGAAAGCTCCCCAACAAAACAAATAACATGCGTCATGAAATGAGATTTAGATTACATTTCCCCCCTAAAAACCTGCACAGATGTAGACTACAAAGGAAAGAAACAATCATAGGCTAATCTTTAAGGCCAGGTGAATCTGATACCGAGTTCCTCCCCGGAAATATCACTCAACCTGCATCAAACACCGACGCTTTGATAGTAATTTGAGAATGCAATGCAAGCGACCAACCGACAAACTGCGTTTGTACCTGGAAGTTACATTTTTCTGTAATCTTTTCAGCAGTACATTCAGTGTCAGAGCACTGTGCATACTCCTTCTAGGGAAGTTGTCAGTCACTGATACCACAGATGTTAATCAATTTTGTCTTTATGGTAAAGTGATATCCAAGAGGGAAGAAATGGGCACAGGCAAAAATGAACTAGATAGGGGTCTATTCCTTAGCTAGAGTCTGTTCCTTCAGACACTTAAACATTGATGTTTTTGTTTTTCTTGAAGTCAGTGTCAGTTCCGCGTTTATTGGCTTTTGGAAATATGTGTCTAAGAAACTGGCCATAATAGATTCGTCGCAATTTATTTTTGAGTATTATACTTATGTAATGGTTCGTCTCGTTAAGTTAAGATTAAATCATAACGAAGAGAGAGAAAAGTTTCCGGGTAGGCAACCGAGCTTTTATTTCTTAGCTTGCGTTACATACGATCACAGCCTCAGAGGACTACATGCTACTAGGGCATTCGGTTACCCTTTCGGGTAACAACCTGGTTGAGCAGTGGGTAAACCACTACTGAGGAACCTAGGGCTAGGACCAGCCTTATATAGGGGAAAAGCCCGCGAAACTCAGACCGGCCACGTGACGTGTGGCGGACGAGTGGTAGGCCCCCTGGTGTAATGGATACGAACCCAGAGGCAGGTGCTGCCACCTGCCATCCGGATTCCCCCACCACACCCGAAGGACCTAGGTCTGAGTCTCACGGGTACATGAACGTTAAAGTGTAAAATACCATACCCCTACACTTATATAATAAAAAGAAGTCATGTTTTGATAGTGATATTTAAATGAATGCAACTATTCATTATCACCAAATAAACACGTCCAAAAAAATGTGGTATGGGGTTTCAGCTCCTTTGTAGGAGTTCATGTAGTTTTACTGCACAAGAGCAAATTTCACGGATTCATAAGAATTCATCAAAGAATTCATCTAATTGTGGTTTTGAAGAGGTGTTCTTATGCATACAGGAGTGACGAAACATGGGCATTATTATGGGAAATAATGCCATTCCTTACTACATGTATAATGTAAAACCCCACGTGGCCAATAATATAAGCTGAAGCTTTTATACGTGGGTGTTTAGTATGCATATCCACTGGACATTAGGCTAAACCCCTTTACTTCTTATTCTGATGTGAAATATATTGGTAGATACTTGATATATATTATACCCACGGTACATTCCATGCTTCTCAGATATATAGGCCTACATATATATGATCCCATGTAAATGTATATTAAGCTAATAGATGATGCATATCGGGGCTGTATATGCTGTATATACCTGAGCCGCGAAGCAGCGAGGGTATATACAGCATATACAGCCCGTGGGGCCCCGATATGCATCACCTAATAGGTTTATACCACCATTTCCTCCATTTTGTATCAATTTCTTACCTGAAATCCAAAGAATATAGCCAGGCGAAGACATTTTGTAAAAGCAAGCGATACGGCCCGGGTCACCGCTCTGCGCGAAGCCATTGTTTTTGTTCCTTGCCGGGAGAGGTACCGCTGTGTATACAGTCACTTTTCATATGGAATCCAACCATGACACGTCTTCAAATTAAAACATATACATCCTTAGATAGTCTAGATGATCCCTCCATACGTATTATGTCCAATATATTCAAAATAAAGGAGAATCCATTAATTTTCCAAACCGGTCCAAAATTTTCAGCGTCTTCCTTGCACGACGAGCGGATGACCTATATCCACATCCGGGCCCCTGACACACTTACGCCGGACAAGGAGGCGGGTGGGAATGGCCGTACCGCGACTCGCTTACTATGGAAAAATCAGTGGATTCTTATTTATATCGAAGAAAATGGAGAAAATTAGCAAGCATTCCTCGTCTATGGATCGAAAACTTCTTGGGATTTCAATATTATAACATGTCATGGTTGGATTCCATACGAAAACTGACTGGAAACATAGCAGGTTAGAACTTATTTACCTTCGCATTGGATTTCATCACCGTTCAGTGTGGCGCTATGGCTAAGGCCTTCGCCTACCACCACTGCGGCCGGGGTTCAATCCTGATACGAGTATGGACGATTTTTCACATTGAAACAATGGCGAGGCTAAATTTCTATGTCCGCCAGCATCTCCAAAAAAAGTCTAACTTGACCCCGAAAAAGTATATACCAAAAATGTCAAAAATGCACATGGGTATATGCAGAATAATGCATGGCTAAACTGCATATAAACCCACCGGAAGTGCCGAAATCGTGGTATAAACATTTACATGGGACACTCAGCGGGAAATCTACTGTTCTGGTGCAGTGATATGAAGGGCTACCTGGAATGGATATCTTAAGAAGCTTTTCAGGAGTGTGGTAAATGTTCAGCTTTCCTATTTCATGCAACGTTTTATGATTCTCGCACTACAAAATTCATAGTGCATTGATGTCATGTGCATAACAAATTTCTACTATTCGACAATGAATGGTGTTTGCTTTTTGCTATAATATTGACAATTGTCCTTCTCTGTATACAAATCTTTGTCTAACAGTAGGGAATTCCTGCCTTTTGTTTGCTATCCGGTGTTTGCTATCTGATGTTCAATCAGGAATTGTCTCACCATGTATATATGAGTGTTTATATTAGCATAACCTAATTATCTAGTGAGTGTTTATATTAGCATAACCTAATTATCTAATGAGTGTTTATATTAGCATAACCTAATTATCTATGCCCATATTATCACACTCCTATGTGGGGAGCTCACAAACTATGGAATCTGCTGGAAATGGATAGTTTATAAACTGCTCACATGACGGCGAGCAGCTCACCCTGAGGCCCCATACATCCTGATCATTGATGTAGCAGTTGCTAGGTCAGGCACAGATCCTAACTCTTCCATGCAGCTGCGGCGATGCACCAACCAATATAGGATGCTCTGATTAGGCCTAATGAGCTTTTAATACGCTTAGAGGGGCAATATGGGGACATCTGGCCCTTGAAACCTCTGGCTTGTCAGATACTGCTGTGGCGTTGTCATGGGAAGATTCCAAGAAGAGTTATTAGATGAAGCAATTTGCAGCAGTCTGGGGCAGGGTCAGCCGGTGCATCAGTACACACCCGGGTGATGTGCAATATTTCACCCTTTTCTTATACTTTGCCCCTTCTAAAGGGATCTGTGTGCAAAAACAGAATACCATTTTGTATGAACTGCACAGCTATACATCTCCATAACCATATCTAATATATTCTTTACTTTCTTTCAGAAAAAAAGCCTTAAGATTCTGAACGCATCTGGAAAGGCACGGTTCAAAGGTCGTATGACATGCTACAGCGTATTATCTAGGTAGAGTATATAACCATTGCATATGCAGCTTCTCAACTGATGTACCTTTGAAGCCATGTAATGTTGGCTCTAAATGGGGACAGTTGTCCCATGCCCTGTTTATATTGCTTAGGGCAATCGGAGGTTTTCCTGACTTTAAATCCCAAGATTTTTTGGCATCTTAAATGAACTTCCAGGAGGTGGTGTTCACAGCATAGGGACATCTAGTCGGGAATAAGTGAACTACAGTGAACAAGTGCCATGGACTTGAGCCTAAACACAACACAGTATTTTCTACCAGTACCACGCTGCTTTATTGCCACATGTACACATTGATCCAATGTTGCAGCTACAATGAACAGTCTTTCCTCTATATATCTACCTAATAGAGTTTTAAGACATGCGAATGCAAGGGTATATAGCAAGCCATACTCTGATACTGCCTCATTGCAATTGGCCTTTGGTTTTCAGAATTCCAAAAGTTGGTGAACCTTGTGAGTAGTTGCAGTTTAAATATAATAGGGGAGGCCATAGGGAGACCGTATATATGCTTATGCTTGAAAATCATGACTGTCTTTGTTCCACTAGAATGGTGACACACATCACTAGACATTGAGCACCTGTAGTGGTGCCCTGTATACCCACCAGAAGTTGTGTAAGCAGTGCTTATTGGTATTGAAAGTATATCTCCTGAGATGGGAATAACACCACCAGATGTAATATGAAATCGCACCTTGAGGACCATGATAGTTACTTGTCATTGGAAAAGGGTATGAATAAATATAGCTGAGAGCAATAGTTAGTTTTAGGGAAGAGGACCTAGTTCGGCCCTAGTTTCAGCCTTCCCTTATATAACATCATCCAGTGATGAAAAAATTCCGTTCTCTCCTTGTTTCCATTCAGACCCCTACATGGCCAGTGGCTTTCCTAGCTCTAACCTAGACTGGCTACAGTCCCTGAGCTCTAGCTCCAAACCTACTGCACCCACCAACCGCAGACATTCCTCGCCCTATACTTACAATGAATGTAAAAGTCTGCACAATTTTCCTAATAAAAGTAATATCCTACTTGGCTTCTTCCATCCTCACTACAAATTCGCTAGCCATGCTGCGTTCTATCAAAAAAAAAGCTCTTGCACGAAAATAGGGGGCACTGCGAGATTCTGCTTGTCTCGGTGATTCTGATTGGCTGCCAACTACCCACGTGATTGAGCACGTGACAGAGCACGTGGGGCCGCCCGATAAGGACAGACCGGGGTCATGACTAACCGTCCGGAAAATCCCGACCAATAAAACTCCCTGCAACACGGATGCCCAGAGTAGAGCTCTTCAGCCGCCGTCCCTGAAGGGAGGAAGCCATGACTTCCACCACAAGCATTTGTGAGTGGCTAGCAAAATGTTTATCCACCTGGTTCCTTGATTTTGTTTTCTATTGCTGATCTTCTAATCTCTGTAGGTCTAATTTCATCTGTGAGAGCTGGGGTTCGACCGCCTTATATAATATGTTTTCTTAATAACCTGTACATAAAGTGCTCTCCCCTTCCCACCACCCTGGCTTTCAGGGCTCACTTTGTGATACAGAATATGATGGGAGCTCCGAGGAAAAGGTCTCAGATAAACTAATTTTTGTTAACTATTTAAGATGACTGTATTTGATGGCTCTTTCAAATAAATTCACCTTGAATGATTCTGAAACCCTATGGAATGTGAATGGAGTGAAAAAACTTTTATTCACTAAAACAGCATTATGAAATGGAATCATTGAAAAGGTGTTGAAGACAGGTTGATCAACATCATCAACACAATATCAGCTTGTTGTCAACGTTGATGCAACGTTCTGTGCCCACTGGGTTGTTTTTGATGATACAGTTATACCCCACCTTAGCCCTTTAAAAGCTTCAAACCTTCCCCTTCAATGTCTGGATTTTATCTCAAATATCAAAGACCTCCCCCCCCCGTATAAGAGATTCGCCCTTATCATGGAGAGCTTAGGCCCTTGTGGTAGGCCAAAGATCATGTACCTATGTTGGGATCTTTTTTAACCCAGCTGCTTCGATCGCATGATTGCACATTTTGGTGGGTGTTTTGCACTAGTGCTAATGTCGGCGGACGTAAGTCCTCGATTCGATCCTCGATTGAGAGCTCCTTTAAAATTAGTATAACAAAGGTCTGTATGATTAGGTGTAAAGACATAGCCCCTCAGCAACAGCAAAACGGGAGGGTTAGGGCCACACAAAGGATAAGTGGATAACCCTCTATAACGGTTTCAGCCGTTGTGAGGGCATTACGAGTCCCTAGAGGAGGCTGGTGCACTTACGACATCATGGGCCTTTTTCTGTGCTGTTCACGACTTCGTTAAATGAATTCTTCAAAGTATTTCTGAACATAGGTGGGAGATTTTGTGCAGTAAAATCTTGGTCATTTAAGAATATTAAAAAAGTTGTCTTTATTCATGAAGATTAAAGTATTCCTGCAGTGTATTTGACAACTCTTCAAAAAATACTCTACATCACAAGAGTTCTACATTTAATCTTACACTGCTCTTTGAGTGTTTCTAGTACTGTGGTTGTCCAGACCTAAAAGGGTCAGATTAACCATCTTGAATTATAAGAACAGCCTTATATTGTTTTAATATTATTACATTAACTGCACAGTTTTTGTATAAATTACCTATAGGACGAATTCCTTATATGATCATTGAAACTAAAAAGAAATCATCAATGAATTCATGATAATGATGGCGACTACCAATTTCTATGGTCTAAATCATCATATTATCATTATCTCCATTCACAAAAGACGATTTAAAGTAGAGAAATAAGTTATCTTCGTTTTTATCATAAATTCGTGGTTGACTCTTAAATATTTAAAGATAATAAACCGAAGTCGTTGTCAGCACAGAAAAAGGCCCCAGATCTACTAGCAGCTGACAAATTTCTCTGAGAAAATTAGATGATTAGTCTCCAGTGCTGTAGCTAATTTGTCCCTTCATATATATATATATATATATATATATATATATATATATATATATATATATATATATATATATATGGGTCTAGGCACTGAGTATATGGTAATTATTAATTTAACTACTCGATAAAATAGATTGGCTTCTGGCGACTGGGAAATTTACCCTTGAACACTATAAAAGCTGTAGAGATCAACATGATCTGAGATCAGTTTTGATATGGTCACCACTGCTTTGCCCGCTATATGGGGATACTCATGTTGCATGATCACTTAATATTTTACTCACTGTAAAGGATGTACATGTACAAGTATTTAAGCCACAAACCGCGCTTTAGGGCTCGCTCAGGCACCTACACTGCAAAAATGGTGTTTAGATGCTAAACACAATTTTAAACATATTCTTGCACTGTTTTTGTAATCACATTAATTTCCTAAACATGTTTAGCAAAACAATGTGCTTAGCTCAGGTATTTAGAAATCTAGGTGTTTAGGTTTAAAATTTGTGTTTAGATACCTATGAAATTTTGTGCTTAGATGTTTATGAATTTTTGTGTTTAGATGTCTATGTGATTTGTTAGGGTTAGGATTTGCGGACATGTATGCATTGAAACAATAAAGGAATATCTTTTATTTGCTTTCTCATTTACTGGGGGACATCATCAGGTATTTATCTACATGTCAAAGTCTCCAAAGATGTCAGCAACAGCTACACATATACACATGTATGTACACTCTATGAGAGACTTGAGAAAGTACAGCAGCTTGGCAGCAAGGACATTGCTTTATCCATTCCAAAATAACATGAAATAGGTGTAAGTCATGGAGCATATTGACTATTTTTTGGCAATGATGCTGGTGTAAGGAGAATCTAGTCAATTTTCTATTGCTGTTTCTATTCTCATGACATTCAATAAAAAGAAACAACAATAAACATGGTATTTGGGGACACTTGTCACAACAATTGATTACAATTGTGTACAGATAGTCCATTCAAAGGTGGTGCTGCTACCTGGTTAGGATTCGACATCCAAGCATCTAAACATATTGATGTTTAGATCTAAACCCCTATTATTCAGCTGTTTAAACTCTAAACATCTAAACATGTTTAGCAAAAATGTTTATGTTGTTAGAATAAAAGTGTTCATTTCCTAAATGTGTAGTTGATGAGACACCTAACTGACCTATATGTTTAGATTTAAAACATGTTTAGACCTAAACATGTTTAAAATCTAAACACCATTTTTGCAGTGTAAGGTTTATAATGTAGCAAATACACATACATGGTCATTATCAGTGTGTTGACAGTGGAATATATCGTTATCACTATACATATCATGGTTAGATCTCTTTCATTAGCGGATGGCCTTGTCAATGGAACATGCCTATGGCTGCCAAGAAGACTGTCATTCTCTGTAATTACAAGGCTTTACCTGTCACAGAGATGTCAGATCATAATACCCACCCAGCCCCTTATTATCTATCTCTACTACATCCACATACTATCTCTTCAGTGGGTATACAGATACGATAGAAGATAGAAGCAAATGTGCTTCATCGAAATTTGTTTATTCATGCTCCTTGAAACCTGATCCATACATGACTATAATTGGAGCATCTTGCTGAAACAAAACAGGTTATTTAGTGACTACCTCGGCCATTACATTAGTCCCGCTTTTGGTTCTTTCATAATTTTGATCTGCCATTTCACAGAACCTCTTACTTTTCTTGGGTATAAAAAAAAGATTCAATCCATTATTCCATAAAGTGCCTTGGGATAACCTATGCAGTGTAACTATATAGAAGGAATGTTTTATCATTACCATCTCCCTGTATAGATGTTGTAATCCTTTAGCAAGGCCATGGGCAGTGGGTTATGATAACCTAAAGACAGCATGGTATAAATACAAATGCAATGTCGGTCAGATATGACAAAATGTAGTGAAGGATTACTTAGACAGTGTATCTATGCTCAAGGAGAATGGGATCAAAATGTACTGCTCTAAGACACAGCTTTAATAAGACAGCATTATGAACTGACTCATTGAAAACAGTTATAGATAATTACTGCGGTTTTCATAGAAGTAAAGCATCTGAAGCCGTGTGTCCACACGGCAATAAAACAGCTTTTGTCAGCCAACTTTTGAAAAGTCGGCCGACAAAAACATATCTAACATGTTTGATTTTTATCGTTGGGAATGGATGACAAAAGCCATTTTGTCGTCGGGAATGGACGACAAAAGTGCTTTTGTCGGGAATTCTGTCGGCTACCAATTTTGTTGCCCTGTGGACACAAGGCACCTAGAATTCAAGAACATGCAAACTTCAGGAATAAAATAAGTTGATAATACTTGTTACGCATACATATATATATATATATATATATATATATATATATATATATATATATATATATATATATATATATGTATGTATGTATTGTATATATATATATATATATATATATATATATATATATATATATATATATATATATATATATATATATGTGTGTGTGTGTATGTAGTGTAGGGTCGGGGTAGAGAGTCCCTTCCGATTGTCCATACCCTGAACTCTATAGCTCCCCTGGAGCTGATTGATGTCGGGAGGGGCAGCTGTCTGACCTCTACAAACAGATGCTGGGTTCATATTCCCTTTGGCTTGCACATATCCCATGGATGAATAGCTCTATCATAAAGGGAGAGAACTCAGCCGCTCTTGGACACATTCTGCACTTTATTTAATGCTCTTCCCAACTGTTTACTTACAACTGGAGGGTGTTGCTCCCATAGTAAAAGGAAGAGCTGGCTATAAATGCCCTCATTTCCAGTCCTTTCTTTTCATGTAGCAATAACTTGTCTCTTATGTTGCTTACAAGTGGTCATTCACGTATGGTGCTAAAAAAGGGGGATTTGAGTAGGTACCTAGTTGGGAGAAGTCAGTCAGTATAATATACTATAGAGTGTGTGACATGAGTAGGTACCTGATAGTGCAGCTCTCTGTTTTAAACAAGGCAGGTGACTTTTCAGACTAACGTGGTGAGTGCAAGTTGAATGGTGAAGCAGAGCGTGACTTCTTTGGAAAGAGGGTACCTACTAACAGCTCTTTTTACCATAGGAGCAACACGCTGCAGATCCTTCAAAGGTTTGGAGAAATAGACTCCACTTCTGCAGTAGGGTAAGTATACATGTATATTGAGTAAACACCATGCATTTAGGACTCATAATCCAATGTTTTCCGATGTAATCGTTTGCCATTTATAAACTTGTGAGCAGGAATGATAACAGAGATCCTATGAGACATCACACCATGATATCAGTGCAGACTAGTCCCATTGTAATTAACTTCCTGCTTACATTTAAAGGGATTGGTGCTAAAATATGTTATTAGCCTCTCATAAGAATGGAATGATTCTCTTCTTTGGAGAGAAGTAAATTTCTTTTCCATTACTGGCTATAGCCTTATATGAGGATCCATTGCTTTACATTTCTCTTCCTATTTCTATCACCAGTATCCAGGATGCCAGAAATGTTTCCTCTATAGACGAACATCCTACAGTTCTCCCAGTGGTCTGATTTAATTATCTCTCTCCTCTGTGCTTTGGTTAACACTAAGTCTGATATGGCAATGTTTTATTTTTCAATTTCAGCGAATCCTTGCTGCTCTGCATCAATCCTTGATTAGATTTGACACGAAATAGTTACTATAATCTCTTCTGATGAAAATGGTGCAGTGTGTAAACCTTACATTATCAGCATGGATGCCTCTCCCCAGCAAATTGGAGTCAGTGTGAGTCATAATGAGCTGCTATGTGTGAGCACCTTTCGGGTTATAACACCAGTGCGTCAGCTCGTGTCACAAGGTGTCAATACTCACACTGTTTGACTCATTATGACACTAGTGACTCATCTCTACAAGACATAATGTGGCACAAGTGTGAGCATGCGTCAGTCTGTGTCAGTAGTCACACAGTGTGACACATAGTGACTCATTTCCTAACCCATTTGAGCTAACATTGCGTCAGTATGTGCCAGTATGGGTGAGTAGTCACAGGGAGTGATGCATAGTGACTCATTTCCTTATTTGCGTGAGGTGACACTGAGTGAGCATGAGCCAGTCTGTGTGAGTAGTCACACGGACAGACCCATAGTGACTCATCTTTCAAAAGGTGTTGACGCTTGAGTGAACATGGGTCACTATGTGTCAGTACTCACCCGCAGTGACTCGAAATGGCATCAGTGTCAGTATAAAGAGACTGGGGAAATTGTATAGTTTCACTATATACTTGCACTTTGGGTTTGGGCCAAATTAGGGAATTGCTGTTTCTATTGATGCTGCCTTATAAATCAAAGTGTTTATAGATGATATCTATCAATATGTATATAGGGAATATAATGGTGACTGAAAACATGGGTTTATATTCTCTTTTGGTGTATTTTACTACAATTTTCTTTGTCTATGGGAGATAACACTGAGTTTCAATTATCAACCTCCTATGTGGTATTCAGGCTTACATTAGCCTTGGTGTAGTAATTCCTTGAAAGTATGGTGCATGCTGCCCAAGGTGATGCCATATTACCATGGGAAACAGGTAAGAATTCATAATATGAGGTGAATTATAATGTTGTTTTGGGTGATAATAGGAGCAAAGTGCCTCACTTCAACAAACACAACAGGTTCTGACACATGCGTCAGTATGTGTCACTATGTGTCAATACTTACACATATTCACACACATTGACTCACAGTGACCCATCCTGAAATTATCTCTCCAGGAAGTACCTGACACATGTGTGACCATGCGTCAGTACTGCGTCAGTATTGTGTCTGATTGGTTGATTTCAAACTCCTGGTCCCTCATTGGTCCATTTCAAAGTTCCCGCTCTTTTCTTGGTTTCTTTGTTCTCAGTATTTCACAACACACAGACACAGAACAGCAAGGAGAGGAGACAAGGTGGGTAATCCTACAGTCCTACAGAACTCCAAGTAACCTACAGTAATATATCATGGTATCTTCTTTTGTGCCCACCTCAATCTTTAGAGTCTCTTACAGTATTGATACAGTTGATATAGCATATGTCAGTAACTTGCAGGTTTGGGGGCCTGGGAGAGTGGTGGACTAGGTTGTGGTCAGTTTGAGGGGCAAGAATATTATTTTTGTTTTTCGGGGGGGGGGGGGTGATTTTGTCTCCAAACAGTTTAATCTTCCCCTGCCCCCATTAAAGGTCAACTCATTCAGGGAGAGGGTATGTACTTGGCTCAGGGGAAAATTCTAGCCCCCCCCTCCAAAATGAAAATATCTCACAACATATTTTGGAGGGAGGGGAGGAGGTGAGGAGGGTAAAAAATCTTGTGCTGATTATATGGGTCAGGTCGTCAGAAAGTGTAAGATTTTGCCCTTGAAGGCCCTTAAAAATTAATTTCCTAACTTCTTTATATAACCCTAAGAAATTTGTGAAGGGACATCCCCTCAGCTCAGAAAACCAAAAAATACCGACTTAGGACATCCGGATCCATTTTTATTGCTTGTTTTGTGTCATGTAACGTCCGGTACCAAAATGATGAAATATGGAGGTAATTAAAGTTGCTGTCAGTAATATAGAATGTCCCATTATGCATAGCAAACACATGCAATAGCAAGGCCAATATGTCTATTATTGACTTCAATTATGAAATGGAACAAAATTTGAGTTATGCATGCACAGTAGACTGCCTCTTACATGATGATAAAAGTACCAGACGTGACGTAACGTCCGGTACTTTTATCAGAATTATTTCACATAAGCTGTTCTCACATGGAGACAAATGCTGATAGACACACAATTTTTTCACCAAAGTAGGGGATAATAGATCCCTTTATATAGGTAATAACAAAAATGTTAAAGCTTTATTTTTTCCATGTAATATAACTGAGTAAGATTTAGGTACCAGACGTTACAAATTACAGATTTCCATTTTCAAAGACACATGATGAAAAATTCACATTCAGTAACATGTCCAAACCTCATGGAAATGATACCTATAATCATATACAATATAAAAAATAACTTTGGGGTACTCCAGATGTTCTTTATTCAATATAGGACACTTGTAAAAAGTACAAAAAGTCAAAAAAGAACAAATTTGGCCATTTTTTCACTTTGACAGGCTACAAGTCTGTGAGTTTCTGATGCATGACCACAAATCAACATTTTTCTGATAGCCCTAAGTGTCCTCTATCAAATGAGTCTATGTAAGACAAGATTGGTTCACAACTTCCTTCTCCAGAGCCATATGAGTCCAAAATGACCCCAAAAACACAAAATCTACTGCATTCTGGTGACCTGACCCATATTAAAGGTATTTGTTTAATGCATTATGCACTTGAATTTTTATTTGACAGGCACAAAGAAGGCATTTTGAGGAATGGAAAAAGTGAACAAAGGAATCTACAGGAAACCCTTCCATGGACGTAGATATGCAGCTCAACTGATGACAGTGATTCAGAATAAAAATGAATGCAGAATAAAGTCATACCCCCACCCACCCCCCTCCCAAACCCCCTCCCCCCATCCCTATCCCAGGGGAAAAAAACCTGATGCATGTGTCAGGATGAGTCAGTGTGTGTTAATGCCCAGGTGTCAGTATGAGTGTGCATGTGCCATGACACACATGTCAGGCCTGAGTCAATATGCGTTATAGCTCAGGTGTTAGTATGAGTGTTGATTTGCCATGACGCATGTGTCAGGCCTGAGTCAGTATGTGTTATAGCCCAGGTGTCAGTATAGGTTTGCATGTGCCATGACACATGTGTCAGCATGCGTCAGTATGGGTCATCAGTCACACCTGGTGGCGCATTTTTTTTCTATACAGCACCAGTGTGAGTACTCACACACAGTGACTCAGAATGACACCAATTTGCTGGGTCAGTATTGATCAAGGCAAATATCCATGGGCAAGTGGTGGAACATCGGAACCAAATGTTATCTATCCTTTCTCCTGGTACCATTTGCATTTTACGACTTGACACAAAAATATTGATAACCTCTAAATTTTGAAGAATCCGCCAACGTTTCAAATCTCTCTAGAAATTAACGGTGAAATTTTTGTCCAAAAGTTGCCGGAGAACCATAGTTAATTTGATGACATTTTTATTTACAGTGTGACCAATATACATTTAGAGATGAATGTGATCCTCGTTTTAACGTGTTTAGAAAGCCTTTCTATGTCTGCCATGTCTAACCTCCCTAACTGTTTCCTTTAGCCTATTTGAACTTTCTGGGCGCTGTCTACAAGGTTTAGTCTTAAGAAAAGGATTATAAGTTTAACACTCACACGCTAGTGGTATAGTTGACTTCTGCAACCAATTGATATGATTGGGGGTGAGGGTAGCTCTATGATGAATTAGAGCATGAGCTAGAGCCTCAAAAATGTCTCAACAGTACCAATTGTGGTGAATAAATCTGACAATGTTTTTTGCTTTGGTACATGTCTAATGACTACAAATCACTTTGCTAGACATCTGGGTCACCCTACTTAGCTTCAGAATCTTGTAAAACGTCAGTGAATACAAAAAATCATCAGCTATCAGCTTTTGCTTGCAAAAATGCTGCTGGGCTGGCAGATATTGGCAAAATAGTAAACTGAATGGTTGACTGTCATCATGTGACCTTGGGCTACATTTTATTTTCCCAGCTTGAAAATCAGACCATTATTAAGGTTTTTATGGCCTGAAACAAAAAGACATTACTGTTTGTTAAGGTTTAAAGAATTAATTGATTAGAATAGTGAGTTAATTATCATTTTTCATTATTTCTTTACTGACAATGATAATCTTGAGGTATTGGATCCCATCAAAATCAATCTGGACCTGCAGAACCAAATGGCCTGTGAGGTAAAAAAAAACCTTTTGTTTAGATTGAAATGCACAAAAAAATCTCAGCTTTTCATCCTTATGGTATACCAACCACACAGCCACTCAGAATTGGGGTACAATGATAGGGACACACCAAATGGGGGGGGGGTCATGCACAGCCTATCACCCTACATCCTGTATATAATTTGTGTATTTGATATTTGTTAATGTAAATTGTACAAATGTATCAAAAACCAAGCCTGTCCAACTATCTTAGTTGTGATTAGATCCCATATTCTGTCACATAGTTTCATGCAGCTAGTATCTAGGCTGCATTAATGTATGTTAGAGGGATCATTCATGTTATTTACATGGACTTTAGTATTTATGGAGAAAATATCCTCAATGTGAGAGAAATAACTGTATGTGGACCACAGAAAACAAGCTAGGCCTCTCTTTAACAATCACACAGTGTGAAGAATATTAGTGAGTAGGGTTTAGACAAGGCCTGAAGCCAAACTCAATAATAGGTCTACAATATTGCATGAATATATGAGTACCAAATGGGTGTTTGCAAATCTAACAAGTGAAATGTTTAAGATTAGGAACTCTGTGTTACTGCAACTCATCCTGCATCAAGATTTTTGAAGAAGGATGTGAACCAGTAACAGAATTCAGACCATGAGGAAGCAGACATGTGGTTACTCCTTCATTTCAAAAATGCATCACACAACATGTTAGTGGTCATTGTGTCAGATGACACAGATGTATTTTGTTTCCTGTTTGGAACATTACAAGGAGATACACTGTGATCTTTACTTAAAATGTATAACACAGATCCAGACGAGGTACATTAACATGACTGAGCTTGGAAATATACTAGGTAATTGAATGTGTCAAAGCTTAATCGACCTGCATTCCTACACAGGATATGACACTTTCAGTTCATTTGCTGGACAGGGAGAGATATCTGTACTTTGGCTTCTGTATGAAGTGCCCCATCATGTCCACAAATGAGTTACGGTACCAGATCTTCAGAGTAAAGGGAGAACAAGTCAAACCTGCTCAGGTGCCAAAATCCTCTGACTGTTTAAACAAGCATTAATTGCAAGCAAACTATTGAGCTAGAATCTGAAAACAAAGTTTGCAACCCAAGATTGATGTTCTCTCACCAGCCAATCATAGATTGGAATATGATGGTGATAGTCATCTGGCCATCTGCTGGATGAGTGGAAAGCCTACACCAGACAACATTCTGGAATTCATGTTATGTGCATGTGAGAAAGTATGCAAACTACCAGAATGTCTCTGCCTGCAGAATGCTATGCCCTGCACAGAGCCATGCAAAATAAATTATAGTAACATGTAATAGTATGAAGGAGCAGGATGATAAGAACATTGAAGGTTCAGACAGTGATGATGAATAGCTTAATTGGTCTGGTATACTAAGTACTGGTCTTGATGATAGCTTTATTTTGCAAATTGAAGAATGTTTTATGTGTTAGAAAGAACATACATTGTAGACTTGGAACAATGTTACCCACATGGTCTAGCAGCTGAATAACCTTTCATCAAATGATATAGATGAGATGAGATATAGATGAAAGGTAATTATTTTCTTATCATTAAGAAATCCTTGTATTTTGATAGTTGCCTGAGTCAAATAACAATCCAGACTGTATTATAAAATGTGTGTTCTAAATTCAACATGTAATTGGAATATTTTTGAATATTGCATTAAATGTTATTGATTAATGCATTAAAACATAACATTTGAAGGATTCCACAAAATATGCAAGCAAGTTGGTTATCATTAGATTAGTTTAAAGTGAATAGTTCTGTTTTTATTTCAATTTGATTCTAGTTTTATGCATCTAATCCAAATAGTAAGGATGTTAGGGCTGCTATACAGGAAACAGAGATAAAACAAAGGATTATGGTACATTTCGGGGGATATCAAAGCTTAGCTGGGTGACCCAGATGTCTAGCAAAGTGATTAGGGGTCCCTGGGCATATACCTATCCAAAAAAATAAAGTCTGGTTTATTCACCAAGATTGGTACCGATAAGTGCTGTAGCTCATTCTCTATAAGCAGAGATCCTAATGAGTGTGCAAACACTGAATGGGTGTAGGTTCATAATTGATCTCAAGACTTGAATTTATCACAGCAAAACATACATGGTGGAGTATCTGGGCCCTTCCACACAGTGTTGCCTCGTGCCTAAGTTCATCTGAGTTCCATTTTGAATTCACATCTCGTGATTTCATGCTAAACCATTAAATACTATTTGTGTTCCTGAGTGAGATAACTTAGTGTGCTGGCATTTAAGGCGAGAATACCCAAAGGACCAATAAACTATATTTATTAAAACTGAGTCAGACAATCACTTGATCTAGAGTGCCAAAGCAGGTGCCCAAAGAATATAGGCCTAGCATGATTATCATACTTCAAAGGGTGTATCTTTTATATATATAAAACTTTATTAGCATTGTCAATCCTTTCTGAAAGATTCATTCAATCCCCTTTATTAGAATCCATTTTTAAGCAGTATATTTGAAATTAGATGTGGCAAACTTATTACTCTCTGCAAGTCGTTCAGATGCCATGTATAAGTAGACACGTGACACATGGGGATGGCAAAGGAAAATCCCCTAAAGGGAAACATTGTTAAGGAAGCTAAAAGCATCTTGGTATTAATGGATGGCTTTTACATCCTTGTCGTGGATTTCGGCCCTACACCGGAGGCAGGTGCACAACGCACTGTCTGAGAGCTATAGTGTGAAAGAAGGTCTCCCTCTAAAGGGCAATGGATTCCCGTAAGTCCATTCCCATAGTTTAACTCTTTAAGTACCTAGTGCATTTATCAATATACCAATGCACAAGCCGATGCTCTATCCTTTTAAGATTGATACACTCCTTCAGTGTTATGCAAAAAGGCATCTCTGGAGAGAAGAATCGTACCAAGCCGCATCATACTGATAAAGGAACATGAGTCTTGAGGCCAAGTACGACCCTTTATATTATAAGCGCACCTAGTCCCCAATGCCTTTTTTTGGCCATGAGTCTCTTAGGTTACGCTGCTTCATGACTTTGGGGATTTCTTAGAATAGTTGACACTACACCCTGGTGCATACTTTGGAGAATCAAAAGCTTCCTCCTGTGAATAATGCCATTTTATTGCAAGACGTTATTCATAGAATGGACATTGTCAATCCACTAATACCAATATATCAAGATAGAACATTAAATCTAAACAGAGAGGAAAGCGTCACAGGCAAAATCAATTTCATGAAGTGTCCTGAAATGTTGCTGTAATTTTGTTCATCATCAGCGACCAAAGAAATGTCATTAATCCGACACCTAAATTCATTCAGTCCACTTATTTCTCCACACACAGTCTGCAATAACTTTCAAATACCAGGGAAGATCCTGCACTTCTCTTAAAGTAATTCCCTTGGTGATATCACAATGAGATCCTTGAGTGATAATTCAAAGTTTAATGTGAAAACCCTAGGGTTGTATGTTAGGCAAGAATTGACATACGAGCTAAGGTGTAAGCAAATGCAATAACTGGTCTCCATGTCCTGGATCGTGTTTCCATAGTTTCTACGACAGGATGCCCTCAAATCGTAATGGAAGGTGTAAGAAATGACTCCATACCATTGACTACAACAGTAAGCTACAGTACAGGCCTCAAAATAGCAGCTGCTATTTATTCAACTGCTGACTCAATACACACCACTATGAAATCATAGCACCCAGTCATAGGGGCCACTAATGGCATAATTGTGACCTGCCTTACCTGCCATATAGTCTGACTTGCACTCCACTCTTGGAGAGGGCTAAGGGCTGCTGTACTCCATGCTATATATAGTAAGGCCCGTGAGCCTAGAGTATGTAAGGTAGATTCACCCAATTCCAACCTCATATCTATAGTCAACATTTCAGCAGCGTATTGCTATTATTACATATTTAGAAATTCACCCTAAAATGACCTCACTCTACCGAAGGTGAGTCATCCATATACCTTAGCCTGTTATGTAGCCCATACCCCCCTTTTATCAAGGAACATTACTAGTGCATGTGGTTTCTTATATGTTGCCTACGTCATCTTTATCATTTCCATATTTCTTGGACCATTGCATGGTTAGCCTTAAGTGAATCTTAGTTGACTTCAGTTGAAAATAGTTGATAAGAGCAATTTTATCACTTAAAATCCACAACAGATGGCAATATGGCACATGCACACAACATTGTGTACTCTTTTCATGTGTAAGGTTTATCCTTTGAACTGTTATGAGGACAAGCAGAGATCGAAAAATTCAGTTTTAGACTTTAGTCACAAAATACTGGACAGACAGGTTTGGCTCATGGTGAATCTACCCTATATGGTTACAATGAAAGGAGCATAGATGGGGTACTTTTGGGCAGAGGAGTGCAAACAACAGCAGGTATGACTACCCACTATATATATTCACACATAGGGTTATCATACCAGTGCGCTTATTGAGTCACTGCTGTGGGGGCTATTTAGCCAGCAGGCAGTATGATCACCCAGTAATGTAGCCAGCTATTTAGTCCCTATGGCCAAAATCCTCTGGTAAGATTTGGCCTATCTCAAGTTGTAGGGACCTGAACCAGGATCGTGTTTCAATAGTTTCCACGACAGGTTCAGCCAGCTATGACTGGAGATGGGTCAAATCTTAGCAGGTGATCTTAGGATTTTGGCCTTGGTGACTAAATAGCTGGCTACAATACTGGGTGATCGTACTGCTTGCTGGCTAAATAGCCACCACAGCAGTGACTCAATAAGGGATCCTGGTATGACAACCCTCCATGTGAATAATTAGTGGGTAGCCTTAGCTGCTGCCCTCTGCACTCCTTTGCTAAATTGTACCCAATCTGGGCTCTTTACACTACAACCTATAACCCTGTGGCCAGCGCCTTTGGATCTGGGATGACAGGGTTTTTTTTTCAAAAGAATAAAATATCATTGGAAAAGTGTGGTGTTTCACCTATGAATTGAGCATTACGGCCACACATGGGCCAAATATGTAGTTACTAGTATGCAGTGGTGTAGATAGAGCACTAGGCCTTACAAAGCTGTCATGCCTGTCATACCCAACCCTCACCCACCATGGCTTTCTAAAAAAATTACAAAGGATATCACACCTAGCTGACACCTCAGCCCTACTATTAAGAAAGAATAACAGAGTGTACATTGTTTTAGATACAATTAGGTCATTAGATATAGATCTATCATATGTGATTTGAAAGGGAATTATCCAGAACAATTATACATCATTTGGGCTGGGGGGTCTCGGTTGTCTTCCTAAAACCACCTAAAACTGGCCCCACCAGGCCCCTATTCAAGGCCAGGCCCCTATTGATTTGACAGCCCTCCTACCCCAGCCCCTATTCAAGGGAGACTGCTTTTCAAGGCCCGGCTTCTATATGAGACATTATGGTAGTTACTGTAGCCCTATGTTCATTTGAACACAGGAGTGCATACTAGACCATGAAGGAGGTATGACTGGTCACTATGTAGCCAATAGTGGCCCCTATGACTGGGTGCTATGACTTCATAGTGGTGTGTATTGAGCCAGTAGTTGAATAAATAGTAGCTGCTATTTTGAGGCCTCTACTGGAGCTCACTATGTAGTCACTGGTATGGAGTCATTTCTTACACCTACCACTACGATTTGAGGGTGTCTAGTCGTGGAAACTATTGAAACACGATCCTGTCGTGGAAACTATTAAAACTGAGCAAAGATCCTTTAAGGCCTCCCAACATTGAACCCATGCCAATTTGTAATTAGTCGCCAGATTAGATTTGATACAAAACTATGAGCTAATCTTTTCTGATGAGTATGGGGTGGCTTCAATGTCAGACTATCCTCCCATTCTAGCAAGAGAGCTTACACTAACGATGTAACCCCCTTTTGAAAGCATGCTCTTTCCCAGGAATGCCGTGCCGCTACTTCTTCAGATTGATTTGCTCTTATTTTTAGTGACATTTTAACATTTTCTTTGGTCTTCATTGGCGTCAGGTTGAGAGCTGCATGCATGTTTCTGTTCGTTGTGAAAAGAACTTAGATTACATTTTAATGTGTTTTTCTGCAAATCATGTCAACAGTCCTTTACTTTTGCACACGTTGTGTGAAAGTGACATAGATCTTTCTTTTTTTTTAATTCATTGAGGATTTGGGAAAAGAACTGTTTCTTTGTAGTCTAATGACACATAAGTCGATAACTGCATTACAAGCATTCGGTGTCGAGGTTTTATCCCCAAAGAAAAGAAAGCTTGTCCTTACAGTAACAGAATCAATACGTGTTCAAAATGTCCTTGGAGATAGCCCTGTAGATTTGGTGGACTGTAGATATGTGCCGTGTGAATGGCATACTTAGCCATGGGTAACCAATAGTCATGCATGGAAACTACCCCCTATGCTGACCCCAAATGGCACTTTTGGATCACTATGCATGAAGGGGGTTAATCTGGGGGTTGGGCTCCGAGGCCTCGGTGGGGAGGCTCCACAGGATGTTGGCATCGCCTTACATCGACCTCAGCTCGGATGGACCAGAAATAGGCCCTTTTAGGGAGTAGGGTGGCCATAACGCCAGTCCCAATAGCCGATAAGGGGCAGAGAATCATAACATGAATAAAATAGGGACACTGCCCAGACCAGCCGCCCTACGCGTATAGCCGTATAGCGTATCACATAAAGACATCCATTTCCTTCAATGTCCTCAGAAGGTTTAGCATTAACTATTTATCCCGTTTCAAAGCGGGAAGCTGCAATCTTTTATAGACGGAAATAGGGAGATGGGAATCATGACGATTATATATGGACTCTACTGACTATGTGAATTTCATCTCATTGCTGCAAGATCTAAGAAACGCATTACGATACACGATATGAACTATCATACTCACCACTCAGTATATAGGGAGCAAAACTGTTGTCCCTATTTTCAATTAAGTTATCAATAGGCGTCATAACTTTAGACAAAGATACTGTTTGATATGGCCGTTTGATATAATATGATATGATAAAAGGGTATGATATGTGATACAACGTAGTTGGATCAGCGCTGCTATTGCCCTGATTAAATCGGGGTTGAAAAGCAATGAGATGTTTCATGATGTAAAATCGCTGTCGGTGATAGTTGGAATGGGCACCAGAAAGGACAAACATCCTACAACCACTAGCAGTTATGAGAAGAGCCCCCACAGGAATGATATGCATGAGGTCAAGCTATAAGGATGATACCGATAAGGGCTTGGGAGCCATCCTTTTCGTTTGGCTACTTACATTTCTAATCAGCTTCATCCAAATCTCCCAACACCCTCTCATACACTGCTCAAGCCGGTCTAGAGACTTCCACTTATAAGAATATCCAGCAAAGGGAAGGGGGGAAAAAGAGATAAAGACATAGGAAGAAACCTTAGATTTCAAGGGACGTTCTTCATCAGGGAAGCCCTTTTAATTAAATGTGCGTTGCTGTGGATGTTGTGTAAAGCTTTACTAGCCTGGGGCCAGCAAAAATGGCAGCCCCTTACTACAGGGTATATCTGCCTGCTCCCCTTCTGTGGCTTTCATCTAAGCAGGGGCGGATCCAGAAGGGATGGTTTAGGGGGGGCACAACCAAGAAAATTTGGTCTAGGGGGGCATAGTGCGGTGTGACGTCACAAGCTGAGTGGTACATCATAAGGTGTATGCTGGCCCCAAGTGGCATGTGGTGAAGGAGTCCAGAGGAGATTGTGCTGGAGGTTTGGTGGGACCATGTTTGGAATCAAGCTATAGTCTCCCATCATATGTTGTGGGGTAAAAGGAAAACAAACATGGCCGAAACCGAAAGTCAGCATAAATATGGCAAATTAATGCATACAAGAAAAAACATTTGAAATCATTCTGTCACTTCAGAATTTTGATTACATATCTTAAACTGACGTTTTGGGTTCCACAGGTCTGCGCAAATGTAGGTCCGCGCTCAGTGGTTTGGGTATCCTCAGCACAGTAGGGCCTATACTATTAAAGGGGAAGGGAGGGTATGAATAGGATGACACAGCCTCAGACCCCTCCCGAGGGGGGTATAAATTTTTTGACCATATATATGTGTCCGAAGCTCATTTACTTTGGTTGGATAGATAATTGGGAAATAATTTTGAACTTCTACATGGAAATCCTCGCACATGGCCTTTTTTTTAATGAATCTAAAAGGGGCTAGAAATTGCTCATTTTCTCCAGTAATATTGCTGGGAATGTGCTGTCCTTTGGATCGAGTGCTCTAAGGCTATTTACCATGTATGTGTCATCTCATCTACTTTGGTTGGATAGATACTTGGGAAATAATTTTTGAACTTCTACAAGGTGTTCACAAAAGTGAGATGGAGGGTGGGGGGAAGGGTATTGGAGTGAGACGCAGGGTCTGTGGAAAGCGTAAAAGTGAGATGCAGGGTGGGGGTAGGGTGTCAAAACCTTTTATGTGTCCTCTGTTGGGGGTGTATGCATGATACGCAGGATACCCCCCTCCCCTTGACGGCAAAACTTTTTGCGCCACCCCGCAGGCAAGGATAATTTTTCTTGCCCCTCTGTGATCTATAGTACTGGTAATAATTTTTACACACCCATCAGGAGGGGTCTGAATATTGAAAATTTTGAACCTGCATGTAATTGGAGATTGGCATGTTGAGTTTCAAGGTGGGGGGGACAAGCAACATTTTGAACCTGTATGTACCTGCGTCACTGGGAGTTTGGCATGTTGAGTTTCAAGTTGAGGGGGGGTAAAAAGAAAAAAAAAATCCCATCAAGATAAATTGGAAGTTTGGGGGAGTCGCAAATTTTGATCCTGAGTAATTGGAGATCAGCATGTTGAGTTTCAAGGCAGGGGGGGAGGGGCAAAAAAATGACCCCATCGTCAAAGATTGAGGGGGAGATCAGATAAAGATTTAAAGTTGGGGGGGGGGACAAGCAATTTGAGCAATCAAAGTTAAAAGTCCTGTATTGGAGGACCGTTTACATTACGTGGGCTGTTTACACTATTTGTTAAAGTATGGTGGCATACTTTAACAAATTGGCACTAACACCTTTTGTTCCATGTTTTACACTAATCCATCAGTGTGTACTGGTACTTACATACCTTAGTGGCCCGTTTAAGTGCCCGGGCACTCAATAATTTCAATACCCCTTGACCCCCGGCCCTTATTCGGGACAGGCACTCATTTGAATACTGTTTTTAATGCTTAAGGTTAATTTTAATACCCCTTTACCCCCGGCCCTTATTCGGGACAGACGCTTATTTGAGACCCCGGCACTTAAACGGGCCATTATGGTAAATGGAATGCATCGGCGTTTTAGTGTCCCTATGAAATGTAAAGCACAAAGTGTATGATGCCCTGTAGTCACAAAAAAAGAAATCATATGGAATTGAGTCCACACGGAATGGCTGTTACTCAGATTTTACTAACAAGTTCGTAATGGTGATTCAGGGTTCTGTGCCCACAGGGCCCTGTTTCAATAGTTGGTTTGGATGGCACCATTTGCATTAGTGTTTCTTAGGTTGCTCTATCCTAAATAGCTTAGTTCGAGTTCTATCTGAGCCTGTGTTAGCCAAGGGCCTAGATCCAAATGAATAGAGCAAGAAGTGACACTGTTTCTAAACTTTTGGATAGAACTCAAACTGAGTCCCATCTGTTCTATTGGTGGAAGTAAATTTGTTGTTTTCTAACCACCTTTGCTGCCATCATGGCCCTGATTGTATACCTGAGTGGCACCATCCGTGTTTACTTATGCAAAGCTAATAGGGCAGACCCTGCAAAAACATGATTCTGTTTCTAAACTTGAGTTCTGTTCTAATGCTCTATTGGCTAGAGCTGGATAGGACAACTTCAGAAACACTCATGCAATGGTGCCATCAAAATCCTAGAATTTCAGCTCATCTATCATCAAATGAATCATTCAAGTTTTCATGTGTATTTCACTTATTTAAAGTTGTGCCGACCACCTATAAGGGTTGGCGGAAGAATTGTCTGAAAAGCAACAATTTTGCCTTCATCAATGGAGTAGATGGGACTCAGTTTGAGCTACATCCTAAGGTTTAGAAACAGTGGCACTTCTTGCTCTATTTATTTGTGTTTAGGCAGTTGGCCAAAATGAGCTCAGATAGAACTTGAACTAATCAATTTTGCATAGAGCAAGTTAAGAAACACTAATGCAAATGGTGCCATCCACAGCCTACTATAGAAACAGGATCCATGTATTTCAATTGATTACACATAAGATATAAGGCACAAATGAATAGGTGGAAGGCCCCAAGGATATAGCAGTGAGGGGTGCACTGGAGGTGGATGGCACCATTGCATTAGTGTTTCTTAAGTTGTCCTAGCCAGCTCTCATCAATAGAGCAGGAGAGTAGAACTCAAATTAAGAAACAGAAAGCAGTTTTTGCTCCATCTGCACTTTTAGCTTTGCATTAGTGGGCATGGGCCATTCATTTTTGAAAAGTATAGAAACAGGGCCCTGGGGACCTAAACATTTCAGACACACTGTGCCACTCAAAGGTCATGGCGTTCAAAGGCTGGTGACTCTATTAGTGGCGACATTCCGTCCATACATACTGTTGTTTTGCAAGGGTTTCATAAATGCCATGTCCTGTCACAGTCTATATTCTTTATAAGAAATGCTATTGATGAAAAGAATGCATAACCTTTAAATCTTCCCTAATCCTATTCAGTAGGATGCAACTACAGTAAAGTGGGATAGAATAAAGCGGGCCTTTTTCTGTTTTTATTCATTAGGCCATGTAGTCTGTTCTGTCTCCTGTTTTTATTTATTTTGCTATTTCTTGTTTGTCTGTTTTTTAACGTCTGATCCTTCATCTTCCATCTTGCTTCATGGCTGCACAGAGATGGTGTTTCAATGTTTAATATCACTACAATGTCATTCCGGCAAGCCCGCCTAGAGAGTTCATTATTAACACTCCTGAAGGTAACGTGATCTATTCCCTGCAAGTTCTGTCATTTCCAGGGGTAATCCTTTTATGTACAGAGCCAATTGGTTCCAGAATGCGTTAGTGGATAGAAAGTGAAGGCATGAACACACTCTATGATTGGGTGCTTATAACTAGCATAAGAATCACATTGCATAACCTGTCAAAGTAGGGAGTGAATAGGACCTGGGGAGTGGGCAGATGGTTAGCGCTATCGGAGAAATGCTGTGAGGTTTGGAAGGTGGGGAGCTTTGGGTGAGCGTTAAGAAAGGTTTGGGAGTAGATAGTTAATTAGGGAGAGAGAGATTTCATTGGGCGTGTGTTTGGGGAGGAGAGAGGGATTATGTAGGGGAGAAGATGGTTGGAGTGGTTGGAGAGTTGGGGAGATGCTGATAGCATGACTAGTGATTGACTGGACGTGGTGTGGATGGTGTGAGTGGCTGGGGAGATCGAGGAGACATTGTACTACAGAAGGTGGAAAGTCAATGAGTAGTTGGGGAGATAGAAGATGGCTTGAGTAGTTGGGAAGCTGATGGGTGGTGAGGTTGAAGGAAGGCATAAGGGTTTGGGAGGTGTGGAGATAGTGGGGAGATGATGCAAGGGATAGGGGGGTGTTGTGTCAGTGCCTGGGTGGTGGGAAGATGATGTGAGTACTTAAGTTAGTAATAGAATGAGTGCCAAGAGTAGTGGAAAAGGTGAGGTATTTGGTTTGGGAGGTTGGAGGATTATTGGAGTACTTGCCAGGGAGACGGTAAGAATGGAGTGTGACAGAGTAGTGAAAAGATTAAATGAGTGGTCGCCAAGTTTTGGGACATTCGCCAAGTGTTGGGACATTGAGTGGGTGTGGTCAGGGAGGTTTGGAGATGGCCATAAGTATTGGGAAGGTGGTATGAAGCTGCATGTGAATGATTGGTAAGATAGGGAAACATGTAAGTGGTTGGCGGTGGGGTTGTGAGTAGATCAGTAGGTGGGTAGATATATTTATTAAGGCACAGAGATTGTGTGAGTAGCTCATATAGTAGGTGGGATGATGGTGTTGATACTTAGTAAGGTACAGAGATTATGTGAGTAGCTCACTAAGTGGGGAGATGATTTAGATGATTATTAAAGCACGGAGATGATGTGAGTAGCTCAGTAGGTGGGGGAGATGGTGTAGACAGTTTATAAGGCACAGAAATGAGTAGCTCAGTAGATGGGGAGATGATGTATACCGTTATTAAGGCGTGGAGATGATAGTGAGTAGCTCAGTAGGTGTGGGATGATGTAGACAGTTATTAAGGCGCGGAGATGATATGAGTAGCTCAGTAGGTGGGGAGATGATGTAGACAATTATTGAGGCGCGGAGATGACATGAGTCGCTCAGTAGATAGGGAGAGGGTGTAGACAGTTATTAAGGTACAGAGGTTATGTGAGTAGCTCAGTAGCTGAGGAGATGGTGTGAGTGGAGACATAGTGCTTTTTCTTATCTTGGTAAATGTGTGTTGAATGGAGCATTGTCAGCGGCCTGTTCAGATATCAGAAATAACAGCTCCTGTGACGTATCAATACACCATTATTTGATGAGATTTAGGAGATGGTCCCACATGCATATTCCATCTTTGACTATCTCAGTCAGCCCTTTATTAACATGATAATCCAAGCTGTCCCAACCATAGGACGTTCGCCCATCTATTAAGACGCACTTCCTAAATGTTGAATTATTGAGCATGGCAGAGGTGGTAGCCACTGAGGCCAATACATTCATGAGTGGCTGGAGTGGAATGGCAAAGTAAGATGCCGCCTGACATTTTATACTCTAGGTAGGGTAGGGGTTGAACAGGGAGTGATTGATGGTATTATGTAGAAGGGTTGGTGGGTGTACCATGAGCTGCTCCAGGCAGGATCTGCTCAGCAATAAACGCAGTCTCTTTACAGCAAAAGTAGACTGGCTGCCATTAAATAGCTCTTATAAATCTGTGGCGGGGTAAGCGATAGCGGCGTGATAGCCAACCAATGACCGGTGGTCAAAGCAGCTCCCTTTTCTATCAGTGTAACCAAGCCTAGCCAAGATCCTAACGGGATCTGCCATTCTGGCATCTAGATACCCCTCTGTTCAGGTTCCTGATGGAAAGGAGGGTGAGAGGCCCAAGGGGAGATTTGTGATCCACCTATCACAGGGACACCGCTGTAGGTTCTTTGAGGCGATCTGACCAATTTGTAAAGTGACTCTACCGGACCTAAGAAAAGCTGAAGCCTATACGGGAAGCCATTACCAAGCTGCTGGAGGAATTGCCAGGAGGCAGTATTCACTGATAGTACTCCAGGGAGGGCTCACATATAGAAGTGTTATTTGGTTGGCTAATTAGGAAAGGTAGATTCAGGTGTATGGAATGGAGGTCTGAGAGACTAAGGGATTGTGTGCGATGGTTGCAAAGTTGTTCAGAGGAGAATTCGGATACATATGGTTAAACCACTTGATAAACCAGAAGGCCTAGTGGTAGTTTATTGTAAAATTTACAGTGGTTCATACAGGTTGCTTTACTGTTTGTTAATGCTAATGATTCACAAGCTGAAGTATGTTTGTGCAGTTGGTTAGAGTGAGAATTCACAGAATTCAAATGCTTCAAATGGATGATAATGTAAGAAACTTCTTATCGCCTCTGAAGATTATCCACGCATATTAGCAGCCAAATGAGGTAATAATGGCTCAGAGATTTGATTTAAATTCCAAAAGAGGCATGGAACTAGAATATTCTCCCTCGCAGAACTCCATACTTAATTTGCCCTGATGAGTTTCTGCATAAGCGTACACATATAAATATACATTTAAGTGACTTTGATTAAACCAATATAGTTTGTGGAAATAATATTCAGGTATGACCACTTTTTTCTTAAAAGACAGGTTCAATAAGATTACCTTCTAACAGCAATTTACCTTTATTGCTTCTTATCTTATACCCCCAATCTGACGATTGCCTTAAAGTCGACTTCAAAGTTACTAAACAATAACCAAAGAAACTAAATTGGCGACAGAAGAAAAAAAAACAGAAGGACTTTAATTGTTTTGAACTTTGTCGTTTGTCATCAAATATTTTTCGACCTTTTCCGTTTAAGATCTGAATGCCACCTCTGGGAGTTTAAAATGACTCAAATGTCACTTTCAAGATCAGGAGACTTTTTATCAGACTCTGTTTAATTGTGTCAAAGAAGGTTTCAAATATTTTTCACAGTCCTACTTTCTTCTCCTGTGCAGACCTCTCAAATTCATTACCGGATATTTGGCATGAATTAAAATGTGAGGCTGGATTGAACAACGTGAGATAATGCATTGTGCCTAAGCCTACTCTCTAATTGAACAGGGGCGTAGGAAAAGGGGGGGCCAGGGGGCCCAATCATAAAGGAGGTGGGGCCTGAGTATGTGTGGGCCCCCAAAATTTGCCAAGGATCCATAATAAATTGAACAAGAAGCTCAAAATCTCCAATTAGATTGATGTGGTAATGGAATAGGGGAAATGGGGGCCTGGGCCTCAAATCAGATCTAAAATTCATCAATAATGACTTTTCTATACAAATTTTATATAGGCATTATAGGCTCCATTGCACATGAGCCCACAATTCAAGGTGGTCGAGGTGGGGCCCCCGCTGCCCCCCCCCCCCAATGAAAATTTGCTTCCTACACCTCTGAATTGCTTTACCATAATCCCCCATCTTGGCTCTTCACTATGGACAAACACTATTGTTGAAAGAAAGGGGAGGGGAATTATGAAAAATGAGACAAATCAAGGGGTAGATTTGGCCAGTTCAACAAAAAGGATGATCGCTGTGGAACCCTTCTCCTGAGATGCTCTTCTCCTTAATCAGAAAAGGAATTCAATAGGCTATCTTCCCATGTTATTTGCCATTGTTTCTACCTGCCACAAAAGTGTAATAATAGCAATGGTTGAAGCAATACCCTCGTATTGCAGTAACCCTTTAGTCTTGTTTTGCTTTAGAAATGGTGTAGGTATAAATAAGATATGGGTCACAGCGATCAGGATATGATAAAGGAGGATCAAAGCGCCAAATAAGGGCATGGTGTGCTATTGAGTCAACCTCTACAGAGGCTTATATTAGCAGGTGGTCCGTATTGGCAATGAATGCGGCCTTTGAGGAGAGGCAGAGTCTGCAGAGATTGAATACAAATACAGCCAATCCATTCCGCCAGACCGGGGTAATGCAATCTGCTGTCACCACACACCATCCCTTATTGTTTTGAGGATTCCTTGGGTTGGTTTTAACTCTCCCTATCTCACAGTCCTTGCCCCAGCCACCTATCTCAGGCCCCAGCCTCCCCTCACACATACAAACAGGGCGATTGTATGCAGAATAAATATTTGTCATATTGCAGAGACCAACACATTGGACTGAGATTGGTTTCAACTTGCCCATATATAGCTTTCCGTTTTCCCACGTTACATTATTTTCATTTTTTCAATTAAATTGAATAGTACATTTACCTTTTGTCACAGTAATGGATGACCCTCTTTGATAGCGATAATGGTCATGGATCGGTGGGTACTGTCGGAAGTTCTAATAGGCAGGGCATCGATACAAAACTCTCAGGTTTTGTTGTTGTTGTTTGTTGTGTTGTTTTTTGTCTTTATTATAATTACAGATAAGCATGTTAAGGAGTATGGGATGTAGTACATAGTGACGTCTAATACGCTGTTTTAATAGGAGAATGATTAATTGGATGGAAGTCTTTTATGGGTCGTCTCTCGTCCTGTGTAGAGATGGACGTCACTCAATTATTGACATTATGTATTGCAGATCTATCCCTTTACCATAAAGGAAACTCCTTGGTATTGAGATTTAAATTACATTAATCAGTGAGATATCAATCCCAGTACTAACAATAGCTCAATCAGTATGTGGTTAAGGGACGAAAACATCGATCAATACACGTACACTTCAAGACACGTGTTCACAGTCTAAGCTCTTTAAGTCCTAAACAGAGTTGATCCCTTTAAGTAGTATCTGGACTCCTAGAGGCATGGGCGTGATAGAGCTGGTCAAACGCTCTTGCTCTAATACCTGCTCGCGCTGGTCGACCTACTTGATACATGAGCTGCTTAGAGCTGCTCCCAGGGGCTTATACCTATAATGAATGTACTACTCTGCACCGTATGGGTGCAGTGAATGTCTATATCACATAAAAGCAGATCTTGGGGAGCTCTATAAAAGAACCACTTCTATACACACCATCTTACATTCACCTACACACCCCATAGAGACCCGAGCAACTCCTATATCATCCATCTTATAGCTTCAGGATCTGGAGTGTTAGCGGGACATATGTATCTAGGTGACACTCACCTTTGGCTTCATGCTGAGGAGTAGTAGTATAGTGGGGTGACGGCCGTAGAAGCGGAAGGTGGTGCCTGGATCCGGCGGCAGTGGTGAGTGAGCTGCTCGCCTCTTCTCTCCTGATTAGCTCATCGGGCTCAACGTCTCCCAAGTTTGGAGTGGACAGTGGTGGCTGTGGTGGTGTGGAGTGGTTGCGTTGGTGGTGGTGGTTAGGAGGCAGTGGCAGCCCGCGGGCATTCCCTACTGTCTCTCCCTGCCGGCCCCACGACGACAACTGCCAGCAGTGTGAGCTGCTCTGTGGACTGCTCTGGAAGCTGTTCTGCTCCGGGAGCTGCTCCCTGTTCCCCTTTGTGACGTGCCTGCCTGCCTGTCTCCCGCCTGCTTGCCTTCCTCTGTCTTTGCACCCAGGCGTGCTGCTCACTGATGTGGTAGCTCAGGCGGTGGTGACTGGTGGAGCAGCTCAGTGGGTTGGGGAGCAGCTCAGGGTTGCTGCAATGTAAAAGGCAGAGATTTCAGGCTGCTACCAGTGTTATACACCTACATCATTAACAGCTGTCTCCTCAACCCTGGACTTTGCTGTACTGTGCTGCAGGGCTGGTGGGTAGTGCTGGAGGGAGGGTGGTCGTGTTGCTGTCGTTATCCTTATCGCTGCTGGTCTATTGCAGTGACAGCTCTGTCGACACATTTGACGCAAAGCCTGGGAAACCACCTGCTTCTGATATATAACACCTGCCATACTTACTTATGTCCTGACAGTCACTAGTTATTGTCGCCTTTAGTTTAGTATGCTAATCAAGAGCGCCGCTACCTAGCAAACTGGTCCCTAGATAGTGTTGTTTCCACCTATGGTGTTCTGTGGTATATCGAATAACGTCTGACAAGAGAGAGCGAGAGAGGCGGGACGACTAAAAAGAGGGGACAGAGAGGACAGAGAGGACAGAGGACAAATTAAAAAGACAAAAGAAAATGTCTAAATATTTCTTCTTTCTAAGGTCCAATCTATGTCTTATGGCCCTGCCTCGACAGACTACATTAAATTTTAGTTCTCTAATTCTAACCTCTAGTTTCTACACTTTTTGTCTTGAAATCAGTGCCAAAATACATGCATATGGATAATCATACATATTATTCTTTGAGGGGGCATCCACATCCCTTTTTCCGACTTGGAGCATCCCCTCAGATTCCATGCTATATCGAGGGGCTAGATGTCCCACAAAATAATAATTGACATGGGCCTGCATTACTCTGTCTCTTTGAACCAGGTTTATGCAATAATTATTTATTATGTGTTGGGTGTTAGCACACTCATATGCACAGATGTAGCAGCTTGTGTACTCTACAAGCAAGAGTTCAACATGGAATCATGCCACTATAGGGTCAAGCTATCTGTATTTCCACACCGAATGGCCTCAATTTCATGTACATCGCATCATTACCATGAATTTCGTAGTTATAATATTGATTTATTTTGATATTAGGGTAGCCATCTCTAAAAAGACAGCCATATTTTCATGTTAATTTCCTCTAAACATTGACTTTTTTCTGGATCATTTAGAGCAACTAGCCATGAGTTATGGTTAGTGAGGTTGCATCTAGACATCATGATTATCGGCCGATGATACAAGCACGGGCATCTCGTGCGAGTAATATTTTTATTCGCACGAGATTGTCTAGGAAACAGGACATCTGAGAAACAGGACAAAACCAGTAAATCTTGGAAATGGGACATGTGAAAAACAGGACTACACCAGGATATCTTGTACACAGGACAATAACTTCTTTTTTTTTTTTGCATAAGATTTTCTAGGACACGGGACACCAAATGTCCCTTTTACCAAATTTATTATTGTGCCTTATTTCCCCATAATTCTAGATGTCCTGTTTCCCAAATGTCCTATGTCCCGAATTCTGGGGACTTTCTTCATCCCATGGTACTATGGTAGATGATGACATTGTCCTGTTTATGGAATGTTATTCCCTGTGCTAAAAATGCCCCATTTCCCAGATCATTAGTCCCGTTTCCCAAATAATTAGTCCCGTTTCCCAAATAATTATTCCAGTTTCCCAAATATCTAGTCCCGTGTACCAGAACTTCTCATGGAGTCCTGTTTCCCAGAATTCTATGTCCCGTGTACCAGAAAATCCCGTGTGAATAGGAGGGTTATTCTCACGGGATACCCGTGCGAAATATCGCTTCCCATGATTATCCATAGGCATATGATTAAAGTGATGTTAATTTGATATTATAACCAAAAGTAGCTGCATAGTAAATGGAAGCCATAGCTTGCCCTTAAACATGAGTCTTAGGGCTGAGGATTATGTAGAGAGTACGGATACACTGCTGGGCACATATCAGAAACTCAAATGCAAAATGTCCTTGACCAAAGATAGTGGTTACCTTTCCCGCAGGCTACTAAAGGGATGTGTATAAGAGACAGGCAAATCAGTCCCGAACAAGTGCTGACTGACTAACATTTTGAGCTTATTTACTACTTTTCTGCAGATTACATGATGAGCAATTCATTATATATGGGTTTGGAAATGGTAATCAAAGATAGATAAATCATATTTGATGTAAAATCTGGTGTTTGTGTAGTTTACACTAGAATGAATTTGGGTAACGAGGATGACCTAGGCTACCTAGGGGTGGATATTATTTTTGAATTCCCCAGCTAAGAATATATAGGAAATAGTGGGTTGCAGCTCTGTTTTTCTTTCAGAAAGTTGTTGCACAGTGTATTCTGATCCCTGCATGGTGATTATCATTTTATTCCCTTGATTTTGCATTGTTAACTGCTATAAAGAATGACTCCTCCACATCTAACACCCATGTCCAGGTACCTCCACACTTGTGCAAAACAAATATGTGCCCAATGTCTTCTCTTACACTGCTCACTGTTGTGTACCTTTAGACACACCATTATTTACTCTCCATCTCCTGCAGTCCAATGTCTGTCTATCAGCATTAAGCGGTAAATCCACTATGACGCATAGGCCGTGCGTGCGTCTGAAAATGGAAGTATGAGGTCGACGCAGAGCCAGTCTAATGCGTCAGATTCTTGGAGAAAAGGACAGACACATGGGGTTGAGTCTGGATCCACTGTCCATGCATCTCCCGTGCATATTTCATGCATCTACAGATGGACGTGAAACGCATGAGTGGAAGCAGATTTTCTCGTGCGTGCTTCAACAAACTTATGAAAGTCAGACGCATACCTCATCAAAAGCAGTTAGATATTTCCATGCGTCTGGCTATGCTTCTGCTGATGCTCACTCCATCTAGTGTCAGGGAGACACAACTTCAAGTTCCTTTCCTTCCCGCACATCGGCGCCACAGTCATAAACGTATCATCTGACAGTCTGTCTGTACAAACAGAAAACCAAAATGGCTTCCCATAGGACCAAACGTGTCTCCAAAGAGGAAGAAAATGATGAAATCTCAGACAGGCAGGCTGTCCAAGACCCCAGCTTCTGCTTCTGCACAAGTCGACAGCGGCAGCGATGAAGAAAACATTCCTGGTACCCCCCAGGGTCGTAAGACTGGGGCTGGTCGAGGTAAGCAGCGTATATCCCCCAACCTGAAGGCCCAGATAAAAGACATTCTTATACACGGACAAGAAACTAAACGTCAGAAGTCTAGTAAATCCCTGACGTTCGAACAACTGTCAGATGACTCAGGAGATGGGGAGGTAGAATCTCAGTCACAATTCCCTTCTGCCTAAGATCAAGAGCTAAGTCCAAGGAGGATGAGCTTGATGTCGACAGCGACGACAATCCAACCAAGGAAGAATTAGATAACTTCTTGAACAATTCTCAAGGTACAATGGAAGGTGAGTTCTAAGTTTGAGTCTGGACCCTACTTTTTAATGTTACTAGATGTCCATAAAACACATCATGCAAAATATAATTTTTTTCTCTCCCAGCCTTCCTGATAGTGATTTCTGTTGCCTATTAAGCCAAGGAGTTGCAAAGCTCCCTTATCAAAAACATAAATATTTTCATCTTACCTTAACATTTGCATACACCAACAAAAAAATTACCAAACTCAAATATATTTACAAACCCATATAAAGTCGGTGAATCTAAATTTTAAAGCTTTCCTTTAAAGTCATGTTTCTGTAAATAATTTATTTTGTAATCAAATGAGTTTCATTGAATTTTTTTTCTGTTTTTTTTCTTTAAAGGTCATGGTGACTACACAAAACATCTACTTCTAGACAAAAATAACAGGTTGAAGACGAAGACGGTGAAGAGGTAGACCAAGATGCAGAGGACCTTGCCAACCTCCAATTGACTCTCATGAAAATGACTCCCTCCAAATTTGACTTGCGATTCGAAGATAAGGACATGGATACATGGTGGACAGAAGACCCTACCCCTGAGGAGACTCAAAGCAGTCTCTGGCAACAAGAGAGAGCTCTCTATGACATGAGGGCTAATGGCTACCAGGTGCCGGCTGTGAGGGATTTGATCTATGGAAATATGTCAGTTATTCTCAAGGTTTCCATTTACGCCTTTTAGTTGTATGTTTTTGTAATTAAATACTTAACAGAGGCAAATCAATAAAAACCTGACATTCAGTATTTGGTTAAGAGTTTCATACCTAAACATTTTGGAATAAAAAGAATGAAATTATTTTTTCAATTTTAACAAATATCTTGCTGCAAAAGTATCCTTGTTCCTTTTCCAGCCAAGAAAATTGAAGTCAGGATGAGGAGTCTCCAAAACATGTACGCCAAGATTATGAAAACTGCTCCAAGTGGTTCAGCTGCTGCTTGTAAAACCCCTCAACAGAAGGAGATATGCAGGTTGGTCGGGTTCTTAAGAAGTTACTTGAACCAGAACGAAACCTTCAACACCTACTCTGGCCGCAGCCTGGGGAAGGCAACGGTCAACTTGAAATCTATCCCAACGTCAAAGGGAACAGCTTCCCAGCCTATCAATTTAGAGGTAAGAGTGTGCATTTGTTTATAACTTGTACATGAGTCTTTACTGAGCATCCTCATCTGTATAAGTCAATATGCCCAAAAAAGAAAATCAAGTTTATATATATATATATATATATATATATATATATATATATATATATATATTTAACTGTTTCAAAAAATTAAAGTATGCATTTTGGGTAAAAAAAAGAGTTTCCCTTGTTGTTAGTCATGATTTCTAATTAATGCTGCATTTTTTCTGTTGAAGTTTAAGACGGGCTGAGATGTTATGGTTAATAATATAAGATAGAGTGCATAAATTTCAGACTGACGAGAACTTGGAGAGGTTGTCTCTGATACCATTCCAAGCTAAGCTCTGGAAGGTGAAGCAGGAGCAAGAACAACTAGCTCAAGAGTTGGATCAAGATGAGGACGATGGTGAAGGAGACGGTGAGGGTGAGGATGGGGTAGTCCTGTGTTCCATTCTACAAAAGAACATTATAGCAGTAACCAACACCTTGGAACATAGGCTGCAGCAGACCGATCTAAGCGTCTGAGTCCACCATGCAATCCACAGAAGAAACAGAGTCAGCCTGCTAAGTCGGGACAGTCATCCAGCTGCAAGGACACAGCCCCTGCTGCTTCTACCTCCAAAGGCAAAGGGCCGCATCAGACCTCAAGCAAAGAATAGGGGCAGGAGGATGGCTCCTTGAAGGGAGCAACTCTCTACAAACCCTACACAGGAAAGGAGACCTCCATGCATGGGGGTGAGAGGATAGGTCTACTGACTATGGTGTGGAAACTCCCTCTGGAGACTGGTACACCAGGCAAGGACCTGAACATCAAAGGGCCCGTGAGGCTGAGCTTGACAAAAAGAAAGCCGACAAGGCCAAGAATGACCCAGTCTTGAAGATGATGGGGAAAAAATCAGAAAACCTTGAAAAAATGGTAGATGTTTTAGTGTCTAAACCCAAACCCATTCCTCTGCCTCTTACGTCAGACCCTGTTTCAGATGCCCAATTGTGGGCTGACTCTTTGGTGAGACAGATAGAGCAGATGTCACCAAAAATCCAAAGGAATTTCGTGTGTCACGTCACTAACACAGCCTACGACGCTTTAGACGGTGGATGGCTCTCTAAATAATGTTGATTCATATTTTGTCGTTCATGATAATTATGTTGAAATGACGAAAGGTATCCAAGAACTCAAGACAAGACAAAATTGTTTCACTTTAAAGATTTCTTAGAAAATAGTTAAAAAAGAAATTTTTGTGTTTATTTATTTCTTTCATAGACTGCATGACATCATGTCATCAAGAAATCACAATTTGCCTTGGTTTGGGCAAGAACAAAAACTTTTGTAAAAGGATTTGTAAAGGTAGGGAAGTTTAATGCATTCATCTGACATAAATTTATTACCTATAGGCCCTACATGCATGCATTCCTCAGACATCTCACTCAATGAGTGTCACTGCCATCAATGTCAGTGTAAAATCAAGGTGATGTCCAGGCCACTATAAGGGGGCACTACTACTCTATCCTACCTATACTTTTTTAAAAGGGCCACTGCTGCCCTCAGGATCTAAAATGATGCATCTAAAATACCCCTGAACTGCTGCTGTTGCCTCAGGGAAGCATTCATAGTAATCCACAGGCTTCTTTTTGAAAAAGTGTGATATTTCCCCCTCCCCTCCTTGAGGTGTCAAAATTATTTTGCTCCTCCCCCAATCCACCCCCTCCCAGAGTCCCACTGTTGATAAATAACGAACACTCCCCTGGAGCACTCCACCACCCTGTTGCTGTTTTCACTGAGGGGATGCTTGGGGAGATGTAAAAGGGACCTTCCCCAAACTTACTATTTGCAGATTCTACAGTAAATAGCTGAGGTGACTCGATTGCTTTGTAAGATCATAAATTGGAACTATGATTGCAATCGATGGTCTCCTGAGAATTTGTGATGCTTTCTGAGATTTCTTTTTTCTATTAGGCCACTCACTAAATTCAGAGTGTTCTGCCTGAAACCTATTTCTAGTACACTTGTATACATATGGTTCAAGTTACAGATTAAATCAATATATTCAATATATCAATACATTCACGCTCTTGAACTATATGATCCTTAATAATAACTGTTCTCGATTTTCTCTTCGCTGACAAGCGTACAACTTTCGTTGTAAAGAAGGCAGACTATTAACTGTATTGGACTATTGATCTAGACAGTTTTTAAGCCCTTTCATGACAGGAAATACTTGTGTATGATCACTACCATAGTACTCCGTGTATAACTATAAGGCAAGGAAATGGTACATCCTGCATATAGGGACCCATACATTTTATAAGCTGACAGTGTTTGGCATGTTTCTCTGTTCATTTGTTGATCAGTGCTAGTTCTTTTTTTTCACTTTGCATATATCTTATCCTTTATTGCCAATTCACACCCACTATAATTATGTCCCTTTGAACCATTTCAATTTGATTATAGCCTATAGGCCTCCACTATTCATGCACTTTGGGGGGGTATCTCTCTGCATGATGTCATGCTGAGTGGAGTCAAGTGTTGTATGACGAAATATGACAAGGGGGGTGGGGGGTCAAAAATGGCGCAAAAATGCATGACGTTATTTGTATACAGCCCCTCATGTTGATGTTTATTCACTATGCAGGACAAGAGTTACATATATCCTGCCTTTTTCCTGCCTCATTAAAGGATGGTTCCAGTGTGTATCTTTAATAAAGGTTCATGTATTTATTGTAAATCTTACACTTTCTTTGTTTTTATCTGAATGATAACCATAGATACGTTTCACTTGAGAACCACAGTGTACATCACTTACTTAGATAAAAAGCAAATGTCTCTTACATTGCCATAACCGTCTACACACTAAAGTGAACCAACAGTAGGGCCAAAACTTAGCGCTCAAAGTAGAAGTCATGTTGCATGACAACGTCCCAACTCCGAAGGCAATTTCCACACAGCATCTAGACCTGCTGAGGCAATAGTTGAAGATCCTCTGTTGTAGCATGAGCTTGGTAGACGGATACGGCTTCATAAGTATCTTACTCATCTCGAATGCGTTGTCAGCAAGGAAATGATAGGGCAAGTCCCTGTTGTAGCCTGGGAAGGATGGGGGTTCTGGCATGTTAAGGGGGTTACCTCGGGCATCGATATCCTGAGCAAAACTTCCAGATAGTGCTATCTGATGCTTTACCTTCTGCTCCCACGTCCACATATGTGAACTTATAGTCTGCATAGACTAATGCAAAAAGGATGATGCTGTAAGATACTTTGTAATTGTAATAGTTTGACCCAGACTTCTTGGGCTTCTTAATAAGGACTTGCTTCCCATCCAGGGAACCAAGAACATGTGGCATGTTCCACTTGTTCTGGTACGCTTTGGCTATGGCTAGCCACTCGCCCCTCGTGGTAGGCGGCTGAAACATGAAAAAAAAATCAATGTCACAGAGAAGGAGGCTTAGACTTGCCCTTTACCAGATGGCTATTTCTTTTTCTCACCCACTCAGACTTCAGGAATTCTTTTTTAAATTATTTTTTAGCGCCTCCCACGCCGCGTAGCGGCGGTACCGCGAAGCGGTACAGGAGTGCGCTATGATGATTTCATTTGCCCCATGTGATGAGGTCTCACAATACAAAATAACAGCGGGAGGCGTTTTTTACTCGGTCACAACCGCATTTCTTGTTATATGGAAGGAAAGGTATATTACCATAACACAGACAGTATCCAAGTATTTTCTTTTTATAACATTTTTGGCAGAGATAAACTTTCATTTTTTTTGGTGACATCAATATTGTCTCATAATACATACCTTCAAGTAGGTTTCATGCAGGGCCCTGAAGATGGCTTTGCAAGTGTCTCTCACTATAGGTAGCACCATTGACTCACCTACCAGTTAACCCTGGTGTAGAGTTGTCACACTGTCTCCTGCAAAGGAAAAAAACATAATTAAAAATAATTGACTGAAATAATGTTTGGTGTTATTCAACTTATTTGGATATAAAGCGACTCACAATTTTAGGTCCATAAATTCATTCAAATGTAATTCTATCTACTTGTGAAGTTGACATTAACGAGAATGAAACATTTCCTCCTGTTTTAACCATACTGACACAAACTTCTTACCTCGTGTCAGATACCTTATAGTCAAGCTCAGCCTCTCCTCAGGTGTGACTGCATAACAAAAAGATGTGTCCTGGTATGTGACGTATGGGCACACCATCTCTAGCAGGTCCTTGTACACCTCGGGCGACATGCGTGTAGTCTTCTTGAACTCAGAAATGCAACTGAGCTGGAAAGAAGGGAAATATATTTTATTTGTGTGAAAATATTTTTTTTAGTTATTAGGTTTATTGTATTTAAGGAATTAGTTCATAGGGGTCCATTTAGACTCCAACCCATGAGTGTGCATCTGAAATTCTATTTTGGGACATGGTCTTTTCTTTTAATTGACATGGATTTAAAAAAAATAATAGAGGCATGAGACTAGGCCTTATCTTAAGACTGAGATGTGACATGGTAATGATAATCAATGTACTGGGAAAATAGCTATCGATTGACATGTGACATAGCCTTTTAGTACAATATACATGTTAAAAAGGAGACCTCCCATATATACCCCACTGACTTTACTGGTACTGCATGAAAGGTGGGGGGGACTTGAACTTATACATGTGATACAGTACACTACAATAAAGTGGTTATCCATAAATAAATCTCACCCACAGAAAATCCTCTTCCAGCCTAGCAAGGGACCTTTGCATCCTTTCCTCCTTTCTTGAACGCAGGTATGGGTGCATCCAATACATGTGCAACCTTTACCCCTTGTGGTTGTGCAAGATATAGTCGTCATCCAAATCATCATCCATGATCACATAGGCTGCCAGGTTCCTCAGATTCTACAGAAGTTCCTCTTCTATTGCCTGAGTCTGTGCCTGCATCTCATGCTGTTTTCTTTTGTGTGACATGATGTTTTTGTAACAAAGATTTCAAGAACACCACAGCCTTGGCTCACAAAGAAAGACCTAAACAAATGTCACATGACCACATGCACAGACAGACGCATGTGTAGTGGAAGTACTTTCAGGCGTGCATCTGCCATGCATCTGTAGAGACACACACTCATGGCTAGTGGAAGCGACTCATTCGTCTCCGTCTACAGACGCAGACACATGAAGCTGAGTTTTTTTTTTAGACTCATGACCAGACACATGGCTGAGATGCATGCGATTACCCCTAAAACTGACGCATGAGCCATGCGTCATAGTGGAGTTAGCGCTTTACACGGACAGTAGACCATGCATCACACCTCAATGCTTCCACCCTTTTGTATCAATTGTCTTCTTTTAGTGGCTATTTCTGCTGAAGCATCCTGATAGTAGCTCACGCTAGCCTGCTTGTGAAGCTTTTTCATCCAGCATGTTACTCAAATTTTTAAAACTGTGAACTGCACATTTATCAACACTTCTTATTGTATAACTCAGCAGTCTACGGCTAACTGTATCAAAAATCACTATGTCTTATTCATTTAGCCAGGGTTTGACCTCAGATAACATTAGTTATTGTATCATACTGGCATATCGCGGTTACATCACTCAACAAACTTTTTCTGATATACAGTTCCCCAGTGGTCGGGTGGTTGACTGGGCGCCGTTGACTGCTAACTGTGTCTATATTTGACACTTTATCTCCCTATGTCTAAGCACGATCATCCTAGCAAATGAAGCACATGGGACTACATGTATCCATATTATGTCGCTGGGGCAATTTTAACATTGATCTCTGACCCATCATACATAGCTCTGTACTGTTAGGGCCAAATTATTGGATGGCACAATAGTGATATTGTGATAAGTAATCAGAGATGATAGGCATTTAGTAACACATCCATTCGGTGTATACATGAGAAACTATGATAGAGCCAACTATGGGTACATAAACATTAATTTTACATACATACAAACCGTAACTGTTGTTGTCAAGTGCCCTTGTTCCATACTTTCTTTGTGAGATACATGTACACTTTGACTATAGTAGAGGGATGCAAGCTTTTATTGGGAGGGGATAGGGGGTCCCCATCTCGAATCACTGGCTTGAGCAGGCTAATGCTTCGTAGGGATAAGGACTGGGACTTCTATGCAAATCTTTGGGAGGGATCCAAATAATAATCAGCGATATGAAACATCTATTTGCAACTCACATATGCAGATTCATTACCTTCCTACACCTACAATGGGTTAGGCAATAATGATAGTGATGTTTCCCTTATTTTGCAATGGATAAAACAGATGTAGGCAGTGAGGAACTCGGTTGAATGGTATGTATATATTTTTGATGGAGGATATAGATATTGTATAGAAGGGATTAGTCGACTGACAAGGCAACTGCAATTAAATGTAGTCATCTTCATCTAGCCTGAGGATGATAATAGGCTACCTATGTAGGGAATTCTTTGGAAAAGGCATTGTCAATAGGGCTATAGATACAGGGGGCGGAGCAGCTGGAAAACTGAGGGAGGTGAGTTTTGTAAATCCTGCTAAAGGCCTACTTCAATATAATCTATAGTGAAATATGGAAAGATGTCGGTGATGCATCCCCCACTCCCCCCAACGACTCCGCCGCTACTGCCGTATTTATTCCAGGTGACTTGAGAAAGTAAACGATGCATGAATATCTAAGGCATCCATTAAGAGCCATGCTGCCCATATCCTAAGGCAGCATGTAATCTGGGCATGAAAAGTGAACTTTTTTCTTTCCTTCTTCTAAAGTGACAAGACAAATCATTACCTCCAGTCAGAAAGGATTAATCGACAATGCTGTTAGGATGTTGGCTGTAATAATTCATGAGCCAGATGCAGCCAACTGTCAGCCATGTTCAAGGATGTTTCTTTATGGGAGATGACAGTGTATTATCCCCCTCTCACTCTTTAATAAGCAAAGAAACATTCTATCCCATCTTATGTGGATTCATCCTTGATTACATATGATGAGTGCAATTTAAAATATTCATGTCTCCGTCAATTATGCGATATTAAAGTTGAATTAAAACTAGAGGAGGGTATTGAAATAGAAAATATGCTTATTCTTTGTGAACAGACTTGGTAATTCCCAATTATGTTAGTGTTCTTGTTGTTGCTCGTGTGTGTTTGTTGCTGTTTTTTGTTATGTTTTTTTGTTTGTTTTGCTTTATAATAAAGAGATGGCCTTGGCGAGCGAAATAATATGTGGGATACCTACTAAAAGCATGGTGAATATATTCTAAATATTTAGGGGTATATTGGCTCCATCTACAAATTCAAATCTGAAATAAAAATAGCTGTTACAGGGAAAGGCATGTCTCCCGACCCAAAGCAGAGAGATGGCTGCTGATTGCTTAATTGCATCTGTCGTGTTAGCTGTTCTTATGCATCATCCTCCTCCAGCAACAAAGAAGGTCTTCTTACGAGGTTGAGCTCTATCCCACTGTATCTTCTTTTACAGATTAGGCAAACAACAATTTTTTTTTTTTTGGACTCACTCATTGCATCAATGAACTGTTATGTTCATTTAAGTGAAGCTATAGAGCAGACCAAGTTTTATTAGATTTTTCAACAACAAAATAAGGAACAGCAACTACAAAACACAAAACATGACAATAGTCAATTTGTACAAGATCAACAACATTGGAGAGTTCAGGAGCTGGTCGACTGATCATAGTAACATACACACATGCATTTTTGTTATAAGATAGTATAAGATATAATGTACTGGTATAGTAGCTAAGGTTTACATAACATTTAACATTCATGTTAGTGTATTAGGCAGTAACATAATGGTAATTAGGATTCAACACAATTATCTGGAAGCGGCACAGTAACTACACCTGCTTCATATACTAGTTGTAACCAATTTTCAATTTCTGCTTCAAATTATCTATCTTCAGTATTTCAGTTTTAAATTTGACTTTAGTGATGGCTTTCTGGATGTTCTCAGGTAGGACATTCCAGAGCGCCACCCCTCTATACCATGGAGATCTCTTGTAATGCCTGGAAATTTTTCTTGGTAATTCAAAAACAATTTTATTTTGTGACCGTGTATTATGTGCATGTGGCCTTTGCTCTATATCTTTAGATTTTTTGTACATCAGACACAATAGAAGCATATCAAACCTTTTTTCCAATAGAGTTATATCACACAGCATATGTAATTCTTTAACATTGTAATTTTTAATGTTGCATTTTAGACATATCCTTAAGGCTCTATTTTGTAAGCGTTGTAAAGCTTTCAAACCTTCCTCATTACAGCTAGTTGAAATGAAGGAACAATATTCTATAATTGGTCTTATTGTACTACAATATATCTTTACACTCTGATCTTGAGTCAGAAATTTTCTTAATTTGGCAAAACGAAATAATTTATTACATGCATTTCTTTTAACTATTTTAATTTGCTTGTCAAAGCTCAGTTTGCTATCAATGTGGACTCCCAAATAAGGGAAGAAGGTCACTGTTTGAACAGTACTCTCATTGAATTCTATTTTTGGATCAGGACAGTACTTTAATTTAAATGCACTACATAACCACATAAATTTGGTCTTATTTGGATTTACTGTTGGTCTGTTTTCTAGAACCCATGCTTTGAAATGTTGAACATCATTATACATCTTATTCTTAATGGTCTCCGAGTCCTTTGCAGCACAATAGATTACTATATCATCAGCATACAATTTTATCTTACACGATTGCAACACATTAACAACATCATCTATATATAAAACAAACAACAGGGGGCCCAGAACTGAGCCTTGTGGTACACCATACTTTATACATTTCTTTTTAGATATTTTATTACCATAACTCGTTCTCTGTTGCCTGTTTTCTAAATAACTTTTGAACCACATAAAATTTGTCCTACTTAGCCCAAGCTTACTAAGTTTGACCAGCAATTTTGAGTGAATTACACTATCAAAGGCTTTAGAATCAATGAAAAGGGCCCCTGTTATGTACCCATTATTTCTATTCTCAAACAATTCATTTACGAGATCAAAGGTAGCATCACCTGTTCCAGTACCTTTTTTATAACCATATTGATTGTCACAAAAGGTGTTATTTCTTTTCACACTTTCACTTAAATGATAATACATAATTTTTTCAATATTCTTTGATGGCATTGGTAGTAGGGAAATAGGCCTCCAGGTTTTGACCTGTGATAAATCTCTATCCTTAGGTAATGGTTTACTAGGGCAGAGGCCCAGTCTCTTGGAAAAATACCTTTATCTAAACTAGTCTGAATCAGGTGGGTAGATTGATGTATTAGGCATAGCAATGCACATTGTAATATATCACCCCTTATGCCTTCAATCCCGGATGATTTATTTTTGTCTATTTCTTTTATAGCGTAATGAACATCCCATTTATTCACCTTAATGTTTGTTTCAGTGAAGTTTCCATTTATGAGTACATTTTCAATACTTTGATCATTATCAAGTTTACATTGATCATCACCAACCGCTGCAATATGTAGCTCTCTTCCAATATTGCAAAAGTACTCATTCACATACTCACATGCTACATCAGAAGCAATATCAATCCCTGTCTCATGGTGTTTCATATCGGGGTATATAATGGATTTATTATTCTTAAACATGTCATTAATATGCTTCCAGAACCTCTTAGGATTTCCATTACATTCATGTAATTCTTGCATTACTCCTCCAATTTGATTTGCTTTAATCTTTTTTCTTATTTTCCTTCTGCAGTCTTTGATATTACAGTTCGATCTGGGTGGGAGATATACTTATCGGTTCTGTACATGCACATAGTATTCCATAGCTATACTACACTGCTTTAGGACATGGATAGAGGAAACTCCTCCACAGAGATGTCCATTATATTCATGGAGAATTCTTTTCAGAAGCAGCAGCACAAGGAGTCCATTTCTGTAGTTTCTATAGTGGATTTGAATGGCACCATTTGCATTAGGATTTCTTGAGTTGCTCCAAAAATGGCTATGTTAGAGTTCTATCTGAGCTTGCATTAGGGACCATTAATAACGTACGCACCAAGGGGGGCTGGGGAAGTGGGTCAAACTAAATGCGTACATCTGTGCACAGGGAGGGGGTGGGCGATTTTGGCATACACATTGTGTACGCATATATGGGGGTACATGGAGCCTTTATTTAGGATATTTTGATGCTATTTCAAGGTGTTTTATGTGGACATGACGCTTATTTCCTGAACTCAATCGTCATGATTGTAGTTATGAATACCATCATTTACAATGTATTATTTACTTTCAATGAAAATGATTACTTTACAAAATGCTTTTGAAGTAATGTCCAAAAAGATATGGTTTCGACCCCCTCATACTCCTCCAAACTTTCTTAGGGAGTGGTCATTATTTATCAATAGGGGGTGGTGGTGGATTTTTGCGCAAAACTTTTTACACCCCCCCCCCCTTCGATACAAATTTTGTGCCCCCGTGCCAGAGGCACAGAGAATTTTCACGCCCCTCTGCAGGCTTTTTTTAGCCCCCCCCCTCAAGAGGGGTCTAAAATGTTTATGCCCCCCTTAACCCCCCCCCCCGTAGATATAATATGTCCACTGTCTTATACTTTATGGGGGGGGCAGTGACCTGAGTATCAACACAAGGGTGGATAGCGCTATACTTATGAAAAGCAGAGAACAGATCTAAGTATGGATTTCATGGTGAGATGGTGAGGTCGCCTTAATAAAAGGTCTGTGCACATGGGTACATAATTATATACACAGTCAACAAATGAATGAAATGAATGAATGCTGATTAGATACGACACCGCAATTTCAATCCATGTAGGAAAATGAATTACAGAAAAGAAAATCATTTTCAGTAATTTTGTAAATTTGGCACCAGGGGCTTTTGACTGTGTCATAACACATCTTTTATAATTGTCTGAAGACGTCATTGCACTGGGATTTTACGTTTCCATTCTCAAAGCAATCCGACTTACTGTTAAAATGATGATCTATATATTCTTCATTACTTTCAGAGATTACAGATATAGCTCACTTCTACACGTGTCACAATAGGTGGAAGTCCTACTCTAATGATATTGAAGCTTATGCTCTACCTTGAAATTGTGATCCCATATAAAGAGTCATACTTTCCTGATGAAGTTTTATAATATAGCCTGATGGAAATAGAAAAGCCCAGGGTGGCTTAGGGATTTGCAAAGAAACTGAATTAGGTAGGATTAATCCAGAGAAATTCTTGAATCTACATATATAAGATGATTGTGCAGCTTATTCTAGAGAACCCAGATGAGAACAAGGCAATGTGCTCCGCCCGTCATTCATATATACACAAATGTATATGTTCGTCACCGGTATACATTTGTACCGAGTTTCGAGAATTTGAATTATTTTGTAAGCTCATTGATCAAGAATAACATATATAAAATGATGCCCCTGCATCAAAGTTCAAAGTCAACTGAGGAGTTCCCTAGTCCATCTCAAAAAGGGTTTTGAATTGATCAAGAAACCGACATTGGTCTATGTAGGCTAATAAAAGTGGCAATTTTAGACCGTTAGCATGCATTGTAGGTTAGTCATCTTATCTCATGTTATATTAACTGAATGATGTAAACTGTGGATTTTTTTAATTGCTTAACGGGGATGATTGGGTAGCTTTTGTTTGGGGTGAATATAAGCTCCCAACACAACTTGAACTAATGGGTTATCCCAATTTCCTTTTAAAATCAAGGGAAAAGGGTGACCCGACTTGTCTCAAATTCCAGACATATCTTTCACCTGTTTGTGTCTACTTGTCATAAATACTGATCCTCTCGACTGTCTTAAAGTCTGGCCTGTGAAATGGACACCCAGAGTACCATCAGGAGCTGGGCCAAGTAAAATCCATCTGCATTTAAGTCCGAAGTAAAATCCATCTACATTTAACTCCGAAGTAAACTCCATCTGCATTTAACTCTGAAGTAAAATCCATGTACATTTAACTCCGAAGTAGAATCCATCTGCATTTAACTCCGTAGTAAAATCCATTTGCATTTAACTCCTAAAGAGCCGCATAGTCGTGAAATTCTCTATGTATCATCACCTGTAATCGAGTTACTCGCACTTCAAAGATGCAGCATGATGCACTGATGAACTATCGGCACTGGTGCTGCATTAGTGGAACAGAAATTGATGAATATAAAGACTTGCACCACTAGTGGCATCATCATTGAATCCTAACAGCGTTTATCACTAGATCTAGTAGGATTCAAAGCAACTGCGTCATTTTCTTCTCACAAGCATCACAAAATGCATTTTTAAACAGGATTTTGTCCTCCTTACCTTACTTTCTTTTGGGCTATCAAAGCCGCATTCCACACAGAATGGTGGTTATCAAGGGTGTATGTATTACTTATGTAACTGTTATCTAAGCTGGGCCGTCACTGTCCACGATTTCCTAGTGGTGAATTAATCAAAGATCAGATGGTGTGAACTGGGATTGTTCTATTACAGAATCTAGAATAACCTGGTATCGAAATAATTAATTCTAGATACCAATCTGAACAAAAAGCTTCGTGTACGGAGATTCCTCATTCTTTTCAGAAGGAAAGGTGAATAAGGTGCCACTGGATTGTGACTATAATTAGCTATGTCTATGGGTCTGTTTTATTTCAGCAGTTTTGATAACCCCACATGCTCTATACTTGATTCAGCTAAGATTCTGTAGATGGCGCACTGATCACGGGTCAGGATCTAGGTACGAAATAAACTGGCAGCAGTGCGCTCCCCTTCACTTCACGACAACAGGCAGAGTAGGAGTGAGGGAGGGGTATTATACATCTTTCTGAATTTTTTTTTCGATATTAGCCTATATCATAATTATTATAATGTAATCGGGGACTTAGGCAAGTCCAGGTACAACAGGAAATCTGTTCCACAATCAGGAACAAGTAAGCAAACAGTATTGCGCTACACACACACACACACACACATATATATATATATATATATATATATATATATATATATATATATATATATATATATATATATATATATATATATACGTAGTCATAAAATTAAGTGTGTGTTTTTTTTCTGATCTCATTCGAACTAGGATAGCACGCATGCTTATCTATACTAAAAGTTTAGACCCCCTGAAAACCTCATTCATAAACATTCATGCGTCTCTGCCTCAGTCAACTGAAAAATCCGAGAAGCTGACAGTTATGTCACAGGATAAAAGACAGTCTGTCTAAGAGCTTGAGATGGGTGAAATCAATGAGGAAACATCGACTACTTCCTTGCAGAGAACCCAGTCACTTAAAGTTAGCCATGTTAGCCAGAAATGATAACTTCTCTGTAAAATGTAAAAGATCGCTTGGTCCCAATACAACCTGTCAGGGAAAACTCGGCAACCCGCACGTCAAGATGAAACTGACCCGCGCCAGAACAGACACCTACACAAGCATGCCTGTCATCATGGTCTGGCTTTTTGGTACATGTATAAGTGATAAGACCTCTGGCATGAGGACCTTTAAGTGTGATCCTCGTGTAGATCAGGAGGTTAATTCAAAACATCCTGGGATCACAACCCCTGCGATCTTAGGAATTATTTTACCTTATCCTATTAAGCGATCTTAAGATTAGACTGCGTTCACATTAGCCAGCACTAAGATTGCATCAATCTTAGCCTCAGCCCTCCTACACTATTCCAAGAAGAACTGACTAGGCACAGGGGTAAGAGTCCCAAAATAAAGGAATAGCTGTGGAGTCACTCTTCTTCACAAGAGTGCTTATACCCATGCATTGTTCCCCGTCCCCATATGGGCTAACAAAAGAGCACAGGGTGCAGTTGACCCCTGTACAGTATTCAAGAGTTTATCCCATGAATGTATGATTTATGCTTGCCTAGTAGAAGCATTGTGCCCTCCCCCCAGGACAATGAGAGAGAAGGGAAGAATTACCTTACAGTGCACTTAACGCATGAGTAGCCTAAGAGCCCTCAAGGACACTCAGCAAACGTCCTCCCTCCCCTCTATATGTATGCAGCAGGCTATTCACTCTTTCGATCAGGAATGTTCCCTCTAAGTGCTCTTGTACTCAGGTGAAACTACTATGCAATTATTTCACTAAGATCGCAGTGATCTTAGTGCTGGAAAAGGAATAGTGAAGTGATCCCAGGACTTGCTATTCCTGAGAGGCCTGCAACAACTGCATTAGATAGGGTAGACCAGCCAGGTCTTATGATATGTGCCTACACTAAGATCGCTGGGGTTGCGATCCCAGGATGTTTTGAATTAAGCTCCAGACACCACAGTTAACACACACTAAAGATGTTCAGCTAAAGGCTCTAAGAACTTAAAGAATTATGTTTTATTTGGAGATATCAACTTCTAATAGTAGACAGGTCCTGGTCCTTCGTTTAAATGCAGAATAAATGAAAGAATTTCAAGTCAACTCATTGCAAACTACCTCTCATAATCATACTCATATAGAATCTATAGATAGCCTATGGTTAATTTGGCTGGGTGTTAATGAGAGTATCAAATGAATGCAATTCGATTAATTAACTCTTCCTTTACCAAGGTGTTTTGAGCTGATTTCTGGCCTCAAGGGGATGTCATTAGAGTCTACAGATGAGGAGAAAGGGCCCTCCAAGGTAAAATATGACATTCAAAATTGAAGTCATCAGCTTTACTATGATGTATAACATGTGCAGATAGCATCTCTGGTCTTGGAGATATTGCTTTATGAACATGGGATGATGCAAATATATCGCTACAGCAAATAAGCTCTATCTCTCACTGCTTTAGGTATATCATGCATCTAATTTGCATAATTTGTATAATGATCAATTCATCATTAATAAATGACCAACTTTTTTCATGCAATTGTTCATAACTTTGGATATATATATATATATATATATATATATATATATATATATATATATATATATATATATATATAGTATCAATATGCTCTTTTCAACATATAAATCCTAATGGATCATGTTATCAATTGATATAAAAGAAATTCTAATTGGAATGTAAATTTTGTTGCTATGGCAACACACTTTTATGGGAACCCTTATTGAAGCCTCATTTTGGATTTATAATGTTCCATTTACATTCCAAATAGGCTACCCTATATAAAAAATGCAAGAAATAGAATGTTTTTGACGGGACCACCTTTTTCTATGTGAAAAAATACTTAAAAATTAATTTTGGCCTATTTTTCACATTTCTGGCCATTGTAGCTCCCCTAGTGGGTATACCCAGTACTAAAAATCCCGCAGGGAGGTACCTTTCTCCTCATCTGCCCACAGGGAAGTTAAGATATGAACGCCTAGGGCCACGTGTACGGGTAACGTCATAGGTCACATGGGGGGTATTCCCATCTACCAGTAAACAACTTGTAGGCTAGGCATTTTTGCCGTGTAGAGGGTGTTCTACACATACATCTAGGGGGAATAAATATATAAAAGAATTTAATAAAGTTATAAAAGTAACAGGTATCCTATATTAATAAATAGATTTGTAACTACGTGTTGTATGTGTAAATCGGCCCAGGTCTAATTATATCACAAGGTAATTAGCTTTTGTTGATGGCCCTTAGTCCATTCAGCTGGAACCACATACTCCAAGTGTTAATAGCTTCACACGGGGACATTTTATCTTAACCACATTACCTCTACCTGTACTGGAACCTGTACTGGTAGACCTTGCCGTTCCCATACAGGTACACATCCCAGGTAGCAAAGGTGGTGTGGCCCTATTGTGGCCAACACTTTATTTGGTGTGGCTTCAGATGTGGGCCGCAATGGGCTAACCGATGGGCTGCTGACAGTTTCTGTCCTCAGTGAGGTGTGTGGGCCACACTGGGCTAACCAATATGGGCACAGATCAGTCTCAGAGTGGGTTTGGGTTCAACATGGGTGTTTGTTGTGGCTGAAAGTGGGCTGCCCACTTTGATCACATGGTGCCATCTGGTCAAAATTTATCATTTTAGGGTCAACATGGGTTTTTGGTGTGGCTGAAAGTGGGCTGACCACTTTGATCAGGTGGTGCCCTCTGGGATAGATATTCTAGAAAATCTATTTTTTCCTCATTTTCTAAGATTTTGAACCCTGAAAATGCTCTGCTAGCCTCCAGGTGTTAGCCCCTCCCTTTGGCCTCCATAGTTGGAGGGAGACTAAACATACTGTATTACTCTCCCCATCATCATAATACAGTAGAACCATCAATTTAAAATTATTTGGCCAAGGCATGTCAACCAGACCTAGTCCAGTAACATGCTAGCCTTCAAGTTCATAGTGCCTCCCAATGGGTAGCATACTTCAATATAAAATGATTACCACAGGAATGGTGTAGTCACATTAAAAACTGCTGACATCACCTAACCTTGCACATTTCAAATGTATTTTGCCAGTAGATCCAAACTCTGAGAAATTTTGTGTACTGTTATGATTTATATGATTCATTAGCCTATTTCTGTTATATCATACTAAAGAAAATCAATACTGACATGGGGGGAAAGCTGTACATCAGACATAGGGGGGTCATCTAGTGTCAAAGTTGAGAACTCCCAGCTCAAATCAATCTGTGCCCAAAGTGTTTGCCCATTTTGAAGCGGCTCTGTGCCCAAATCAGTAAGCCTCATGTGGCCCACACAATTTGCTGAGGACAAAAACTGTCGGGAGCCCAACAGTCTTAGTTCAGTTTGCCCTATTAGGGCAACTCAATGTGGCCCTGACTGGAAACCCATCATTTGCCCAACCTAAAACCATGAATAGTATTCTGCCCGCTTTGAACCAGCTTATCTGAGCTAAAACTGAATTGGCCCTAAGCAGGCTTGCTACATGGGGTCCCAATAGGGAGGTTAAGATATGAATGTGTACGGCTATGCATACGTGTAACGTCACGTGGGGGGAATCCCAAGCTACCAGTATACAACTTGTAGATTTCACGTTTTCAACGTGTAGAGGGTGTTCTAGACGTACATCTAGGGAGAATGGGCATATGAAAGAATTAAATGTATGCATACATAATTGTAATAGGTATGTCTGAATAATGAATAGACATTTGACTGTCTGTTGTAGATGTCAATTGTCCCAAATCTAATTATATCCCAAGGTAATTGGGTTTTGGTTACACCCCTTAGCCCATTCAGCTGGAAGCACATACTTCAAGTGTGAATAGCCTCATATAGGACCATCTCACCTTAACCACACTACCTGTACCTGTACTGGAACCTATACTTGTAGGTCCTGCCGTTCGCATACAGGTACACATTCCAAAATCTTAACCTCTCTAATATCTAAACCTCTCTATTAGTTTTTAAAAACTGTTGAAATTATTTTGATATTCCTACTAGCAGCTGTATAGTGGTGTTTTGAGCTAAGCATATGGGTAGAAATTTATGGAATCCTGATTGGCTGTATCTATCATAATAAGGGAGATATATAAGATCGTGGTTACATAGCATGTATATCTAAAAAAGTGTTGATTTATTCAAACTTCAAACGAACATATTTCAGGACTCCCTCTATCAATTGGGATGAAAAAGGAACACACTGTAGGATCTTTTGGCTATTTTCAGATTTTTCAAATTCAATTGTCACATGGTACATATTCCATTTGGTTACCATGTCAACCAAATCACTGTGGCTGTTGCCATGGAAACTGATATTTTGTCTAAAACACGCCAAAATACTCGAAAAAAACAATTTCTGAGAAAATTTTGAGATTACATGCATATTTGAGGGAGATATAGGATCCTCAAAATCGGCCAAAGATCGGCGATTTTTTTTTTCGCAGTCGGTAAAGGAAGAGTGTTTTAACCCCACCCCCTCATCGAATCCACCTGCCCTCTGCTGATTAACCGATCATTTCCTTATTCCACGTTTGCACAACCATGACCCACATTTAGATTTAGCGTCTAACAACTAAAGAACACCCTGTGACATGGCCAAACTCCAACGTTGGTTGGCTCCCAGGAGGTTACTTCTCCGCCTTGTCCATTTGCCAAGATCAACTCCCGCTGTCCCGAAGCCATAAGTCAACGTGAACAATTGGTGTCTGCCTCGACGTCTGCAAACATTTAGTGACCCGGTCCCCTGCAAATACCCACTTCTCTGGATCAGAGGGTGGACAATAACAGAATTGGCCGTGGTGGTCTCTTGTGGTTGGTTTTGTTGGTGCCTAAGGGCTCTGCTTTCAGAGTTAATCCTCAAATAGGAGATTAACATGTGTAATCCAGTTATACCCCGGGGGAGTGTAGAGTGGTAATGATCATATAAGTATTACTTGTCACTAGGTGCTTTATGAGCCAAAACCTGCAGGCATTTAGGTAGCTGCCATTTTCCACCAACGTAGAGGTTAGCGTGTGCCGACCCTCAGAGGATGCTAAAATGTCTGTTTTTACCTTTAGTTGATTGGTCCCCCCGGTTACTGCTCAAATATAAATTACATGACCAAAGTTTTAGGATTCGCTGGAGTTAAAAGAACAACGACCCTGTGTGCTAGGTCGAGTAACCGGAGCTAATTCTTTGTTTTTGTTGTTGTCTTTCTTCCAAAATTCTTCCATGTAATATTTACATGAAATTTTGTTGTTGTTGTTGTTGTTGAGTAAGGCATAAATATTCCACTTTTAGATTATGAGGTAAATGGTACGTAATCGTTGTGGAAATGTACATGGTATCGTAGGAGGTTTTTTCTTTTTCCCCCTTTGTACTGTTCTTCATGTATTTCATTGATTTATTAATCTGTTGCTTGATAACTATCAATAGAATTGTTGCATTATTTATAGGTGTCTGTTTGCCGTCATATTTGGTCAAAATGACTAACTTGATATTGATGAATGTATGATTTCCTGACCAATAAACATTTGGAAGCTCAAACTCTGAAAAGGAATGCTTAACATATTTCATTGAAATTGCTTTTATGAAAAGAGGAGAATCTCTAAGCAAGTCACAGATTTATTTCATATAGCCTGAGTTTGTTAATAGTTACTGAGATTGCCCCATTATAGATAGATTCCCATGACAGATCAATCAATCAATCAATCAGAATAAATTCTAGTCGTGAATACAAATGCCATACCTAATACCCCCCCCCCCCGATACAGCCAACATGCATTCAACCTTCCCTGGAAAGTGACTCCCCAATACTGTTATTGATAGAGTCCCAACGGATATTATTTGTTGAGTCATTATGTCTTACTGAAGGGTTAATATCAGGATATTAGGTCAATTGCATATTAACCCATTTCCGTACATGTGTCAGCTAGGGGGTCAGCTGGTTATTGTCGGATAAATACGAGAGGTTTACGACCAGACATAACCTCATAATTCATAGCAGAATTAAGTTGCGTGGGTAGACCAATGCACTGAGAAAGGGAAAATCATTCACAGAACGAAGTAGTGGTTACATTCGCATCAGAGTACACGTATTTGGAAGCTGCATTATATGTATAATCTTCAATGGGCTCACTGGTTATCAAACATCTGATGTAGGAGTAGGTGAGACATGTGTTGTTTGTCTTTTGTATTTCCCCCAGTCAGAAGAATATAAGGTGGGTGCATGGTATGTGGGGTTAGGTTATCAACAATTAAGACGAAGGTTATCAACAATTAAGATGGATAGCACTGCAAATCAGTATTTAATCAGGGGAATAGCTCCATTACTATCTGCTATGAATATTCGTCAGAACTGACGACTTTATGTCGTTATAGAGATGGTATCATTGCATCATCCATTTGGCATTAGTTCGACATAAGTGCTGACTGTAACCATCATTTTGAACGCCCTTTTAAATAGACTGCACCCGAGACTGCACCCGAGACTCAAGAGGAACATAATTATATTTGTAAGGGTTTGTGGCCTTACGGACCTGGGGGGTTCGGGTCTTACGGTTCGGAAAGAAAGAGTAAGACAGTATTCCAAGTGTATGCCAACGGTTAGGTTTATTACTTAACGCACACTCACGGCTGCCGGATGATATCAAAGAGGCAGCTAATATTAAAAGACAGTGGTTTACATGGTGTGGAGGCCAGAAGGGCCTCTGACGTAGCGGCTGAGCCCTGGGCTTTATATACGGACCCAGGTGTTCGTCGTCAGATGTCCCCACAGACCCGGATCGGTGCTGCCACCTATCCGGAACCTGAGGAACGTCCGACGACTCGACTCACCCGCCACGTCAGACGGTACCCAACTCCTATGGTTTAGTAACGTGTACCTCTACACCACTCCCCCAGACATTTAGGAGGGTGTTATACATATAATATTACTAGGATAACATTTCTACATGTCTAAACCTTTAGTAATAGAGGTACAACCATAGGTATAACATTAACACCAAATAAATTGTGAACCGGATGTCATATATATATATTCGATAGTGAAATGTAGTTACATATAACGATTAGGATGTTGAAATATTATACGAATTACTTGAAGAAGAGACAGTTATGTGAAACGGAACTGTCTATTTAATTATTATACCACATAATATTGTATTATATTTCAGGTATAATTAATAAGACAAGTAATATGAATCGTATACATGTGATGATGACAGCTATGTGTAACAGAACTGTCGATAATAAAATATATCACATAATAACATCCGTATGTGTGTTTGTAGTTATTAACACCACATTTGAATATGTAGTCTTAAAGAAGACTGTTATAGTAACGTCACTATATAATGACATGTCGTATATTATTATCATACGAATCCGTTAAAGATTTCATGAGTAGTACGAATAGGGTTAATTATAACATACACTTGAAAAAAGAAAAAAATTCACGGTGTGGTAATGAATATAATAATGATATATTATCACCGTGTATCTAATAACCTTTATAGCACCAGATCAATATACTTATTATACAATTTGTCTCGCAGGACAATAATATGTGTTTTCTGGTGAGGTTTAACGGATCTTATAATATGAATACTAATAATAATCAGAGATCCGTTTCAAGAAAATATCTATGTACCCGTATCATAATATGTATCTAGTGGATATGCACATACATATAATATTATAGAAAAATAGAGATATGACATTATATACAATATACAGGAATTATAAATGCTGCTGAAGTCTTCTGCTGTATCCTCCGGGTACTAGTAGGTAGGTGTGGTCAGCTAACCACGGGATGGACGTGCTAAAGTTTATAGTTTCCTTATATAGAGTGAACACGGTAGTTGATTTTAGGGCAGCTACCCACAATCCTCTAGTAGTGCTAAAGTTTGTAGTATATCCGAATGGTGTAGATTTGTAGAATAATAGTCCGGATGTGTCAACTATGTAGAGAACGTAATCCTTTTTAAGCTTAGTTGACATAAGTAAATAATAGTCCGATATAGGTTGATCCGGAAGTAATAGTAGTAGTTGATATAAGTCCATTCGGGAGTACAGATGAGTTGTAGAGGTAAATCGTAAAGTCCATCCTAGTAAGTGGTTAGCACGGGTAACAGCAGGAGTCTGGAACTGGCATCCGGATACGTCTCACAGCAGCAAGTCTACTATCGGATTGTTCATGGATGAAGTTATAAATTCGAATAGGCTATTCAGGGTGCAATAAAAGTTATACAACCTGAATTATATAATAGACTGGTCAAAGGAACCCGGAACACATACCATAGGTGTTCATACACTAGTGAATAAAACATTCGCAGACCTATAGGGTTCCGCAAAGACTATATCTGGTCATTTGGTGTTGGGAAAAAAAAAAATTATGGAAGAAATAACCCTAGCATGCTTAAACGGATTTCTTAGCATGCTTCTTCTTCAGAAGAGCTAGAGCCGACTCGGGAGTGCCGTCCCACTCGTCCAAGTCGACTCCGAACACCCTCATGAACTTAGTGTTCAGATTGGTGTTCCGAGTGATCTCCTCCTTTACACATTTCTCCAACACGTGCACATCCATAGCTGCTTTTTCCTGGGCAGCTGCGGCAGCGACCTCCTGGGCTTTTACATCGTCCCGGATGAGAGTCTCGAGACGTTGCTTTTCAGCGTCGCCCACCTGTTTCATGCACAACAGAGTTTCGTTTAGGAGACCCTGATGAAACTCGATCGCTTTTTCACGAACGCACTTCTCCCAATGGGTGTAGATGGCCTTCTGGACATCTGCCTCCCCTTGGCGAGACTTCTCGAACCAAACTTCCGCATTACCGGTTTTAATGGTAATAGCGTCCTTTGGTTTCTCAGGTGCAGCGACAGCCTTGGGAGGAGTCGAGGCGGCCTGTGGACCACTTCCGGGTTTAGGACTTCCGGACACACCTGTCGTTGGTACACAGAAGGCAGGTGGTACATTCTGTTTCAGTCCCATTTGCAGGTACATGTTTAACTGCTCCTGGGTAAAGGTAACTGGTGGGGCGGCTGGAGCGGATGCAGATCCGGCGGCAGCAGATGCGGTGGTCTTCTTTGGCATAAGGCGACCATCCTTTCCTACCACCAAGGTCTGGCTCTCAGGTCCAGGTCCCTGGTTTAAGGACGGAATGTTTCGAGAACTCACTTTCCCAGGTTTAGATACGGCTCCAGCGTATCCGGCAGGTTCGGGCTTCTTGAACACCGGAGTGCCCTGAGCCTGCTCTGCGGGGTGCCTTGCCAGAGGGGACCTGGAACGGTCCTCTGCTCTGACTTTCGGTTTAGTTGTGCTCTGACCATTAACGTTGCCGCCACGGTTCTGATCTCTCCTGCTCCTTTCACGAGCTCTCTTTGCATCCTTTCCGGATTCCTCGCATTTCTGCCAGAGAGACTCGTGCATGTCCAGTTTACCCTTTCCAGGAGTCAGGACTATCTTTCCTCGGAGTTTCGAATCCTTGGTCTTCGGAACTTCGCAGAGGACTTGGTCCCCTGGTCGGATCTTAGACCAAGCATCCTCGCTCAGACTGTCGAACTCCTTCATGAGTTCCTGATGAAGCTCCATGATGTGCTTCCATGCCCCGTCCAAACCTTCTGCGTGGCATTTCTTCTGGTGTCTAGCCAGATCACTACGTTGGTTGTATTGCACCTTAGTAGTACACTTCTTGCCCTTCTTACCATAACTCGGATCACAGATGTAAACCGGGTGATGGTGGAAGTGGGCCTCTACCAGATGCCGTTGGAACTGGGCTGGAGTACTCCAGGTCCGGATCGAGACATCACTCGCATCCTGGCAGATAGAGAAGGGACAGGACTTTTGATCGTCGCCGTACCACTTCTCTAAAGCCCAACGCAGCTTCCTCCTCTGGGTATAAGTGTAATACCCTTCGGTGTGGTTTAGCATAAGCCACATCTTTCGATAGGCTTTGCTCGGATTGGGGTCCTCGTCCGAAAGACGCATCCAATCTTCATCATCCGACTCATCGTTCTTATTGATTGAGTCTGGACAGGCATAGAGGGTAGAGCCGTCCTTCTTAACTCCGTACGCACAGTCGGAGAAACACGTCGGAATCCGGGTTTTGAATCCGGATTTGGCGTTAGCCCAACGTTCGGCCTCGGTTTGAGTTGATGGAGTGGCCTTCTCATCATACTCAACCGAGGATTCGTGCACCGACTCCTCGTCAGACGACTCAACCTCCATGGCAGTACTACCAGTGGTTGAGGTGCTGGGTTTCGGCTCGGCTCTAGCAGAATCCGGGAGATTCTTGAGCTTCCGAGCAGCGGATCGTCGGTTCTTACTGACCTTCCAGTCTTCCTCCGGTTCCTGGGTTCCGGATGTGCTGGAGGTCGTGGCTTCTACTGGGGTAGTAGTGCTGCCGGTAGCTGATGTAGCACTGGCGGAGCTTCTGGTGGCAAGCTTCAGGTCGGGGATAGGAGGTGCGGGTGCTTCCGCGGCCCTCTTAGCCTCTTCCTGTGCCTCCTGTTCGGCAGTCATACGGCGGACAATAACCGTCCGAAGGGCTGCAGCTCAGTCCAATCCGATTAGTGAATTGTTCTGGACATCCACCAATTCCTGTTCGGTTATGTAGTAACCGTCATCCCACTGCTCGAAGTTAGCAGCGGCCTCCCGGAATTCCTTAGTGGTCCGGCACGGCGTCCGGGTAGCACTAGGGCGTGGGTAGGTCTGGCCATCGGTATCCCAGACACAGCCTACCCAGTTGATGTTCGTAGCCTTGACGTTCCACAGGGATTTGTCAGGCTTCGGATACGCTCCGAGCTCGAAGGCTCGGTTAGCTGCATACACGGTTTCACGGAAACCAGCGTCCACCATAAGTCCCCGTTGGAACCACGGCCAGTCTCGAAGCCACTCGGGAGGCATCCTGGTCAGCTGTTCGGGAGCCATGACGCCCTCGATAGCTATCCTGACTTTCGGGTCCATCCTGACTGGTGTCCCGTCCGCGTAGGTCACTTGTGCCTGCAGTTCCGGGTGGACATACAGGTAGCGACCATCGTAGCTAGCTGGAAAAGGCTCCGCCACTGCTGGCTTCCACTCATCCTTCTGTCCGTCAACTTGGGTAGTTTCGGACTCTGTCGCTGCGGGTTCAGCACTCGCAGTCGCTCCGGATCCCTCGGCCGGGAGTGGAGATAATAGTTTCTCTGGCTCATTTAGTGAGAATGAAGCCAGCTTCTCCTCGAACGAGCGATCCGTGGGTTCCTCCACGTCCATCATCTCGCTCTCTTCCTGTGTAACAGGCGACAAAGCTTCCGGAAAAGCTTCTGCGGACGGAGTCAGCTTATCCGGGTCACCAGATAGCTTGGCTGCAGCTACGGATTCCTCAGCCATGACTGGGGAATCGCCCACGGGAGTAAACTACTCCTTTTTCCGGCTTTTACGGCGCCGGGGCCGACACAAACGGAGTCTGTCTACCAGGAGACAGACTCTGGAGGAGCAGCGGGGGGTTTGCTTAGCCGGTAAAATCCAAGAAGGGAGCGAGCTCGACCGTCTTAGACGTTACCGAAAAACAATATGGCGACAGGCCAGCATTCGTGACGTCATTTCCCCGTTGCTTCGCGGGGTCACGAGAGGTCAGCCGAGACTGGACACGGTGACGTCATGCGGAAACGCACGTGCTACAGGCGGTACATCAACAAACTGATTGTTTTTAGGTAATTATCGCTCACCCCGATGACTCGTCTGGGGATTTAAGTGGAGATTATGGAAAGCTTAAGCAAATCCACCGGATTATCCGTCCACTACCCATTGGTACATCATGCGGGGGCGACAAATAAGCCTTTAGGGTCAGTTGTCATCCGTTCCTCTAAATGTAAACATTACACTCGTTGTGTATACAGGTTAGGTCACTGCAGTCCTCTGGGCAATTCGGGGGCTGCGGCGAACGTATCTCCCCTTCTCGGATAGTTCTTTATCGGACCTGACAGTCTGAAGAGCTTTCTCTAGGTGCTTCTTAGCCTTAGAAACACCTTTCCTCCTCTTTTTGTCTTCACCTGCCGAGACTTTTTTAACTCCCCCACGCTTAATCGGTGTTGGCGTGGGTGTCACTGATTCGGAACACTTTTTGGGTCTACCACGGCCGCGCTTCACTGTAGTGTTCTCTACCTGGTCTATTATGCGATTCTGGTTCAGGATCTTTCCGGAACCTTCACCATACATTTCTGTGGAGGTCTCCCTCCCAGACCATTTCCTTAATCTAGCCACATTTGACTTATAAAGTCGACCAAGATCAGATTTAATAATTACGGTACAATCACTGATAACTTGTGTTATAGTAAAGGGACCGTCCCAATTAGACGCTAATTTTATGTGTCTAAGCGGTTCATGTAACCTGAGAACTCTGTCTCCGGATTGGAATTTCCGATGCTTTAGATCGGTATCGTATCCTACTTTCTGCCATTTGGCACTTTTCTCCAAATCAATTCGGACAGACTCATATGCTTTTCTAAATCTGTCTCTTAAACATTCCACAAAAACTACATGGCAAGGTAGTTCAGGGTCCATCCCTACGACTCCAAAAACTAGGTCAGCAGGCATTATCAAATCCTCTCCGAATACTAAAAGGTTCGGAGAACAATTTGTACTTGAATGTACCGTACTGTTATAAGCATGTGTCACAAAATGACATTGCTCATCCCAGTCATCCATATGCTCATTAACGAGTGACTTTAGGACTTGGATGAGGGTTCTATTGAACCTTTCCACCAATCCGTCGCTTTGTGGCCTATACGGGTTGGTTCTAGTCTTGCAAATAGCTAAGTATTCGCACATACCCTGCCAGAGATTTGATTCGAATTCTCTGCCTTGGTCACTGTGTAACATTAATGGTACACCGAAGCTTAGTACCCAACCTTTTACAAAAGCTTCGGCACAAGTAATTGCTTTGTGGTCCGGTAGTGGAAATACTTTAGTGTATTTCGTATAATAATCACACACTACCATCATACAGGTATTATCATTAGCGGTTGTATTAAATCCACTAATAATATCTACCCCGATTCTTGCGAATCTAACTCCGAAAAGTTCTTGGGATAGGGGAAGTTTGCCCATCCCGGGTCCGGGTTTGTTTTTACAACAATCCGGACAGGTGGTTACCCATCTTTGCAAGTCCCATGTCATGCCAGGCCAATAGTATTTCTTGGAAAGTCGTGCTAGCGAGCGTTTCCTTCCGAAATGACCACTGGTCCGATGCCCATGACAGAAGTACATAATGTCATGTCTCATAGCATGTGGTATCACCACTTGCATGATTCTCTCACCATTATTACATGGCTTCCAACGGTATAACACGCCTTTCCGGACTTCAAGCTCGGTCCATTGAGCAAGAAACCTTCTCATTTCTCGATTTTCCAGAGAGACCTCTGGTCTAACTGGACGTATACCCTTTGGTACTAATTGCAGTAGCTGCGCAGTTATCGAGTCAGCTTCCTGGAAATGTCGTATGTGATCCATAGACCAATCCAGTATACTGGCAACTAGGGGTACGAATGGTCTTCGAATCCCTGCTAACACTGCCCTATGAGCTCCACAATCAGTACAATCCGGATTATCACATTTCCGGATTGGTATTCGAGACAAAGCATCAGCATTTAAATGCTTAACTCCGGGTCTATGCTGAATCTGTTGATGTTCAAGCCCATATTCGGATAAATGGGCTAGCCATCGGCCTAACATGCCTTCAGCATCTCGGAAGTTCAGTAGCCACCTTAAAGAGGAATGATCCGTACGTAAAGTAAAGTTCGTTCCCCATAGAAAATGTTTGAACTTCTTGGTATATACGACTACTGCTAACAACTCTCTTTTGGTTGTGCAGTAATTGCGCTGAGTCTTGCTCAGTGTGTTGCTGGCAAAGGCAATCGGTACTTCTCTCCCATTTTGGACTTGCGAGAGAGCTGCACCAATGCTATCATCACTAGCATCAGTATCCAGTATGAAATGATCCGTTTCATTCGGATATTGCAATACGGGAGTACTCGTGAACAGGTCTTTTAGCTTTTGAAAAGCGGTTTCCTGTTCATGCGTCCAAGGAAATTTTTCCTTGGTACTTCCTGGAGTCCAGTTAGCTATTGCTTGTAGTGGGTAACTGACTCTAGAATAATTCGGAATAAATTCCCTGTAATAGGAACAGAATCCCAAAAAGGACCTCACTTCCTTGGGTGTTTTAGGTCTATTCCAATTCGTAACTGATTCGATTTTTTCCGGATCAGCCTTTATTCCTTCATCACTGATGATGCGGCCCAAATAATTTATGGACTTTCTAAACATGTGGCATTTCTTAGGTTTCAATTTGAGACCATTAGAAATAATACGTTCTAGTACCATTTTCAGGTTATTAGAACACTCTTCGAATGTTTTTCCGAAGACTATGACATCGTCAAGATATACAAGACATCTTTTCCACAATAAATCATTTAGAATTGTTTCCATCATTGCTTCAAATGTTGCAGGTGCATTGCACAGTCCAAACGGCATTACATTATATTGGAATAATCCAATATGACTCGAAAATGCAGTTTTCTCCATATCTGAAGGGTTCATTCCCACTTGCCAGTAGCCTGATTGCAAGTCTAGGGTACAAAACCAGCTGTTTCCCCCTAAGGAGTCAATGGTTTCATCTATTCTCGGTAATGGATACGAATTCTTTTTCGTTATTCCATTCAACTTCCTGTAGTCTATGCAGAAACGGATAGTACCGTCTTTCTTTGTTACCATACACACAGGACTACTCCATGGACTATTGGAAGGGACTATTACATCCTGTTCCAACATCTTGTTTATTTCATCCTCAGCTACTCTCTTTTTTGCTAAAGGTAACCGTCTATACGGTATCTTAAAGGGTTCGGCATCTCCAGTATCTATTTTATGTAATACTTTATTTGTCGTACCTAGTTTTTCACCAGGTTTGGCAAAGGCAGTATGATACTGACAGAGCATATCATAGAACTCTTTCTGGTGTTCCGGATCCTCTAATGAAGTTTCTTCATACAACTTAAGTAAGTCTTCCGAAATTTCATCATCCCCTGTTACCTTCTGTAAGCTTAGCTTACTATCCGTTACAGTTTCCGAAAGGGTCACATTTCCAAAAACTTGTCCCTTTTTCAAGTAGATAGTAGTGTTTCCAGTATTGGAGACAGGTACTACCGACCAGGATGCATTCGCTACTATCGTGTCTACAGAATTTAATCCGATACTTGATAACGTAACTACATCCGGTTCTATCACTGCAGGCTTATTACGCATTGCAGGATCACTTTTTACAAGCACATCACAGGCTACTCCCGGAGGGATTCGCACAGTGTGTGCCACACTAGCCATACTGCTCACTTGTCTCAGTACACATCTAACTTTTACGGGATACGGGTATCTCACACTCAACACTCCTGTTTGGGGTTCTAACACAGCACCATACAGGGATGCGAAATCCAACCCAAGTATACCCTCATCTGCTATATCCGCAACGGTGGTGCTCATGACATAGTCATGGATACCATCCAACTGTAGTTTCACACAAGTTCTACCATACGTTTGCAAGGTACTGCCGTCGGCCGTCTGAGCACTTCCTCCCGATTTGAGAGTCTCATGTTCATCCGGTATAAGATCGTAGAAACCCCTGGAGATACAAGAGTGGCTAGCTCCCGTATCCACAAGGAATTCGGCAGATCTTCCGTTAACAGTGAGGCAAACATACCACCGCCTTCCGTTTAGAACAGAGGGTATGTCCGTGACAATCGGAACGTCATTTTTCGCACCAGGAGTCGATCCACATCTTTTCAGGAATTCAAGACAAGGATGACCCGGGGGCAGATGGGCACCACAGACCTTGGCTAATTCATAGCCGCCTGCCTCGTTACTGATATTGGGTTCCCCTGTGCGCCCGTGGCACCTGTTATATCAGCTTCCCTAACCTTCCGGGTGTCTACAACCACCTCGGTGTTAGGCGATCTTGTTACTAAATGCGAACTATCGTCACGGATGGTGATATTATGGCAAGATTTGTCACTGGGATCCCCTTCTTTGCCCCTCGGGAGATCCCTTTCTAGTTTTCCTCTGTACTTATCCCAGAGACACTCTCCTGTTTACGCGGAACAGGCTTTTCAGCCATACATTCGGGAGCAAAATGCCCCAGTTTCTGACATCTGAAACATCTCCTTTGAGATTTATCAACTCTTGGTCTCCTTAGAGCTTCTGTTAATCCGGCTATTAATGTTTCCATCATGTTAGTCGGAGCAACAGTGGCTGCTACAGTTGAGTTCGCCGTAGAGGCTACACTGCCATGTTGAGTTGATCCGGAAGCTGTTTTACCAGCAACAGATCCTCCTCTCCCTCTCGAATGTATTTTCCTATACCGCTTTTGTCGGTAATACTTTCCAGCCACATGGACTGAACCAATATATGTGGACAGATGAGGGGAAAGGGTCCTCCGAGGTTAAACATGAAATTTAAAATTGATGTTATCAGCTTTAAAATGAGGTACAACACTTGTAGATAGCCCTTCTAGTCTTGGAGTTATTGCTTCACGAAAGTGGAATGACATGACTCTATCAATACAGCCAATAAGCTCTATCATTCATTGTTCTAATCAAATCAGGCATCTAATTAGCATAATGATTTAAATAATTGATCAAAAAATGACCATTCCTTTCCATACATTTGGGCATAGATTTGGAGCTAGAAGTGGTATCTTTATGATTTTTTCAGTGTATGAATCTCCATGAATCATTCTATTGGTTGACGTTATTTTTTTTTCAATTTGGAATATAATTTTGGTTGCCATGGCAACACATTTCCCTGAAAACCCTTATTTAGGCCTTCTTTTGAATTCAAAACGTTCCATTAGCATTCCAAATAGACCGGGAGTTCCAGAAAATAGAACGTTTTTGAGAAAACCATTTTTTTCTATGTAAAAAAGTACATAAAAGCTATTTTTGGTCTATTTTTCACATTCCTAGCCTTTGTAGCTCCCCTAGTGGCCAAATCCAGTACTAAAAATCCCGCAGGGAGGGCCTTTTCCCCTCATCTGCCCACATATTCTCCGTTTTCATCGGAGACATATTCATCTTCCTCATCAACTTCATTCGATTCAACCGGAGCTAATTGGGAAGTATCATATACCGGAGCAGGTGTACCTCCGTATTGGAAAGGAGCTGCTCTTACTGGACTAGGTCCAAGACCTACCAAACGTTTCTTCATGTCATGTCCATCAATTGCTATGAACAGATCACTGAAGGAAGTGTCATCTTTCCAGGAGTCCCACACCACTTGCTTATGATCCGGATCTCGCAATCCACTATAGAATTGTATGAACAATTCTTGTAGATAACAATCATCGTCATGAGCCCAATTTGGACGTGCTTTCGAAAGCAAGTCCTGTAGCTCCAAACCAAAGACTTTGTGTGATTCTTTAGGTTTTTGTGTTCTCTTTTTAAAGCTTACCCACGGATCTTCTCTAACGATTGATCCGAAAAGGTATGCGGCACATTCGACCAATTGATCATAGGTACCGTATATTCCGTAAGCTGCTCTCCATTGGTTGAGAGCTACTTTTCCGCCTTTATTTAACCAACAAATCAAATATGGCAGAGCTTCTTCTTTTGTCCATCCACTACAATTGACTTCGTCGACAAAAGCTTGATACCTGTCCTTCCATGGATCATTAGAATCATATGGAGGGGGTATCCGTGCCTGCCTACGTGCCGGATTATTACATCCGCGTAGTCTATCTGCTTCTCGCATGCTCCAGTTCATGACTTCCATGCCGTCCGCTCCCTTTCGGTAGCAGTCAATGCCAAGGTTTTGGATACATTGGCTCCTATCAAAGATGGTTTGCATCCCTGCAGGCATAGAAGTTCTCCTGTTTGGTTTCCTGCCATCTCCTCCTGATCCTGATCCTCCGGATCCGGATCCTCCTGGGCCGCCTGGAGGGTTCCCTCCTGGTGGACCATAATTATTATAGCTTCCGGATGAACCACCAGGACATCCACTATTGTGACCGGTGTTTCCAGAAGACGCATATCTAGGGTAAGAATCATTTTGATTCCATCCCTGGTTATAGCTATTACCATTTTGATAATTACCACCTCCTGATGGATTATAATTATTTCTATATCCATAGGAAGATGTTCTTGGTTGATAAGTACCGCCATTAATATTGTTTTGTGGCGGGTTTGGTCTCGGAAAACGTCCATCAGTAGGACCATTACCAGAACCTGGGGTTGGATTTGATAATCTTGGTACTGCTGGTGTACTGTGGCCGGGTTGGGGGAAATATGAAGGTGGTGTCAACATATGCCTCATTGGTCCGGGTGCTCTTGGTTGTGCCACGGGTGTATTATTATTATTCCCTGTAGCACCATCGTGAGTCGCTTTGATTTTGTGACTCAAATCTGGTATGGGTGGTGCCGGACCTATCGTATCCAGCATTGGAATTACTGGTTTAGATGCGGTTCCATTTACTGCAGCATTATCCGGTTTCTTGTAGATTCCGGATACCACATTCTTGTCAGCCCCATCATCAACGAATGGGCTGTATCTAATTGGGGTTGCATCTTTAGATGTCTTTCCCAACATTGTAGATACCACAGCTGGATCTATATTACCTATAGTTAACTGGGCTGCTTCTACATATTTATCTAAAGTTATTGCAGTAGTCTGCAATTCCTGAAGCTCGTTTGTGAGTTTCTGTCTATCCTCCTCCAGTTGTTTGTTGTAAGCTATGATGCCTACCCGGATGGTTTCATTGTCTTCAGCTTGTTTACTACACTGAAGTTTCAATTTATCCAACTCGTCCTGATAATGGCGAATTTCGGATTCGAATTTTGTCTTATCAAGGTTTAGTTGGTCGTTCGTATCTATGTATGTTTGGATACGAATGTGCCTATTATCATATTCTTTATTGAATGATTCTCTCATAGATTGAAGTTTTAGTTCTTCATTCTCGAGTTCTTTCATGTACTCGCTCCTTCTGGCTTCGAATTCCTTTCGCATGCCAGTTAGGTCCTCTTCCATCTGAAGTTTTTCATGGAATACTTCATCCTTAGCTTTGACCAAGGTATTTAAATTCTCGTTCAAAGTTACATAAGTTTCATTCAACAACAGGACATCCGGTCGTTTTAATTCCTCACCTTCCGGTACCGCATAGGTTAAGTCGCCATCTATAGCGCTATAATCTAATATTGGTAATTCGGGCCTGGGTAACTTGTAAGGCAGCTCTCCGAATGTTACCCTTTTTCGCATTGGTGCCGGATGTTCCGGGTTAGTACTACCACCAACTTCGAACATCGAATCACTTAATTCGTCAACAAGCGATTGTTGGCCTATTAAGTTACTATGTCTCTGGATAGACTGTTCGCGTCGTACAGAGTCTGGCAGATTCTCTTCACTATCATTATAGTGGGGTCCGGGATCTCTCCAAGATGCTGATTCCGCATCTTGCGAGTCCGAATGGGCTTGGAGCATTAATGATCCATTTCCATTCTCTTGGGCAAGTGATTGCCCTGCTGGGTTAGCTTCCCTAAGGGTGTCTAACCCATGTACTAGCCGTTCGGACGTTATAACGTCCGGGCTATACACCAGAATTAACTGGTCACGGCACCAGTGTAAGGGTTTGTGGCCTTACGGACCTGGGGGGTTCGGGTCTTACGGTTCGGAAAGAAAGAGTAAGACAGTATTCCAAGTGTATGCCAACAGTTAGGTTTATTACTTAACGCACACTCACGGCTGCCGGATGATATCAAAGAGGCAGCTAATATTAAAAGACAGTGGTTTACATGGTGTGGAGGCCAGAAGGGCCTCTGACGTAGCGGCTGAGCCCTGGGCTTTATATACGGACCCAGGTGTTCGTCGTCAGATGTCCCCACAGACCCGGATCGGTGCTGCCACCTATCCGGAACCTGAGGAACGTCCGACGACTCGACTCACCCGCCACGTCAGACGGTACCCAACTCCTATGGTTTAGTAACGTGTACCTCTACATATTTATGCACTACGTGAAATATATGAACGGTAATTAAACGTGATATATAGATGCAAAGGGAAGGTGTAAGGACCCCTTCTTCATTCGAATAGAATTCAAATAAGAAGGGTTTATTCATTTGTGATAGCCATCTCTCAGAAATGGGCCTGTATGCGTGTATATTACCAATCCGCTGACCCATAACTACAATTTCAAATACAGCCATAAGGTTTTGATAAGGGATGTGCCATATCTTGACATGCCTGTCAGAGAGTCATCTGAAGTGACAGCTTTTATACTGGTTTGGGCTTTCGGTGCATTATGAAATAGGGCCCAGACTTTTCTTTGTCCATATATGCATCTGGCATTAGTCATATCTATCTAGATCTCACAAGGCGATGGAGGGAGGAGGCTTCTGGTTCAGATCGAGATATCAATACCGATATCCTTCTAGACTGCCAGAACCACTTGGTCAGCTATTATCAATGATTTAATGTCTGGACCAAAAAGCTTGCGTTTACTCGTTTTGGGAATAGTTACTGGTGCATATTTGAGAGTATTTCTGTGCGTTTGCGTGCTTTTGTGTTGTTTTCCTTGTGTGTGTCTGTGTGCTTGTGTTTTGGTTTATTTTGTGTGTTTTCTGTTGTTGTTGTTGTTTTTTATTTATCTATTCACGGTTGACTGAACGTACAGGAAGTATAATTAAATTGTAAGAATAATTCCTCGGGTACTTTTCGAATAATCTCAATTCTGAAGAAAAAAAAGAGAATTCTGAAAGATGACAATTTGAAAGGGGGGGGTTCTGCAATTTAAACTCACCGTACATAAAATATAACACATGACTTTGAATACAAGACTTGATTTATTAGGAGTCACCCCGAATCATAGATTATAAATCATTTGACCTGAAACCCATCATTTATCTATTGGCCACCAGCTGGTCTGGAGCTGGTTCCTGCGACCCACACTGATAAGGTGGGACCAGCATGTCCCTGGAAGTGGGTGTTAACCAGGGACAAGGTACCCATCATGGTATGTCTTATCAGTGGGGTTTAGCTCAACCAGCGAAATTCAAGATGGTGGCTCCACTAGGCCTCCATACTAAGTCCTATTATCTATAGGGGCCTCACCACAGGGGGTTGCTTGGCATTAAGTGTTATTCTACATCATTATGAAGGTAATAAGTCCGACTTATCGTGTACGATCTATCGGATGATAAGCACACGCATTTTGCCTTAATAGTATACTTGAACCAAGTTTTATTGTATCCAAAACTAATCAGATTTAATCTTCCCATATATCAAACGTTGCAATGATAAGTAGGTGGTTAGGAGTTCTGACCTCTGCCGGATGGGCGTACAATTCCTATATACATTTAAATGATTCATACGTTTAGCCCTGGTCCTGCCACCGGCCATGTATTTGAGGCAGGAGTTCTCTGTATGATTTGGCAACCAGAGGCGTGGACAGTTTGGGTTTGGCCATAAAACCCTAGAGTCAAGACGGAGGTCCGAGTCGTGACGATCCATTTACTCTTTTTTCCCTTTCCAGCTACCTTTATCTCCCAAGGTCTTACCTCCTGTGCACTCTTCCTCGCGACCCCCTACACCTCATCATCTTGCCTTCCTTCCGTCACTACCTCTCTCTCTCTCTCTCTCTCTCTCTCTCTCTCTCTCTCTCTCTCTCTCTCTCTCTCTCTCTCGCTCCCTCTCTCTCGCTCTGTCGTTGCATCATAGATTAGTATCTAACACCCTAAGGAGTTACATGCATCGATTTTCATCTAAGATTTGTTTCGTGATATCGATGGAAACTAATCATGTAATTGCATGGGGAAATTGTATATTTATGGGGAGTCAGCCTTTAGTACATGTTCGGTGAATGAAGAGGCGCCTTTGATTAATTCTGAAATTGAAATTATTAAATACTGGGCAACACAGGAGGGCCTATCTATATGCGGGATACTGACTAGTTGTGTATATTCAGTTTGGAGTTGTGTATATTCAGTATGGTATATTTAGTTCGTTCTAATCAATTGATTAACCAGAGTCATAATGTGAATAATCACCATTAAGTAACAGTATTCTTGATACATAAATATCAATTCTTCCATTTAAACCTATGATACACCTACAGTTACCCACGTAGAATAATTTTACCTCTTTACTTCTAGTCCCATAGGTCCAACAATACACCCTACGACCCACCCATGCAGTCCAGACCCCCCTCCACAAAGTAAGCAATGGTTTAGCCAACACTCCAGCCATCGAACGGCCCTGACACGAAACCTGTATTAAGGGCAGCTACCTGAGGTGCTTGTCTTCTTTGGATTTCCTGTGAGAGGCATGTACCTTCAGAAGGCACAGGTGTGAAGCTGTGATACTCAGGGTGAAAAGGTGTGACTGTCCATGGTGTGAAACGTCTCTGGTGTGGAGTTGACCTTGGATATTGGGTATAGCTTACCTGTACATGCCATTTTTCGAGTTGGATTAATGGTATATAGCGAACATTTATTAACGCCGGGACATGTCACGGACACATGCATCATATTGGATATAACCAACAAAACAATAGGAGGATAGCACAGGATCTTTTGTAGCAATGAAGTACTGATCATCTAAGAAGCATAAGGATAGACATATAGCTCCTGTCATGCAATGAGGCATTGCCCAGAGATGTAGAATTTACTCTACTGTAGAGGGATTTCAGCAAATCAGCAAAAGAGACATGCAAAATCATTCATATCATGCTAATCAGCAATGCCAACATACCTCTTCACTGCCATTGGAGTTGATGAATGTTAATGGTATACAAATATTCCTTTTCACTTAATCTCATCCCATGTGTTTCTCAGGTTTAGTCAGTGGAGATGTTTTGCATGTCCAGGGTCCATCTTCATCTGTCATAGGACTAAGTAGAGCCAGAGACTTTATGAACTAATTTATAAACAAGTCAATGAATAGGTGCACCACAGATGTGCTATTATGCAATAATACGTGGCATACAACTGTGAATGGAAATACAGAAAAGCAACTGCCCACACCTGGTTAAAACTACCCATAAAACTACCCAGACTATTGTACTCTTGTTTAATTAAACAAGTCGCCCATACATGCCAATGTATCAATGGGAATTGTATGACAACTGATGTTCAATAGCAGGACAACTCAATGTAAACTTGTATTTTGTATATAGCCTACTCGTAGCCTTTCGTGGATCTTACTAATTCTGGGGAAATTCTGCATATTGGCAACCACGGCTGTGCCATTGGTATGCACTGGTGCATGACATGAAATAACACAGATAAACACTGGAACATAAGGCCTGACTACGATTCTAATATTCCATCCTGAATGAAGTCTTGCCTTTTTTTCCACAATATTCGTAATGGATTGTACTGCCTATGATTGCCTATAAATATAAAGGACCTGACAACTTAGTCAATGTCCACTAAGCAGTGCCTACTCCATGCTATGCCAGCATTAGCAAAGATGGCTGCGGATCTAAATGGCTCTGTGGATCCCAAGTCACCTCCAGCTGGTAGCTGTGATTTCATCATAGTAAAACATGGAGGTGAGTTTTGTCTTAAAATTCATTTCTCTGCGTGGTATAGCGTTTTCTATTGACACGTCATTTCTTGGGCCTATACCCCATAAATATAATGATAACTGGCTCTATAACTGCATATTCGAGTCATATATGGACATCACAGTTCTGCTTTGCCGTGTAGGTTATCCTGATTTGGGATCAATCATATCAGTGACTTTCTAACTCTAAAAAGGTTGGTCACCTCCCGTGTAGACACTCTATATAAAACAAAACGTTACTAAGTTTAGGCCCATTCAAACAGTGTCAGGTTTTTCTGAAATTTAAGATAATAATCACCTATAAGAGGATAAGTTATTCATACGCAGGTTTTTGAAGTACTGATCCATGGGATTCTTTCAACCAATTGCCCTAGCACTTGGTGCATAGTGAATGCTGGGATTACCTCGTTCTTGTCTCTCGAATGGATTAACCACTAATCTGTAGGCACACTTTATTCTACTGATTACAGGCTTAAACTAATTCACACTGGGCTCCTAATGAACATGCTCTAACAACTCTACTATAATTGAATTAGTAATCAGGATAAAACATAGGACTTTGATCTGAACATTGGAAGTATCACATGCACACATACATTAGATTAGCTGGATGGTGTTTTAAGCATTGACCATGGGCTGAGGAGGGACTGGGTGTACTGCTGGTGTGTATGGAAGAATAATACATCACAGCTAGTTGGTTCAGTCGAAATCTGACGTTTACTTGTATCGAACGTTATGACAATGGAAAGAAGAAATAGTCCTTTACATAAAAGAACGTTTTTTTCGCCAACTATGATCGTCATATCCTTACTATCATAATAATTCATAACAGACTTAAATGTATACAATACAAATTGTAACTGTTCTACTAATGATGATGTAAGCCTGGCTCTATATGATTCGTGCGTGTATACATGTTAGGGAAAACGGCCCGATGAGCTACATAAACAATATACCTTATACATTGAAACAACATATAAAACCAAACACTATGCCTTCAGTGGCCCATTGGTAATTCGACCAATGTCCTCAGGCAATGAAGTGCCCTATAGCTTTGTGAAAATAATAAATCCCTGTAAAAACAACATGCATATACAACGTAAAGACTAACAGAGCAAGCATGGAAAAATATGCAGCTACTCAAACAGCCAAGGGTCCATACCTAGAAATGAAAGGCATTGCGCTGAGGTCAAATTTAGGGGTGGAAGTTAAGTGTTTCCTCCATAGTTTTGCAAGGCATTTCTCAACAATGCTAAATAACACTATTAGGAAATGTCCTCCTGATCAGACAGAGAAGGCTTTGGGGTGGAAACATAATTGCTGCTCACCCTTATCCTATATCATAATTCAAATGTTCTTTTTATGAAACGGTTTTCCAATATGGTGAGTAGCCAAACAGAAATGATGATCTGGTCATCCTAGTGTGGAGTACCCTTCCTATGTAGCTGCTCAGACCTTTAGGAGCTTGTCGATAAGACGTGGACTGTTATCCCTTACACATGGAGGAGTAGTAAGCATTGCATAATGTATTCAAACATTGTGAACACGGCTTGTATTCAGATTAAACAAGGCATGAAGGGAGGCATCTATTACCCACCTGTGTGCCCAGGCATTAGTTACATAGTTCAAGTTTCTGCCATTGACGGCTTTGATAATATCCCCCAACACTGGAGCATGGAGTGGCCTGGAGGAGGAGATTTGGGGCTGAGTACCACGAGCACCTACTCCTCTCCCCCTGTCGGTGTGAAAAGAGCCATACCAGCATTTAGCTAATTCATAGGTAAACTCTGACTCACTTAAGACTTTTGAATTAGTCAAGTTTGCTCTTGAGGAGGCAGTTGTTGAGTTAGGTGTTGGTATTTGTTTTTAGCTTGATATATTAGATGTGTGGGTGCAACTAGAGGGATGGTCTACTGAAGGAGGAGGCCGTAAGCAGAGACCTGTTTCACAAGGAACATGTACGAGTAAGATTGATGTATGAGCAAGATCACTTCTTTGGTCATGCTAAGATTGATCATAGGCTTCTTAGGCTTAGGGGAAGTGTTTCAAAAGTAAATGGGGAGTGAGACTTACTGGCAAAGGGTCAATGTAAGAGTGATGTATGACCAACATAAAGTAGCTGATTTATGGGGAAGGTTGAGGGTACACATAATGTGAAAAATCCTATCAACAAGTGGAATCCCACATCATTTTCTAATGCATGAAATCAGGCATATATCAAATGGAAATTCCTCCTTTTAATACCATTTTCTCTCATGGAATTATGAAGTAAAGGCACATTCTGCACCTAGGTGATCAATCTTACTAGCTGGATAACTGGCCTGTGAGTGACCTTATAAATGATTTTGATTACTGTTCCTATGTCTAATTGACAGCTGTTTCTAAAGGACCAGTCTTATGTTCCAATATGAGTAACAGCTTGTTCTGAAACACTAGCAGTCATTCCCAAATGACTGATCTTAAGTGGTCACTCATAGAGTGGAAAGATCGATCTTAAATAAAGAATGCTTGTGAAACAGGTCTCAGGCCACGTAATCCATTGCTGCATGTGGCACCAACGGCATCGAGTAACTAATAGAACATTAATGACATTGTCTTTCCAAAGGATTCTTAATGAGTAAAGCGATATGAACGCACCTTAATCATTCTATAGCGTTCCTACATACACAGAAAAAAATCCATGTTAGTCAGTCTAACTTAACTTAGTCAAAATGCCCAAATAATCTTAGTTAGTACATATGACTAATATGTGACTAACAATGTCTAGTTCATGTTAGTCACATTGACTACCCAAATCAGTTTCTCTCTCCAACCACAATCTGCTGGGAGTTTCAGGCAAGCTAACTTATCTTAGTCACTGTCACTTAGTCACTTTGACTGAGATCTCTTAGTGACTTTGACTAAGCTATATTGGCATAGTATTGCCTTTACACACCAGGTGGCAGCGTGGTTTGAAACAGGATTTTTCTGGTGGCTGTGTACCATAAACTATTCGATGGATGTCAAAATGATGGTGATTTTCAGGCGCTGTATAATTTTGAGGCTTTCACAATTCAATATAACATCAAGCTTGGCAAAATATGTCAAATAGTTTAATGATTTGTTAAATAAACTAGGTAGACAGATAATTACACCTTTTCTGTGGGAATCTAGATAAGTAAAATATCCACAGATGTATCTGCCTCTTTGTGGGAAACCCATAGTAATTGACTCCGGGGCTCTAATGAAAATGATGTGAGGCATTTCACATGTATGCTTCCTAAATGATGAGATAATTATTTGTGGGATGTGGATCCTATACAGAGCTTACACTCACCATTATTAGATTGCATACTTAGTCAAAACCACTGAGGAATCTTAGTCAAAAGCAGGCAAGCCAAGGCAAGTTGGGCACTTTGACTAATGGTTAGTAGTATTTGACTAAGAAAAACTTGGACACTTAGGCACATGCTTTTGACTAGGTATTGTTAAAAAAGTAGCCTTTTTGACTAACATCTGACTAAGATTTTGAACATTATTTTTTTCTGTGTATGAGGTATCACAGCTAGTAAAATTTCCGTATAGAAATAAATCCAATGCCGTTCTATCTAACCGCTCGAGAATTAGCCGACCTTTCATGCTCTATAAATCGAGAAAGGTCCTTGTGAACATTTCTATCCGGTTATACAGCAGAGTCAAAATTCAGTTGCACAAGAATCAATAAGCACAGTACACGTATGGCCAAATATTTTTATATCAAAAGAAACTAAACCATGATGATATGCCTAAAAGATCCAGCCGGATGGCGCAAGGTTAGGCAGTGTTGCTGATAACCTTTTATCGATGCAGGCCTGCGTCCTAGCATATCTTGTGCAGGCCATTTCCCTCTCATGCAGGCCAAATGACTTAACATATAAGGCACTGGTATGGAATTCATCATAATTGTTTTTATACATATCTTTGCTTCTAATTGGCCGATTTTGGATAATTCTTTCACCATTAGAAAGCTGAGATCATGGTAGGCCACTGACTTCTAAGGCCCATACGCTGGCCATTTAGATTCCACACCAGCAATAACCGGCGTGCTGGCGTCATTTCGGCAACATCGTATAGATTTAAAGGCCAAGTAGAGACCAGGTGCATTGGAAATGCAATCTGCTCTTTGTCTCAGTTTACATTATACACATCAAACACATTGGCGTGGAGATGCATGTCAAATAGAAAACAAACAAATCAATCAGTCCCATGGCCCAGCACGTGCACTCCTTCTGTGTGCCAACCAGTGAAGAGGCAGTCATTTCAAAGTTACATGGTAACAGGGTATTAATGATAGACAACCGGTATTAATGAATCCCATGGTGTGCATGTTTCTATTTTTCTATGTTTCTATATTTTCCTTGGTCCAGCCTATTTTTTTTATAGATAACATTGTTGCACCGATGTATTTGATTCTATAACCATGAACAACAAGGAGCAACGTGGCAAATAGGCAATTGTGCTTAGTCCTTTTAATGTTGGCTTTTGTATTCAACATTTCCAAATGCATGCGTGGTATATTAACAAACATAATGGTATCCAAAAAAAAAGAATAAATAAATAATGGTATCCATGCTTGTCCACTATCCACGCAATCTAGGTTAGTTGCTGTTGACAGAGCCTAATGTAGTCCGTGCATGCAATAGGAAAACAATGTCATCGGCATAATTTTATTGTATTTGTATTTTTACCCAATAAACAAATCAAAATTTATTGCATATGGGCCTCTTGAATTAGGAAGAATCAATAGCCTACAAAAAGTAACAAGCATACTACACATTAGATGCAGCCGGGATTGATATATTAGCCTAGATAGGTATTCCTGTTTAAAAAAAAAAGGCTACTAAGGATATGCTACATAATAATGTTGATATAAATTGGATATCATGATATCGTACATATTGCAGGAATTTACCTCGAGGAACACTCTAAATACTTTGGGAGTTTGAATGAAATGTATACAAAATGGTGTACCATGATTGGCCGCCTTGCAATATAGTATTGCCAAATATCAACACTCATTCTATATGTATGACTTGTATACATTACCCTAGAAAACAGAGGTTCAATATCGCTGTCTATTATTCTATTACCATGCCATGGCTATTTATAATGCTGACATGTGTGCTGTGCTGTTAGTTCATAAAGGAACGGAAATTGGCTTCCTTACAGTTCAACTGATTTGGCAGTATCATGCAGGCATGGAACTTGCAAATACAATTATACCCTGAGATTAATAAGTATACATGAAGCCACTAAGATTTTGGGTGTGTTAAATGGCATCGTGATAAATCAATCTTACTTCTACTTCTAGCAACCAAGAAATGAGGCAATAACACCTGTAGCATTTATCTTCCCAATTCTCAAAATCATCTTTTATTTCAGCAAACAATGAGAATATCTTCAATCCGTGGTGTCCGAGTAGTGTTCTCCTCGATTGTATACGAAAGAAATGTAACTGTGAATCCAATGGTAAGAAACCAATTGTTATTAGTGACTATAATTATCCTTCAGGCGCTATTTCATATCAATTCTAAATCTCAAATGAGCCTTTGATTGTCGGTATATCAACACCTTAATATATATAGATAAATCCTGAGGTGCTTTAGACTCTCATTAGTCAGCGCATACATTGTCTGCTTGTGGGCCGGGCCACCTCAAAGTGAATTAGATTGTGTAGATAAATGATTCTGAAGTACGTTGTATTACACTAGAACACTTCAGATGCTCGTATATTAACTATGCAAAACTGTTGCCGAGAACATTTTTTTTTCTGGAAATATTGATATTACAGGAATATTAGATGAAACCTGGGACTGAATTGTATCTAACGTGAAGCTTTAAATAAGTTCAAGAATGGCCACACTGTCAGACTGCGCCAAGCTGTTTACAGTACATTGCTTTTATTTTTGGAAAACAGTAGGAGCTGCTGTTAGTACAAATCTAATGACCCAACAGTAGCTTGCCCCGTACCCAGTACAGGGCAAGCTACTGCCCATTTACAATCGGGGCTGAGAGTGTCGTCTATACATTCGTCCCATGTGTGCTTCTAGTTAAGTAGAAACGGACAAAATCCAATATGGCAGCCAAATCAGAACACTTGCTCTCACATCAGCGATATTGCTCCAGGAATTGTTTTATCATTACCTATCAGCCATTTAGATTGATTCAAAGGACTCAGGATTGCACTGGTGTGATAACCTTGTTGTTAGTTTAAGGTGGCAGTGGAGGATTTAGATGAAGGGAAACGGGGTGCACGCCCCCCCCCCCTTTTTTTTTTTTTTGCTTATAGTTAAGATTTTAGCAAATGTAAATTTGCAACAACAAAAAATATGCCTTTAGTCAGTGAGTGAGCTCAACCCACTCTATTACTGCATATGGAAGGATGTTGGCCGAAAACTCCAGAAAAAATAATAATCCTCTGAATAGGTCTCCTAACTGGGTACTTCAAGTATGCCGGGCGATTGCATGTGGCCTCGCCCAAATACATGTATGGTGGCCCATTTTCTATAATAATGATACATTGTCATTCTCTTTCAGTTACCATCGACCTGATTGACTTGCAAGGTCAGGTCAGAGATCTGCCCGGGAAGTCCACAGACTATGCCTCTGGCTTCCTGGACGGCAGACAGACGTATATCCTCATCAAAGTAGAAAGTAAGTGACCGAAACACATACATATATAACAAGAAAAATGTGGCAAGGACCACGGATAGGAGTTGCCACTCCTCTCCGTGGTCCTAGCCACATTTTTCTTGAGCTCTGGGGGGGGGCATACCGTATCGTCGTTAAAAAACAGCCCAGGCGCTCATAGATCATGGCAACATCGCTAGCCACTGCGGGTGACGTCACTGAGGCAGCATGACGTCACCAATGATGTCGTAGGTGACAGGGAGAACATATTATGCAGTTGCTACGGTCGTTACGCTCCCGTACGGAGCCCCTAATAGGACATACCAAAAATAAAATTTACACAAAAAAAATATTCTTGCGGATACTGAACAATTCTTGCGGAAACTGAGCAATTCTTGCGGAAACTGACAATTCATGCGGATACTGAACAATTCTTGTGGATACTGAACAATTCTTGTGGATACTGAACTGTTCTTGTGGAAACTGAATGATGATAAACTTCTCAAGCCCCAACATGAATGTTTCTGTACCCGCAAGAATCGTTTCCGTACCTGCAGGAATATTTTCTGTACCCACAAAAATATTTCTCTACCCACAAGAATAGTTGTTGTTGAGAAAGAAATATTTTTTACATGTTTTAAACTCTCAAAATTTAAGAATGCTACTGTGTCCGCAGGAACATTCTTGTGAAAAAATCTTCCTGTAGCCACAGGAATATTCCAGTACCTGCAAGAATATTCCAGTACATGCAGGAATATACTTTGCATGAAAAAAGTCGTTTTAGTATGTTCCTGTTTCCGCAGGAATGATCCTATTTCCGGAAGAATGTTCCTGTTTCTGCAGGAATGTTCCTGTTTCTGCAGGAATGTCCCTGTTTCCACATGAATGTTCATGTACCCACAGGAATATATTTTGCATGAAAAAAATCTTTTTATTATGTTCCTGTTTCCGCAGGAATGTTCCTGTTTCTGCAGGAATGTTCCTGTTTCCGCAAGAATGTTCCTTTTTCTGTAGGAATGTCCCTGTTTCCACAGGAATGTTCATGTACCCGCAGGAATATATTTTGCATGAAAAAATCTTTTTATTATGTTCCTGTTTCCCCAGGAATGTACCTGTTTCCACAAGAATGTTCCTGTTTCCGCAAGAATGTTCCTTTTTCTGTAGGAATGTCCCTGTTTCCACAGGAATGTTCATGTACCCACAGGAATATATTTTGCATGAAAAAAATCTTTTTATTATGTTCCTGTTTCCGCAGGAATGTTCCTGTTTCTGCAGGAATGTTCCTGTTTCCGCAAGAATGTTCCTGTTTCTGCAGGAATGTCCCTGTTTCCACAAGAATGTTCCTGTACCCGCAGGAATATATTTTGCATGAAAAAACCTTTTTATTATGTTCCTGTTTCCGCAGGAATGTACCTGTTTCCACAAGAATGTTCCTGTTTCCGCAAGAATGTTCCTTTTTCTGTAGGAATGTCCCTGTTTCCGCAAGAATGTTCCTGTATCCGCAGGAATGTCCTTGTTTCCACAGGAATGTTCATGTACCCGCAGGAATATATTTTGCATGAAAAAAATCTTTTTATTATGTTCCTGTTTCCGCAGGAATGTTCCTGTTTCCGCAGGAATGTTCCTGTACCCGCAGGAATATATTTTGCATAAAGAAAATCTTTTTATTATGTTCCTGTTTCCGCAGGAATGTACCTGTTTCCACAAGAATGTTCCTGTTTCCGCAAGAATGTTCCTTTTTCTGTAGGAATGTCCCTGTTTCCACAAGAATGTTCCTGTTTCCGCAGGAATGTCCCTGTTTCCGCAGGAATGTTCCTGTTCCCGCAGGAATATATTTTGCATGAAAAGAAAATCTTTTTAGTATATCCTATTAGGGGCTCCGTACTCCCGGCCGCTGCGCGGCAAGCAACTCCAAAAAACAAATAGAGACCTAATCAACTCATGTATAGACCTGTTAACCTTTAATGGGCGCCGAAGGACGCCTATATAGGTTTATGTTCATTGATGCCTCATGCCAAGCCTCCCACCAGTAATCGAGCCGTCATGATGCATGCAAACATCTGAAAATAGACTTGCTGGGGCTGTGTCAATGTATCAAGACGATCAATGGGCATGATGCATTGATCTTTTGTGCCAATTAAAAGTTTACATGGGCAGGAAACCTGGAGGCCATTTCTTAACAGCCTACGACTGCAACCTTCAAGTCGTACCAAAATCCCCATAGGAATAGCATTGGCATTTTGTAGTCTAGGCTGTGAGTGGTCGTAGTACCTTAAGAAATTACCTCCTTAGCTAAGTAGGCCTAAATGGCCATGGGAGGTTCAATGCAGCAGGATTGGTAGCAGGTTGAAAGTGGGGTGGGTGTTGTGGCTTGGAAGGAAATAGAGGCCTATATCTTGTTTAGCTAAGCATCCACGCAGAACGTGCCTTATTTTGTTTGGCCTCGTCATGCCTTATCAGGATTTCTATGGTAATGTGCGGGGCTCATATATATAGGGCCCCAGAAAACTAAGCCATTACCCCGCATTCCCCTCTTATAAAAATACCACGGCCAAAAAGTGAAAACTTTATTTGTGACAAGAACTATGTCTGTTTTCCTTGATAGAACAAGAAGGCGATCTACCACCAAAATACACATCGTTATTAAACGACATGGATCAGGCCCATCCTGACCTCCAAGGTAAGTAATATGAATGCCCTGGGTAACTTGCAGCACTCCCCGAGTTTTGCCAGTTCCCCATCAGGACTGCATTCAATTACCCTGGCAGGTGTTCTGTGCCCACTGGGTTGTAAGCCATCTGTGTTTTTACACATGAAATAAGATAATGACAAATGGTTGTACTGCTGCAAAATATAATCCTACCTTATTCCTTTGATTCTAATTTAATATTATGTGGTGGTCACGAGTCATCATCGAGGAATACTCAATAGTTGTCAGGGTTCCTCGTTGAGGACACTTCACATACCCGACGCCCATAGGGGCACTGGAGTCCGGTGCCACGTCACCAACCAGTCACATGGCCCTCGACTCCAGTGTATATAAGGTCTTTCTGAAGCCCTCCCTGTTGTCAGTCCAGTCACGACTGACCATCCTGAGAGATGGAGATCGACTGCCCAGCTACCATGTTACTTTGAATCTGCCTGTGCATCTGCATAGAGAGGGTTATGATGTAAAGTGTTATGAGACGATATGATATTTTATTTGGGTTCTATTTTCTTGTCTGTTTAATTGTTTATTTGTTTTTTCATTTCTTTACCTATAGAAAAACTGAACAGTTTGAGTGAACCTCGCACAAAGACTCCACCTAAAAAATCCAAGTGGAATACCATGAAGACAAAGATTTCTGTCACGAGGTCCCTGATGAGCATGCGCGAGAGGTCGAGTATGAGCAGGGCTGGTAGGAATAGCACCTCCTAGCGGAAGGTCACAGAACTGACCTAGCTGGGACATTTGACCTTAGAAGAGGACATGCACCATAGTGTTCTTACATGTATATAAGCCATCTTGGTATAATATATTCATCGTTTTATTAATATATAAGATTTACTGATCCACACTCGCCAACCCTCAGCCAAGTGTGGAGTTTCCATGTTCAAACCAGGCCCTACACAGGTTGGCTTTTGAAACTGGATGTTTAGCTGAGGCTCCACTAGATCTACGCGACCTTTTGCTTCATTCTCACGAAAGGCAATCCAGACAGTGCCTAAGCTATAAGCTGTTGACATTCATAGGTTATAGACATGAGATTTCAGGGGTCACTAGCAACATCAGCCACAGTGTCTATCATCAGGTCTGGTATATTTACACCAAACTTGCGATCGAGATATTTCTTGATGCTATACCCCTAGAGTGTACATCTCCTACCTGATATTCAGTTGTTCAAGAACTGTGTATAGAGTGTAAAATATCAAGCAGTTGATGATATTCATAATGTTATCATTATTAATATAATTAAGATATTATTCAACAGCCAGTCGCTACTATGGTATGCCTTGGTCACGATGTTGATGATTATATAATAGACTCCTCCTTATCAACAGACAATCATAGCTCTTGAGTGTATATAATATATAACTGTCTGAGCATGGTGAGTTTAGTTTAATAGTGGCATTATAAGCTCTCAATGTTGAGTTGGTAAATGCCTGTGTTTTTTTGTTGTTTTTTTTTTATCTAATTCACCTAATACCATTTATGTACATTATCAAAATCAATAAAAAGGAGTTGTCATGCAAAGGTCTTAATTCAATACCTTAAACTTATTCATCCAAGGGTAAACACCAATCAACGTCAGAAGGGTGGATTTGGCCGACTATCATATTGTAAGACTATCATATCCGAAAATACAGGCTTGACCTTAAATTCTATCAAAAATTAATTCCTATGGCCAGATATATGAACTGAATTCCTTTAGACGTGGGGACGCTATAGGATATAAGATGACTATGATATATTTGCCAATAAGTCACATCAATTAAACAGCATTGTCCCTCTCCAGATTCTATGTAAATGCCTCACTTTTAGGAATGTTTGAGAAGTCTTTGACGTGTGCATTCTATACTGGTTTGATTATGTGTCACGTACACACTAGCTCAGTGCTGCCCTCTGCAGATTAAACATGGAATCATAATATGAGCTCAATTTTGATATTTCATATTAACGGGGTAGTCCTTTACCATCAGGAGCCATTTATTGCCATGACTGGGGGGGCTGGAGGCCATAAATCCACCAACCCCCTTTTTTGCAGGCCCCCTTATGATTTTGTGATTCACATGTGCATCCCAGCAACAAAGCATAAGTAGCAGCACAACAAATGTCTTCAATATGGGAACCCATTTACCGTGCGTATAAAGAGTGGTTTATCTATCTGAAGATCGGAGTCCTGGTTCATGCTATACCGTAATACCCCACATATAAGTTATAAGGCACACTCCGTGCACCCAGACTAGAAGAATCTTCTAGAAAAATTCAAAATAAAATAACTTCTCTTCTAATATGTTTGAAATTCGAAAACCTATGGGTAGCTAAGACATCTCTCAAGGGCCTAAAGCCACTTCTGAATTCATGGGAGACCTTGGTAAGATTACCCCCTAAACTTTTCCACATCCTATAAGGCGCACCATGGGTTTATCCTTGCATATAAGATGCGCCTTATACGCGAGGTATTACGGTAGTTGGGGAGAAGGATATCCAATGTTACTTAGCACTGCCTAATGTCTCTCCCTGAAACCTAATCCTCATCATACAGATGCTATTGATCAAATTGATCACATTGATCAGATAGCACATGGCCTTCTGTGTCCATTAAAAGCAAGAGAGTTTGATGAAGATTTAGGTATTTCTTAAAAGCGGTGCATCTGGTATTGAGAAAGAAATGCGTTATTACATAAATACATTCTGTCAGAAATGTGAAAATTCAGTAAAAGCCATGTACTATAACTAAGTGTTTTTTCCCAAATAATTCAATGGTTGATATTATTAGGGAATAAACGTCTCTGATCCATATAAATGAGAACCATGGTTAGATGGTAGCCACGAGGAAAATTTATGACGATGCCTCAGATAAGCCCTTTCATTAGAGGCATTATGCCTACATGAATATATGGAATGATAAAAACCAATTAACTTTTTTTTAGCTTAACAAGCATGTTTTTAATCTACATACAAAAATGATCATTGGAATTTATTTTGTGAAACCTTATCCTGAAATTCAATGTATAAGTAGTCAATAGATGAGCATTCTTTATCACAGTTATTCCCAGTGGATATCATAGTTTAATCAACCAGAATAAATATGCTAAAAGAAAACAAAATCGCAACTAAAGGGAAAACAATTAATACCTTGAGAAGGTGGGACTAGACAACATGTTTACAAGGAAAGTGACCTGCATCAGATTAACACTCTCCAAGAATTAGCCTAACCCTTTCGACTATGCTAAGCTACGCAGGTATAACTTCAGTCATGAGATGTGTGAGTTGGTGAGAAGCTTTGCTGGGAAGAAAACAGTGTCTAATTGCAAGCGTCTCCTCCATGCGAACGACATTCTGTTGACAACATAATCTTGACAAAGGAGCCACCTGGTGTGAAGCAAAGAAACTTACAATAGACATTGAGAGAACTCAAATACTGTGGTCCTACTCCAATCTTGCCACACCTCGACCACTACCGTGAGTCGTCTCTGGCAGCCTGGGATTTTGGGTAAAAGTAGTTCTGGCTGTTGTAGTTGTTACTCTCTCCTAGGCGCAAACGCCGGTAGGGAGAGAAGCAAACTATAACACTGGATCAGTAGAACTGGAGACTTACGGAGCCCTGGAAAGGACATCTGTTTTCTACACATTTATTTCTAGATTTCGTTTCCGCAAGAAGTATTTTCGTTTCCGCGAGAAGTATTTTCGTTTCCGCAAGTAGTATTTCCATTTCCGCAAGTTTTATATTCGTTTCCGCAAGTTTTATTTTTGTTTTCGCAACTTTAATTTTCGTTTTCGCAACTTATACTTTTGTCTCCACAACTTAATAGTTTTTCTTTGTGCATAGTCAATCAATTGTGAATGTTAAGCTGTGGAAACAAAACATAAAGTTGCGTAAACAAATTGTTTACTTGCGGAAACAAAATATAACTTGCGGAAACAAAAATAAAAAGTTGCGGAAATGAAAATAAAACTTGCTGAAACAAAAATAAAATTTGCGGAAACGAAAATAAAACTTGCGGAAACAAACTAGAGAAAAAAATGTGTAGAAAACGGATGTCCTTTTAGGGGCTCCGTAGTACCTCGCATGGCCACTCCAGGACTGAACCCAGCGAGACTTTTTTTTTAGGTGATTTGAAGCCCCCAAGCGCGAAGCGTTGAAGGGGATAGGTGTTTTAGTCGGAGCAGACTGTTTCTAATAATATCCTAGAGTAACCTTGATATGGTTGGATGACCACACTATAACTATCGACGGTGGTCAAAGGCAACGACCAACTGCCACAGAGGTATTCCATAGAATCCCTCTGGCAGCGATATTCGTCCTACTCACAGTGTCAGCACCCGGAAGACCGTTAAAAGTGGTTCCGCAATTCAGCTACCTGGGCAGCCCTGTGAACATGTCCTTACTGTCATAGCAGGCTATGGTATCTACCCTTATAGACCATAGCATCTACCCTGAGCATCATTCTCCATATATGGGCAAATAAGAATACCACGCCAACAGCAGTGTTCTACAGAATTTCGTTGGTCGCTCCTACATTATATATAATGTTGATACCCTAAAATCTGATTTAGCTGGTTACAACTGGGAAATATTTGATGCATCTAGTGACCCAAATATCCTCTGGGATGAGTTTGAAAATGTTATTGTTATGTTGCTAGACAAAAACTGCAAATTCAAAACCTATCACATTCCCACTAATAATTGAGGTCCTAAAAGACAAAAATAACAGTTTTTGTGTATAATAAACAATATACTTCCTTGCTGCAAGAGTACAAAGAAGGAAATAGACCTGGTTGACACCTCCACAAACATTAAGGTTGATGAGAAGGTGCCTGACTATATCAATGATTATTACAGTGAAATTGGGCCTAACTTGGCCCAGGACATGACTGTCCCTTGGAAGTTCTATGGTAATGAGATAAAAGGTGAAATTGTTGATATCCAAACTAATATCAAAGAGGTTAAAAAGTTAATCAAAGATATTGACACCAAAAAAGGTTCTGCCATTGAGGGTATTTCAACAAAGGTTTTAAAGGATGCATTTTTGCATATGCCTAAAAGGGTAGTCAAAATGTTTGATAGCTCGTTGGTGGAATGCTTAGTGCCTAACAAATGGAAAGCTGCTATTATCACCCCACTCCCCATGTCGGACAACCCAAAGATAATATCCAACTATAGACCGGTATCTCAAACCCCATCACCTTATAAGATGATTGAAAAGATTGTCCATGAAAGAATCACAGACTAGATAGGAATGTTGTACTCACTCCACTTCAGGGGGGCTTTAGAAAAAAAAAATTCAACTATTAATTCTCTTGCCCTTTTCACTGATGAAATACTCAAGGAAAGGAACATGGGGAACATGACTACTGCTACATTCATTGATCTAAGCAAGGCATTTGACACAGTAGACCACTCACTGCTCCTACAGAAAATAAGGCACTTTGGAATGAAGGGAAAGACCCATAGTTGTTTACAAAACTATTTGACTGATCGTTCGCAAAAGAGAGTTGTGAATAACCGGCAATCCAAGAGTAGGAGGGTGGTCTGCGGTGTCCCTCAAGGGTCAGTCCTTGGACAACTGTTATTCTTGTTGTATGTGAATGATATTACATATTTTTTGTTTGCATGTAAAGCAAGACTATATGCAGATGACACTGTTATTTATGTCTGCAGAATAAGTTGTCTGTCAATGCAAGCAAAACCAAAGTAATGGTGTTTACCTCTACAAAAGAGAAACTAGATAATGTAATACTAAATGTCAATCTGTCTATAAATGACAAAGTTCTTGAGACTGTTATGTCCTACAAGTACCTTGGGGTAACACTAGATCCTTACTTGAAATATGATGTTCACCTGAATAATGTTTGTAAAACTGTTAGTTTTAGGATGTACCAAGTGTCCTGTATGAGAACTTTTCTAACACAGAGTGCAGCACTAGAGGTGCTAAGGTCCATAATCATACCATATTCTGTTTATGGTGATATCTTGTTTATCAACAGTGCAGATAAATATGTAAATCCTCTACAAACTGCTGAGAACCGATGTATCAAGATAATAGGGGCCTATCTTCGAGAGCCTTTGATGGTCCAGTATTGGCAGTTCCACAAGCAAACTGTATGGCCTACAGGAAAAGTGTTGAATATTGTGGAGCAATGTGTTGGAATGAATAATCAGCTGAAAGGTGACTAGCTGACTCACATTATTAATTCAAATTAAGCACTAAATCCTTAATGAAGTCTTTAGCTCCTGTGGCTACCTAGTGTTCCACAGGGTTTGATTATAGCCATTCAACATCATTTGTCTTTTTTGTTTGTGTTCCCTTATTTTCTCTCATAGATATAGATAAACCAATTAATTAGCTGATCTTTTAGCAGATAGGTCTAGAATTATCTACCACTACACCTTAGGGTGGGTAGAATGCTTACCTTTCTTTATTGCTAGGGGTATATGACTTCTGATACTGTCAGTGCTGTATTCATGTGGTGTTTATGTAATCTCAGTTAACTCACAATTATCGTTTTCATGTATACTACACATATATGTTCATTTATATTAGCTGCTGTCAGCAATAAAGATAAATGTTCACAAAAAAATAACTTTAAGGTCTCATCCAACCAGAAAAAAAAACAACAATTTTGTTTTCTATTTGTTATCTTTGCTTAGTAGCGTGAGACTATTTGATTAGGCCATCCTTAGTACAATGTAGTATGCCGTTAGACTCCAGCCAGGCCCTTCCAAGGATGATTGTGTTCTAACAGGTCACCTGAGAGTTATTCTGGATACACATCTACTCATTAAAGCACAGCTGACTAAAAACAATTCAACATCATAATACTTCGTCCCTCACAACTGCGAAAATTGCGGAGAAAAACAGACCAAGCCATAGGCCTATTGGTTCAGGCTAGTTCTAGATTATCGTTGTTTTATGGCCCGGGGGGGGGGCAGGTTGTGCTTTCAAGAATACTCAAAAGTTCAAAATCATTGTCTGCTCGCATGTGAAACATAGGGGATCCCAGTGGAGTAGACACAATGGAACTGTACACTCGTGATTGTAACACCAACTTGGGAACGCTGAAACAACCAGAAGGTTAAAGGAAAAGACACCCCTCTATTCATGGTGCCTTATTTCGCTAGTCCTAATGTTAAATAAAAATATTCAGGCATACTCATCAGCACATCTGCTAATATAAGGGCAGGCAGCAGGCATCTCTGATGCTGCCTATGACGTCACAGGAGACGAAATACACCCCAGTGGGTACAGCCCATCTCTAGATTAATGCTGCTAATATATGAAGAGTACTTGCATAATTATTTCCTTCTATTAGTAGTCCTAAATAGGCCCACTATTAGTTATCCTAAATGATATAATCATGATAGAAATTTTACTCATACAATTGCAAACATGATTTGCAACAGACTCCCTGCATAAACAATGCAGCACAATATGCATTTGGTCTCCTGTGACGTCATTGGCTGCATTTGTGATGCCTGCCTCCTGCCCTTGTGCTAGTAAATGTAGTATGTCAGAATCATTTTATTAGATATAAAGTCTACCAAATAAAGCCAAAATAGGGTGGACTTTTCCTTTAAGATTAAAAAGATAAGAACAAGGAAGGACATATATATATATATATATATATATATATATATATATATATATATATATATATATATATATATATACGACAAGCGCCAGTGCCAGCGTGATCTCATACACTGGAACGATCTCTTACCTGAGATATAAAGAAAGGAAACATTAAAGAGCCTCCAAACAGGTTTTGAAATCAATTCATTGAATCTAAAGTATTGGTAATATAACATCATAATGAAAGAATACTTATACGAGCGGGAATTGAATCCCTATACACATGACTGGATAGACTATGAACACGTATTGTTGATGCAGTTGCTATTATTTGAATATGTTATATATATTACTACTATTACTAGACCTCCAAAACGGCCGTTACTACCGTCCTGAAAACGGCCTTTGACAGCTGATCTTTTTTGCCCAGTTTTATTGACATAGTTATTGCCTATAGAAATCCTAGAATATTCTTTAAACTTGCCGCTGCTAAAATCGATTGTTCATTAGACACCCACTAATAAAAAATGACCTGTCTTGAAGTAGATAAATGGATGGAAATAAAAATGGGAAAGCTTAAAGGTTTGGTCAGTATGATAATTAAGGGTAATCTCTTATACATTTTGTTGAAATCCTGAGGAAATAAGACATCATTACATGTAGTTATTTGGGGTCTAAGGTATCTATTCCCAAGTACACGATTATAGTAGTAAAATCAAAGTGCCCTATTCCCTAGTACACCAGCCTAGTAGTATAGGCAAAGTGCCCCATTCCCCAGTACACCAGCCTAGCAGTATTAGTTAACGGCTTGTAACTCTCAGTGGGGCAGGCTAAGAGTTATGGCCAGATGTGTCAGTTTTCCTCTGGTTTGTAGATTTCAGTCACCTATTGTCTGCTGTTGATTGGTATGTCTGCCATTGATGGGTATGTCTAGACCAATCACCTTATGTTGTGATGGGCTGTTGCGTCCTGATTGACTGGGCCAAAATTGACAACTGGGTAATCATAGTCATGTCTAGACAGCCCATGATATCCGGACGAGATTTCCTGAGAAATGGGATTCTGAGAAATGGGACTTTATCTGGGAAACGAGACTGAGAATTATCCCCTGAGATTTTCTGAGAGACAGGACAGGCTACATGAAACTGGGAAACAGGACATTGTACATGATCTGGTAAACAGGATCTATAATAATAGGTCCCGTCTACCAGGAAAATGATTGTCCTGTTTATCAGAATCCCGTTTCAAAGAATATTTCATCCGAATAAGAACATGTCCTGTTTCTCAGAACAAGTCCTGTTTCTCAGATTCTCGTTTCCCAAAAGATCTCATCCATATAAAATGCTTATTCGGACGAGGATCTCGTCCGAATAGCCGAGGCCTGTCTAGACCAATTAAATGCTCTCAATGGGCCAATGGGTGGAACTACCTGCGCAGACTACCTTCATCAAAGTGACCCATTGTGTAGAATTAAGATACATTTTAAAAATTGTAAAAACATAAAAGGGAAAAGAACACCTTTAAGATACTACATCTAGAATTTGGGGTAAATCCATGTAGTATCAAGCTCAGGGGACCTAGAATGAAACCAACCTCTAATTTACCAGAGCTTTTTAGACACTTAGAGTCTATACCCACAAAGTTAGTGTCCGTGGATATAAGCAGGCTATACTAAGCAGTATAGGCAAGGTGACCTTTTCCGCAGTACACAATTAAAGTAGTGTAATCGAAGTGCCCTAATCCCCAGTACACCAGCCTAGTAGTATAATCAAAGTGCCCTAATCCCCAGTACACCAGCCTAGTAGTATAATCAAAGTGCCCTATTCCCCAGTACACCAGCCTAGTAGTATAGACAAAGAGCCCTATTCCCCAGTACACCAGCCTTGTAGTATAGACAAAGAGCCCTATTCCCCAGTTTACCAGCTTAGTAGTATAATCCTATTCCTGGGGAGATACATATACTTGGATCATGTTGAAAAACACATGATTTAGCTGGGATAGAAGATGGTTCGACAGTTCACAATGTCCTTTGGTCTGCTACCCAAGGGGTCTCAATGGGGAGCATTCATTAGGCCTATTTATCACTGGGGGATGCCTTTTTCATTTTCGGAATATCTGAAAATGAATAAAAAATTGTCCCAAAATTGAAAGCCCCCTCCACCTAGGCGAATATCCAAAAATGAAATGAATCATTTTTGCATTTGAGACCGAATATCCAGTAAAACCATAACACAATTTTTGATAAGCCGATATCAACAGTTTACATAATGTGCCGCTATGTTTTGAGTGAACCCCCTCACCCCAACTTTGAACGTGTTCCACCATCCCACTATTTGCACTGAATTTGTGAATCCACATTACCATTACGCTGCCTTAGTGAGGCTACTATGTACACTTGTCTATACTGAGTAAATACATTAGGCATGTACACCAGGACATCAGGGACCCTGGCAGCTTTGCCATTAATACTCAGGTTGCTTGGACTATGAATGATGGAACGGACTCATTCTAAAGCCAGATGGAGCTATAGAAGCTTAGAAACCACCAACCACACCATCTTGCAGCTGCAAGAAGAGACATTATAAACTGGACCTCTTCAATGGCATGGGATTCTACATAGTGCTGGATGTCCGCATTCAGTTAACTGGAATGATCGGACATTAAATTATTCAAGGAGTAATATTATCAAATAAATGCAGTGACTGATTGCATGTTCTTTGCATAATGCACCCTGGTGTATTCAATCTTAGCGCCTCAGACTAAATCCCACCTAAATCCACGAATCTATGTGGGCTATTTGGTACTATTCTAATTGGCTATCAGTAGTTCTGTTTTAGAGATTAACCAAGCACATCAGACAAAGGATATATTTGACTATTTGGAGATGCAATTGATTGGGACATTAGTATAAGATGCATCATCTACAGAAGAAGCGTGTTGGTAATTCTAGTAGACTATCTCAAAATACACAGAGAGGGATGGAGCAAAACATCCCAGAGAGATCACCAATCCTGAACATAGATTTAACTCAAAGATGGATAAATGCAATATTTAATGATGATGTGGTCACTCTTAGTACTCTTTTCCATGAACAAACAGATGTTCACTGCCACACCCTACTCTTTGGCATCTTACCCCAGCCTCAGCTTGAACAATGTGGTCATGATCAGGATGCATGCTATTGCTATTTGACCTTTCCAGGGAAGATGGATTATCTGTCCCTGAGCTTAGCAGTACTTGCTAAAGCAAAAGATACATTGTCCTTTTTGCTTAGCAAAAGCCAAAGTTGGCAAGATAAGGCATGGTCCGACCCATATACCTACATACTTCACTATGTTGTGTATTGTGCCTGCCTTTTCCCCAGTGAAGAGGCTGAATACAGGGAACTCTTCCTTTGGATGAAAAGCCATCTTATTCAGAGAGTCATTATAAAGCATCTCCTGAAAGTTGAAAGTAGCTCTTGTGCACTTGAACTGGCTGCACAACTACAATGCTTTGATATCTTTGATGCAATCTTAAATACAGATGATGTTTATGTTAAAAGATCTTTTAGGAACAGTATTCCGTGCTACACTTGGTATGATGTGACTGAATATGAACATCCTCGTGGGAAAAGAGAGTCTAAGTCACCACTCCTGTTTCTTTCACAAACCGACAGTAAGATACTAACCAAACCAATTGTGCAAAATTATCTATGGTCTCCGGTCATAACTAAATGGTATAAGTGCAAATTCCAAGCCATGCTTTTACCTGTATCCATAGTAACGTGTGCTGAAGCTGTAAGGCTTATCCTATTTCCATGCATCTCTCTCAGTGCATCAGCATATAAAATTTCTCACAACAATACTTTCAATACATCCTTATCAGAATCTTGTACCATGAATCTTGGATACTCGGTCGAGGTGTCTCACAAATATTATTTTGCTTTATTGGTCTGTTGTTTTCCTTCAGTTCCACGTTCTTTGTGACAGGCAGACTACTTAACACCTTTGACATTCATCTCCCTGTAACGATTCACAATCTAAACCACATTCTAAACACATTTTGCATCCCCTGGGTGGTTATCTACTATATTCAATTGTCCACATTGGGTTACTTTGTTGTAATGATTCAAGACATGCTAGCTGATGTATTGCGATTCTGCTTGATATTCGTTGTATTCCTAAAGGCATTTGCCCCGGGTTTCTTTAACATCTTGACATCGAGAGGTAAGAACTGCAAAACGGGAACCCCTTATTTTAATGATATGATATGATATCTACTCAGTATGGGATCGGTTCTGTGTTCACAAATACAATTCCAATGACTTCTTTTTCTGTGGACGACCAAGTGATGCTCGCTACCCTTGATAACCTATTCTTTTTTTTGTTTGAATTTACTTTATTACCTCAAATGTCAAAAAATACAATCTATTTGTCCTTTTTGTTGATACATCGATAACCGAATCTTCACACATATATGTCTTGTAGGTACCAGTAAAGTTCATAATTAATTCATAGATATATCTTGTATTGATAGTTATTCAGTGTATCAATATCCAACAGGAACGAACATAGAAAATTTATGTAAATATAATCAGAACTTAAGTCGAGATAATATTGAAGGAAGAGAACCTCATCCCCACAGAAATCTGTGTATGGGTTGATTCTTCTGGTTCAACCTTTCTTCTAATCTTTGTAAGCTAAACAGTTGACACATAAGACAATACTGTTATAATGATGTGATGATGGGGGTACATAAATTAACAAATCTTATAATAAATTATATTCTAGTTATTGTTGTGATATCACTAAATTAATAAGTACATAGTAGGCTATGTTTAAACAGTAGCAAAAGTGCTGCGCTATGCTCTGGCATACGGGAAGAGATTTGCCAGGTAGTTTCTGGAATCAGCTTTAAACTGTTCCAGGCTAGTGGCATTTCTTCTGGCCGCTGTCAGAGCATTCCAACTAATAGCACCCAGATATTCAACACTTCTTGCATACATTAAACAATTTGGGGTTATTACAGTAAGGGTAGGAGCATCATGTAACCTGGTTCTAATATGCCTATTGTCCAAGAGTATTTGGTTTCAGGATCTCATATACATATAGTTTAGAAGGTGTATATATCTCCTGTCACATAGAAAATTTATTTTATACAGGTTGTGGATATGGTTTGTGTTAGTTCTATGAGGCACCTGTAGACATATTTTGATACATCTATTTTGGTAATATTGTAGCGGGTCTAGATATTTATCAAACGTGCTCATAAAACATATATCAGCATATTCCATGTAAGGTAAAATGGTAGTTTTATATATCTTGATTGCAAGTTTACCATCTAGGTATTTGCGCAATAGACACAATTTGTACATTTTATAAGCAATTGTTTTAGTTTGACTAGCTAAGTGTAGATTATAATGTAATAATGAATCCAATAGTATTCCAAGATATTTATAACTAGGTACAACCTGTAGTAATTGTTCATTTAACCATATATCTGCTGATAACGTATTCAATTTCCTGGAGCTCGATGAAAATATCATTATTTTCGTTTTTGCCACATTAATAGAGAGTTTATTTTGAACACACCATGTATAATAAATTTCAAGGTCATTTTGTAGCTCACATTTGGCTATATTGAAGCTATTATTAGCAGAGTAAATCACAGTATCATCTGCATATAACTTGATTTTGCATTTTTTAATACAGTTTGTTACATCATTTATATATATTAAAAAAAGTAGAGGACCCAAAATAGAGCCCTGAGGTACCCCACAGATCACCCTCTCCTTCTCAGACTGGATACCATTCGCTAGGGTAGTTTGGTATCTATTTATGAGGTAATTTTCAAACCAGTGATAATTATCTGATCTTATACCATAATGATGTATTTTAGTGAGGAGGATAGAGTGATCTACTGTGTCAAAAGCCTTGCGTAGGTCTATAAAAGCAGCAACCGTGGATTTACCAACATTTATATTCCTTTTAATATTATCAGTAAAACATGCCAATGTGTCTATTGTGCTATGACCAGGTCTAAAACCACCCTGGTGGGTAGTTAGAATATCTTCTTTCAATAGGAAACCGTATACTCTGTTATGAACAATTTTCTCAATTAGCTTACAGGGTAGAGGTAATAATGATATAGGTCTATAGTTGTTTACCAGTTTCAGATTACCAGACTTAGGAATAGGTGTAACTCTAGACATTTTCCATGAATCCGGTACAGTATTAGTCAAGAATGATAAATTAAACAGTTTAACCAGTTTACCAGGGTCATGCTTGAAAACCTTTTTTAGGACAGTTGTAGAGATGTTATTTATAGCAGAAGACTTGAACACCTTGATCTCATTTATAAGCTTTGTAACCTCTTGTAGATTAGTGCTGAAAGGCTCAATTTTCTCCGTTATATAATCATCATATGGTTTCCAGGGGATATTTAAGTCTTTAGCAAGAGTAGGGCCTATATTTACAAAATATTGGTTAATAAAATCCGGAATTTTGTTCAGGGGAACAGGGGTATTATCGTTGTCGTGGTCATTCAAGTTGATATTTTTCGATCGGTTTGGATGGCCAGGTATTAAGTTGTTAATAACTCGCCAAAATTTTCTAGGATCGTTCTTATGATTTTCTAATTGTTCTTTAAAGAAATTTTTACGGGCCTTGTCAATTATTTTATTTGCTTTATTACGAAAATTAGAGGAGATTCTCCAATCAACATCTCTATCCGTACGTCTAGCCTTCCATAATTTGTTGTTTTTTTCTCTAATTATTTCAAGTATATGGTGTGTCATCCATGGGTCCCTGTGTTTGGATACTAGGAATTTATGAACCGGACAGTGTCTATCCAGGATATCACGTATTGCTTTTTCATAGTGGAACCAGGCACAGTTTACATCATTGGTATCATTAAAACTAGTCCAATTATAATTGTCAAATTCTCTTAGTAAGGTTTCATCTGTTAGACGTGCATATGATCGACCAGATATATATACTTTTTCTTCTTTAATTTTCCATTTTTTTCTTATCAGATATATGGGTAGGTGGTCTGATATATAATTATTAGTTACACCTGATTTAATACAATTCGGTTTGATGTCAGTAAAGATTAAGTCAAGGATTGCTTTTTTACGCGTGGCATCCTTTACAACTTGTTCAAGGCCAAAGGTCTTCATACGGTTTAATAGGTTATTTATAATATCATTGTCTTCCACTACATTGAGGTTGAAGTCACCCATTGCAACAATTTCAAATCTATTCCTATTTTCAATGTTTACAATTATTCCTTCAAGAATATTTATAAATTCATTCTTGTCTCCACTAGGAGGTCTATATATATTTAATATAATTATAGGTTTCATATGTTCCTTGGTAATAGATACAATCTGAATCTCTATATCTTTGTCTGACCTGTTAAGAAGTGAATATTTGTCAGGGTCATGTGATAAACCATGTTTTATAAAAATACATACACCACCACCGATTTTTATATTACCTTTGACATCAAGTACTTGTCTATCTAATCTATAACGAGTGTAACCATATAGTTGGTAGTTCATTTCATCATCTTCATTTTTTAACCAAGTCTCAGAAAAGGATAAAATTTCAAAATTTACTGGATATATTTCTGCACATATTGTGGCATAATTTGCTTTAAAACTTCTAGCATTCAGGTGCATGAAGCGCAGGCCTCTGGTGCTTTTTAAATTAATCATGTTATTATACCGCATAGCCTTGTTTGGGTTCGAGATGGATTATCACAATATCTGTATGAACAAATTGAGAATGTATCTACCATATAATCCGTTAGGTATGGTTTTTTTTTGCATCCCATCATCAATATATATGTTGACAATTTTAATACCAAATTCGGGACATCTGCCTTTCTGCAGTCCCCAACACTGGAATACATTGTTGGATTTAATGAGAACGTTTAGGTGGAAAAGAATTTTTTCAGCAAATTGGATACATTGGTACATAGGAAAAATATAGAAAGTGTTAAGTAGTACAGTATTTCTATAGAACATTTAGTTCAGTCCGAGTCAGATCCTTCAAGGTTTGTCGCCTTGAATTGTGGCCATTTCTAGCCTGGTTTCTTCAGCTGTAGGTAAGGGTTGTTCTTTGGTATGTTGGATGCGAATGTTCATCAGCATTTCCCCTAGCTTGTTGGCGCACTCATGGTCATTGGTCGCTATGTTTTTGATGGTTATGGAGTTCTTCAGGCCAAGATGAAACCCAGATCCATAGGTCTTATTCAAAGTAGCTTCGTAGAGGTATTGACCCTGTGTTTGGGTTAGTTCATGTAGTAGATCAGGTTGGGAGAATTTAATCTCCAGTAGACGTCTCATTATTGTTTCATCCTCATCAAACCATTCGTTGGTTAAATTGCAAGATTTGGCAGCATACATACTGTCAATTGGTGTTTTTGCCATGTTTACACGTCTTAGTATGTGTACTTGATTACATACTACTGCTTTTTTGGCTTGATATGCTCGTTCAACTGAGTCGTATGAGTGGCCTTCAAATTTTATGTCACATTTATAGAGGTTGGAGAAAACCGAATGTTCTCCTTGGAAGGCTATACCATCAGGAGTTGAGACAGTTTTAGCATGTTTCAAGGATAATCCCATGGGCAGATTACCAATATCTTTATACGCATAAAGATGGTCTTGAATTACGATTTGAGTGCCCCTGACTGTGCAATCTATACCTTTGCTTTTAGCTAAGGCTTGGATAGATCGGAGATCTTTTTGCATCAGTTTTTCTTCTTGGCTAACGTCATCAGCCAGGTGAATGCCTTTCCATGCATTGTTTCCTTGTAAGTTCTTGATTTTCGAGAAGATCTGAATCTTGTAATGGGCCGATGAGAATATTATTACAACTGGTCTCTTTCTTGGTTTGAAGTTGGGATTCCTCTTTTGATTTTCATTTGGAGTTTGTCTTTTTCCTCTTCTGTACAGTGCCTCTGCAACTGAATTATTGAAGTCTAATCCCAGATCATTCGTCAATTGATCTAATATATCACGTAGACTTCCAGGACGATCTTCATCTAGACCCTCAATGATCAGGATTCTTTTTTTCCTTTCTCCATCCATTTTTGTGAATTGATCAGAGTGCTTCTTGAAGGAGGTTCCAATTTTGCTCATCAATCTTTTAATTGGTCTTTTCTCAGAGTCAGTACAAAGATTATCACAATTTAAGGATGATGTATTGCGTTTTCAACGCTATATGGTTGGTGTGCCTGTGGATATCTTTACACGAATTGTGTTACCTGGTTTCTATGCAAGAAGACTTTGTCCATACACCAGATGGCCATTACTATTTAGTTGTAACCTCTACAGTCAAACCAGTCAATACACATGCCCTGAGGCCGATATAGTCATTCATACTATATGCAATACCCCTGTGCAACATCGAGTTATGAATACACTTGCTGGGTAGGCCTACTGATTCAGCAGTATATCTAGAAGGTTATCATTTACTATAACTTATAACAAGAAAAAAGAACCAATTGAGTCAGTGTAGTTGCCATTCATTTCTATATTCATTGCCACATGCATGTGTGACACCTTGATACATAGGTATTTGAGGAATTTTCTTTTTACCCAACCCAAATAAAAACGTTTGCAAACGTTGAAAAAACAACGCTTTTTTTGCCATGTGGGTTGCGGCTCCTATCCATGATTCCATAGACTGAATAGATGTATACATGTACAAACTAAGGAACCATGGGCACTAAGTGTGTGATGCTTCGTGTTGGTATTGACCCACTGACCAAACTGAAATTTGACCTATGTTCTTTTGGACTATAGACATTGCAAGTCCATACTCTTTGGGATTCTGCAATTAAATGTTGCTAGTTTGCAAAGAAATTGGAATTTGACTAACATGCCAGGGATGATTATTATTGCTTCTCTACATATTCATATCCAAGCAAGTATCTAAATATCTAACAACCTCAGATCAGCATGTGTCACTCTTCGTGTGGTGCTAGTTTCTTGTTTGCCTTCTGTTGATTGGGGATAGAATCCAGGGTGGATTTTAAAGTTCTATCACCTATTTATTCATGATGGACAGATGCAGTACCAATGGTATTGAATGCTCATCATAACTTCATGGGTCCAGAGGTTTGGCGAGCAAGCTGTTAGGCTAAGAGTTCTGAGGTTGTGGGTGCAAGTGCCCCTAGAGGCATAGGAATACTTAGAGAAGAATGCATCCTACACTATATTACTAGGAGTGTATATGAATGGATATTATACCTGTCGAAGAATAAATGTCAACATTTTTGCGCAGTATTTGGTACACACAATTAGGATAAGAAGATTGATGTTACAAAGGCGATTTCTCAATCGAAAGTACTGATGGTTACAGGCAGTCGTTTTTTTCTGTCGCAACCGGGGAGGGGAAACACCACCTATCAATCGATTGCAATGTATGGACTCGTGGTTGTTTTATCTTTCTTTTGGTATTGAAGGTACAGTCATGTTTGTGCACATCGGAATGATGCTGTGAGGTAAATATATAATGATGGAACTGCCTGATGCCTGTTACTATTGATCGAACTGCAAACATTAGATAAAAACTAATGTTCACAGAGAAACTATGGTAGGTTGTTCTATGTCAACAAAAGCCATCAATTTGATGTTGAATGCAAATAATACATCAATGTACATGTCTAAGGTTTGTTAAAATGTCGAAGTAATTCTGTTGAACTTGATGCCCTTTGGTTACAGTCAATTCATTCCCTGTTACTTAGATCAGCAAATGCCACGGAGTATGATAATGAATATATTCTTTTTAATCCAGTTCTACAATTTTTTATGCAGTATGTGAATTATAATCTTTTTAATGGAAATAATCACTGGATGTATGCTTAACATACTAAAAACTCGCAGGTGGGAAACTCGTCATTCGAGACAATATATTACAGTAAAATCTACAAAATTAGGTCGTAAAAATTGCAACTATAGGGCATCACATTACTAGCCTAAGTCATCAGTTGGCTTTATGTAAAATTTTTAAAAAAAGACAGTCCATAGTATAAATTCAGTTGGTTATAATTGAGTGAATCGTAATACGGACATCCGTTTTCTACACATTTTTTTATAGAGTTTGTTTCCGCAACTTTTATTTTCGTTTTCGCAACTTTTATTTTCGTTTTCGCAACTTTTATTTTCGTTTTCGCAACTGTTATTTTCGTTTTCGCATGTTCTTTTTTCATTTCTGCAAGTTTATATTTCGTTTCCGCAACTTATATCTTTGTTTCCGCAACTTAAAATTCTCAATTAAGTGACTGTGCACAAAACAAACCTATCAAGTTGTGGAGACGAAACGAAAATGAAAAAAAAAAGTGTAGAAAACGGATGTCCTCTCCAAGGCTCGGTATTACGATATCCATTTTGCCACTTTTAGTTTGCGCGTTATAATTCTACCTGTTGGAAATACAGAGGAAAAGCTCTATAGAGCTTTTCCTGTGTATTTCCAACAGGTCATATATGACTGTCTCTCTATATATATTCAAGTTAGGATTTAATGATCTACCAACACTATATGACATTACAGCGTGTGGAACACCTTTGAGTGGGGTTTGACAAAAAGAAAATCAGACTATGACACTTGAGGTAATAAAGGGGCATTATCTTTACCGTATCATCGGCATTGACTAGTTTTAGATTGCAGTGGGTTTTCAGTGCAACAGTGAGCCTGTGAAACAGTCAGCAGTAGCAATGTTTCATGACTTGATGTGTCTACCTATTCAATGCATCATTCAATATAGAACAGGCTATTACATCGAAAAACCTGGGCATGCGGTAGGGTGTGTGTATATAGGTTTTCACTTCCAAAAACTGTGGTCAGTGGAGATCATATCTTTACATCATCCAAAACAGTCTGCTTCTCAGAAATTATAGGACACCAAGAAAACAATGACATGAAATTGTCAGCAGAGATCTGCAATGTTTTGAGCTTTTTGATGCTGTCTTGAACACAGATGAAGTGTATATCACAAGACAAATCAAAGATGGCCTCCTCTGTCATACTTGGTATGACATGACTGATTATGAACACCCTCTTTGAAAGAGACGTACAAAGTAACCTCTGCTATTCTTCACTCAAATAGATGAGGAGAACCTTATCAAACCAGCTGTTCACAATGTTATGTGGTCTCCTGTCATAACTAAATGGTACAACTGTAAATATAAGGCCATGGTTCCATCCAATGTGTTTCTAGCATCTGTGCATATTTTAAGGATGGTATTGTTCTTTGGCATTTCATTGCATAATCCACGTATTGAACATAACACTACATTTGATATAATTGTCTCAAAAAAAGCTAATGCGACATGTAACCGTGTCAGAAATCTTTCATAATTGTGGCATCAATGTTAGTTTTTTAGTTGACATCACAATTATGGTCCTCTTCTTCCTTGGAAACGTGATTCTCACAGTGTCTACCATCATGAGCTTAATTCGTGAATATTCTGCACTTCCAACCCTAAAGACTCCATTATTTGTGAGGAATCCATTTGTTTCTTTCACTTTTTTCCACATAATATCCCTGCTATATAGTTTGACTTCAACCTTTACTGTGATTACTAAGAGCCTCAGATATTTTTACATAACAATACCACTGGTTATTCAAAGTTTTAACATTATTCTTCTAGTTTTTTTGTGTACCCTGGCTTATCATATTTTACTTTCAATTGACAAGAATAGGCCATTTCGTGGTGATGGCTAAAGGCATGCTAGTAGATCTCACAAGATTTGGGGTTCTTTGTTTTCATAGATCTTTGATATGGGCTTCTTGGTTGTACTGACATCACATGGTGAGGATTGTACTCAGGGATCACCAGCTTTTGAAAGTATCATATCCGCTCAATATGGAATAGTTTTAGCTAACCTTATTGAGATATTTATTTTTTAGTTAACAGCCTATACTAGTAACCCGAAGTTGCCTATGTATGAAGGTAGACACATGTTTCATATTATGAGAATGGGACATTATTTGCAGTTACTGTTCACCATGGCACACCACCCACCTATGCCTTTCATTATCCAGATGCAGTTGACATCACATAATAGGTTGTCTGCGATGAGTATAGATATTTGCATCTCATTTTGGTAATTAGGACTGGCAAGTTTATTAAATCATTAAGAATATTGATGGTGTAATGGAGGTCATTGCTGATTATGAGTAAGAGGAATACTCAGTAGAACTAGTGTGTATGCCGCTTGTCTTTTCCCTCAAGAAGAGTCGCAGTATAGGGATCTGTTCATCTGGATGAAGAGTCATCTCCTGCTTTATTGGTGTCCTCCTTGTTTTTTTTGTTTTTTTTGCATACCTTGGCTTATAATGTATTACTTTCAGTTGACAAGATTGGGACATTTTGTGATAATAATTGAGAGTATGCTAGAAGACATGGCGAAATTCTCTTGGGTATTTATTGTGTTCATAGAGGCATTTTCAATGGCCTTCTTTTTTATATTGACATCACATGGTCAGAATTGTGCAGTGGGGGGGGGGGGGGGTCACCAGTTTGGAAGCATCATATCAGCCCAGTTTGAATACTTTCTGTGTTTCTCAATATGTTTCGAATGGATTCCTATTCTGTAAATCAGGTGAATCTACATCTGCTCCATTTTATGTTTCTGATGGTGGTTCCTATCATGTTAATATAGGCTCCTAAATTGAACCACCCTTATTTCCCCTTGTGGCTGTAATAGGAATAGGTTCCAATTCTGCCATTTTTTAGTCAATATCACTTAAGTTCCTAATAACTTCCAAAAATTAAATTTTTCTGTAATTTTATGCACATTTTTCATGAAAAATGGTTTTTGGACCTCTTGATCTTATTTACATCACTGCTTACTTAAGCCCTCCTGGTCACTAGGCAACATTTTTTTGTTCAAAATCCTTTCAAATTTTTAGATGTCATTTTATACTTTTAGACTAAAATGAAATTTGATAAAAACCATTATCATGTTTTAGAAACCAAAATACCGGTATCAATAAGAAAGATGAAAGGTTGCCTAAATTGGACCAGTTTGAGTTGCCTAAATTGGACCATACTTGTAATATTGGATCCAATTAAGTTGCCTAAATTGGAGTGAGTGAGTGAGTAATAGGTGTTTAACGCTATTTCAACAGCTCAGGTCATATTCATGGCGAGAACGACATTACACAATTTCCCAGAGGAATGTGTTGGTGCCCACGCATATGTGCACCACACACATCTGAGGGGATAGGAAAGAGGAGTTATAGTCCCTTTTAACTGGGCTAGGGAAGCCCATGCCTAAATTGGACATCTCGGTGGGGCTGAGGCCTAGTTTTCTAAATTGGATCAACGTGTAACCTTTTTCTTACTCCAGTACGGAGCAAATTCACATGATATTGATGGAAATACTAAGAGGACATCTGATATTATAAATCAAAAGTTCCCTAGTTTTATATATTTTTCAATATAATGAAAGTATAAGGAAATACAGAACAATAGTGCATATCGGTCCAAATTAGGATACCAACTGGTCCAATTTAGGCAACCAGGTGCCTAAATTGGACCATTAGGCTTTGATTTTTAATTACACACCCTGAATAGAGAAACTCAAATTCCTAGATTTTTATGCTATCACCATAAAGCTATAAGGTACCATCACAAAGTGTATAAATTTTACATTCAAATTCATAGAAATAATCACTGGACAGGAAAGAGGTCTTAGGGGGCCCCTTGGGTTTCCCTAACCCACTTAAAAGGGTCTACTTCTCATCTTTCCTATCCCCTCAGGATGTGTGTGGTGCATATATGCGCGGGCACTGACACATTCCTCTGTGATATTCTCACCCTGAATATTACCTTAGTTGTCGAAATGGCATTAAATAGCTATTACTCACTCACTCTTAGGGAGCCCAAATTAGGCAACTTTCCCCTATATGGTGATTCTGAATGTTGACATGATAATCTCTTTAATCGCGCCTAGTTATTATGCAAAGAGACAAAGTATGTTTACTCATATGCCGGATGACCATCATTATTTGATTGTTACTACAGCAGAGATCTATGAATGTTCATGGACTTACAGCAAAGTGTGAGAATGATTGATATTTCAGTGGCCATCTTCTAAATTTTAAGAAAATACGGGGTTCGTCACCTAATTACAGGTGATATAATTTTTCAATTTCTACATCTTAATATGAGCCATGACACATGTATAAGCCTAATACATGTACAATTAATGGCTACTTAACTGCCCCTACACACACACACATACCTCTATTATAGGGGTCTGATAAGGGGGAAAGTGTGGGGAACCGGGAACGTTATTGTTATTGATTTGTGTTTTACAGCACTTTAGCGGCACTAAGTGGCTATCCTGTGCTTCACAGGTTGATAGGCACTATCAGCGGAAATGGTGGTATGATTTGTCTATGTGGGGGAAGTAATCAGGTTTCAACTAGATGTTATTGTACAGCCCAAGGGCTTTGATATATCCCAATATTTCCTCTGGTTTGTGTTTCTCGAATAGTTCTTTCAAGCTTGTACAAGCGTGGTATTGTGCCCTGTAGGGACACTGTTGGCAATCGATGAGGATGTGCTCCACTGTCAGGGGGTTCTGACAGCGGGCACACTTGGGAGGGTTTTCTCTCCCTATTCTGTAACCATGGGTCAGTCTTGTGTGACCTATTCTGAGGCGGCTCATAGTTTTCTCTTCATTTCTAGACTTGCACTTGTAGGGTTTGATCATGTTGACCTTTGTTTGGATCTTTTGGAGTTGGTTTCTCACCTCTGCGTCCCATGATGTTTGCCATTTGTTATATATGTACTTGTTGATCATGCGCTTCAGGTCGCTTGATGGAAGTGGCATTTGTACTACTGCCTGGCCCAGGACATCCTTGGCAGCTGAGTCTGCTTGTTCATTTCCTTGAATCCCTACATGGCCAGGGACCAAACCATATTTGATGTTCTTTCCCTCCTCTGTCAACTGGTGGTGTCTTTCCAGCACTTTGTTTACTAGAGGGTGGTTCCATGCGCCTGTTTGCATGGCTTTAAGTGATGACTGGGAGTCTGAGAGGATCAGATAGTCTTTTGCCTCTGAGGTTTCTACATGGTCTTGTGCAAGGTAGAGGGCAGGCAACTCTGCCGAGTAGATAGATGCTTCATCTGGAAGGCGTTCTTTGTAAGAGTCTAGGCCTTTTACAGCTGCTGAGGCGGTCTTGTTTGCCATATGAGATCCATCAGTGAAGATGGTCTCATAGTCCTTATACTCGTCGCGCAGTTCGTTGAATGCTGCCTGGTAAGCAGTGCTTGATGTGTTTCCTTTTCTGTGTGGGACTAAGCTGAGGATGATTTCTGGTTGGTACAGTGTCCATGGTGGTCTCTCTGCAATGGTCAGTTCCATGACTTTGTTCAGATCAATGCCTGCTTCTTCCAGTGATTTTGTAACTCTCACTCCAAATGGAGCAAGGAACCACTTCCTCTTGCGGTCATATTCCTCCTGATATGAGGGTGTTTTGAGGAGTGTTGTTGCAGGATTGTTAGAGTTTGCTGCAATTCAAATTGCATATTGGAGAGATAGTTTTTCTTGCCTCAAGAGGAGTGGCAGTTAGTTGGCCTCTACTTCAAGGCTTTTGATGCGAGATGTCCTGAAGGTTCCCAGGCAGATTCGTAAACCTTGGTTTTGAATAGACTCAGCCATTGTAAAGTATGAGGGACTGGCTGCTCCGTAGATGGATAGGCCATAGTCTATCTGTGAGCGAACTAGGGCCCTGTAGAGCTTTAGCAGTGTGGCTTGTTCTCCTCCCCAGGATGGGTGTGCCACTACTCTTAGCAGATTGAGGGCTTTCTTGCATTTCTTGCGCAGGTATTCTATATGCTCTTTGAAGCACAACTTCCGGTCTAGGACCAAACCAAGAAACTTGGTTCTTTGAACGACTGGAATGCGCTGAGAATTGTCTTTGTCCATGTATATGTCTGGTTCTCGTTCTGGGGTGGAATGGTAATGGAAGTGCATGATGGAGGTTTTGTTCTTGGAGAACTTGAAGCCATTCTTGTCAGCCCACTCCATCAGTTTCGTTACATATAGTTGTAGCTTCCTCTCGATGGTCTGGATGCTTCTACCACATAAACAGAACATTTATGTGGAACGTCTCATGAAATCAATATTATTGCAATCTGACATACATGTATTTTTGTCCAATATCAGTTAAAGTTCAAATGTCTACATGTTCTTTGTTTGGGTGCTGTCGAATAAACTGCCTGTAAATAAACCAAAACATTTAAGATTTGCCTCAGATTATGTTGAGCCCAAACCTTTTGAAAAGGTAATATTTAGAGCATATATGACCACTACTGATGCACACGCTGACTTTTAGCCCCAGATACAATCCACGAGGCATACAGCCCAGTGGATTTATCAAGGGGCTAAAATCAACAAGTGCATCAATAATGGTCACATATGCTCTTTATATCATGGTTTTACCATGGTTTCCACGTGTCAACTCGCTGTCAATGGTATGCTTCGTTCCAGTGTCAACATTGTTCTTTCTAGCCGTGGTTAAATGCACTCCCTTAGCTACAAATATGAACGCAAATCAGTCACCTTAATGCGCCGTTTCACACTCAAAGCCAGCAACACTTAATTAAGAAAAACAATGAGAAGATGCAAAGTCAGATATAATTTATTTACCAATTTCCTTGTTCAGTTTGGTAATATTCATCTCGTAAAATGTATTTACCTATAGTTAAAGTCACTGCCTTAAATCCTATACTCTGCAAGTACAGGAGGCCCAAGTGTTCAATGTCTTCTAACATAAAATATAACTGCAGTGAATCTGTTATGTGCAGATAAGCAATAAATAAAGGCGACGTACATCAAGGCAGGTACAAAATTAGGTTATGTTAACCTGTTGGGCCCAAAGTGAAAAGAATTATGCAAGTGATAAAAGATATCAATATCAAATTACTGTAAAAACAGTATTTCTATCGCTTTACTAGGCTGCTTTTTTTCAATTATCATCAATCTTCCGACGACTTAATGCCCCAGATACATTTAAGGGATGAGCTATTTTTTCTCACCCAAGTCAACTCAAAAATTAGAACAAAGCAGTTGTTTCGACCTCTTACCACATGGGTCACTCAATAATCAAGCGCATCAAACATGCACAATTCCTCAGATAATGAGGACACCTCTCAGACCATAGCAATTTTTGTTCATCCTTCACAAAACAAAGCATCTCACTCACAGAAACAGCACATCTTTTTAAGGATGCTGCAAAGGAAATTTCCAGAGGAAAAGTGTACAAAGTCGTTAATCTCCCTCCACTGGCAGACGTTATTTCTTTCTTTAATGTCAGAGAAATCTGGATTTCTATGCCGTTGGGCCATTCCTCGTGAAACAATCTCTTTTGTAATTGGTTGTCGATAATGAAAAACTACACAAGTGAAGTAAAAGCATCTCCATGCAATATGCATAGAACATATTGTTTACTCATAAAACTGTAAAGAACAGTTCGACTCCACAATACGGACCAGCGTCTGGTCTAGTGCCCCTCCCCTAACCGTTTCGTCATTGAGAAACATCTATGGCAACCGTCATACAGTTCGATGGAAGCATCCAGTAGGCACCATCTTATACACATACAAGCTTAGTATATTTACATAAATGCTTTTCCAATCAAAAAGGTGTAACTATCAAAGTTGGTGAACATAGACTGACACTCAGGTATGAATTAGATAGTTCCGTTAGTTCAGAAATTATCATTTTGATGGGGAATTGAGTCTGTCTGCACTACAATCAACAGCCAAGGCGATCACATTTTCAAGCATGAAAAACACCGGGTCCCTGAATCGACAAAGGTGATTTCAACGAGCAAGTGCCCGAAACGAAAAACCGAGAGCATTCTCAGGAAGTGGCTGCCAAGTGGATCGCGAACTGTAAGAACAAGTTCTCCGTCCATCATAGGACGAAACACATTTATTTGATATCTCTACTTTTCAAATACTTGAGAATGCTCACTCTCATGTCAGCGATATTTAAATTGGAGATAGTCTATATTGTTTGGGCGTCTATCTTTCAGCCTCCTTCTCACTGCTATCTGAGGTATTTGGTTGAACATCTTCCTTTTTTTCCTCTTTTACTGACAATGTACCGAGTTTCTCTGCGACATCGTCAGCAGCATCTTCGCCTTTATCCCCATTTGTAGAATCTGCAAAGTAGAAAAGAATGTCTTTTTCAAATGTCTTTTTCAACTTCAAACACTACTGTAAATCATGAAGTATAAGTAAAAAACTAATTTTCAGAAGAATAAATTACCCTTCTTGGGAATCATTTTTGAATGACCACATGGGGAACTTGTCTCAAAATCAAACAGAGGTCATAGTACCGTGATACATTTTACCAGATATTGAGATTTTCCTGAGTCACAAATAAAATTCAGAAGATTACTGGACCAATAAATTGTCCCGGACTCTCCCTGATCTATAATGAGACAATATCTTACCTTTTTTGTTTTCCTTTTCTTTCAGGTGCTCCTCCATTATTTTCTTTGCCTCTTCAAACTTATCAAAGAACTTTTGGGCATCTGAAAACAACATCCAAGTCATTAGGGTGGAACCTTGTGAACTGACTAATGTAGGAATCATATATCGCTTTAGGGAATCTCTATAAGCAATGACTGATGCAGTTAGCTTCGTTCAGGCCTTTATATGGAAAAAAATGAAAAAAAAACCTCAAAGCCATTTGATACTAACGTTGCTGTAAGGGTTTGGGGGAGATGGTGTAATACAGAAAATGAATCACAAGATTGACCCAGGTGGATCTTAAGAAAAAATAAATAAATATAAATAATAAAAAAAAAAAAATCAACAAAACAGTAACAACTGAGGTGTTTGTATATTCTGTATAACTTAAGGCGCGGCTTTCACAAAAGGTATTAGTCAAAGTAGAATATCACACCTAAGTTTTATCCATATTCTTAAGAGAACCAAGACTTACTTTCAGCATTGCCAAATCGGATGGCGAGTAATTCTGACCGGCTTTCTTCTTCAGCGTAGTCAGCAGGTGTACTCCATACCCAAACCTTGTCACTGCCACAGTTTGGTTTCAGCTCCATCACAGGTAATACTGATGTACAGTAAAGATAAATCAACTTGTAATTATCATTGACTTGTCATAAATAGGACCTGAAGAAAATTTAAGTTTCAGGTGCGGAAAAACATTAGGTAGAGTACCTGGGTAGGTTCTTTCTTTTTTTACGCCAAACATAAGTCACAAAAATGACACAATAAAGGATTACCGGTAGTTGTATTCAAAATAGCTGGTTACCCTGGTTATATTGCTGGGAACCCGGAACTATGCACCAATGTTTCTCGTTTCGATTGCAAAATTGCTTGATTTGAAGTGAGAATGAATCGATTTGGAACTTTATTTGCAATAAAATATTATGTTCAAACTCGCCATCTATCACATACAAAACTATAATAATAGATCAAAACCTACCATAGTGATTAGCACAGATCTTTAGTGTCTTCTCTCGCCTCATTAGTATTCTGCATGTTCCTCGTTCTTTATGTTTTAATATCTTGACGTCACCAGTTCCTCGTTCCTTCCACTCAGCTGGTTCAGCTACTTTATCATATCGGTACAGGCGCGATCTCCTGATTGGGAAATTTGACAAGGGTATATGTCAAAATTAATCTTGGTACACCAGTTGTTATACAAGTATCTAATTTTGTTGTAAGTTTTAATGTGAAACAGTATCACCCCTTCTTCTTACAACATACCTGACATTATCATCTTTTTTTCTGACATAATTGGCCTTGACCCACCATCAAAATTTCTATGCCCAAGGTAGGAGTCGAAAAGAATTGTGCCTTCCAAATGATTTTGTTTTTACCTGATCTTTTCTTTAAAATTCCGTTTCAGTGACTTTAAACTGACCTTCATAGAAATTTAGTGGCCAGTTTAGTCTTACAGTAACTGACGTAACAGGTGAGTGAGAACACTAAGTGGCTCCGCTAAAAGACCACCAATATCACTTTCCACACAGAAAGAGCCTACTCACAATTTGATGAGTTCTTCCTCGTTTTCTTCCAGCGTTTGTGCATCTACTATGGGCAGGCTGACCAGTGGCTCAAAATGAATATCTGGGCTCTCTGGGGCTTCCTCCTGAAAAGTACATGTACACAGGGATGAAACTCATTGTAAATATTAAAATAAAACATATACATAGTTTATGCACAGTTTTCTAGTTGCACGTTTGGTTTGGTTTGGTTTGGTTGATTTTACGTCCACTAACAGTACTTAAAAGTTAGCAGACATTTCTGTGGTTCACACCATAATTCCTTTCTTTTCTGTTTGGACAGGTATTTAAAAGCTGCTTGTCCAGACAGCGAGACAGGTATTTATATGCTGCTTGCCCGACACAGCAGTGACCAAATCTATGAATGACTGAATCTATTAGATGAATGACCGCATCTATGAGGACGGGTGAGGGGGAAAACCGCTACCGGGGCTTCATTGCCCTACTCGTTTCGAAGGAGAGCAAGTTCTTTTATTTGCCTGGTCCCATAGGCAGGGCCAGACAAACCACGGCCTTTGATCACTCAGACGTGATTCACTGAGGGGGAATCCCATGGCAAGAGGAAAGCATGTAGGCCCGGGCCCACGCTTATGGACACCAGCTGCCCACACGCTCACCCCATGCCACAAGAAACCCCAAGTTTGTCCCCTTTTACGAATCTGGTATGCCCACTGGTAGAATGGAAGGAGAATTCCTACGTGGACTCCCAGTGAAGTTATTCTGCTCCTCCATGCCCTCACATGAAGGTCCCCACTCCACAGTTGCACATATCAGTTCCAATCATGCAGGTAGAGCATCGATCAAAAGGTAAACCTATACTTTGTTTAGAAAACAAGAATTGTTAAACTTGAACTTGATGCGTAAGAAAATATGTGGCCAAACACCTATTAACGCATGAGTTATGCTCATTTCCATTCTGTGTATGCCCTGACTCATCACTATCAACCTGTTGATCATTACTTTTACATGAGGCCTAAAAAAAAAGTTGTGTTCAGGTATCCCAACCTACCCTAATTTTTTGGCCCGACCCTACTTTTTTTTTTTTTTTTTTTTAGAAATTTTTGGTAAATATGACCCAAAATTAAAGAAAAATGTAAAAAATGTCAATATATAGGCATGTTTGGTATTAAATTAAAGCCCACGGCCTCACGAATGCTACTAACATTAAATAAAAGATTCACTAATAGTAGGTTTCTGTAGTTGAAAAAGAAAATATTTCCATGAATCTTTAACTTCTAGATTCTACCACTAACCTTCCAATTTTTCTTATAAAATGTACATAAATAATCCCTGCAAAGGAATTCCAAACAATTTCTTCCTTGTTAGAGAAATTTCGGTTCTTTTTGTGTGCACTTTTTCTGTTACTTGTTATTCATGGCTCTTTTATTTGTCCAATGACTAGCTGTTTTGTTGTTTTTTTTTAGTTTTTTTTAGATTTTTTTCTTGATCATGGTACAGATAATGTCTCCTTGACATAGTCGCCTCAGTGTAACAAGGTTGTATCTGCATATTCCAAGTTTTACAGGGGAGGCAAAAGAATTATTGCAATTACCGTAATCTCCCGCATATAAGACGCGTCTTATACATGAATCAGAAGCTCCTAGCACCTTGTACAGCCATCTCAAAGTCTGGGTGTGTCTTATAGGCAAGGAATTTTTACTATAGAACAGTACTGAACCTTCAAATTGACCTTAGATGAGCCTTACAGGTTTTTCTTCAACTCAGTGTGCGTCTTATACGTGAAGTGCGTCTTATACGCGGGAGATTACGGTACTGTAAATCCCCGGCCATAAGCCGGATTTTTTTTTCTATTTTGGGCCCAAACCGGCTTCTAAATTTTCCCCAAACTCCCCCCCCCGGCTTATGACCGGGGTTTTTGAAAAATATAAAAAAAAAATCACCATTTTTCAAAGGAAATTGTAGCAACAGTAGTTAATGCACCAGTGGCCGCGGTAGAGGTGAAGGTCACTCACCGAGAGAAATGTCCGTCCAGGAGCGCTCAAATAACCCATGATTTTTTTGGAAAATTGGTAAGAAATTTCAGTTTTAGGGGGTGTAAGGGGGGGTTGGGGGTCTGAACTCGCCCCCCGGCTTATGACCAGGGTTTTTGCAAATGTCTAAAATGGACCAAAACCGGCTTCTATATTTCCGCTGAACTCGCCCCCCGGCTTATGCCCAGGGCCGGCTTGTGACCGGGGATTTACGGTACTATAGAACCCAGCTGACATAACCTTATTGCATTGGGGCCCGTAGACAAAAATATCAATGACAGGGCTTCAATACTTTCATGAAAGGTAGATAAGGGTCATTAGTTAATTCAGAAGAAAACTCAATTTTGCCAAAATGGCAGTTACAATGTTGTTGCACTGAGGTGACGATATGAGATGTTTAGTTAACATACAGTGGTTAACATATATCCCTGGTCAACTTGTTGATATTTTAGAAAATGTTGAAAAATTGGAGGTTTCTCCCATAGGTGACCATAGTTAAAGATTCCCCATGTTCAGATGTCAATAAATCTGAAACTAGCACAATGAACCATCACGGCTTTTATTGCTTCATCTATCTCATAGTACAAAAAACTTATATAATCCCACATGTGTCATGATTTGGAGAAACTGCTGGTAGTCTAGGATTTACCGAATAGTTGAATATACCTTTCAGATGAAAGCATCGATAGCTTGGGTGCAAACTGCATGGGGCAGTATTCATTTTTCTTCTTTTATTCATTTACAGGCATTTACCCAAATGTTTTTGAATAAAATTCTTAATCACTACAGGGGTTCTGGCACAGAACCCCTGCCCTTTCCGGGGCTCTGACTCCCCAACTATTTCAATCCGCTCCCTCCCAAGTTACTCTAAGACTAAGGGAGTGATCAGTCTAAGGGGGAAAACAACCGGGGCGGGGGGGTTAAAATTTTTGGACCCCTTGACCATTCATGGTAATAGCAATATTCTTCATGTTGGAGTGGTTAATGTAGGGACTGCCAGAGACAGTTTTTACAAGACAGATTAAAATATCACATGTGACATCTGTGTGGGAGATGGCAATAATTCTAGAATTCTTAATGTTCCCCGTGTTTGGAAATGAATTGAGCCAATTAATTTACAATCATATGAGCTAAATTATTCAGAGATGCTATCAACTTTCCTTAATCTTTATGGCTAGTGAAGAAGACATACCCAAAATGTCGAGACAAACCCTTACACCAACCCCTCTTTCCCACAAAACATGGCCATGCTAGAATCCATGTATAGTATACTCATACCTCCTCTGAATCACTTTTTTTAAAAAACCTCTCGTTTAAGGTGCACCCCGAACTTTGGCTTTTTGGTGTAATACATACCCCCGCCAACTATGGCAAAAGCCGAGACTGCATGTAATACTTTGTACAAATGTTAACTGAATTAATTATCGGTAGGCCTAAATGGCAGGGAAAGCCTTGCTTGAGGTGTTACCACGACATTCGAGGGTGTGAGGGCAACATTGGATGGAGTGAGGTCAGCATGGGAGAGTGTGAAAAACTCACACCTTTGTAGCATCTATAGGGAGCAGAGCCATTGCTGGTATCAAACAAATTAGCTAGGTGGCTCATGTAGTCAGGGCCTAGATTAGCAGTTGGCCTCTTTGTACAGTTTACTTTGGTTGGCCCTTCCTAATGGTCTATATAAAGCTATATTCTAAAAATATATACCTTTGGATAGCAAATTGTTTAAACTTAAACAATATAAGCTTTATTTAGACTTAGTACTTCAAAAACAGGAGAAATTAAACTTTATAAGTTTTCTATAGGGGCACATATAATCCTTGCTGATTAAAACCAAACCATTGTCTCCCTATCAGGCTAATCTCCTCCAGTAATCCCCTCCATTCACACCTAAAACAATGAACAGGTACTTAAGGTGATTAAGATAGAGGCAGGGGCAGCTTATCAATTCCCATTGTTTTCTGTGGGTGGAGGGGAAGATAAGAGGTTACCCACAATCCTCTGCCAGATCCAAGATGGCCGTCGGGGGTCAGTTACATAACTGATTTCAAGATGCCCACCTCCATACAGGAATGGCTCTGTTCCCTATAAGCGATCCTGCACAAACTGCTTCGGCTCCCTATTGGCTAAGTCGGATGGGGGAGGGGGCAGGGAAGGGGTAAGGAAGGGGCGGGGTGTCAAAATAGTAGGAATGCCATCAATATTCACCATATCTCACTATCAGCAATATTTTGATAGCAAAAATCGTATTGACATTACCTTTATATCGACACAGTGACCCATTATGATGTCATAATAGGGAAAGTCTTTTGTTTACTTTTGTTGAAGAAAGATAGGTCAATATCAAACAAGTTTGATATCCCCAATCCAATCCAATCAGTACTCCCTGGGCCTGGTTACCTATCGAATCTGGTCTGTCTGTGGTCGCCTTTCAATAAAGTGTAGTAGTAGCAGGCGCAGCTCTTAAAGGGGCCAGCAGGGTCTGCTTTGGCCCAGATCCCAAAAAGCAACTAACGGTGAGGTCAGATCTGGGGGACCCCACTGCAGGGGTAAATGTTCACTTTTCTTAAGCAAGGATTCCCCAGGACAAGCAAGAAGATTTCAAACCAAGAGTATAGACCAAAGAAAATTCCCATATTTCTATTTTTGATACTTTTTAAAGGCACTCAAAATGGAAAATGATTTTTAAGCATGATACATGTCTTATACTCTATTGTCTAAAACATGGCTCATAGGTATCATCATATACCATTATATTCATGTCCATTGGAATTATATGGAGGTGGACCCGAGATTCTATAGACATATTTGTGAGTAAATCCCAAGTAAAATCTCCCAACCTGACCAACAACATTATTTACATACCAACACCCCTAACTAAGCTTTGATTATTACTGGCTTGGTGTTGGCCTGTCCTGCTTAATTGGGTAGTTGACCCTGTTGTTAAAGTGAAGTATGCAGGTGTTGTTGTGGCATGTGGGGCAAATTTAGGGTAAGCAGTGAAGATTTTCTCACCTCAAATGCTGTTTCATTTAATTATAAGCCTAGATACCTCAACAAACATATACAGAATAGTTAGATTACTATGGTCACTTCCAATTTCTTTATTGTCAAACTGCAGACACTATTGGGTTTTGATGTAATTACCACTACCGTAATCTCCCGCGTATAAGGCGCGTCTTATACGCGAATCAGATCGTTCATGGGTCTTATACGCGGGAGGCAAGCTGCCTTGAGTTGGGGGTGCGCCTTATACGAGGGTTTTTCCAATTTTGCAATTGGGATGAAGTCAGGTATGATGCTGACCATATATTTTTTTTGAATGCCACAAATGAGGTGTGACCAGAAGTAGAACTTGTCTCTAACATTGTATCATCAGTTCTTTTGATTTCTTTTCCTACATTCATGTATTCTATCAATGCTGTAGCATGTTAGGGAATGAATTTAAATCATAACATTATCTAAACATAGTTGGAACATCGGCCGGAACATCTATTCTTAAGTCAAACACATAGCAAGTGTATATAAATGGTATACTGGCTCCATCTGGTGGCACTTCTAGTAACCATTCCTATTGAATACATGATTATAAATGATCATGATTAAGGTACAGTTTGAGGTAAATTTCAATTGTATACTGTCTTCTGACAGTTTTGACAAATCAACCACATCATGATGACCTATTTACATGATAGCATGAAATCTATCATGTAAAATAGTGATCTAAGTATGGATAACCTAAAATCAATTTACAACTACAGAACTGGGAATACAATCTAACACATAATAATACAAACTGTATCTTGATCATGATCATTTATAATCCTGTATTCAATAGGAATGGTTCCTAGAAGTGCCACCAGATGGAGCCAGTATACCATTTATATACACTTGCTATGTGTTTGACTTAAGAATAGATGTTCAAACTATGTTTAGATAATGTTTTGATCTAAATTCTTTCTCTAACATGCTACAGCATTGATAGAATGCATGAATGTAGGAAAAGAAATCAAAAGAACTGATGATACAATGTTAGAGACAAGTTCTACTTCTGGTCACACCTCATTTGTGGCATTCAAAAAAAATATATGATCAGCATCATACCCAACCTGATGCTAACCCTAACTAAGGCTATCCCCAACTACATCCTGAGTTGGGGGTGCGCCTTATACGCGGGTTTTTCAAAATACCCATTCAGGGGAGATAGGTGCGCCTTCTACGTGAACCAGCCTTCCCTGAGTTGGGGGTGCGCCTTCTACGCGGTCTGCGCCTTCTACGCGAGAGATTACGGTAGTTGATTTTGGGGATGTCTTGCAAAAGTTGGCTACTTTATTTTTTTTGGGAAAATGTCTGCCAAATTTTGAATATTTTGTCTATAACTTTAAAAGTTCTATATCTACATTTTAAATTTCTTCAGCTTTCCAGCGGTGTATTGCAAATGATTCTGACAATAATATTTCCAAATCAGCTGTTTATGCTAGTAGTAGGTGCTAATCCATGAAGCCTTTATGGATCAACCCTTAGTATACTACTTGGCATATTATAACAATACTTAGATGAGCAAGTTCATTCAACGTGCAGCCCTTGAGATGAACTTGCTTATCTATCCCTACTGCAATACAGACTACACTAGTCTACACTACAGTACCTGGGTCCTGGCTGTGCATGTGAATGTGGCATTGAAACCATGTTTATTAAAATAAAATAAAGGGGTATTTAAAACTGAAGACTGACATTTGTCGACTTTTAACTGACATTTGTCGACTTTTAACTGACCAAATTGCAGATGATTCATGGCGAGCATGAAAAAAATTTATCCACTCTCATGCGAGAATGTTTCAGAAATTTTGTGAATCCACGTGGAATTTGACAATTACCCTCCTAAATTAGTCAAATTTCATTTTTAACTGACTTTTTCCAAAAATATCATTTCAACTGACTTTTAACTGGTTGTTTAAGCAGTCACTACTCACTAGACTAGAGGAGAAGACACTCACTGTCACACTAGTACTGAGATAATAACTTATTACTGTAGACAGTCACACTCAGTCTGACAATGTGACATACACATACAGTCTCTTTATACTACTAGTACTAGTACTAGCTACTAACTAAGCTTGGTCCATGATAAACAATACCCGGTAGGGCCTACCGGTACTAGCTACCTGTCACAAAAATCGTGTATTCTGATCGTAGTTAGTTTACTCGAACTCAAAAAGTCATTTCACCTGGATAAGTCATTCAAGCATGGGAGAGCAATACTTTGATTGTGATGACATTGTTCTAGAACTTAAATATTAGTACCGGTAGACATTTCGCAGACATTTCCTATAAAATTCTGAGCGACGATGGGGGAAGAATGAATGAACCGGCAATTGCAATTGCCCTCTCCTCCTTGTATATGTATTGCCAGCGATAAATATATAGATAACTTTATACTTTAGATATCAGAGAAAAACGTGAAGCAGATTTACCTTATCATCTGCCATTATTGCAAGAGGATGGATAGAGATTATAATTGAGGTAGGGTAAAATCCAGAGTCTTTCCCGCTGAAATTAGCGAACGTTATTTGGGTCAAGCTGTCAGTGATAGGTTCGTATTCAATTATTGCGCCATTATGCGTACATCTAGAAATATTCTTAAATAAGACAAAACCAATAAAGATGATTCAGTTATTATTGACTCTCACATAATACATTTGTATCTGTCATGGATCATTTAGAATATGAATACACAAGGTATTTACTGACCATTTGATGTCGCAAATTCAAGGACGAACCAATTGTTGGAAGCAATATGTCAGCGCCCATGCGGGAGAACGAGGGACACATGAGCTGGCTGAGCGTGGAAATTCAAAAGAAAACTCGAATCAAAGTGTCTCGTAGTAGGTATTTCCCCTTATAATTTGTCTGATTTGGACACCAACATGCCATTGTAGTTGGTATTTTTATATTGTCATAGCTTACACGGCCAAGAACGTGGAACTATATCTAGGCTTTAAAAAAAAGACAGTCACTAGACTAGTCAGTCTGACTAGCTTAGCCTAGTTAGGGAGTGGTCATTATTTATCAACCAGCGCCTTCGGCGCTGGGATAGTGTAAAAGGCCCATGTTAGGGAGGGGAGGTAAAAATAAGGGCATGTGTAAGGTATTTCAAACCAATCTAAATCGCTAGTTAATAATACAGGGGTCATTTATCTTTTGGAATTTTGCTTCTAACCCAAATAGAACCCGAGATATTGTTGTTTAAAGATCCTCATTTCTCTTGGGTTTGCCCCATAGACAATAGTGCTATATACAAGAAGAAACTGTGATTTTGAGTCTGAACCTATTTTTGAGTCTGAAACCCAGATATTAACAAAAATAAGGTGGATCCAATATACCTTTTTTCATTTTGCTATATTTCCGGTTCTAATAAATATTTTTTCATGCCGTAAAAAGATTTTCAACAGGAAAAGGTCACACAACATATCCATGACCTTGGCATAGATGACCTTGACAAAGGTCAAGGTCACAGCCTTGGTATTTAGTATGTGTCAAAAATATGAAAAACGATATAAATCTAGAAGAAAGATTGAATATTTTTAATCATTTCATTGAATAGAGGTATATTTAGCAGCAAATATCACATGATATAACTATTACAAACTTATGACCTTGATACATGTGACCTTTACCAAGGTCAAGGTCATGACCCAGATGCTTTCGTGACCCCAAAGATGTTAACAATACTACATATTTGAAAGAATATTTCAATATACTCATTTCATCTAGTTGAAACCTTCTAACAATAAATGCCATGTGATATGACTCTTACTAACCTCTGACCTTGGTTTAAGTGAACTTTGGGAAGGTCAAGGTCATGACCCGGGTGCTTGTGCAACTACTAAAATGTTAACAATGCTATATATTTGAAAGAACATTTCAATATCTTTACTTATTTTATCCAGTTGAAACCTTCTAACAGTAAATGTCATCTGATATGACTCTTAGAAACCTATGATCTTGGCAGAAGTGACCTTTGGCAAGGTCAAGGTCATGACCCTGCTGCTTGCACTACTTTGAAAATGTTCATGATGTATTTCGAAGAACATTCCAATAGTTTTACCTGTTTTATCCATTGGACACCTAGCAGTAAACATTATGTGACATGGCTATTACATACCTATAGGCTGAGCAGAAGTCTACTTTGACAAGTAAGTGACCATTAACAACTTCAAGGTCAAAGGTTGTGACCCTGCTGCTCATGCTACTTATCAAATGTGATTAAATCCATATATGCAGTGTTCATGCTAAAGCCCATATTACAATCACTTTGACTGTGTGTCTGTTACTGTCACATTTTGTTTATTGTATATACACACCTAATGAAACTCAACAAGTATGGGAGTAAATTCAGCAAAACTACACGTCATCAACCCGCAGATCCCCAACCTTGAGATCTGCTAGTGCTTCATCAATTTCCATTAAAGTTGGTTCCGGCTCCCCAGTGTACAGAATTTTGAACTCCCTCACTCCATTTGTGGTTAAAAGGGAGTCGATCTTTCCACAGTATTCTTTGTCTCCTTCAGGGTCTGACCATATGTGAGTGATTTGCCTCCCCACTAGAATTCCTGGGTCAATGACACAAGAGGAAAAGAAATCATAATGCCTAGCATCTCCATGGATTAGTGCAAGGAGATTGTTTGTCAGTTGCATGTGGTCATATGGTTTCTGACCTTTGGCTGAGAATGCAAAGAGGAAGCTCTCTGCCTCCTGGCTCATCAGAGTCTTACGGACCTTGATTTGGATTTTAAGGGCCGCAAGTTTTGACTTTGCAGTCTTCAATTTAGCCAATCTTTCCTGAACCTCCTCCTCTGAATTCCATAAACCTCCGACCTGGTAGAGGTCCTCAAGAAGGTGCTCTTTCTGTGTTCGGACTCGCGTAGCCTTGTTTGCAAGCTGCTGGCGTTTGTCTTCGAGCTGTTGCTTCTTTCTGGCTGCTATCAACAGCTCTTTCTCTTTACATGATGCAGAAATGCTAGGGGCCAACCTCCTTGCTGCACTTATAAGCTCACTTGTTGCTGCTTGACTTTGAGATGTCAGCCACTCCTCTGTTTTATTCTCAGAGAAGATGATTTTTGACTCAATGAAGTCTGGCTTGGCTGCTGGGGCTCTTGTCAGAGCTGCATCAGTCTTACCAAAGCAACGCTCAGGACCAATATTGTTTTTTCCCACACTGCAAGTCGTTTGAAGAAGGTGCTCGTCTGGTTCGGCATACTTCCCTCCTGGAAGTTGGTCCTGGCACTGCCGCTGAATGATGTCCAACATCTTTGTGCAGCATTTTTGCAGCATACAAAGTACCTCCTCATCACTTAATGGATCTGGTTGGAACAATGAAAGAGCTACTTCATCTGTAGGTTGGTCATTACCTAGCCAGTCTTGTCCTGTGAGGATGGGTTTTGCATTATGTGCCCATGCTTGCAGCTTCTGCTCAGCAATCGAGTAAAATGGTGTCAGGTCATGGATGCTACCTGGTAACATTGTGAATCGAAGCCATGGAGCAGTGAAGACTTTGCCAAGAATCCCGAGTGTCCGACAACCAGATCGCAGGCTGGGAATGGTGAGGTCAGCTGCAACAGCAATCAAAAGCCTATTAGCCTTGCCCCAAACTTTCACAATGAACTCCTGGACAGCTGCCCATAGGAAGAACACACTGCCTGCATTGTGAAATATAATGTGGAAACGTTCACCAACAAAACGCAGGACTCTAGCAGAGCGGTTTGTACCACGGTCATCGAGGAAAGCATTCAGATCAGCTGGTGTTCCCTGTGCATCCTTGTGAAACATTTTTGCCACAGCATAGATGAAGGCATATGTGCGGCTTTGGGACCTATGTTGGAATGACTGTATTGGTGCATCTGGTTCTAGTGACTTCACTGCTTGATCAGCACCTTTTGCAAATGAGTCGAGGGGGTGAACTCCACAATAAAAGTTCCTGATTGGAGTCTTGTCTGGCTTTGCAGCTGACAGAATTTCAGTAGCCTTGTTGTTTGCAATATGCCGGTCTGTCATGGCATTGGACACAGTATTCAGCATCTCTGACGAGGTGTCTGTGCCACTCAGTTCAGCATGTAATGCACCTGAAACATCAAATCAGAGTATTATTAATGAAAGGGTGTTGTACATACACTCTACAACTAGGCCTTAATTTCTACTGAAGACTTCAAGTCTATCCTATAGCAAGATAGAGTTAGGATAGCATGCACCTATACAACTTAAAAGTAAAATCATGCAGATGTTATCCAAAAAACTTAATTCTATTAAAGACATTGTCAGTTAAATATACTTTGTACAATATTGTTTGGCAGGAAGCATCCATCTGTATTAACTTAAAAGAAATTCATGCAGATGTTATCCAAAAAACTTAATTCTATTAAAGACATTGTCAGTTAAATATACTTTGTACAATATTGTTTGGCAGGAAGCATCCATCTGTATTAACTTAAAAGAAATTCAAGTAGAAGACTATCATAGAACTTAAATTCTATGGGAGCCAAGTTCATCATAGAGCAAGACACTTGGGTAAAAACCGTAAATCTACATCACATATAGGTTAAAAAAACAAAACACATGGAGTGAGTGAGTGAGTAATAGAGGTTTAACGCCATTTCGACAGCTAAGGTCATATTCATGGCGAGAACTACATTACACAATTTCACTGAGGAATGTGTCAGTGCCCGCGCATATGTGCACCACACACATCCTGAGGGGATAGGAAAGAGGAGAAATAGACCCTTTTAAGTGGGCTAGGGAGGCCCGCAAAACACATGGAACCAGAAGCCTTAATCCCACTAAAGCAAATGCCAGAACTGCCCAATCCCTACTCTGAATGCACATTATTACATCATAATTTCTGTAGCTTTACACTTACTAGTATTCTCTCCAAGCCACCTCCTGCACTGTGATGGGTTGCTATAAATCACATGTAAAGAGAACTCACTTTGAATTATGAAAGTATAATTTGCTTAAGTCTAGATGATGTGCACAGTTGCTCCCTTCTTTATGGTTTACCCTTTCTGCAAAGTAAAAATTGTAATTCCGGTTAATAGTGAAATGCAGTAATAGTACTTTCTTAAATGAACAATATGAATTTCCCAGTTTAAGAAAATCATGTACAAGATCGAGCTTCTTACCTGCAGTTTCTATGTCTTTCTGAATAGACTGTGCATAATCCTTGCCTGCGCCTGCTGCCATCTTCCCTATGCCAATTGTGAAGGTGGCAGTAGGGGTCGCAATCTGGTTAACGCCCCAGTGCTGATTTTTCTTTGTTGATCCATCAAATTGTACAGTCACATTCAGGCACCCTTTTAGCATTTTTGCAACCTGTAGCTTGCTCAGCACATTCATCTCGCGGATCATATTTCGCAGGGTATGACTGTCAGGGAAGCAATCAAGCTGGCGTTTTGCCATAATCCTCAAAATTGCACGCACCACCCCCTCTTGTTGCTCAATCGCCACATTGCGATTTGCGAGACAATAGACAACAAGCCTTAAGTCATCAGAGTAGGTTCTACCATCCTTCTTGGCTTTGATCAGGGAATTTTCTGAGTCTTTCAATCTGTCTTCAAGTTTCAAATTTTCATTCTCCAAGTCCTTGACCTGGTCTTTTAGTTCCTTAAGTTCTGACAGTCTAAACTTATGCGACCAGTCAATATGTGAGCACCCTGCACATCTTAGAGAGCGTGTTTGATTTATTCTTTTCTTACCGGTACGCTTTTGGGTTTTTGGTGGTGAAGGAATCTGATTATTTTTGAGTGCAGCCTTAAGCTGGCCCTGCAATTGAGATATTTTATGTCTTTTTTTTTTAATCGTGTTCTGCTGACGATTTATCTTCTGGTTCAGCCGGCTTGGTTGGAACTGCTGGAGCATGGTTATTTTCAACTTTGCTTCTATGAGTGCATTATTAGATTCTTGTAATTTAGCTTGGACATGGGCCAACTCTTTTCCCAAGTCAATATTCACACTGGAAGTGATACTACAATTCTGGCATTTTGTGTCTAGAGCTGGTTCTTGACGCTTTCTTTTGGGTGCATCTGAGTCCTTTATCAGTATGTGGAATGGCTGTTCAAGGTACTTTTGGAGTTCTTCCTGTGCCCTTTGATTTTTTTTTAGGCGGATGACCTTTGTATCCACAGCTGTTATTCTTGAGGTGATTGTGGTGACATTTACATCATCCAGCTAAAAAAAATGAAACATGAAGCAGGGTAAGGCAGGATACAAAGTTGTAGAAGTATAAAAATAAAATGCCTATCTTGAGTTTTGCTTGGCATGGTAAAATTCACTGGTAACAAGTTGCCAGGATGAGTGCATCTGCCCATTTATGAGGACGAGCTTGTCCCCATCCTATCTATCACCTGTCATCAGTGCATGTCCCCAGAACCAGCTCCAGTTCTGCTTGTCCAAAAGATATGTCTTGTAGATATTAGAGGTATCTGGTTGTGATTGTGTATGAAAATATAACTAAGTCGCAATAAAGAATGTACCTGATAGGTAATCTGTTAAAGCAAATATTAAATTCATTTTCAGTTTTGCAGACAGTACACAGACCATCTGAAAGGACTTCATTCACAAAGCGGAAAATCAATTTCATGTAGCTTTCAAAATCTATGTAGCAGCTGACTTACTGTTTTCCCATAGGCACTGACAATTTCCCGGACAAGTTCAGCTGAATTGATGGCGGTTTTTTTTTATTGTTAGAACCTGTGTATTGGTTAAACCACCACCACCGGTATCACCACCACCACTGGTATCCATAATTGAAATTTTCTGAAAGAGAATTGTAGGATATTTATATATAAACAGAAAATTTTAGAATTGATCTGCACACCAAAAGAACAAATATCTTAAAAATTGAGAGAGCACAAATAACCTCAATTATTTATTTATTCAATATTTCATGATAAATGAAACTTACCTTGAGTGTTCTATAGCAGCATATTAGTTGTCAAAAATCACAGCAGCTTGAAAGCTGGTGGTGCTGCAGGCCAAAGTAAAGATAAGTTTAGATATAGTTCATCAAAGCAGTGTGCGCAGAGGGTCCACAACTGTGTCGGGGGGGGTGGCATAAAAAATGTTGACTACTGCAAATGGGGGGGGGGGGCAAAAACTTTGGACCACTGCTGGGGGAGGGGCATAAAAGGTGTTTGTGTGTTCACGCGAAAACCCTCCACCCCCTGCCTTCAGTGCTACTCTAAACTTATAGTAACTTTACCTCTGTGTACATGTAGGCCCTATAGCCAGTTTCTTATCACATCCATGAGAGGGGAGATTGTTAAACCAGTACATATTAATTAGTTCCAAGTGATGGGTCTTCAGCATTTATGAAAATAGGCCTACCGTAAATCCCCGGTCACAAGCCGGCCCCGGTCATAAGCCGGGGGGTGAGTTCAGCAGAAATATAGAAGCCGGTTTTGGTCCATTTTAGACTATTGCAAAAAAACCCTGTCATAAGCCGGGGGGTGAGTTGAGCCCCCTGGCCCCCCTTACCCCTCTAAAACCAAATAATCTCACCAATTTTTAAGGAAAATTAGCCATATTGCGATTAATATTTTATTGATTTCTTATAGAAAACACATTGAAATGAACTTGTATGATAAAAAATCGTACATATTAAAGTAATAGAGGGTCTCTGGTTTTTAAGCTGTTATTTTCTATTGTATACTATTGAAATATGGTTAAAAATAATTTAAACTTTTAAAAACCCCGGTCATAAGCCGGGGGTAGACTTTGGGAGAAATTTATAAGCCGGTTTTGTTCAAAAATAGAAAAGAAAATCCGGCTTATGACCGGGGATTTACGATACTTCAATCTTCTCAAAGTGGATGTGTCAAATAGCCATACCTATCTTACTATACAATGGATAAAAAAATAAGTGGATACAGCTGCCGCTATCTTTGATCGGCTTGAGGCCCAAAAAAAGAAATTGTTCCAGGTAACCTGACCCTACCTAGTCCAGCAGGGCCAACCCTAATTTTTTTCTGTACTTTTGAAGAAATTACAGGTCTTTGGGCAAGTTTTCAACCAATTTGTTGTCCCCAAGATGCCGCGCCTCGATCCCGAGACGCCGCGCCTCGATCCCAAGTCACGGAAAAAAAAATCCAACCAACCCTATTTTTTTTCAGCAGGTTACCTGAAACACACAACTTAGGTATACACAGCATTATGCATCTGATTCTGTATTTAATTACTCTGTGATCCTAATAAAACTAGGGATGATCCATCTAATCATATTCATATGAAGTTTTGGAACTGTACTTGGAGTATTTCATTGACCACCCCCAAGGGTGCTCGCTCACTCTCTAATGTGGCCACCTCACCATTGCGGCCATTTTTACAAAGGGAGTGGTCATTCTTTAACAACAGGGGGGCTTGATGAAATTTTGCATGTGCACGGCGAAAATATTTCCGCCCCCCCCTCAAAGGGGTCTGAAATTTTTCTGTCCCCCCTTTTATTCTTTAGTGGTGCGCTGGCTTTTCCAGTCATGAGGCGTCTGAAATTTTTTTGTCTGCCAAACCCCCCAACCCCCCCCCCCATTGTTAAAAAATGACCATTCCCAAAGTCCCAAGGGTGTCTGCATTAGAGGGAGTTGACTGTACTTTTTCATATTTTAGTATTTTTTTCTCAGAAAATTCTTTCTAGAAAAAGAAAATCTCAAAGTCACCCTATAACGATTATGCTTGATCTGGATCTAATATTTCAGAAAACTGTCTTGTGAATAAGTTAGTTTGTGTACAGTCAAAATGATGTGATCTAGATCTACTTCTTCCAAGTATAAACGATGCAAGTCTGCATGTTGCAAAGACTGATTGATCTCTGCAAGACTCCTTAGTCTCTGGGGGAGTGCAAGTGACACTGACAGTGTGAAAACGTCATTTTCGCGGCACTCGATCATGACGTTTGATCGCAATTATCGACATGAAGGATCACTGTAGGGTAAAAATGAAGACATTCCCCTTATTCTATGCATCAATACCTTTCTATCAATGGTAAAAGTTTTGAGATTGGATAGTTTTGAAGCATGCAGGGAGGTGATTTGTTCAGGAGAGATTTCTCAAAGTTTCGTTTTTTTGCTTGGAGCCTCAGCAGCACATTGCTACTTGTACGGGCATGCCAGAAACCAGATTCGGACCCCCCTAACAACCCCAGTAAGCTCTTCCCTGATTGGCTAGAGTGCAAGTGACCATTGAAATCAAAGTTAACAAAGGGGGATCTTCCCGGGATAGTTTTAGGCATCAAAATCGACCTGCAACTTTTAGTTTTGCATGTTTCTGTACTTTTCTACTGTCACTAAAGCAGCCAGCAGCAACTACGTGGTGGAATGTCTGGACGTAGCAGATACGGAGCTGCTATGTCCCGCCTAAACCCTTGAAGAGTGCATATCCCTGGAATAGGTGTAGAGCTTAGCTTTTTTCAGTGTATGGCCCCAATATAGTTTACTTGCCTATGAAAATTCGTCATTGGTAAGGGACACTAAGTTTTTTATTTTGTTTGCTTCCTTTTATGACTCTACTGGTTCAAAAAATCAAAAAATGACAAAATGTCATGATCTAAAGTTGTTTGATATTTTCTGAATCCCGCTGAGCTCCTCTTTCAAATGGTACAAGAATCAGACCAATCCGATAAGTACACAGCATACTACACACACTTTCCCACGGAAGACTCCTGACAGGGAAATCCCCTCCCACGCACTTTTGGGTGACTGACATGGGAGGTGGCGCCCCTAGCGGCAATTCCGCTACCTACCCATGTATAAATGTTAGGGAGTGGTAATTTAGGGAGTGGTCATTATTTATCAACAGGGGGTGGGTGGTGGGTTTCCGCGCAGACATGCGAACATTTTTTACGCCCCCCCCTCACCGACAGACAAAATTTTTTTCGCACCCCCCCAACCGGAGGCGCGGAGAGTTTTCGCGCCCCTCTTTGAGCTATAATAGCGCGCGGGCTTTTTTGCTCAAAAGAGGGTTAATTTTTTTAGCACCCCCTCAAGAGGGGTCAAAATTTTGTTAGCCCCCCCCCTCAGGAGGGGTCTGAAATTTTTACGCCCCCCCAAACCCACCATCCCCCCCTGTTGATAAATAATGACCACTCCCTTATTTAACAACAGGGGAGGGAGGGGTGGTGGATTTGGACCACAGAAAAATGTTAACCCCTTCTTAGGGAGTGGTAATTTTTTAACAACAGGGGGGAGGGTTATAAAATTCTGCATGTTCATGGCGTATCATGCGCACCCTCCCAAACCCTGCGTATCTTGCACACACCCTCCCCCACACTGCGTATCATGAGCACACCCTCCCCCATCCTGCATATCATGCACACAACCTCCCCCACCCTGCATATCTTGTGCACACCCTCCCCCCACCCTGCGTATCATGAGCACACCCTCCCCCATCCTGCATATCATGTGCACACCCTCCCCCACCCTGCATATCTTGCGCACACCCTCCCCCACCCTGCATATCATGTGCACACCCTCCCCCCCCCAACCTGCGTATCATGAGCACACCCTCCCCCATCCTGCATATCATGTGCAAACCCTCCTCCATCCTGCATATCATGCACACACCCTCCCCCACCCTGTGTATCTTGCGCACACCCTCCCCCCATCCTGCGTATCATATGCACACCCTCCCCCACCCTGCGTATCATGAGCACACCCTCCCCCATCCTGCATATCATGTGCAAACCCTCCTCCATCCTGCATATCATGTGCACACCCTCCCCCACGCTGCATATCTTGCACACACCCTCCCCCCATCCTGCGTATCATGCACACACCCTCCCCCCACCCTGCGTATCATGCACACACCCTCCCCCACCCTGCATATCTTGAGCACACCCTCCCCCACCCTGTGTATCATGCACACACCCTCCCCCACCCTGTGTATCATGAGCACACCCTCCCCCCACCCTGTGTATCTTGCACACACCCTCCCCCACCCTGTGTATCATGAGCACACCCTCCCCCCACCCTGCATATCTTGCACACACCCTCCCCCACCCTGCATATCTTGAGCACACCCTCCCCCACCCTGTGTATCATGCACACACCCTCCCCCCACCCTGTGTATCATGTACACACCCTCCCCCACCCTGTGTATCCACCCTGTGTATCATGAGCACACCCTCCCCCCACCCTGCGTATCTTGCACACACCCTCCCCCACCCTGCATATCTTGAGCACACCCTCCCCCACCCTGTGTATCATGCACACACCCTCCCCCCACCCTGTGTATCATGTACACACCCTCCCCCACCCTGTGTATCATGCACACACCCTCCCCCCACCCTGTGTATCATGCACACACCCTCCCCCACCCTGCATATCTTGAGCACACCTTCCCCCACCCTGTGTATTATGCACACACCCTCCCCCACCCTGTGTATCATGAGCACACCCTCCCCCCACTCTGTGTATCTTGCACACACCCTCCCCCACCCTGTGTATCATGAGCACACCCTCCCCCCACCCTGCGTATCTTGCACGCACCCTCCCCCACCCTGCATATCTTGAGCACACCCTCCCCCACCCTGTGTATCATGCACACACCCTCCCCCCACCCTGTGTATCATGTACACACCCTCCCCCACCCTGTGTATCCACCCTGTGTATCATGAGCACACCCTCCCCCCCACCCTGCGTATCTTGCACACACCCTCCCCCACCCTGCATATCTTGAGCACACCCTCCCCCACCCTGTGTATCATGCACACACCCTCCCCCACCCTGCATATCTTGAGCACACCCTCCCCCACCCTGTGTATCATGCACACACCCTCCCCCACCCTGTGTATCATGAGCACACCCTCCCCCCACCCTGTGTATCTTGCACACACCCTCCCCCACCCTGTGTATCATGAGCACACCCTCCCCCCACCCTGCATATCTTGCACACACCCTCCCCCACCCTGCATATCTTGAGCACACCCTCCCCCACCCTGTGTATCATGCACACACCCTCCCCCCACCCTGTGTATCATGTACACACCCTCCCCCACCCTGTGTATCCACCCTGTGTATCATGAGCACACCCTCCCCCCACCCTGCGTATCTTGCACACACCCTCCCCCACCCTGCATATCTTGAGCACACCCTCCCCCACCCTGTGTATCATGCACACACCCTCCCCCCACCCTGTGTATCATGTACACACCCTCCCCCACCCTGTGTATCATGCACACACCCTCCCCCCACCCTGTGTATCATGCACACACCCTCCCCCACCCTGCATATCTTGAGCACACCCTCCCCCACCCTGTGTATTATGCACACACCCTCCCCCACCCTGTGTATCATGAGCACACCCTCCCCCCACTCTGTGTATCTTGCACACACCCTCCCCCACCCTGTGTATCATGAGCACACCCTCCCCCCACCCTGCGTATCTTGCACACACCCTGCATATCTTGAGCACACCCTCCCCCACCCTGTGTATCATGCACACACCCTCCCCCCACCCTGTGTATCATGTACACACCCTCCCCCACCCTGTGTATCATGAGCACACCCTCCCCCCACCCTGCATATATTGCACACACCCTCCTCCATCCTGCATATCATGTGCACACCCTCCCCACCCTGTGTATCATGCACACACCCTCCCCCCACCCTGTGTATCATGTACACACCCTCCCCCACCCTGTTTATCATGAGCACACCCTCCCCCCGCCCTACATATCTTGCACACACCCTCCTCCATCCTGCATATCATGTGCACACCCTCCCCCACCCTGTGTATCATGAGCACACCCTCCCCAGCACTGTGTATCATGCACACACCCTCCCATATCCTGCATATCATGTGCACACCCTCCCCACCCTGTGTATCATGCACACACCCTCCCCCCACCCTGTGTATCATGTACACACCCTCCCCCACCCTGTGTATCATGTACACACCCTCCCCCACCCTAAATATCTTGCACACACCCTCCTCCATCCTGCATATCATGTGCACACCCTCCCCCACCCTGTGTATCATGAGCACACCCTCCCCCACCCTGCATATCTTGAGCACACCCTCCCCAACCCTGTGTATCATGCACACACCCTCCCATATCCTGCATATCATGTGCACACCCTCCCCCACCCTGCATATCTTGCGCACACCCTCCCCCCACTCTGCATATCATGCACACACCCTCCCCCATCCTGCGTATCATGCGCACACCCTCCCCCACCCTGCGTATCTTGCGCACACCTTCCCCCACCCTGCATATCATGCACACACCCTCCCCCACCCTGCATATCATGCACACACCCTCCCCCAACCTGCGTATCATGCACACACCCTCCCCCACCCTGCATATCATGTGCACACCCTTCTCCACCCTGCATATCATGCGCACACCCTCCCCCACCCTGCATATCTTGAGCATACCCTCCCCCACCCTGCGTGTCATGTGCACACCCTCCCTCACCCTGCATATCTTGAGCACACCCTCCACTACACTGCGTATCTTGCGCACACCCTTCCCCATACTGCATATCATGCACACTCCCTCCCCCACCCTGCATATCTTGTGCACACCCTCCCCCCACCCTGAATATCTTGCACACACCCTCCCCCCACCCTGCGTATCATGCGTACACCCTCCTCCACCCTGCCACTCATGAACGGCACATGCTTGACTGGACAACACTGGCCACTCATGAACGGCACATGCTTGACTGGACAACACTGGCCACTCATGAACGGCACATGCTTGACTGGACAACACTGGCCACTCATGAACGGCACATGCTTGACTGGACAACACTGGCCACTCATGAACGGCACATGCTTGACTGGACAACACTGGCCACTCATGAACGGCACATGCTTGACTGGACAGCACAACATATTTCTCACTGATGTGAGAATGCAATATTGATATAACTTTTGTTATTGATTATAATTAGTGTATGTTCTACATATATTCGCGAATCAGATAAAAATTAAAGAAGAAGAGTGGGCTCAAAATTAGAAAATTATCTACAGAATGATTGACAAAAGAGTCACGTTGGTCCATGAAAACAGCAGACACACAGACAGACCTTCCATAGGGACAGTCCCACCTCGCACCGTTTTATATATGGAGGTAACAAGGGAGGGATGGTGGGTTTGAGGGGGGGCGTAAAAATTTCAGACCCCTCCCGAGGGGTTGGGGGCTAACAAAATTTTGACCCCTCTTGAGGGGGGGGCTAAAAAATTTACCCTCTTTTGATCAAAAAAGCCCGCGCTCTACTATAGCTCAAAGAGGGGCGCGAAAATTCTCCGCGCCTCCAGTTGGGGGGGTGCAAAAAATTTTGAGTCATTTTAAAAAATTGTAATTTTTTTACGACCCCAAAAGAAAGTTTTATGCCCCCCTCAAACCCATCACTCCCCCCCCCCCAAAGTTGATAAATAATGACCACTTCCTAATGGAGTGATCATTTTTTGACTGGGGGGAGGGCAAACATTTTTCCGTCTGGGGGCAAAAGAAAAAAAAAAGGTCAGCGATAAAGCCTGCATGTTAATTACAGTTAATACTTTGCAAAACGGTGCATTTGGGCATGTGTTTTCTGTCCTTGGGGTGGGGGTGGGGGGATTTTCGACACTCAATCGAGAGTGGGGTAGGCAAATTTTGCTGTGTGCACCTGCACAGAAACTCACCACCTTCCCCTCATTCTTGTAAAATTGCCACTCCTAAACCTAAAAAGAACACGATTTGAGAAATTTTCACTACTCAATAACCAGACAATATAGCATATACTGTGTTACGTAATACACTGGTTTTTTTTTTACAGAGCAGATCACTGAATCATGGCAGATGTAGGTTCAGCATCGGAGGCATCGATCCCGGTGTCTCCCAGTGCAGAAGTCAAAGAACCGTTAGAACAAGACACAGAACTAAATGGATCAAATGCGAAAAAGTTAACAGAACCGTTACCAGCTGCTACTATGGATGCTCAGACAGATGGAAAAGAAGATAAAACTTCAGCGGGAGACAAGGATTCAGATATTGACATGTACGCTTACACAAAAGATGGGAAATTCACCTCAGAGATATTCAAGATCGAAATCAGTAACCTTCCCTACCGGGTAGGCTTTGGGGTGAGGTCATTTTCGGACGTTTCTTTTATTGGTTTCAAAGAAGTTCTTGGTCTGTGAAAGTGGGGGAACACATTTGTGGGTAGTGGGTAAGTGGCCATTAACCAAGCTTTCCCATAGAGGAATATACTTCTTTTCGAAGCTGTATCATCTACATTCTAAGAGTATTTTTTAGTGATTTTGAACAAAATCAAATTACTCGTAGTCGTACACATACCCTATTACATTGTGTAGTTCAGACACTTTAAAGCGCATGGTGAGTTATGGTGAGTTAAAGGCAACACTAAATGTATAACTAAAAGTCACACAGCGCAATTGATTTTGAACAGTTTTGTACTGTGCAGTAGATAGACTATGCATGTGTATCGTACATAGACTTGAATACCATAACCAAATATTTTATATTTTTTTCAGCAATTGAAAAAGCGCTTGCATAGTATTGGTCTGAAACCAGTCAAGGTAAAGATGGTTGATGGTGGTAAAAGCGGAAATGCCTTTATTACATTTAGGTAAGTACATCTACACTATGGTATTCTTGTGGGTTTTTTTTTTAATGTATTTCTATCAGCATGATGACTGAAACTATTTCTTTTGGCTCAAGTTTTGTGAACAACGAGATAGTTTTTTTTTGTTTCTTTATGTGGTAAATGTATTATTAATGATAAAGACCTACGCAACATTTTACCTCAAACAGAAGTGATGAAGAACGCGATGATGCTCTGACCAAGTGTGATGGACATCAATGGAAGGGTCGAAACTGGACTGCTAAGGTATGCATACTTTTGAGACAATGTTTTTTTTTAATCCTTTTCTTTTTTAGAGATATCCCTCACTGTGATTTATAAAAAAAAATTCATGTACAAAATCAGTAAAACGTGATCAAATGTAAGCCATAGATGTTAGATAAATCTTTAACTCATTTTCTTGTTGATTTCTTTAGAAAGCAGCTCCAGCCGCTGACCCACTCGCACGTAAACGGAAAATGGATTCAGGTAACATATGATCAATAGATTTATGGCCATAAACACTCAAACTCAAACTCATTCAAGTATTTTTGGAGGGCTTTTCAAGTCTCAAATATCATTAAAAAACTTAAGATTCTGATATTTGAGGCAAACACTATTACACTAGTGAGCCTGTAGTTTGCATATGCACATTATTTTTTATGTCGTGTAACTCATTTGTGAAAATCTCACCAACTTATTTACAAATGTACTTTTAGGGAATCAAATTATCGAATTGTAGTGGTGGTTATACATGTATGTAAAATCGTCCCTCCTGTTTCAACAGAACATGAGGGTGGCCCTCGTGAGAAGCAAGCTAAGGACGAGGAGCCGGACATACCCCCTGTAGAGAGGTGCGTTCTATTACTATTGTAACTGAAGTACAAATGTAAATCATGTCCTGAAATTTATTCTTGTATGTAGAAAAACAACATACCCCGGTAATACCTTTGTACCATAATTGGGACTAGATATAGGTCGTACTTTTATAATAGATGAAACTGATTGTTCTTTTGTATAATTTCTCCCAGAAGGGGTTACACAAGATAAAAGTAAATGTAGCATATGCATGTAGTACATGTATATTGAACCATAGACTTGTACAGTATTTTGTACAAGTCCCTGATTGAACGAGAACAAAGTTGATAGTCTCTGCTGTAAACTGTAAATTGCAGTATTATAACTTTTCCATGTGGTTATATTTCAGACTGAATCAGGCCGTCACCCCACTGTACACTTTGCCATATGATGAACAATTGAAGGTAAAGCATTTATCGTATAATGTTATTGGTCAACTTGAGGAAATAATTTAACAATGTCCAGGTGACCCTTTATATGAACAGGCCAGCCTATACTACCTTCCCCTCCAATGGACTTGAACAGGCCAGCCTATACCTGTACTACCTTCCCCTCCAATGGAATTGAACAGGCCAGCCTATACTACCTTCCCCTCCAATGGACTTGCCTTTGCTGCATGGGGTAGGACTACAAGCGAACTGCCATTCACTATAGGAAAATATAAATTCGGGTAGGGAGCCCTCCATACAGATAATTATGCTTGATTTGATGTATTAATGACACCAACTTTAGACCAGAGTGAGAGGAAGATTTGGTGATAGATATGACCTGCTGATTATCCCAAATTTGCTTGCTAAGGTATATTTTGGGTTGGAATCAGAAGTGATTTTATATGTGTTTTCTTCTGTTTCATCGTGTGTTTTTTTTTATTTGTTTTAAATTTTCATATTTAATTTTTTTGCAGAAAAAACAAGAGGAGATTAGAGCGTACATAAAGAGGTTGGGCCGTGACATTCAGTACAACAATACTACCATGGCGGCTTACCTAACCATTCAGAGGTAGAATATACCGTAATCTCCCGCGTATAAGACGCGTCCTCTACGCCAAATAAAATGCTGGGGCGTCTTATAGCTTTCTCTCAGGTTGGGTGTGCGTCTTATACGAGGGGTAATTTTACTATAGAAATGTACTAATCTTACAAATTTCAGCATTAAAATGTGCGTCTTATACGCGAAAATGCCTTTGCTGAGTTTGGGGTGCGTCTTATATGCGCAACGCGTCTTCTACGCGGGAGATTACAGTACTATCGTATAGGGTATGGCGAAAAGAACATCTCACCTCTAGCCTATGTCGGAATGTCTCTCTACCTGTCTGATCCAATTCTATCGAAAATACACTTTGTAAAAAGTCTCTTTATATTCATTAAAAAATCTTTTGAAATTCACACAGATCTATATCAATACAATCATAAAATTTCTTTTTCTAGGCAACAAAATGACGGCATAATATGTCCACTGGATCCAATTAAACCGTCGGTGAGTATATTTGTCAATTATTTGTTATAACTGATGAGGGTAAAGTTTCCTTGTTGGCCCAGGTCCTCCTGGGTCATTGGCAGCGCCTTTTTAGTTTAAAACTGATGATCATGAATTGGAACTTTAGATGGGAATTGCTTATCGAAATTGGGGGATAACTAAACAAAAAATTGTGGAAACATGTTTTTTAGGATCTAGTCTGTCATTGCACATGCACAATTCCTGGAAAAAAAATTTCTTTAGCTATATAAAAAAGCTGAAGAAAAAACCTGACATGTTTGACCTACTTTCTGATGAAAACGAGGCTCCATAGGATAGCATTGGGCGGTCAATTTCAGCGGTCGACAAGGGGTCGAAAATAACACATTGGCTCCTATGGGAATTGGGCAATTAAGACGCTTTTCTCAGCAGGTAAGGTGGATTTTTCGGTATAGGAGGGGTTAAGACTTTATGTATGAGTGTGTAAATCGGACCACCATTTTTTTGTTATGTCGACCGCCTCACTTCCGGTCTGGAGACTTGACGCATGCGCGCAGAGTGACCGGTCATCAGATTTTATTTTATAACAGTAAATTGAGGGGGTGTATTCGATTTGATTCAATTGATATTGCCAAACATGCATAGATTATATTCAAAAAGCTATTAATTTCAAGTTAAATCGATAGAATCTATCATTTCTCCGTTTAAAATGCGACTTCTGGCAAGGAGGCGGGTCGCGCATGCGCACAGAACATCAAAATCCAAAATGGCAGACAGCAAGACGATGACAAACGGTGCCATCGAAACTGCTTGATTATAACAAAATGGAGGAGAATTACAGTGTCTCATGCCTTTTTATGGTTAATTATGTTATTGGCTAGCCAATAACATAGTCACATAAGGGGAGTCGATGCAATGGAATGTGGCAAAATGGGTAGACTTGCCCACATAAAAGTCCTTAGTGTTCACATAGGATTAGACTGAGACAAGTAGCTTGGATAAGTCTAAGGTACCTGGATCTAGGGGTTGAGGTAGCTTCGTTAAAAGTTTTAAGGACAAAACCCAGTTTAATATTTCAAATCTGAAAGAGGTATTTGTCATGTTACAAGAGGATTTTAGAATATCAGGATGTGGTAAAGTCATTAGTCATTATAATGACAAAACTCCTTTGTTAGATGGAAGTTATACATGTATTGGGATGATAAAGTAAAATGCACAGATTGTCTCAAGGTGAGTTTAGCCTTAAGAGAAATAGCCATGTACATGCTCACACATCTGGATGGACCAGATATAATCCTCTTAATTAGGTAGTAATTATGTCATTGGCTTATTGGAAGAAGGAGAGGTTCCAGCTTGCTGCACAAGGGGTTGAGTGGGTTGTACTGTTTACCTGTGACCATTAACCCCTTCAGGGCCACCTACATGTATAACTGTAGCTATGATGCAGGATGTGAAGTGTTGTATTATATTTGCATGTAGCATACCACTTTTGCATGTACATGTAATTTCATATAGAGTCTAGCCCTTTGAACATAGAAACCAATAACATCTTAGGGCTGTGAAATAGCCCTAACCTTAAACATTTTATGGATCCTTATTCAACACCTGCTGATATTGTGCAATGCTTAACTCATCAAGAGAGGAGTTATTTGCCAATGAAACATACAAGCGATAATGGGTGCATTCTCCATAGCCTTAAGCATTGAGGACTCGGACACACTGTCACTATAGTGACAAGTCTCATATGGTTGGTAACCGGGGCAATTAGTGCTCTATAGCACCCGTCAAATCTTAATTGTAATTGACAAGGTAACATTTTGAATGTCAGTTCTTATATAGCTGTTTCTGTTGCTCTGTAGTAAAAAACGACTCAATGTTAATGCATGGCCGTGTAACATTGTGGACGCACATGTCATTTACTACCATTGCCCATTCTTACTGAAAGGATCCTCGTCACTGCTGAGGAAATCTATGGGGCAGAATGCAAGTTTACAGTTATCAAATTTCTTTTTCGTTTTTTTAGCCTCAAATAAATGACTATCGCAACAAGTGTGAGTTCACAATAGGCAAGAGTCCAGATGGAAAAGGTATTGTATAGTCTATGATTAATATAAGTATACTCTAACCCCGTGAATAACATGCCTGGGTGTGCTCCGCTTACTTGAAAGTCCTTAGTTTGGGGGAATTTCGTTTGAATAAGTAAAAATTTCAAATCGATGGGGGTATCATGGAGTCCAGATAAATGTGGGCGTATTGGTAATGACCCCAGAGACGGCTGAATTAAGAGATGTTACTGTTAGGAGATGTGTTATGTCCTCTAATGGATGAAGGCCCAACCATTAGAGCTAGCTCTATCATTATAAATTCACAGATAATACAGTGGGCTTCCGGCTTGGACGCTACAACAAAGGCATTATTACTGTGGTGGAGGTGGACGCATGTGTGCACGTCCCAACGTCAATGAAAAAAGTCACCAAGGTAGGCCCTTAGACTCTTCAACTGAGCTATATTTTTCAAGCTCCTGATCCAATAGTGTATTTTCATTTTTCGGTCATTTCAATATAGTTTGATCTGTAATCGTATACATGTGGAATCTCTAAGAACTGTGTTCATTTCCCACAAAGCAATAATTATCATCAATTTAAAAAACCAAACGCAAAGTCAGCCACAACCCAATAAAGGGTACTCCTATCATCCTTATGGCGGACATGTGTGTTTTATATATATCCTAAAAAAATATTAAGTTTATAATGTCTTCCTTCTAGGCTTTGCAAACATATCTCCAGGGAACCTCGCAGTACTCTGCTTATGACCCGGAGGAGCGCAGTGGTCACTGGCGACAGGTGACTTTACGGACCAACCAAAAAGGCGCTATCATGATGATGGTGGCTTTTCACCCACAGGCTCTATCACAGGTTAGTCACCCAATTAATTTCAGTGCCTACTGTATATCCGTTATTGTATGTCCTATGTGGTACACTGGTACACCACACAAGGCTGTATGTCCTCTGATGGACCCCTCTACTCATATCACACGGCTGTATGTAATGTTGGATTACACTTGCTATCTTTTGAAATGAGTCACTATTGTATCAGGCAGCTTTTAAATACCTGTCCAGAATAGAAAAAAAGGAATTAGGAAAAGAAGTGTCTCTTCAAACATGAAAAGTCCTGTTTGTTAAAACAAAATACAAATGAATAATCTTGCAGTGTGCGGTTTCGAACCTTGATTAAATATACCATTTTACTATTAAACAATTAAACAATCTACAAATTCATATTTACGTTTAAAAAAAAGGGTGCCAACGATGAAGCGGGATGATTAATGGGTGATGCCCGTGCAGGAGATACGTGACATCGAACTAGATGTACAGAGAAGACTACCATAGTGGCCCGTATAAGCGCCCGGTCACTCATGGATTTAATTTTAATCCCACTCCCAGCGCTTATACGAGACAGGTGCTTATTTGAGATGCAGTTTTTAATGCTTAAGGCTAATTTCATGACCTCCATATTCCCGCCGCTTATTTGAAACCGATGCTTATTTGAGACCCTGGTGCGTAAACAGACTGTTACGGTAATTGATTGCAATATTTAGACTAGTGATATTGTTGTCTTTTCTTCATTCATTCAACCGCAGGAAGAGGTGGCTGCAGAAAGGGAGCAGCTAGCACAGTACTTCCGGTCTGGTGAAGGGTCCGGATGTGACGTCACATCTATGTATTTCATTGTTGAAACTGAAAGGTCAGTGAATCTCACCAGCACAGGGTAACACTGATTGAAGCAAGGTGAGACATATGGTTTTCAAAAGACTGACATGTAACATGTGCAGTTGGCCAAGTCTCATCTTCCAAAAGTTTCAAGAATCGTCTTTTCAATACATTGTTAATATAAAAATAATAGCTAATGACATAGTTCATGATACATGTCTTTTCATGAACGTAATACATCGCATATAAGGCGCACCATACGTATAAGGATCACCCTGATTTCATGCTATACCTATGAGGCACACCAGGGGCCAAATTCTTGTCATTTCAGAACTGTATTATAGCGAGAAGTTTACTGTACTATCCTTGATTATAGTTAGAAAAATCCTCGCCTATAAGATACACCCTGAGTTCAGGCAGATTCTATAAGGCACAGCAAGGAAGTACATAAAAAATGGCTAACCATTGTTGGATAAATTAATAAGAGGAAACTTACTAAAGAAGCCCTTGTTTCACTTTCAGAGTATCAGAGCCCAAGCAGGAAGAATACCTGTTCGGAGACAAGGTACAGAATTGCATACATCAAATTGTCATTCTATTAAACCACTTCATCATTATAAGATGTTTAACCCTGAATCGATACGAGATTACTGTTTCGTCTGAAACAAACAGAACAAGAATCATAACTGAAAAAAAAATATAACCACTCTCTTTAAGCGATTGATCTAAAATTTGATTGATGTGGATATATTATCCTTTCCAGCACATTGAAGAGGAACTATTAGGAGTGAGGTTCAGAATTTCTCCTGCTGCCTTCTTCCAGGGTAGGTCTTATTTAAGAAACATATTCATTCCTTATCCAGTTAACTTTATGTAATAAGATGCACCATGCTCTGTTAATCAGTATTTTCAGGTCCAAGGAGCATACAAATGCAGAAATTTAAAGGGTTGGATTAATTCACTGGATCTCTAAAAAAGTAAAATAGCTGTCACAGACATTAGAACTGGATTTGTGAGGGAATCTGTACCGACCTACTCGTTGCAGTTAATACCAAAGCAGCAGAGGTGTTGTACAAGACGGTATCAGACTGGAGCTGTGTAGTACCAGAGACGGTGCTTCTTGATGTGTGCTGCGGGACAGGTACCATCGGACTCACAATGGCCAAGGTATGATGATATTAATAGGTGGAGTACCAGCAGAAGGAGGGGAAGCATTCTTAGAAATGAGGTCTTTTTCATTTTAAATTCATCAGAAGTCGGAAATATACACAAATATTATCCAATAAGCTTGTTCTCAGCTAAACAAGCTAAAAAGGAAAATTTGACATTCGGTGTTTATGTAAATGCCTTAATATGGGGGGGGGGCGGATTGGTATACATATTAAATACGGTCATAATGGTGTATGATTGATATGCGTGGGTATAAATATATTCAATAAATTTGATTTTCATAATCATGTCTGTATGTTCTGAAAACACCTCATTTTCAGCTTGTGGCAAAGACCGTTGGAATAGAGTTGTGTCCAGAGGCTGTCGAGGATGCCAAAGTGAATGCTGGGCTTAACGGTAAGGATCTCTAATTTTTTGTCACTATGATGAAACAGTGTTGTAAATTGCATGTAAATGGGAAATAAGGCATATATTTGTTCTGACTATTCCTTTCAGATATAAAGAATGCAGACTTTTTCTGCTCCAAGGCTGAGCAGCACCTTCCAAACTATATCCGAGGACTGACCAGTGTGCCAGTTGTCGCCGTAGTTGACCCACCACGAGGTGGTTTACGTAAGTATACTCTTGAAGTAGTTAAAAAAGTTTCCCTTAAATTGTGACTGCAGCTAAATATTTGAAGCAGGGCGTTCATGTCTTTAAGTTGATGTATCGTAATATTGAAAGCCACTGAAAGTTTTATACTCCCATCTAGTGGAGTTCAAGAGTACTTCTCCCCATGATATGGGGAGAATGTCATCAGACATGGCCAGCGGGTATCTAGCCCTCAAATACCTGCGGGGACCAGCGTATTGAAAGTTTTTATTCCATTATGTCCATCGGGCGCTATGATTATTTGAGTACCTTGTATATAAATCATTCTTGCTTATAAGGTGGATCCTAGAGTACACACATGTGGTCGGTTTCATGTATAAGCCATACCTGTTACACAAGGTACGGTGGTCGTACTATACATAAGTTTGTGTTCCCCTTTAGACTTAATTGTCCATTCATGCCATTTATGCATTACATTAGAATATCATTACATTATAGATGCAGATGTTGTCCGGGCAATAAGGAAATGTGCCCTAGTGAAGAGGGTTGTGTATGTCTCCTGTAACCCGAATGGTGCAAAGCAGAACATCATAGAGTAAGTATTCTCCCAGCGTCTCGATACTAAGAGCAAGGAATCAAAATCATTGAAAATGTCAGTAAATCATCGTGCACAGGCATAGATGCTGTTATTATATAGGAAGCATGAGAAGACCAATTATTATTAAGTAAATTACTTTTTTACTCATTTTAGCTTCACACGTCTCGAGTCGAAGCGGATGCAGGGTCCAGCATTTCGTTTGGTGCAGGCAGTGGCAGTGGATATGTTCCCCCACACTCCACATTGTGAGTTAGTCATGTTATTAGACAGAGAAATGTCAGTCAAGGAAGCGACCGAGGCTGTGAGACTTCAGAAGAAACAGGCAGCAGAGAGTTCCGCTTCCACCTCTACAGTGTGTGATTCATCAGCACAGTCAAAGGACAGTGATAGTAAAACACCAACTGATGACGGTAGCACTAAGGTACCTTTAGTGGAGTCTAGAACTGATCAAAAGACATCAGTAGAGAAAGAAGTCACAGAGGTTGATATGGCGGATACAGAGAAAATGGACACCAAAGAAGAATCGTAATATCTTAGTGCGGGGTCATATTATGTTGAAATATGAAATAACCTGTTGAAAGCATGGTGTATGTAACTCCCTTCAAATTCAACTTCCTTAGTGTTCAACAGATTGGCCTCAGTGGCTCCCTTGGTACAGACAGATATCAAAGGTCCAATACAGAGGAGAGTTCATTATCATGTAAATAAATAAATAATGATAATAAAATGGATAAATCTCTTGTTGGTTCTAATGTGTGGCCTTAATGATATATGATTCGTGGATGAAAATGTGGGCGATTTTAGCGACTAGAAAGAGTGCCCCAGTCTCCGCAGCTCCTTCCTGAGTATACGCCTGGATGAACACTTAGTTTACACACTTCCCACTAGGTGCTAATGGTCTATCCAGGGCCGGAAGTCGGGCAGATATGTCACCACCAATAGGTCAGGCTAGTTTACAGTGAGATCGCATAAGGAATGAACTTGATATTTTAGGAACAACATGTACTTATTGTGATGGTTTTTACTAAGAAGTGATAGCTATGCTATGGAAAAAAAGAAATTTGAACTATATGTAATGTTTCATCAATAGACCCTTTGCCGGTTGTCGCGCATGCGTGAGTTCTACCAGAGTTCCGGTCCCACCATGCAGTATGGACGCAGTGTGTAATTTTCGCCAGTACTTTTGCCAGGCAAAGTCTGATGGGGGTTGGGGTGGGGGGAGGAGGTGGTATGGATATATACAAGCTATCAATTACCAAGCATGCAGAGAGAATTATCAATTGAAAAAAATTATATTGAATAATAGTAGTGGGCCTGACCCTGGCTCCTGATGTGCCAGGTAGAGTGGCTTCACTGAATCAGTTCCCTATACTATAAGCTTAGGGAGTGGTCATTATTTATCAACAGGGGGCGGGTGGTTGGTTTCCATGCGGACGCACGAAAATTTTTTACGCTCTCCCCCTCGACGAGTCAAAATTTTTTGTGCCCCCCCCCAAACCGGAGGCGCGGAGAATTTTCGCGCCCCTCTTTGAGCTATAGTAGTGCGTTGGCTTTTTTGCTCAAAAGAGGGTAAATTTTTTAGCCCCCCCTTTTAGTCTTTAAAAATGAACAAATTAATATCTGTATTTTCAAATTTTTTTTGGGGCATACTCCCATACCCCCTGGCACTACATACACATATTTCAATGCATCTCGGAAACTTGGGAAAATTCCAAGCTCTTGTGAAAAGTCGCACTCTTTGTGGGGTCAAAATAATTTCACCTGTTTTCAGTGGAAACCCCTGCGCTTTACTAAAGGTTATAAAGGGCACGTTTGCACGTGTCCCTTTGGGAGGGTCAAAAAATGTTACCTCCTCGCGAGAGGGGTCAAAACCTTTTTCACGATACCATCCAGATGGACCAGCAAATTAACATTAGGTTTAACTATTTATACACTGTTCTCCATAGCTGTTACTGTTACTCCACTGAATCTCCTGTGCGGTTTCTAGATATTGTTCAATAATTTGTAGGCATGTTTACATCTCATGTATCTCTCTGATTTAGGGAGTGGTCATTATCTATCAACAGGGGGGATGGTGGATTTTAGGGGGGGGGCGTAAAAATATCAGACCCCTCCCGAGGGGGGGCTAACAAAATTTTGACCCCTCTTGAGGGGGGGGGCTAAAAAAATTTACCCTGTTTTGAGCAAAAAAGCCTCTGTGCTACTATAGCTCAAAGAGGGGTGCGAAAATTCTCTGCGCCTCCGGTTTGGGGGTGCAAAAAATGTTGACTGTCGTTGACGGGGGGGGGGGCGTAAAAAATGTTCGCGCGTCCCCAGGAAAACCCACTAGTCCCCCCTGTTGATAAATAATGACCACTCCCTTATGAGTTTTAGAGAATAAAGTCATTGTCAGTAGGCCTATGCCCAAGGTAATTCTTAAACCTAGACACAAGACCAGGTGTATTCAAATACCGTATGGTATTCATTCTAATATGCGGAAATTTAATTGTTAGATGCTCAAAACATCAATACAAAATTAATTCTAATAAGCGCACCCCCTAGAGCTCAAGAATCATTGCTTTTTGTCCTCAAAATTGTTGTTTTTGCCCTCAAAACCTATAGCCCCATATCCTCCTGCCCCTTGTGAGGCTTGTCAGTAGAGTGGCTTCCTTGGTACAGGTTGAAGCCCAACACAATTAACATTTAATATACACGGATTTAGTGAATTTCCAGTGAACATTCATAGCTTTATATACTTAGGAATGAATAGTAATAAAAAAATGACTGCTTAAATCTCTTTATATTATCTAGATATAGCATAATTTCAAATGTACATTTCAGTACTTTCACAGCTGCGCCGGGGACCGGAACTCTGGTAGAACTCGCGCATGCGCGACAACCGGCAATCCCTCTATGGTAGATGTGAACCCATCGATGAGTCAGTGACCATCACTGTATAATTCATGATAGGACACAAAATATCTGCAGCTTTTTTTTACCTGTATGACTATTTCAAATGAACATGTACATATACCATGTGTATGTGCCACATTAATTCAAAAGGTAGACTCTTCAAAGAAATGTTGACCTTACTGAACCCCCCCCCCCCCAAAAAAAAAAGAAAAAAAGCCGTGATATGGCCCAGCTGAATCCTGCCGAACGGGAAGTACTACAAAGCATCTGATGGCAAGCTTTCACACTATCAGTTCATCAAGGCGTATACCCTCTATTGGTTCATGGATTAAATGAAGACCACTGTACAGCATCAATAAAGGACCTGGTAATAAAAAATGAATCGGCCGATAAAGTTTATATGGTTTTATTGCCTACTTGTTTAGATACAAAAAGAATTATGCTAAGACGACTTTACAAGTTCTTACAATGCGAGTACAGTGACTCAGTTTTTTCATGTTGAAAGAGTTGTTCCTGCTCTTCACTCAACACATTCAATACCTGGTGGGTGGGTGCTCTATGAGACCTGTGTAACATATGCCACAATAACCTGGAGAAATCCACTGAAATTATGGATGAGTTAAGCAGATGTCATCACAGTCAGTGTCAGTTTAGTCATACTGCAACAATGACCTCACCCAAACTATCAGTGCTCCATTTTCTCGTGGAGATCAGTGACTGCTAAACTTTGACGGCTTTCATTGGATTTTAGATCTCAGTGTAGCCAATGATAACCCAGCTAGCACAACTCGTGAAATTTATATCATTCTTACGTGAAAACTCATGTGATTTACGTCAAAAAGACATCATTTGGATTAGTTGTGCTAGCAGGGAAGAATATGGTTATTCATTCTACATTCAATAGTTGAATCAATTTTTGTTTAGACCTTATCTAGTGGCCACGTCAGTTAATGTCCCTTGACTGGGATAACATACAGCAAGCCAATCCCATGGAAGAAGGTCATAAGTACATAAATGAATTTCCGAATGATTGTTCTAACATGTATGTTGTCTGCTAACTCTATACATGTATACAATGCCATCAGTAGAGGATGATGCATCACACTCCCTGCATCTTAACCATACGTCATTCAATAATGGTTTCATAACACTGGATATGGATATAGATCTATGAATGTCAGTCTCATAAAAGAAAAAAAAAACATGTAATAAATATTTAAGTACAATCATGTCATTGACTTGACCACTTACTATGAAAAGAATTATAATATTTTAGGTATCACTGGTTTCAGTTGAAGTCTTGTCATGTAAGAGATACATATCCTCCACTTATCTATTGTCCTACATAATTTCATTACCAACTCAATAGCCAGTGCAGAAAAATTGCACCAGCTGGTGTAGAATATATCAAAATGACCAAAGATACACAGTTTATACAATCTGTTTCAATCATCATAGTAGAAATTAACATTCAATCTTGATAAATGTCTCATATTGGCTAAAAAGACATATATGACAAGGAACTCTATATGAAGTATTGCACCTTGGGGAGAAATGAATGAAAACACTTCATTGATCTATACAGAATTCCAATGCTGAACTTCACATATCCTATAACCTGGCATCTCTATGATATTTCAAAGGGATATACTAGGGACTGCATATGCCAAATAAAATGTTTTCCATATTTCTAACTCATCGGGTGTTTGATTATAATCTATATACAAAATCCCGTAATTAGAGTTCAAATTTACACAAGTTTAGAGATGACACTCAATACATTTAGAGAATATAATAATCTGTTAAATATAGCATGTGTATTAACTTTTGCTATTAGATAACTTGAGAGCGCCATCAGACCTTGGTATTTGGGCTTCATAGAGTGAGTCAGTTAACACTTGTCTCTGGAATCCTCCCACTCCAAAGGCTCATACCATGGACTTCTCCTCTCCCCTTCTATTTCCTAATAGTCAGCAAAAGGCCAAAGTCAACATCTGGTTTCTAGTGAGTATCGTATCACCATTTCGCCAATTCAAATATGAAAGTGATATACATGTACCCATCCCCTTAACCCCCCCCCCCCATCATCCACAGAAAAGCTTAAAATCTTTTCTATTGTGGATGCAGCATAGACGAGGGGTCTTGAACAGAATCCTTTGCTGGCGATTCCAATTTAAAATCATTTGTCTATCTCGAATCTTGGTGAAATGTCAGGCAGGAGTGGAAGACTATGGGACTGAGCTGGCGAGGTGTCATTGACACTGCGACAAAGCTTCGATCAGCTGTATGGTTTTAGGGATTTAGTCCATCTATGGCAATCTTAGTGTGAGGTCTTAACCATAAGCACGTGGGACATTTCTCATTGAGAGAATCTGGAGGATGCCATTTTAATTATCCATTTGTGATTCATTTACAACCCCTCCCTTTTTTTTTTTATTATGTATTCTGTATAACACTGAATCTCTGATTGTCAATAAATAAGCAGGCAGTCTGAGAGACCCTCATAAGCTTTGTACATGACACTGCACCACAGACAACGTACTTTTTGATACAACATAAATGCAAGTGTGTTGGTTATTTAGTGACACTTACTCTCAATAATGAGCTGCAATACACATTCAGTACTGCCATCATGAGTCACTGGAAGGTAAACTCCTAAATCCTACCCTCGTCAAAAATATTAACATATGGCGTAGTTGGTGGTGGCCTTTGATAAATCAAAGTGCCTAATTCTAATAGGAGTACATCGTGGCCATTTTAAAGTCAGGACGTATATTTTCGAATTTCCTAATTGCCTGAAGGAGCAAATTCACAATATCCATTTATCCCAATGTTACATTAATGTACATACTAGAGGAAGGAAATATCTACCTGGTCATTACTTTAAATTGCCAATGTTATACAATCTCTCACTCATAACAGAATTACTTGTAATCATTATCATTAATATTCACTCTCTTCTGCCTCAAAGAAAAATGAGAACTATATATAAGTGAGATTTGACATTTATGTCACCTTAAGTCATACACACAACTATACTCATATGTTGAGCAGAGCAGGTTTTGACTATTATAAGTCAATATAGTACCAATAAGACACATTATTACAGCCTATTTTACATCCACAGTTTACCATTATTATTATTTTCCATTATCATCATTTATAAGTAATAATTTATAGATTACTATCTAATACAGCACCAAGTGGGTGAACAGAACACACTGCCATATCCACTATAGAGTAATAAGAAATTTAGGCTGTGTGGTTAAATCCACACCCTCTGGACATTGTCTCTGGGCCCATACTGTCAATGACAGCTCATTAAGAGACAATGTAACTATGGACAATAGAAACGGGAGTAACAAGAGGTAGGAAACTACAAATAGAAGGTCAGTGAGACTGAGACCTCTCTTACGGGTGCCAGGGACTGGATCAGGCAGCAGCTTTACACTTAAATGACATCACTCGACCCAAAGAACTATGGGACAGACCTATGGCAACAAGGGATGACATTTTTTTACCCTATCTTCTCATTCAAATTTTAGCACATTATCTACTTCATGTATAATAAAACATGCATGTCTAATGCCAATGTCATCTATAGATTTTCCTCATTTTTCTTCCTTGACTAACATCAATAATATATGCATAAGAATTGGTAGAGAAAGCTGACTCAATCTTTCCAAACTAACTATCTGTCAAATAGTATAACCTACTTTGATATAGCCATGTAGTCATAACACATTCCATGAGCTTAACATTTTGAAAACAAATACTAAAATCAGCCCTGTATGGTGTAATGCTTCACTAAGGTGACATCAGAGTGTCCTACAATAGGTATGGTTACAATTACTATCTTCAATATTTTCAATCAAATTCAAACTCAGCTTTTCCCTCATGTCAAGTTAGAGGTATCCCATCCTGCCCGGTCTATTGTACACTTGCCTCCATATTACTCACATTTAACTCGCCTCTATACAACAACCCTTCTAGGCTCCATGAAAACATGGTTTAGACCCGACATAAGCACTCATTTAACCACTCTACCAGCAGCAATATTAACACATGCATTTCACCCTCTCATGCAACATTCCTTTGTTCCCTATTTCCTTGCTTCTCTTATATGAAATGCCCATATATTACAATGCTGTACAAGGAAATGAACTAGATGGAAAACAGTCTTAATGTGACTTCTAGAAAATTGAGTCACTTATTTCTGTGATAGTTGTCCTGTTCATGTTCACGACTTATTCCTCTTTTGTCCTTTACTACAATGCCATTGTCCTGTGTGCAATCCCTCCTCTACTCAAACAGAATGACCAGTTGCTTGGCAGCCTTGGCGATGTCGTAGGCACATTGGATGACTTGCTGAGTGCGTAGGCGGGGGTCAGACCCTTCTGAGGGTACTGCACCGCACTTCTCACGCAGGCGCACAGCCCCCGTGGTCAACATCTGCAGAGCTCCCACTAGCTTCTCGTCTGTCACATTCTGTCCAAGTGGAAAATTCAACATGTTCTGATTTTTACCCACTCAGTAATTTTCAAATAGGTGTACCTTTTTATGCTTTTTGCTATTTTACTTTCTTCAAAAGCATCTAACATGCTATTCTTTGTGGAGCATTTACTATCATATGTATCAAATAGAAGTCTATCCAGTTGTTTGACATTATTTCTGAATTCAATAACTTATCCTTCTAGTACATAGCACTTTTTTCTAATTTACTGGTAAGTTCATTCTGCAATGCATTCATACCTGAGGAAAAATCGCAGCCATATCCTGCACAGCTACATGAATCTTGTCTGCACACACCGCATAACTAGTGAGAAAGAAGACGGCAACAATAATGGTTAAAATACATAGCTCATGAAAAGAAACCTCTTGATTTCCTTTTATTCAATATTGACTTTAAAATTTACAACCTTACTTCTCATCAAGATGTCGCTCAATTAAATTTGAAAACAATTACAATAGAAGGCTGACGATTAAGAGTGACATCTTAAAGTTTTTATTATTTCTATCTAATTCTTTTTTTGTTTTATCTGATTAAGCCGCGGGGATGTACACCAAAAAGAAAATTGCTATTCCTAACTGTATCATACTCCAATTATTTAACACCAGGAATCTACATACCACTCTGACTTGCCAGCTTGGGCTGATATAAGGAGCTCCTGAATCTTCTTTGTTATCTTCTCAGTCTTCTTAACCACATCTTCCTGTGTTGGCTGTTGCTCTGCATCACCAGCTGCAGGAGCCCGTGCAGAGGCACCAGTGTCATTCAGCGTGCTAGTGCTGCCCTCTGTAGGGACGCCTTGACTACCCTCCGACCGACCACTGAATAAATAAAATCATAATGCTGAGCCAGTCACACACTTTGAGTGAGTTAGTTAGTAATAGATGTTTAACGCCATTTCGACAGCTAAGGTCATATCCATGGCGGGAACTACATTACACTATTTGGTGTCCATGCATATGTGCACCACACATATCCTGAAGGGATAGGAAAGAGGAGAAATAGACCGTTTTAAGTGGGCTAGAGAAGCCAACACACTCTTTGATTAAAACTAGATTGTATCAGTGACATAGGTATTTTTTTGCTCATAATCAATGCTCATGTCCGAAGACGAATGTTTCCTACCTGGAACGTGTACTACTACTTTCATTGCCACGTTGGTCGTTGGCATTATCGTAGTCTGACTCGGAAGAATTGGCTCCATGATGAGTGTCTGGTTGTAATTGTGAAGCGGCATTTTCTGTCGCTGCCTTCAAACACCAAACATGAATTGGAATAAGTCTTTGAGGAATGACGAACTTCACTAAGTCTGTCCTGTTTTAAACCATTCTATTTATCTTGTGCCAATCGATTTTGATTACTAACAGCCATAAAAGAACAAAAATGTTGTAAATCCTTCCTTTTTCTTTCTCCTCCCTATAATTTATTTATTTCCTTAGGGGGGGGGGGGCATTATAATTATAATACCTATAATCAATTAACAGTGTATACATCCAGAATCTATGAAAGGTTTTTGGCATTTGAGGGTGATTGTTATAAGTCTGCATTTACATCTCGATACACAATCATTATTCTGAACAGAGTAAACTTTACTTAAGCATCTAGACTCCTGAGTGCTGGCTATGTGTTTTAAGTATGTTGGTACAGTTTTCAGGTCTTATTCACAGCATCTTTTTCATACAACTATCATAATACACTTCAACCCTAGGGAGACATGTCAGCATTCAATATGTCAAGAATGCACACTATGGGCCTGATTTCAACTGTAAGATCTATGCCATGCCAGGATATTGGGAAGAGATGCCTTTTCAAAAAGCACAGTATAGACAGTGCAATGGCTAGTAACATAGAACTAACCGATTTGTTAGCGGCTGGAGATTTAATTTCTTCACGCAATGGTGGATGCTGCAAAATAAGGGATAAGCAAAGTAAATCACAAAGCACTCAAAATCCACACTTTCAAGCACAAGGCTGGGAGGCCACATTGTTCATAACTCTTAGACCATAATTCTAATTCCAGACATGCATTAACATACTACTTTTATAGCAAAAATAAAATGTGCTACATCATACACAAATTATCGACACCAAGTTGCATGCTTAGAACACTCATGTTCTCCAAACTTAATTTGGATTCACTACTGAACAACAGAAAAGGAGGCTACACAAAGCTTTAAAACAAAATAAAGTAAAAGGAAACACATCAAATGCACCTTCTGGAGGAAGTGTTTTTGATGGTCGCGGGGCTCAAACATGGACTGCGGCCGAGGTTCATGTCGCCGCGCATGCGCAGCAATCTCGGTGAGCAGCGCAGTAGCATTGGTGCTGGTGGAGTCAGGTGGGCTGGTTGTGCGAATGCTCTGGTTCTCCTGGACGAGCTTCTGGACCTTGGAGCAGAGAAGGAGCTCGAAGTGATCTACTTTTACCATGGCCAAACAATATTAAGCAGCTCTGGTTGACCTAATTTAGCCAGTTCACACAACACTCAGTATTGGGTAGCTCTGCACGTAGCTCTTTATACTAATGTGTATGCAGGGTTGACCTACGGACCCTGGTGTACCTTGACCTTGGTGTCAATATCCCGCGTATAGGGCGCGTCTTATACGGGAGGTTTTAGTTCTTCCTGGATCCGCAAGGGGGAGATCAAGACCTTCATTTTGATATCTTACACTCCAATATAACCTCATCAGCTGAATATGGGGTCCAGGGGGGTCTGGGGGGGGGTCCATGCAACACATAGGTTTTTGAATTTTCAAAATCCATTCAGTAGAACAAAAGTTATGATTTTCTTATTTTTCTGGTCAAATCTCTAAACTCTAGGTGCGCCTTATAGGTGGGGTTCACCTTATACGCGGGAGATTACGGTACGTATCTATTCCTATAAAGCATAGGTCACCGCGGAGGTCCTATCCAATAGTTCACATACCGGTACTTTCCAAAGACCATAAAGGAGTCTCTGCATGATCTAAATTTCCTCACCAATAACACCACACAACATATATATGTCTAAATGACTTATCATATTTTTAAACTGCACAACATTAGGCCACATACAATAAGAATTTTTATATTAGTTTAACTACAAGTAAGCGTGCGTGCAAATTTATTAACATAAATTGCAAAAAAAAAGTGCATCACAACTGTGCGAGTAGAAATTTCCTGCCATCTTCTACTTTACCTCAAGTTCATGCGTATTATCAATCCTACATTCTTTTCCGCACAGGACTTAACATTAGCGGAGCTATTTTCTTCACATTCCCATAATTTGGTCAAACTAGGGTCGAAATATACTTCTTGGTATGAAATTGTGAATATCAAGCTATCATTGTCTATCACGCATTCTCTTGAGTTGGGCACCATCTTTTTTTATTCCTTTTGATACTTTTCATGAGATGCATCTAGAGAATGGACCCCCCCTATTCTTTTCTTTTTTTCTTTTTTTTTTTTGGGGGGGGGGGTGCATCATAGAAACAATGAGTTATTTATGGGACACTTACCATATTCTGAAGGAGAGTTATCTCCTGTTTGAGATCCTTGTTGGTCTGCATGAGTTGTTGAACACGTGCTTGAGACTCAGACAGTGCTCGTTTTACATCCATATACTCCTCCAATGTGATTGGCCCATCCGACTGGTCTGAGGATGCCATGCTCTGTGTGGACACACACCAAATGATAATTCAATGTCTGGAGAATAAGGTACATCTCAACTAGTACAGATTTTCTCCTATTTTGCATTGCACCCCACTTACACTTCCATTATCTACTCGATCCTACACAATAACACCCCCCCCCCCATAAAAAAAAGAAAATATAATTACAATGAAAAATAAAAAAAAAATAAAAATGAATGAAATAAAATCGAATTTCAAAAATATATATATATATATATAAAAGAATAAATAAAACAAACACGAAATAAATCATCAGGCCTATGGGTTGTTGTTCACGATTTTGCATTGACCCACGCCCCCCCCCCCTCTGCAGAACACCATCAATGCCATCACCAGTACTTTAGATTAAAACAAGTTCACTACCTCTGAAATACAAAAGTCTGCACAACCGTGATCTAGATGAAGAGTTCACATTAAAAAATTTAAATACACATATGAGTGCTAGGCTTACAGCAAAACGACAGGCTTTCGTTAAAAGTTTTTTTTTTTTGTTTGTTTGTTTTTTTTCCCTTGTCTCATTAGGCTTTTATTAAAAGTTACACCAATGATGGATAAGACCGGGATAAGACTCATGAAATATATCATCATACCGTTGATACTTTTAAAATTGTACAATGCATGTTGAAACATGTAACTGTTAGTCATTATCATGCACACATGTTAGAGATGGTACTTGACTGAAGCTGCAAGAGGGGGGGGGTGGGTGGGTTGGGTTGGGTAGGGTAGGGTAGGGGTAGCCAGGGGGAGGTTATAGTTTCATGTGGTAATTCCTCTGTCTGAATGACCTCTGGATTATATACAAGTATTAGAATATTGGCCCCATTAGTAGTACCGGTAGTAGGATCCTAGCAAAAAGATGTAATTTCAAAGTTAAATGCTACACTATCAAACTTTTTTTTTGTACTGTAAAAAAAAATTCAGTGCATATATTCACTATGTAGACATATATTCTATTAATGGTTTCCCATTTTGAGATACACGCAAGTAATGTCATATGGTTCTATGTAAAATGCCAGGATATATATACAGAGAAACATTTATGTTGTGAATGTTCATAATTTGGATATACCCCACCATGTAGTTTTGCAGACAAATCAAATGTGTGTTAGAGAGTATGAAACGTGTTTATGATCACAATGTGGATAATGTGGGAAATTTTAGCTAGTAGGAAAAGGTATCACACACTATGCTCTTTTTCTTTTATATATTACTATATGGGGTCGCAGTATCTAAATTCTACCCTGTATAAGTGCACACGATTTGATTAGTATGTTTTCTCCCATTTTCAAAGAGAAAAATGTAATTAATATCAATTATACCACACTAATTGGGTGTTTGGGTTATGTATTAGTGTAGGGAGGGGGCAACTGGTAAATTACCTCAGTAAAGGAAATCATGGAAGTGGGGCTGGTGTTCCTCTTATGGTAGTGTCTAGAAACCTGTACATGTATATAAAACAACAACGCATCATGCAAAACTACATCAATACAACCCATATTTTACTAAACGCCTGGGGAAATATATTGAAACATTTGGTATATATCAGTGGTATGTTATGGTGAGTGTTATAATATGGATGAGTAAATGGCATACAAATACATATTCATTTATCTGAACTAACAGAATGTTAAGGTAATCAATGCACAATATAAAATCTAAAAGAGAAAGGAAGTTAATTTTTTAACCGCTTTCTTGTGTTATATAGCTAATGGACAACTCATTATGATAGGTTTATTTTATTCTCTATAAATACATTTAGTATGAATTATGATGTTAACAATTCCCCTTATAAAAAAAAAGATTAGTTAAGGCCACACCAAAAAAATAAGTTGGTCTACGGATTTCCCTCTCCATATTTTCAGAAATACATTTTTTTTTCTTTGAAAAAAATCTCGTCTACAGATTTAGCTCACTTCACTTTCTACAAGTTTTCTCTTTGTGATGTTTGGCAATTTTTTTTTTAAATAAATTTTTTTCGCTCGCCTCACTTTTCCAGGAAGGAATCCATTGGACGCCAAAAAAATTCTTTAAAAAAAAAAAATTTCGCTCCCTCGCACCATTTTTTCAAAACCAAAATCCGCAGACCAACTTATTTTTTTGGTGTGGCCTAAGACCAATTTATGTAAGATATTGGATTTTAAGTTGAGACCAAATGATGAAAGATGTAAATTACTGAAAGGGAATCTATATTAAGTGTGGAGAAGAAAGGATCTACCTCCCTACCCTCAGGATCACGTTTTCGAATGATTGCACACATCAAGAGTTTTAGTAAGTAGATCGGCCTTTAATCACCCATTATGATGAGATTGATGGATGAACACTACTAACATTATTGGAAGCTATTCCCCACCACCAATCTAGTAACTGAACAGCACACACTTTTTTTCATTTCCTCCATTCTATACATATTAGTCAATTAGGTGAATAGGAATGTTCAATTTAAGGTAAATAATTCCTTCTATTGCCTGATATGTTTAAACACAGTACATTTTCATCCGTTTATAGAGTATAGATAATGGTCTTGATGAGGAAACAGATTAGAAACCAAAGACACCAATAAAATATATATCCCAAAATTATAAAAAGAATGTTAAGCGATCTTTTGATCAAAGATATGAGTAAAGAATAATGACTACACAAAAAGTGGCCATCTCTGAGCATGATTAATGAAGTAAATAAAGAATTCTAATCTACAGCCTATGACAGACCTATTATACACACCTGGGTAACACTGCTGGCACTGAGACTGATTGTCTGTCAGAACATAACAAAGCATACATCAGCAAACTAAGGTTCAATAAAGATAACGCAGCCTATAAAGGGCTAAGCTGGGTGTGCACGTCCTGGAGTAAATTAGCATCTATTATTCTTTTTAAAATCAAACTCCAAAGCAAGTATTCCTCCATGCTTCTTCGATCCTGCCATTCAGTATTCTAAATCAATCAACAGTCTAAGGTAATGACAAATTCCTTTTAATCAGGGATGTAAGTCTATGAAAAATTCTGAAACTGCACATAAAAATTCCAAATTCACTGTAAAACACTGCAAATCTTTAACCTAAGAAAAGAAATCTATTGGCATGTTTGACTCATGAAAAATCTGAAATCAGACAAAATTCTGAAAACTTACATCCCTGTCTTAATACAACTTTAATTTTTTTTTGAGTCTTTGGGGATGGTGCACACCATGAACAAAACAAGCAATGCAAAGAACATCACATCCTAATGCTCGTATTGCAGTCAGTGAAATAAATAAGCAATAGCAACTGAATGGTTCATTGTGGACAGGTAAACTATTACACATCTGCTGACACTTTGGAGCAAAGGGGTATTTTTTTTTGAAATCTTGGCAGCTTATCCCACATACAATTAACTCCAGCGTATAAGCTGTTGTCGCTTATACATGAACCAAAGTCAAAGTGCATCTTATAGGAATATCCCAAACAAGGGGTAAGGTTTGTTGGGGGGTATCTAAAACTACAGAATAGTACTAAACCATTAATTGTCAACCCTCAGGTGCGGCTTATATCTCATTCCAAAGTGGGGGTGTGGCTATACGTGGATGCGGGTTATACGCGGGAATTTATGGTACGGAAACTAAAGTGTACCGTGAACCCCACATGTACATTGGGTGCACCTCGTGTATATGAAATAACATACCCTGAGCTGAAGAAAATTCTATAAGGTGCCCTTACAGTTTGATTTCTAGCAGTTTAGTAATACTTCTTTTTTTGACCATTTGTCCCCTGAGTTCTTGAGTTCAGTAGTACTGTTCTATAGTGTTAAACGTTCCCCTATAAGGCGCACCCTGAGTTCGAGCGGATTTAATAGGGCACAGCAAGGACTTTCTTTGCATATAAGCCACAACTCATACACAAGGCACTACCAGTAGGTAGATATATATGTATTTCTGATGTAGTTACAGTGGGAAATCAATTTGTAGTATTGGGCTTGGAAAACATTTTAGGCAAAATCAAAGGTTTGCGTAGGGTATGATAAACTTAAGATTCTTCAAAATTATACTTACGTCCATGCTTTTTTGTGTGATAGAGGCTTTCTCCTCTTTCAGACTTTGGTTGTCACCGATACTGGCGTAGTCCTCATCAGAGGCCACACTGTCATAGAGCGGCTCATCATCACTCAGACTACTCGTCTTGGCAATTGAACGCACCCCCAACCGCTCAGAGGATACACACACTGTAACAGTGTTAGAAATAGCATACACATTCTATAATTGGTAACTATTGCACACTATTTGAGTCAATCATACATATAAATTGCAGTTTGATGTTGGTATTTCAGTGAAAGTAAAATGTTGCTTTCAGTACGCAGACAAAAGAAATTCTAATCACCTAATCATTATATGTATTCAATCTTTTTATGTACTTGAAAGTTTCTCCCTTCTTATGCTAATACTTGGTAGCTATTTATGTTACTTACCTTTTTCTTTAATTGGAGTGGTCCCTGCAGTAGGTGAAGTACCACCATGCTGCCGCCGGCGTGCGTCACTCAGAATGTCTATGATGAGTGTGGCAAATTCACGGGCATTGAAACGTGCTAGCTTTTGTCGACCCTATGATTAACAGAATGGAAGGTGTTACATGGGTTCATCCAGCATTTACTTGGGTTTACTTAAAGTTGTCAATTATATATAAGGCTACTGATAGCTGATCCAGTAAAAAAAACCGTTGCAAAACGTTTCCCTATGCTCCTTATCATGGCAAAACGTTTTAAAACGTTAAAAAAAAAGTTTTTTGACGTTAAATAACGTTTTTTTGTTAAGTGGGGAGGTACAGAAAGAGGAGTGAAGAAGGGATGACTAGTTTGCTGTACCTGGTTCCTTGTGGCAGAGTATTCAGGGTTGACAGGGAGGAATGGAACCGACTGACGATCACTGACCAACGTTGTGTCTGTTTGAGACGCCAGCCAAACTGCAAGCATCAAGATTGCAATGTCAGATATTTAATACATTCAATTCCAATTTTTGTGGATTAACTCGGGAGATGCTAGGTAAATTAACTGAGCAAAGAGCCGTGAATTCTATATATCCTACTGCATTCATATTCATACTTACTGGCATTGTTTTCTCTTCGATCTACTTCATCATAAACATCCATGGCTAATTCTTCAAATAAGTGGTTTGGTAGCTGAAAATTGGAAACATGACAACATGTTAACACCTTTTAATATCAGGGTTACGATGAAGTGAAAAAAAAATGTAAGCTCATTATTTTAAATGAATGAACATGTACAAAGTAACCTTTACACATATATCTTGCCCAATGTGTCATAGACATTGTGCTCTGTGTTTTACATATATTGTAGTAATAGAATTAAACTTACAGCCTGTAGTTTCCTCTTGGCTGCCTTTGCGAGCTCAGAAAGGTCAAGACTACTGTCGGCCATCTCTGGGATAATAAAGTGCTGCCCTGCCCGGTGATCTGAGGTCAGATGGAACATTTAAATGTATAGCTGTGGCAGATTTACATCGAGCGGCACAGGGGTGTGCCTCCTCTCTTTAGTCTAAGCCTATACTTAAGCGGAAAACAAACATGGTGCATCGCATATATACGTGAATGGCCATTCCCATGCCAATGTACGCGGAAGGGCATAAAAAAACCTTATCATGCATTTCCTCATGCGTACACACGTGGGTCCGTGCATCTGGAAATACCCTATGTTTGTCTTTAGCTTTAAGAGTTTATTTGCTTATTTTATACCACAACTCATTTTATACCACAAATAATCTCCTACGGTGTGTATCACAATTTACCTGGTTTTCTCCCACAGAGAAAATAGGCAAGTCTGTCGGTGAGTTCATACTGACACTCGACAAGCCGGTCAGCCAGGTCACTGTGTCCCTCCATCCTGTAAATAATGAAAGAGTGTTAAGGAGGTCCCTTTTTGTTTATTTAATCTATTACTACTTTTATTAACACAAAGATATGCTATTTTTTATCAGTTTCATACAAGTTACTGGGGCATTTTAGACTGTGTTGCAATAACTGCTTATATTTGCCAGGCTCACTGCAAGATGAATTTCACCTAAGTTGACTTTTGTCTCCTACAATTCCGATAGCCTTGGTACATTTAAATCATGAAGAGCAGTATAATATATGTCAGGAAGAAGTAAAATCAAATATGTGGAACAGATGCTCACTTTGCATGGTCTACAGGCGTCTTGCCATTGGCATCAAAGGCGCCAGCGTCTGCGCCATAGAGGACAAGTAACTCTACTTGTAGCGCCTGACCGGCCTGGGCAGCTACATGTAGTGCAGAGTTTCCCTTTTCCTAAAAATGTAAAAGGTACCATGTTACTTGAGGGGGGGGGGGTATTGATACGGTCTGATATATGTATATTTCATGATTATTCATAGTTCTAATTCTTTTTTTAGCCCTGTCAAAAACTTGTTTATTAGGAGGTGTAAATCCTAGCCCTGTCAAAAACTTATTCATAGTTCTAAGATAGCAATCATCTTCATTCTTTAGATCAAAAGAACTTGCGAAGTAGAGCAGGAAACTCACCGGGTGGAAGAAGTTGGGGTCGGCACCTAACGACAATAGTCGTAGTGATGTTTCTAGGTTGGCTGTCCGCACACTTGAGTGAAGTTGCTAGAAGAACAGAGGGTACAATAGGATTCATTATGGAGGCCTAGTGGAGCCACCATCTTGAATTTCGCTGGTTGAGCTAAAACCCACTGATAAAGACATACAATGATGGGTACCTTGTCCCTGGTTAACACCCACTTCCAGGGACATGCTGGTCCCACCTTATCAGTGTGGGTCGCAGGAACCAGCTCCAGACCAGCTAGTGGCCAATAGGCTTAACATACATCACAGAATGCCTAGGGTCAACCTGGGTTTCTATATATTTCGATACACTGTAGATTCAAGCTTATTCTCATATTACAAAGATAAAAAGCTTTTTCTTAAAAGTGCACATACATGTATACATGCTTTTCGTTATTTCAATTCCAAACAATGGCATGTTTTATAACGGATAAACAACAGTGCCATTTGTGGTAGGGCCTCTACACAGTCTACTACCAGCGTCAAAGGGGCAAACCACCCATCACTCTAACTGTCAATTACTCGTCACCCTATCCATGGTCCCTAGACCAACCTTCTGGTCATTCCATACCTTAATTACCAGTGTACTCACAGATGCCATCACCTCCAACCTCTGCCCATCAATCACTTATTGCATACAAGTATAGTATGTAAATTTATATCACCCTAATTATCAGTCAAGGCACAGACGTGTTTTTACTCTTGTCCCATTTAGTTCTAAACCATCATTCTCATCCACAACATTTATTGACGTAGCTCCTTTCCATTCACACTCTTTCGACCTTTCAGAATTTTATCTTGAAACAAACCAGCTTTGTGGCTTTACGATGTGCTCCCTGAGTAAGAAGCAGGGGGTACGTGTAATTCTTTGATGTATTTGAGGTGTCATACTATGATGTATGAAGTGTGGAAAAGGCCTAATACTTACTTTGCTATATTCCTCCTGTGAGCTAACCTCAGAGTCCTTCTGTTTGTTGACAAACGCCAAGAACTGGTATTTGGCACGTATAAAGTCAGCTTTGGTGGGACTGTGCAGGAGGCAAGAGTAAATGAAGCTTAATGTTAATTGATATTGTGTAAATACAGCATTGCTTTGATTCAAACCTTTGCTTAGAGAAGAGCTCTATTTGCAACTTTAGTTTTATTCATATGCCTGTAATGCTTATTATATGCTACTCATTCTTTGCAACTTTGACTCGGCTCATTACAATACTCACTATGGGATTAAGCTGTTATATATTCCATAAAGTGTACTTACTGTACAGGGTCCCTGGGGTTTGGTTTACGGCGTCCATGTTTCTGTGAAGGGTCTAGGAGGGAATACTCCCAGATGTTGTTAGCTCCCAGACTGACAAGCTGATGTACCATCTACAAAGAAATACACAACAGAAACATAGAGAAAAACATCGTAAACATTTATATTAGAAAAACAAACACGTTATAGCTGTTTTTTTTGTTTACATCAGATAAGAACTTGCTAAGTTATTCCCCACACTGTGCTGGATAGCAACCACTTCCAACCTGGTTACATCTTATCAGTTATTATCAGTGCATATCGCGAGAAACCAGCTCCAGTCCCGCTCAGACCCAATAAAGGCTACATTCTCATAACATGGCTTATACATGTATATATTAATGTCGAACACTTACAGAGAGTTGGGTGGAACTCCAGGAGCCCTTGCGGAGTGACTTGACCTGGGAGACATGTCGGCCAAGGCTACGGTGGATACTGCAGCACTCTTCACATGTCAATACACCGCGGTTCACCGACGCCCATGTCGCATCTACAGAAGACAATTGCAACATATTGTTATTATACTGTGACTTTCAGTTATATGAAATGGGTATAAAACTCACATCTACTCGATCTTAATTTATCCATACAAAATACCCGGTATTATTGCAATGCTCAAATGCAATTTGACTAAAACTTGAAATACATCAATTATCAAAAAGTTCCTGAAAATAATCGTCATTGACATACACAATATATCCTAAGAGTCCATGGAATCCTTTACATTTTTTTTTGCTTTTATGTATGTAAAAGGCCTACAATATGCCCTCTACCAACGACGGCATAGTTTAGCCTGTTCATGTTCTACATAGAATATATAGAGAGAGTTACTCTATACTCTCTGTGTTCTACAACCACTTCAACCATCTCCAACTGACACAGATCATATCCATCACTCTACCCCAGCCTCCTATCCTACCCGTCTGTGTCTCACGGCTGGGAGAGGTAGGGGTATGAGGGCGGTACCGGGGGTATGTCAGACTGGACAATGTTACCCTTGTCGGCAGGTGGCCCCTGACCTGCCGTCAACCCTAGCCTTTTCACACCCTTCTAAACAGACAAACCCATCCAGCCTCCAACCCACTCTACATGCTATACACATCGACTTTCATATAGAGGAAAAGGATCCAAAATGACTGGGAGCTAACCAGAGGGGTTAAATGCCATCCATCTCAGTTCCTTGGCTGTGGTGGTCTGGGACACTCTCCATATTCTCTGTCCCTTTGTTTCTGAAAGTAAAACCTCAACCGTTCTTCTGCTCCCTTTGAAGGCTATGTTGATATGGAAATTAGGTTATTCATTTTGAACAATATGAAAAACCCACAGGGTCCATGTCCAGCGATACAGACGTTGTATTGTCTGTCTGGTTTAAGTAGCATGTCCTGGGTGACAAATGCAACTGGCTTTTAAGATGTCATCAGGAATCTAGTGAAAGTGTGCAGATAAACCCAATGGTGCGACTAGACACAGATTAACAGAACAAGCACTAGTCTAGAATCTGAAAAAAAATGTGTGGCAAATATATGAGATAACATGGACACTTCTTTCATTTGTGTTTTTTTTTTCTTCTTTTTTTCCTGTTAATTTTTCTGCATATCTATGATTAGACTATTTAGAAGCGAGATGCAAGATTAATAGGAGGGGGCTGCCTTTACTTCTTTCAGTTTGCACTTATTAACAATGTATACATGCATCCGCATAAAAATGATCCCCCCCACGCAGGGCGGCCTGACCATTCTTTCTGTGTGGCCACTCACATCTGCCCATCATCCAACCCAATGTCTAAGCATGTAGGACCGAGAATCCAGGTACTCACATACCATATATTCTGTTACATATTGTTGAAAAGATAATTAATGGCAGTCATAGAGATATTTTGGACTTCCTTTTTATATTCAGGAGTATTTTCTATTACATGTACACCATCTCATTGGATTTCACACCAATTTTGCTCTGTTTTAAGCAATTGCCCCTGTTGACAATACAGCGAACCTTGGCGTATAAGCCGCACCCGCGTATAAGCCACACTCAGACTTAAGGGAAATGCAATAAGCCTTGCCTTACCTAGGTACCATTCTTACTTTAGTCTATACAAGATGTATATGTAAAAGCCCTTGTATAAGCCATACCCTGACTTCAAGAAAGCCTCTGAAATGGTTTATAAGCCTCGACTTATACAGAGTTTTACAGTAGATCTATGTGTTGGTCAAAACGTGCAGAAACGAGGACGTATTGCGCATCAAGATTTTCTTTACAGTCCAGGACATGCTTTTTACTGAATGGTTGTTCATCATTAAATGTATGTTATATGAATCTGTTATAGAAACCAGTGCATGATTTAACCTCAGGCCTTTATACTATAAAACCATAGGTGTAATAGGTCACAGTATGGGACCGTACACTTCCCCTAATGTTTTAGTAGGTGCACGTCTGAAGTAACTAACTGTGTTAATGAGTTCAGGCTAGGACGTCCCCTGTGAGCAGTAGGAGTGCCACCACCAGGTAAAACTGACACAACTACCTAGATTCTGCACCTATCTCTGGTATGTTATTAACACCGGGCATTTAGGAGTTGGGAGCTGTGAGAGAACAGCGCAATGCTCCACGCTAACGTTTTATGCAGATTTTTCTTCTTTCTACATCGGGAGAAGTGTTAGCAGATGGAGATACTAACATCCCGGGGTCTGCGTATGATAGAGCAGTGCAAGTGGGCAAAGGCGCTAATAATTAGATAGAGGAGCAAGGTTAGAGCTCAGGGAAAAAGGTGGACAATTTTGCGACCATGAACGAGCAGTAGAGGAATTTACTGTTGCATTGATCATATGCATGTAAAAAAATAATGCACAAGTACCTTTCCTTTAACCATGACAAATTGAGAAGAATTTGTACAATTTAGTTATCGCACCACACGATAAATGATTACTAAAAGAGAGAGCCTGTGTAGGGGGTGGGGTTAGGATGTAATCTTGTATTGTTTGTAAAGTAAGACAAAGAGTAGAGTCCTTGTGTAATATCAATGATGGTCCCGTTGATAATTAACTAGTGTGCACGAGGTACGGGAAAGATGCAACAATGGGAAGGGAAGCAGCTTGTCCAATGTGGTGCAGCTCAAAGTGAACAATTCATGAGCCACTCTGAGCAGATCATGGAGCTTGTCCATAAGACACAACTTTATATGGGGTACACTGAGCAACTCTGCACTGGTACATACCCGTAAGTGGGCACTTAGCTCATGTAGCCTATCCATAGAAAACAGCTCATGAGCAACTGCCATTAGCTCATCTGAAGAGTTTGAGCAGCTCTTTCAAGAGCACAGCTCATGACTTCTTCTGAGAAGCTTAGCTCATCAGAAGTGATGATCTTTCTCGTGAATGCATCTTGTCCAAAGTGAGCCGTCCATGAGCCGCCATTTACAACACATTTTCGGGTCACCTGAACGTTTTCAAACGTGCCAGTGCAAATGCATATGTGATGAGTAACTAGATGTAGATGCATATCGGTGTTGAGTACCTCATAATGGGTAGGCATATGTAGGTGGTGAGCAACTCACTGTGTGTAGACACATGTAGGTGGGGAGTAACTCACTGTGTGTAGGCACATGTAGGTGGTGAGTAACTCACTGTGTGTAGACCAGGGATGCCACTCACTAATCCCCAAAAAATCGGAAATCCTCCTAACTTTCTCAATTTGCAATAGGAAACACCTACAGAAATGAAAAACAAAAATTCGGAATTCCTAAAAAGTTAGGAAAAGTGGCACCTCTGATAGACACATGTAGGTGGTGAGTAACTCACTGTGTGTAGACACATGTAGGTAGTGAGTAACTCACTGGGTGTAGGCGCATGTAGGTGGTGAGTAACTCACTGTGTCAAGACACATGTAGGTGGTGAGTAACTCACTGTGTCTAGACACATGTAGGTGGTGAGTAACTCATTGTGTGTAGACACATTCAGGTGGTGAGTAACTCACTGGGTGTAGGCATATGTAGGTGGTGAGTAACTCACTATGTCTAGACACATGTAGGTGGTGAGTAACTCATTGTGTGTAGACACATGTGGGTAGTGAGTAACTCACTGTGTGTAGACACATGTAGGTGGTGAGTAACTCACTGGGTGTAGGCATATGTAGGTGGTGAGTAACTCACTATGTCTAGACACATGTAGGTGGTGAGTAACTCATTGTGTGTAGACACATTCAGGTGGTGAGTAACTCACTGTATGTAGACACATGTATGTAGTGAGTAACTCACTGTGTGTAGACACATGTAGGTGATGAGTAACTCACTGTGTGTAGGCACATGTAGGTGTTGAGTTACTCACTGTGTGTAGGCACATCCCAGAGGACCATATAGGTGGAGAGTAACTCACTGTGTTTAGGCAAATGTGGTGAGTAACTCACGATGTGTAGGCACATGTAGGTGGTGAGTAACTCACTGTGTGTAGACACATGTGGGTAGTGAGTAATTCACTGTGTGTAGACACATGTGGGTGGTGAGTAACTCACTGTGTGTAGACACATGTAGGTGGTGAGTAACTTACTGTGTGTAGGCACATGTAGGTGGTGAGTAACTCACTGTGTGTAGACATATGTGGTTGGTCAGTAACTCTCTGACTGAGCGTAGACATATGTAGGTGGTGACTAACTTACTGTGTGTAGGCACATGTAGGTGGTGAGTAACTCACTGTGTGTAGACATGTGGTTGGTGAGTAACTCTCTGACTGAGCGTAGACATATGTAGGTGGTGACTAACTCTCTGATCGTTGACGTATGTAGGTGCCTGGTGAGTGAGTGAGTAATAGATGTTTAACGCCATTTCGACAGCTAAGGTCATATTCATGGCGAGAACGACATTACACAATTTCACAGAGGAATGTGTCAGTGCCCGCACATATGTGCACCTCACACATTCTAAGGGGATAGGAAAGATGAGAAGTAGACCCTTTTAAGTGGGCTAGGGAAGCCAGTTAGGTAGGTGCCTGGTGGTGAGTAACTTACTGTGTGTAGACATATGAAGGTGGTTACTAATTGTGTGTACATATTTTTCTAAATAAAATTTAGCACGGGAGTAATTCATGGTATGTAGACAGGTACGTAGGAAGGCACATGCACGTGGGTAACTAAGACATAAGTAAATGAGGAGGGTTATTGTGCTCTATGTGACAAAGCCTGACAAGAGTAGAACCTTCCTCAGATACGTTTATAACACGGTTAGAGAGTTTTCAGTGCTGAAAATGGATAATATCGATTCCTATATCTGGCGATAGAGCACCCAAAATTCACGGCGAGTAGACAGCGGGGCGGACATGTTGAAACCTACCGTGACACGAAAGTAAATTCTCCATTTTTGAAGCTTATAGACCAAATATAGCGAAATCCTTTGGACATAACAGTTGAAACCTCATTCTAACTCCCTGTCGGGAAGATTACTTGATATTTTGGCTGAATTTAACATACAAAATTATTAAAATTTCTAATCGAGCGACTTGCCGTGCGTCTTCCCCGGTCTGTTTACACTACAGGTGCCGCCGCCTGGTGTGTACAGAATGGATTATATTTTAGACTGGCGCAGCTCTGTCTCGACGTGTTCGCAGTAGTAGGTCTATGAGAGTTGGAGTTGCAGGAGGTCGCCAGCTTAACCATACGTTAACATGAAACCAAGATGGCGGAGGGCCGTCTTGTTGACTGGCATAAGAAATGAATGGATTATATCATTTTTTGAGGTAAATACTTAGAATTAATATCACCCCCTGAAGCCAACTCGTGCAAGTCTATGCATTATATATTACTTCCATATAGACCTCTGCAGATTCTGTAAACATTGACAGACACAAAAGAAATCCACCCAAGAGCTAATAATACTGTGTGCATCAGTGGCCCTTTCTGAGGACCTGCCTCAGAGTCTATAGTAACACAGGCCCGGGAACACAGGGCTGAGAAGGCTAGCTAGCAGCACACTTAGGTTACTAGCACCATGACAGCTGGTGTAACCATGCCCAGATGTGACACAGATGGTGCCAGTCTGCTCACACCCCTCCTCTCCTGGGCTCTCTCCCCAACCAAGGCACTGGGCCAGGCCCCTCCTCTATACACTTGCTGGTATCCCTCTCTCCCAAACCAAGTACTCTTAGTACACTCTGCGGTGGCTGGGCACACCACTCCTTGTGTGGGTTGCCAGCAAACTATTGCAATATGCGTGCGTTGAATTGGAATTTGCTTAGATCCTTGTATTTCCATACTTACTGGGGGTGTAGTCTTGGCAAGGAACCCGACACAATACCTGCCAGGGCACCTTATGCATAGGTGACATATGGTGCTTTGGCTATGTTAATGACCAAGGGATAGTTGTACTGCAATCTCCAGCGTATAAGGGGCGTCTTATAAGCGGGGTTAAGTTCTCCCTGGATCCACAAGGGGGACACCAAGAGCTTTCTTTTGATATATCACCCCTCCCCCAAGATGGGCCAAGTCACAAGTAATAGAACATAGGGGGGTCCAGGGGGGTCTGGGGGCCCAAGCAAGGTTTTTTGAAGTCGGGAAAAGGTAGATTACAGATAAACGATCTTTCTCCATCTAAAAGGATAGAAGGAATCAGAAGGAGCAAAATTTATAAAGGAAAGGGATATCTAAAGTTGCTGTTTTTTAATTATGTGATCTGTGCTTGAAAAGGACGTCGTCATAGACCAGGGGTGTACCCTGGGCCAAAGACGACTTTTTGTTCCAGTTGACTCACTGGTGGTCAACAAAAACAGGACATTCAAAGCACAATACGAAACAGGTTAATTCCAAACCCCATACCCCTGGTCCATGTTTTGTAACTTATAACCCACTTTCCCCCACCCCACCACTTCTCTACCCTATCCCACTCTCCCACTTACCCACGGCCAAAACCAAGCCCCCGGCCATCCCTCCCAGAACCAGGTGGACAGGGCCTGTATCATGTCTACATGCACCCTCCCCCCCCTTTTTTCCCATCCCTATTAACCAAGTATATTTGGCACCCAATCGATTAAGACTTTAACTTAAGAGCCTCATTGCACTTCAAATATCATGGTTATTGGTCACCATGGCGCATGAATGCATTCCTGACAACTCCATACTCACCAAGCCTGTATTTAGTATTAATGCAATCTTTCAGCCCAACAGGACTGATACACCCAGTGTCAGCACGAGACATATGGACGTGAATTTGGTTCTGCCGAGCGGTACATTAATGCTTTAGGTTAACCATTTCCATCCTGTGTTTCCCAAATATAGTGTTATAGTGGTGCATATATGCAGTATAGGGATCAGAGGGTTAATGCACAATGTCCTTTAGTCTGCATATTGATTGAAAGATTTAATGCGTGCAATCATGCACGACTGGCCCAGGTTGCCCACCACCTACCGTAGGGGACTGTCAATATAGTGACAGTGTGTCGAAGACTCAATGCTTAAGGCTATGGAGGATGCACCCATTATCGCTCACATGTTTCATTGGTGAATAACTCCTCTCCTGGCGAGTTAAGCATTGCACAATACCAGCAGGTCTTGAATAAGGATACATATTAACCATACAAACACATGAGACAATGTAATTCTCCTCCATTTTGTTATAATCCAGCAGTTTCGATGCAACCGTGAGACGATCGTCTCGCTGTCCGCCATTTTGGATTTTGATGTTCTGTGCGCATGCGCGACCCCTCCTTGCCGGAAGTAGCATTTTCGACGGAGAAATGATATATTCTATCGATTTAACTTGAAATTAATGGCTTTTTTAATATAAGCCATGCATGTTTGACACTATCAATCGAATTGAATCGAATACATTGCCTCAATTTACTTTTATATGAAAAATAAAAAAGCTTACGACCCACCACTCTGTGCGCATGCCCGAACTCGCCTTGCCGGAAATGCGATACCCATAACAAACATATGGCGGTCTGATTTACAAGGTCGGTCTATAAACGGTCTTAACCTGTCCTATACGAAAATTTCACAACTTTTCCTGCACCTATCGCATTATATAAACGGTCTTCCGCCCCTACCTACTGAAAAAAACGTCTTAATTAGACAATTCCCATAGGAGCCCATGTGTTATGTCTTTCGCAAAAATCTATCGCACAATGCTATCCTATGGAGCCTCATTTTCATGAGAAAGTAAGTCAAACATGTCAAGTTTTTTCTTCAGCATTTTTCATAGCTAAAGAAATTTTTATTTCAACTTCGCCCAAACAAGATGGAGGTGAACGTCGCATGTGCCTTGTGTGAACGTATTTGCGTATCCAAACAAGCCTTACGTCTACATCTAAACAGCACACATGGTGAAACAAAAGTAAATTGTGGATATTGTGGCCTCATATTTGATCGTAAGACCAATTTAAATAGACATCTACGTCGCAAGCACCCTGATTTACCTCCAGAACATGGCCTACTCTACTTGAAGCCGCCCAAGCTACAACCAAATGGAGCCATAAATAAGAGATCCCACTCATACAAGCAAAGTAAGAAGTTAGACAAAAATACAGCCAGAGACAATTACCGTAAAAAATGGGATTTTGATAAAATATCCCCGTCATCAGTAAAATTTCGAGTGGTACCCGCCCCTGCTACAGCCACCAAATCGGAGAGTCCTCCATCATTGGAATATGTTAATGCCATCACCACTCCTTCAGTGGGGATATATAATAAATTACCCAATAAGAAAAATGCTTACATCCACCCCAATGCTACCAGACTACCAGCCGTCATCCCCACCTTCAATAAGTCTTTAGAGACTTATATGCGGACTGCTGCAGAAATAATCAACACTCCTGGTTACCATGGTAACTTTACTGACAAAACTGACAATGTCATAAAAGTAGACAGTACCCCAACTACACCTGAACCTACCATCCCATGGACGCCTGAAATCTTGACACCTATGCATAACCTCACTGAGGAAGATAGGGAATTCATGACCATAAACTATGACACTGCACAGGAAATATTAGGCCTAAATCTCCAAGCCGTACCACAGCCCGAAGCCAAGCACTCCCCTGATCTCTCAGCTGATTGTGACATAAATAACTGGGTCAATATCCCATGGCCACATGAGGAATATCCCCCCGTATACTTTGACAATTCACACCATTACCCTACCATGTCACGTGAGGACAGAATGAAGTTCAAACCCAATCTGATGTGAACTTATTACCGGGTAGTTCGATAAAAATTAACATTGTGATATTGAACTGTGATACACTTATGTGATAAGCTTATTAATAACCCTAGGGCTGTTTCAAAGTTGTTTTTTATATACCATTGTTGTCATTAAATCAAAAAAGTGGGGTCCCACCACTTTGGGAGTCATTTCTAACCACTTCACAGCTCCAGTAGTTTAGGGAGCCTTCTTGATTGACCCAGTTATGTAACCAAGATACAATTTATTATGAATGGAATGTAAATGTTGGGAAGCCTGCATAAGGCTCCCAGTGACTAGTAAGTCCACCTCTAAAATATAAAAGTACCTTTACAAAGGGTTGAAAAACCCGAAACATGTCGGTGAAAACTTAATATTCATTCTCCTCTTGAGTTTATAATCTTGGATTACACCAGTTAAATAATTGAAGAAGTTTTGGGAATATTTACCAACCCTTCATATTCCAGGAATTGTGCATGTGCAATGAAAGACTAGATCCTAAAGAACATGTTTCCATAATTTTTTGTTTAATTATCCCCCAATTTCGATGAGCAATTTCCATCTAAAGTTCCAATTTATGACCATCAGTTTTGACCGAAAAGGCGCCGCCAATAACCCAGGAGGACCTGGGCCAATAACACAAAGCTGTTACACCTATCTATTATCATGCCAAACCTAAGTGGGTGATACCTCCTTGCATCAAAGTACTGCTGTATGAGTTACTAGCACACAAAATGGCAATGCCGTGATAGGACTCGACAATCTTTTCTGATAATTTAACCCACGGTGACACCTTTGGAGGAGGGAAACAAGTTGTGCCTATTTCAAGTAACAGCGAGTCAAGCAACCCACTCGAGGCACTGGTTATAGGCCATAGCCCTAACTACATAAGGGAGTGATTATTTTTTAATGACGGGGGGTGGGGGGGCTGGTGGGTTTGCGTGCGGACATACGAACAAAATTTCGACCCCCCCCTTCTTGAGGGTAGAAATTTTTTTTGACCCCCACCCATAAGGGCGAAAATCAAGCGCGAACGTGCCCTTTTAACCTATAGTAACACGCTGTAGTAACACGCTGGGTTTTCACCTGAAAACAGGTGAAATTATTTTAACCCCCCATCTGAGGGATTGAAAAAATTCTGACCCCCCAGTCAAGGGGTTGACAAAATTCTGACCCCCCTCAAACCCACCAGCCCCTAGCCCCCCTGTTGTTAAAAAATTATCACTCCCTAACAGGGGGGGGAGTTAAATACCCGGTAATACATAACTTACCATGTGCTTTAGTTGAGGCTAAGAATTCAAATAGAGACAGGCCAAGAGTGAGGAAAAACACTGACAGTAAATATCCCACGTACAAGGCATAGCTTGTACTTGAAGAAGGACCCCTAACGCGCCTTATAGCAGCAAAGCTTAAACTTAAGGGTGTGCCTTATTAGACTTCTATGTGAGGTTTTTCAACTATACATCAGTCCTAAACAGGCTAAAGTGGCCAAAATATGACTCTGCTACGCCTTATAGCATGTTCCTGAACACAGAGTGCGTCTTATATGCAGGGTGCACCTTATACACAAGGTATTACAGTTATCAAGTTTGAAATAACTCTGTTCGTGTGAATTTAGTGCAGACAAAATAAAGAAGGATACCTATTAGTGGATAAACAAGGATCTGCGTAGACCACAAAATATGGTTACATCCTTCTTCACCAGTCTCACTACCTCCGGCCTGACCCCTAAACCAAAGCCCTTAACCACAACCTAACCCCCATCCCCCCAAGGAGTCAGAGATCAAACTGCTAGGGTGAGAGTCTCTCAGGCGTGTTCTATTTTTAGATCAGTGTGAACCGATTAATAATGTAGGGGACCAGCAATCCTCGTACCTGGTAGATCGACCCTCAGGGGCCGGCTACCTTGTAATCACTGCTCCCCTAGTGTTTAAACCATGTTATCTAACGATTTGGGCTTGGACAGTGCTTTTTTGTTATAATCCACGGTTCATTATCCAGCCATAATGCACTCTGAGACCTTTTCTTCGTCTTCAAGAAAGTGCTGGTTTCAACCTGGACATGTTAATAAATTGGCGAAGCATACAAAGTCAACTACGCCATTGATTTCCTATTAAAACCGTTAAGGGTTCAACGGGGAATTGATCCCCGGCCGCTGTGGCAGCAGACGAGCTCGCTGTCCACTATACCAAGCCGACCGGTGCTAGAAACCAATCCACATGGAGGATTTGAAAAAGTGTTGCGACATACTTGAAGTTTACACACCTCGTTAGCATAGAATCCAATGGTGGAAGGTGGAGTTATTAACAGAGAAACATCCTTAGATATCCTATATGAACATGCCATGCCTAATTTCTCCATTTTGTTCGAAATAAATAAGAACCGATTGATTTTCCATAGCGATACGGGTCGGTACCCGCCCCATCCGGCCATTCCTTGTTCGACGCGTATCTGACCTAGTTCTTCAGCCGAAAGTATGTCAGGTACATCCAGGCACCTACCCATGTCGCTAAACAAGACGAAATGGCCGTGTGCGTTGGATCGCTATGGAAAATCAATGGATTCTTATTTATTTAGAAGAAAATGGAGCAAAAATGTATGCGAACAGCAAGAAGGGATCGTATATTTATTGGTGTTAGAAGTACAGGACTTGACATCATTGGATTCTACCCGAAAAATGTGTGTAAAGGTGGAGGTATGTCGGGCAGAGTGACAACATGGCCACGGCAGGTTGGCAAAGCAAGCGGATCGCATGCACTTACAAAATGTCTTCTCCTGGATTAATTCTGGGGTTATAAGGTAAGAAATTAATACAAAATGGAGACAAATGTTAGATAAACGCCTTAATCAAGTTATGAGACAGCACTTGTGGGTCTATGGTTCAATATTCCACTCCCGCTGCGCGGTCGTGGAATATTGAACCATAGACTCACAAGTGCTGTCTCATAACATTGATTAAACCATGGTCACACCTTAGAACAAAAGCATCTCACTCTGAATATATCACATAACCTGGTGTATAGAAATGTTTCCCATATACACTAGGTGTGACAAACCTGGGACCATGGTTTAAAGCAGATAAACTATGGGTTTAACCAGGTTACGTAATATATACCTGGTGCGAAGCACCGGGTATATATTCACGTAACCTGGTTAACCCATAGTTTATCTACTACATATCATACCGATCCAGGTGTAGGTGGAAGGTAGGAAACGTCAGGTCTGGGGATGTAGCTCAGTGGTAGAGCGCTTGCTTGCAAGTTGAGAGATCCTGGGTTCGTAACCCGGTGTTTCCAAGTATGTTTTCGCCGACCTCTACAATAATATGCAAGTCACTGGCCAAGAAGATACAAGGTCTTTTGATGTCCTTACAATTTATACACTAAGTGATGTATCGCGTACTTGTACAGTGTAAGTAGGTTTTAGCTTCCATATATGTTGCAGAGTCACATATCAATATTAATTCATTGGGGCCTTACTCAAGAGTATGAACTACTGATGGTATTGCCCGAGGGGGGGGGGTGTACTTGAATTTCTTCTGACGGGGGCGCATGACCAGACCTCTGACAATCCTTACCCTTTGTCAGAGGGATTTTGAGCAAAAGGTGACCTTTTGTGAGAGGGATTTTTTGGCGGTATTTCAATTGGAGGGGTGGGGGCGTTTTTTTTAAACCTGTCCTGAAAAGGACAATTTTTTTCGGAAAATGCTCGCCCCGCTCCCGCCCATAAAAATTGAACGCTCCCTTGAAATTCTGGTAAAAAAAGAAATTGGTAGAAATTTTGGTGGAAATCCCGTAAACTGACACAAATTTGGATGCACAAGGTTGAAATTTATGAAACTTGACCCTTGGTGAGATGGACCTGGCTAATTTACCCTTGCCGAGAGGGATTCTATGGCTAAAAGGTTGCCTTGCCACCTGCATGACCCCGTCTAAAGCATATAGAAAGGTACCCCCTCCCCCCCCCTGTATTGCTTGGGTGGTATTGCTATTACATGTACCGTAATCTCCCGCGTAGAAGACGCGTTGCGCGTATAGGACGCACCCCAAACTCAGCAGAAGCATTTTCGCGTATAAGACACACATTTTAAGGATGGAATTTGTATATTCAGTACATTTCTATAGTAAAATTACCCCTCGTATAAGACGCACCCCCAATTTGAGTACATCCTATAAGACGCACAAGGCATTTGTTTGGCGTAGAGGACGCGTCTTATACGCGGGAGTTTACGGTAAAAGACAGGCGCTTCATGTGTGGCCCGTCGTAATCAGGCACCAATTCAGTGCTAGTATACTTATCACTTTGTGCTGGTTTGATATAACGGTATATGCCGCGCCTTCAATTTTCCCATCATTCCCGCAACCACATAGCTCCTATTAAGCTATGTGTCACAATGCATGCACATTTGTTATTTTATTCATCCGTATTTAGGATAAAACTTCAGTGTACGGCATTTTGTAATAACACAGTTATCTCATTCTCATTGTGATAAGTCGTTGATCTTAGTATCTATGAGATTTATTCAGAGTGGGACAGACCACATTTAAGTGACAGCAAGGGAATGTTCAGACTCGTAGTCATTTATGTAAAATGTCAGATCCAATAACTTTTTGGTATCCCCCCCTCTCTCTCATAATGATTTTGAGAGATGTATTGGCAAAATTATGATACTACCAGAAATGTCATTTTCTCGGTGGCAAAAAGGATGTCTTACGATTTGGGTAAAGTTTTTGCAGGAAATTGCAAAGATTTTATCATAGCGGCCAGGAATTCAACCAGAAGCAGAAAATGTGGTATTTGTGCAAATAGTAAAATGTTGACCCTAGACGACGAAGAAATGGACTCTGGGGAGATAGTCGAGGAAGTTGCTGTCAGTTTCTGGGGTTATCAGACCAGGTTTCTGGGGTTATCAGACCAGGTTTCTGGGGTTATCAGACCAGGGGCCAATTGTTTGAAACTGACAATTGGGGAAGATTCCTCACGCCCTTATTTGCATTATCAACAGAGTGCCATCATGCCTTTATTTAAGTATCTGATAAATGTTTTGTTTTTATTTGGGTTGTTTGTTGTTGTTTTGTCGAACTCACTGAAAGGCTCTGGGGGGGGGGGCACAGGGGGTGTAAGCACCTACATCAGGCCTTCTCCCCTGCCTATCTGGGCCTTAGGGCGGCCCTGGAGGGGCTAGATATCAGCATGGTGTTAGCACCTACCTATATCAGGACTTCTCTCCCGCCTATCTGGGCCTTAGCTTTAGGGCTGCTCTGGAGGAGCTAGGTATCAGAGGGGTGTTAGCACCTATATCAGGAATTCTCTCCCGCCTACCTGGGCCTTAGGACAGCCCTGGAAAGGGCTAGACATCCTAGGGGTGTTAGCACCTATATCAGGACTTCTCTCCCGCCTACCTGGGCCTTAGGACAGCCCTGGAAAGGGCTAGACATCCTAGGGGTGTAAGCACCTATATCAGGACTTCTCCTCCGCCTAACTGGGCCTTAGGGCGGCCCTGGAAAGGGCTAGACATCCTAGGGGTGTAAGCACCTATATCAGGACTTCTCTCCCGCCTACCTGGGCCTTAGGACAGCCCTGGAGGGACTAGACATCATAAGGGTGTTACCACCTATATCAGGACTTCTCCCCCGCCTAACTGGGCCTTAGGACAGCCCTGGAGGGACTAGACATCATAAGGGTGTAAGCACCTACACCAGGACTTCTCCCCCGCCTAACTGGGCCTTAGAGCGGCCCTGGAGGGGCTAGATATCAGAGGGTGTTACCACATATATCAGGACTTCTCATCGCCTACCTGGGCCTTAGGGCAGCCCTGGAGGGGCTAGACATCATAGGGGTTTCATTCCATGGTGTTAGCACCGTTCATGTGACATTTTTCAAACCCTTGGGGTCCAAATTACTTCATTATAAACAAGTTACCGTCAAAAGCATTTCGTTCTAACCAAGTTATGGTCCCACAGAATATGAAATGCCGTAAATATATAGAGTCCAAGGGTCTGATTTAAAACAACAATAATAAATTCTACTTTAAGTTATCAAAGGTAAATCAAAGCCTTACTTTCAGAAATGAGAGTCATTAATAATTTGCTACCGGGTCATCCCTATCGTGCCAAAGATATATCACTGGTTGATCATGATAATGGGAATATACTTATTGATAATGATAAAGTACCTGCTTTTATAAACCAGTATTTTGCCAATATTATACCTACTCTTGCCCAAGATTTATATATACTGTAAACTCCCGCGTATAAGACGCGTCCTCTAGGCCAAACAAAATGCTGGGGCGTCTTATAGCTTTCTCTCAAGTTGGGGGTGCGTCTTATACGAGGGGTAATTTTACTATAGAAATGTACTGGATTTACAAAATTGAGCCCTAAGAGGTGAGTCTTATACGTGAAAATGCCTCTGCTGAGTTTGGGGTGCGTCCTATACGCGCAGCGCGTCTTCTACGCGGGAGAATACGGTACCTTGGAAACCATATGATGAATATGTTGCAAATAAAATGGAACCATTCACTACTAATCTCCAGGAGGTTAAAAAAGTAGTACATGATATTAATGTTAATAAGTCCTCGGCAATTACAGACATATCCACCACTGTATTAAAGAAAATCTTCACCCATGCTCCTGAGAAACTTGTTAAAATATTTAATCTGTCATTCTCTTCAAACACTGTACCAAATGCTTGGAAACTTCCGAAGGTAAGCCCAATACCCAAAGCTGGTAATGACAAAATGTAAACTCCCGCGTAGAAGACACGCTGCGCATATAAGACGCACCCCAAACTCAGCACATGCATTTTCGCGTATAAGACACACATTTTAAGGCTAAAATTTGTAAGATTAGTACATTTCTATAGTAAAATTACCCCTCGTATAAGACGCACCTCCAACTTGAGAGAAAGCTATAAGACTACCCAGCATTTTGTTTGGCGTAGAGGACGCGTCTTGTACGCGGGAGTTTACGGTAATAACTACCGTCCTATATCACTGTTACCATTACCCTGTAAATTAATTGAAAAAATTGTTCACAATAGAGTGTATGGTTTCTTGGTTAAAGAAAAAATTCTAACACCCCACCAGGAAGGATTTAGATCAGGATTCAGCATGGTAGATACTTTGGCAAAGTTTACAGATGATATCAAAAGAAACCTAAATGTGGGAAACTCAACAATAGCTGCATTCCAGGGATGGAAGTCACTATATATCAGCAAAAATTGAACTACAACATGACCTTGAAATGTATGAAACATGGTGTATTCAAAACAAATTATCTATCAATGTAACCAAAACCAAGGTAATGATTTTTTCTTCAAGTACTAGGAAACCTAATACATTAACAGCTGATATACATCTAGGGGATCAACTATTGCAAGTTGTATCTAGCTACAAATATCTTGGTGTTATCCTTGATCCATTATTGCATTACAACTTACATTTTGCAAATCAAGTAAAAATAATTGCGTATAAAACTTACAAACTATGTTTATTGAGAAGATATCTTGATGTAAAACTAGCTATAAGAATATACAAATCTACTATTCTTCCGTATATGGAATATGCTGATATCTGTTTTGCCACTACATTTGATAAGTATTTGGATCCACTTCAATATGCTCAAAACTGATGTATAAAAATATGTCTTGGGGTTCCTCATCTTACAAACACTAATTATATCCATAACACAATAAGGATTAACAAACTTGCTGATAGAAGACATATTCATATATTGAATTATATGTATAATAGAGCACAAAATGATATGTACAAAGACAAAAGAACATTAGCAACTCGATTACATGATGCACCTACACTAAAGGTTATAACCCCCAACGGCATGGCATATGCTAGAAGTGTAGAATACTTTGGTGCCTTAAATTGGAATGCTTTACCTACTGAAAGGAGAAATGCTGTAAGCTTAAATCAACGATTCTAAGAAATCACTTTTGTCTCTTATTCCGTATGTAAATGCATAGTGTGTATTTATATTGTTTAATAGTAAATTAATTATATTTTCTATTTTCTTACCATTATATCTAAACTAGTATTCCAATGTGTGACATGGATTACTAAATTATCCCTATGTGACTCCTTATGTATGTATCTATCTTACTATTTTTGAAATCATGTGCCAACTTTCTCGTACATAATCTTGGGAAGCTAGTTAGGACCAGAATAATCAACCCAAGTCTACCTTAGTGGGGATGAGGTCCTCTTCCTTCTGTTTGACATATTCTATCGCTCGTAATACCTGAAAATTATATCTCTTTTGTAAGAGATCTTGGTATGTCTACCGTAATCTCCCGCGTATAAGGCGCACCTCGTGTATAAGGCGCACCTAGACTTTTGGAATATGGTCAAATAAATTGAAAATTCATAACTTTTGTTCTACTGAATGGATTGTGAAAATTCAAAAATCTATGTGTACCTAAGTCACTCAGGAACCTCCTAAACCCATCTACCATAATCTCCTGCGTATAAGACGCAGTGCGCGTATAAAACGCAGTGCGCGTATAAGACGCAGTGCGCGTATGAGACGCACCTAGAGTTTTGGAAAATTCTCAAAAAAAAACTTTGGTTCTACTGAATGAATTTTCAAAATTCAAAAACCTATGTGTAGCTTGAGCCCCCTGGACCCCCTTATATCTTATTATGACTAAGGGGGCATGTAACATATCAAAAGAAAGGTCTTGATGTCCCCCTTGTGGATCCAATGAGAACTAAAACCCCACGTATAAGACGCGGCTTATACGCGGGAGATTACGGTATGTCATATTATGACTTAGTGGGAGTGTAAGATATCAAAAGAAAGCTCTTGATCTCCCCCTTGTGGATGCAGGGAGAACTAAAACCTCGCATATAAGACGCGCCTTATATGCGAGAGATTACGGTATGTTTAACTGGTGAGAACTAAAATATAGCTACCGTAATCTCCCGCGTAGAAGACGCGCTGCGCGTATAAGACGCACCCCAAACTTAGCACATGCATTTTCGTGTATAAGACGCACATTTTAAGGCTGAAATTTGTAAGATTAGTACATTTCTATAGTAAAATTACCCCTCGTATAAGACACACACCCAACTTGAAAAAATCCTATAAGACTCCCCAGCATTTTGTTTGGCGTAGAGGACGCGTCTTATACGCGGGAGTTTACGGTAATAGATATTATATCAAGGTACTAAAGATAGATGAAGATGATGATGATGATGATGAGATGACAACAATAATGATAATGATGTATGAAGCACTTTAAGCATTACTGGTACTCAAATATGCATACATGTAACTTATGTCTTCACGACCTAATAGAACTCTGTACCGTTATTATACTATGTTCGATACGAATGAGTCAATAAAGTAAAGTCAAACCAAAATCTTTGGAAATAATATTTGAATGCCCTCAGGGGAGACTTGTCTAAAATCAAACACAAGTGATGCATTTTGGCAGATTTTCCCTGACTTTCCCTGACTCAATCCAATATTTTGTAAGATTCCCTGATTTTCCCTGACCCCTTTATTTTCCCTGTTTTTCGCTGACCTGTGGGAACCCTGTTAAAGTGTTAATTAGAATACACATCCAGAGACTGTAGTGTAAAGGTCACTCCAGGAGGGATTTTAAACCTGGGTGAGTATAAGCTCTGTGTTTAGCACACTCTTATTAATATGGGTACCTGCTCAAAGATTGTTCATAGATTTGCGGGAACAAGCAGAGAAATTGTGGTGACCTGATTGGTCAAGTGACTTGATAAGACGGGTAGTCTTAGCCGTGCTAGATGCCCTTTAACCCGCAACTACCCTTATCCTTGCTGGGGTAGTCTTTCACAGGGTTTCAATCAAAAGTCTACCTTTGCTATGGCACATAACAGTTTTAGATTTGGCTGAAAATATCCCAAAATTACCTTGTTTGATAGAAAATATTCACTTTGTTCGTGCCATTTTCATGAAATCTGGTACAATTTTCATAAAATTTCAAATTCTCCACGACCACGTAAATCAGGGTTTTTTTGCTAAATGTCTATCCTTGATAGGGACATTTTGCTGAAAGGTATCAAAGGCCACTCAAAAAAAAACAACTGGTTTCTCACCACCGCGCGCATCATAAAATTATGTTTTTATTTTTTTTATTTATTTTTTTTTTACATATTTTTAGTAAAAAATCATGGTAAAAATAGACAAACATGGGCATATTTGGTATCAAATTAAAGCCATAGATGTCAGCAATACTGTGGATTAGAGTTAGAGAGTGGTTCTTTTTATAATCAGTAAACTCGTAAGTACTAAAATCAAAATTTTCGGTCTCGCCCCACACAGTTTTGTTTTCACCCCGATATGCCCAGAGTAAAAAAAAAAAGAATTAAAAAAAATCGCCCTCGTCATATTTTTCAGGGATTGGTGAGGAGAAACCAGTTTTTTTTTGAGTGGCCTAAGATTGACCCCTTGGCAGGGACTTTGATAAAAAGCCGGACCCTTGTTAGTAGTGTAGGTATTGCCGTTTCGAGATCCTACTGATATCGAGCTTATTATACAAAATGTATTATCAAAGCAACAACTAGTCGGTTCGAATGGGTTTCAGAATAACTTTATTACGGTATTGTTACAACACAACTTGCAGATGTGTTTCAACCTTTCATATGCCTATAGTCAGTACCCCGTAAGGTGGTAATGCTCTCGCTTAGATAATCGGTAGGCCATTTTGAGATAGGGTCAACCTACCAGCTCGGTAGGTTTGCAAAATCCCCCCTGATCATAGGAGGATGGCGGAATATATACCTCTCGTTTCGGTTGATTCGTTCCGCACTGAGGGCCCTCTGGTCTGCCCCCTACATCACACCGCCCGAGGCCACCAGTGGTGCCCTCTTACGAGAGAGGTAGAAAAGAATAGGCAAATATCATATCGACATAGATGCCAAAGTCCCAGTGTCACCACCTAGCACAATAACATGTCATCCATTGGATTTACTTCCACTGAAGTAAAGACATTTATTTGTGTGCGTATATAATATTCTTTTAAAATGGGATTTCGGGTATCCCCTTCGGTAATAATCAAAGTGGAGATGTTAAGCATGTACAGACAAATCTAACGCAATAATCATACTTAGGCCTATAGCTGTGAGTACATAAGTATGCGCCTAAAGTTACGCAGAATTTCTGTCAAATGCCCAAAGACTTTCAAGAGAGATTAATTCATGAATCGCATGAAATGGAGCTGGAACAATTTATATGGATAACTCATGATGAATCTGACTTTAATGATTTCATGAGGTGAAGCAATAAAATGCCCATATAAAGTGATGGGGACAGGATATTCCTGACACCATAACCTCACTCTCACTGTGCCACAAAAACTACCGTAATCTCTCGCGTATAAGAGGCGTCCTCTACGCCAAACAAATCCCTACTGGGTCTTATAGGATTTCCTCAAGTTTGGGGTGCGTCTTATACGAGGGGTAATTTTACTATAGAAATGTACTTATCTTACAAATTTCAGCTTTAAAATGTGCGTCTTATACGCGAAAATGCATGTGCTGAGTTTGGGGTGCGTCTTATACGCGCAGCGCATCTTCTACGCGGGAGATTACGGTAATAGCCATTCAGGCAAATGAGGCCCCGAAGCTGCCTTTGTACAATTCTAACAGTTAGATAGACTTAAATACACACTGACTGTGCCATCAAACTAAAACTAAATTGACCATGGCTATGGCCCCAGTTCAGCTGAAATCAAGCCTGGAGTGAAGAAGAGACTTTACTAAACAACCAAATTGTCACTGTCACATTTTACTCTGCTTCAGTCAGAGCCGATGCTGGTTACTACGGTTACTACTACAACAGCTACGGAGGTTATGGCAACCAAGGTTACGGCTACGGCAACGGATACGGCAATAACTACAGCTACAGCAGCTATAGGCTTGGGAACAGCTACAGTCATGGACATAACAATTTCTTATACCTAGCCCTGGCAGGATTTAATCTGACCACACTGTGCCCTTTGAGAGGGAGTAGCTGCCTAGGTCTAAAGACCTTATTTGTGTGTGACTCTACTGCTGGAACCATCTGTTGTGGCCTCAGTCAAGGTCACGGGCTTTACTACAGGAAGAAAAAGAAATAGGAAGTTCCTTTGGATTTTCTTATTTTTACTGGTGACGATTTGAAACACTTACACATAATCCAGCTATCCTAGAGGATATGTTCAACATCATATAATATGTAGGACCGCCTATGATGGTTACATTAGACACCGATTCTTACAGGACTCAGAACACTTATATTAGAGAGTTTAAGATCACAACTTGTATGGCAACATGTACGTCTAGAATGATAGAAAATGGTAGGGTAGACATTGCCGTACACGTTACAAGTAGGCAAATCTTAAACTCCCTATTCTGACAAAATTATACATACTCCAACTTACCTATGTAACCAGAGCTTATGTTACTGAATCCGTTATTTAAAGGATACAACTGACCATTGTAGTTGTCAATATGACACAAATATTGATTATGCTCTACATGGTTCTATGTGCATCTGTACACCTCATAGCTGAGCAGGCAATTGCTATGGACACAGTAGATGATACTGACATGACGACAGCCAGCCTGTACCCACGTACTACTCTAGCACCACCACAACAATCTAACCCAACCACCACAGAAAAACAGGAAAGTGTGGTTCTTCCCTCAGAAACATTTCTCCTAAACAGCACCAATGCTCTCACTACCCTACGAGCTTTATATGCCAATCAGATAATGATAGCATCCCTTCTTGGACTCCCTAACAATGAAGCTGAACTTAAAGATCTTCTTGAGAAGAGCAAGCAGGAAAAGAAGTCAGACCCATCTGAGGAATCGGATGTGGAGGGCAAAGAAGAAAAATCAGTCAAGAGAAGAAAGAAAGAGGCTAAGAAACTCTTGAAAAATGCTTTAGCTGGAACGGGTTTGGGTGTATCAAGGACTACGCCATTGTTGTCAACTCTTCTGGGGAACCTCCTAACCACTACCAATCAAGACCTGTGTGCAAAGGAGGGAGGCAGTTGTACCATTGCCAAAGAGTGCCAAGGAGAGATGGGGTTTATATGTAGCCCTACCACCGTGTGCTGCAAATCTTCCACCAACTTGTTCTTAAACTTCAACTCAGGAAACAGCTTTGTTCGCAGAGCAAGACTAGGACGTCGTCGTAACAACCATTACGTCACCAGTCGTAGAAGCCACAGAAGACGCCATCGGCAAAGCAAGAAGAAACGCCGTGCCAGGGCCAAAACAGCTGCTGAAAGGAAAGCCGTTCAGGTAAAACTGCCCGAGGGAAAGTTGGTTGAGACTGAAGTAATTGAGGCAAAGGTGACTGGAGCTAAAGCATCTAAAGTGAAACAAGCTAAAGTAAAAACACGTAAAGCGAAAGCAGTTAAAGTGAAAGCAGCAAAGATCTCAATAGAAGACGACTCTGACGGAGGAGTGTATATTGACGGTTCTAATTATGGCGGGACTCATTACTCTGGGACTGTTGAGGTAGCAGGTGGTGTACCTTCGATTGGAGGTGTACCAACACTTGGCGACTGGGATCTTGGGTTTTAAAAGGATATTCGGGGAATCGTTATGGAAATCTCTTTCTATTCTTGATTACCATTAATGATTGGCTCTTGCTAAAGGTCATTCTTGGAATAACTCTTTCAATTAGAATGCCTAGTTATTCTTTTTGACATTTTTGTAGCCCATTTGGGGGGTCTTGCCAAAAGATAAGAAGGAAGGACCTTTGTCAATTTTTTCAGAGAGTACTGATGAAAACGCGTATGGCCTAACTTGTTTTCATAGTATTGACAAAAAAAATAACAGCAGAATGTATGGAAAACTCTTATGAGGTGTCAAAAAATGTGCACATTTTATCCAAACAATTATTAAGACAATCTTTTAGCAAAACAAAAATGTGCATGTTTACCTTTTTAGTTCACGTTTCTTTTTTGGCAAGACCCTCCAGGGGTCTGTGTAGATCGAATCCCCCTTGGGGTTCTATGCTGCAAAATCTCTGCGATTGTCAACCTGTTGTGATCTAGGGGCTATCTCAAAACCGCAACAAATATAAATACAGGAGGGAGTACAGAACACACAGTTTTGTGATTTTAGGATCAATGTATGTTATATCCATGCAGAGAAATCAAGGCATAATAGTTAACTTGTGTTCTATTCTCCCTCCTGGAGAGTATTGCCAAAAGATAAACGAGGATGAACCTGTGTAAAGAAATTTTCAGAGACACCTGAAGGGAACGTGCATGGCCTAACTCGTTTACACTGTATTACATTGCTAAATAGTCTCTCTGTATATTGTTTTTACGTCTACACATTTCATGTGAAACCTGCACATATTGATTTACATCATGGAGGTACATGAGATGGAGTGGAAACGCCCATAGGCCCAATGCTGTAAGGTCTGTCTCGGGTCCGCGCTGGTAGCGATAGTGGTAGGAAGTGGGTGTTTGTGATCTTAACCATGAGGGGAAATGAAAAATACGGGTATCTCTGGAACTACTCACTCAATTTACACAATACAAAAAGTATTAGATATCATGGGATGAGCACCTGGTAGTGTTTCATGATGTATCAGACAAAACTTGTTACATTAATATCATTTGATTACATTTTTCACAGCAGATATTCCCCTTTCTAGAAATAGGATCAAAGAGAAAACTTTAACAGAACCCAATTGACTCAGTTAGTACAAAACATGGCCTTTCTAATGCTATATTTTACTTGCACATGGCACTGATAGTCTTTTCAAAATTAATTCTCAAGGATGCACCACTTTTCTCATCTCTGTCAGATACCTCAATGGACTTATGAGATAAGGGCAATGATCCAATTAATTCTGAAAAAGCGACTTATCCCACATACTAATGCTATATAGTATTAGGAAGCTCTTGATTCAGAGCATATGGAATAATTGTTCTTTGTCCAAGTGTTACATTCAAACTAAATCTAGGGATGGGATTCTGTTCCCTTATATCTTAATCTGACCCCTTGGCCAACTTCAAAGATAAGGATGTTGATCAGTCTTTGGCAATCACTTCTAAAAAGGTTACTTATCCCACATTATTTTTCACAAGCTATCCACTCCTTTTTAAATTTTGTGAATTGGCTGAGTAGTTCCGGAGATATTGTTAGGATCCTGTTACTATATCTCTCGGTCTTACCCCTTGGCTGACCCTATAGATAAAAACTATGATCTAAGTTTGACAATTAATTTTGGCAAAACTACCAATCCCACATACTAATGCTATATAGCATTAGATAGCCCTTGCTGTGGAGCATATGGAATAATTGTTTTTTGTTCGAGGTTATTCACCATTCAACATCTGGCAATGGGATCCTGATATGATATCTCTCAGTCTGACCCCTCGGTTGATTGTGGAGATAAGGAGAACGATCCAACTTAAGCAATTAATTATGACAAAACTACTGGTCCCACATACTAAAGCTATATAGCATTAGAAAGCCCTTGATTTTGAGCATATGGAATAATTGTTCTTTGGCCAAGTGCTACATTCAAACAAAAACTAGGGATGGAATCCTGATACCATATCTCTCAGTCTTACCCCTCGACTGACTCCATAGATAACAACTATGATGCAAGTTTGACAATTAATTTTGGCAAAACTACTAATCCCACATACTAATGCTATATACCATTAGAAAGCCCTTGATTTGGAGGATATAGAATAATTTTTCTTTGGCCAAGTGTTGCATTCAAACGAAATCTAGGGATGGGATCCTGATCCCTTATATCTTAATCTGACCCCTTGGCCAACTTCAAAGATAAGGATGTTGATCAGTCTTTGGCAATCACTTCTGAAAAGGTTACTTATCCCACATTATTTTTCACAAGCTATCCACTCCTTTTTAAGTTTTGTGAATTGGCTGAGTAGTTCCGGAGATATTGTTATTTCCTTCAGATTAACATAATTAATGGTGGGGCCAGATGTAATTTACTACTACCGCTATCAGCTCATTTGCATAACAATACCGAGACACACATACCTCCATGTTTACATCTACTGTGCATGTTTTAACGCTGTGTGTTGACGAGAATGGCTTGGGCAATACAATGATGTGCACATTTTCATATTTGGTTATAATTTTCTTTTTGCCAAGACCCTCCAGTTGTTATTTCTGCTGCTTTTGTGAGGTAGTAACCAAGATCACAACAGATTGCAAATTGCAGAAATCGCTATGTAGGACCCAACCTTGTCTGCCATAAAATGTCACAGGTGAAGGACTCAGTCCTAAGGAGATGCCCATGAATATGAAATTATTCAGCATGCCCTTTGTACTATTAAGGGACCAAGGAATTGAAATTAAATCATAATGAACTGTCAAAAGCTACTGATGTTTTCAATAACAATAAAAAAACAATCCCTGCAATGTGCCATCCATAAATAGTTAAGTGTGCATCAATGCATCATGTCATCAATAAAGGGTAAAGTGTGCATCAATGCACTGTGCCATCCATAAAGCTTTCAGTGTCCATCAATGCATCATGCCATTCATGAAGGGTTAAGTGTGCAACAATGCATCATGCCACCCATAAAGGGTTAAGTGAGCATCAATGCATTATGCCATCCATAAATAGTTAAGTGTGCATCAATGCATCATGCCATCCATAAAGGGTTAAGCATGTGTCAATGCATCATGCCATCCATAAAGAGTTAACTGTGCATCATTGCATCATGCCATCAATAAAGGTTTAAGTGTGCATCAATGCATCATGTCACTCATAAAGGTTTAAGTGTGCATCAATGCATCATGTCATCCATAAAGGTTTAAGTGTGCATCAATGCATCATGCCATCCATAAAGGGTTAAGTGTGCATCAATGCATCATGCCATCCATAAAGGGTTAACTGTGCATCAATGCATCATGTCATCCATAAAGGTTTAAGTGTGCATCAATGCATCATGCCATCCATAAAGGGTTAACTGTGCATCATTGCATCATGCCATCCATAAAGGTTTAAATGTGCATCACTGCATCATGCCATCCATAAAGGGATAAGTGTGCATCAATGCATCATCCTATCCATAAAGGGTTAACTGTGGGTCAATGCATCATGCCATCAATAAAAGGCTAATGGTATATGATGCATGAATGGACAGGGGCAAATGCATCATGGGATCACGCATGGCGAGATTTGTATTTAAGAGATTAATTATAGGTCTATTTTTGCCTAATTTTTGATATAAGGGTTATGTGAATTGTGAGTTAATAGTACACCAAAGGTGTAATACCCGATCGGTTAATTGTGTTAAATGTTTTTATATTAACTAATTGCTGACAAATAGTCCATAGATACTGACATATTTTTACAAATACCAGTCAAGGTAGGATGCACAATTGAATCAATGGCTATTTCTCTGTTATATATTGACTAATTGCTGCCAGGTTGTGAGTAAATACTGACATATATTGACTAATTGCTGACAAAGAGTGAGTGATTAATGACATATATTGACTAATTTCTGACAAATTGTGAGCAATTACTGATATATAGTGACTAAGTACTGATATATAGTGACTAAGAATGGTATATATTGACTGTTTGCTGACAAATAGTGAGAAATTACTGACTAATTGCTTACAAATAGTGAGCAATAACTGACATATATTGACTAATTGCTGTTATATAGTGACTACCGTAATCTCCCGCATATAAGACGCGTCCTCTACGCCAAACAAATCCCTACTGCGTCTTATAGGATTTCTACAAGTTGGGGGTGCGTCCTATACGAGGGGTAATTTTACTATAGAACAGTACTGGATTTACAAAATTGAGCATTAAAATGTGCGTCTTATACGCGAAAATGCATGTGCTGAGTTTGGGGTGCGTCTTATACGTGCAGCGCGTCTTCTACTCGGGAGATTACGGTAACATATATTGACTAATTGCTGACAAATAGTGAGTAAATACTTTCAGAATCAAACACAAAAAGCCGATGAAAGACAAAAAAACCATACAGTGCAAACAGGGCTTGTGGTAACATGCATTGGCTGTCTCCCCAGTGGCTGCAGGTGTAAAGCTTATCAACAGTGATAATGCAGTGGTAACTAGCATTTGGATCTAAAATGTCTAAGCACATTATCAAGCAATGGCTGCCTCCATTGAACAACTTGTTTGATGCTATAGGAAGGTAGGGGAGCGGTATTCCATTTCTATTGTTCAGAATCCACGTTTTAAAGATTGAACGCGTGCAATGGAAGATTAGCCCAGGTTCGTCCATGACCTACCGTAGGTGACTGGCACTATAGTGACAGTCTGTCAGTTGTCAATGGTTAAGCCTATGGAGAATACACCCATTATCGCTTGCATGTTTCATTGGGGAATAACTCCTCTCCTGGCGAGTTAAGCATTGCACAATACCAGCAGGTCTTGAATAAGGATCCATATTAACCATACAAATGCATGAGACAATGTAATTCTCCTCCATTTTGTTATAATCCAGCAGTTTCGATGGCACCGTGAGTTGATCGTCTCGCTGTATGCCATTTTGGATTTTGATGTACTGTGCCCATGCGCGACCCGCTCCTTGCCGGAAGTCGCATTTTCGACGGAGAAATGATAGATTCTATCGATTTGATTTGAAATTAATGGCTTTTTGAATATAATCTATTCATTTCGGGCAATATTAATCGATTTGAATCGAATACATTGCCTTAATTTACTTTTATATGAAAAATAAAAAAGCTTACGACGGACCACTCTGTGCGCATGTCCGAACTCGCCTTGCCGGAAATATGATAGCCATAACAAAAATATGTCGGTCATGTTAACATATTTGATACATGAACGGTCTTAACTGGTCCTATACAAAAAACTTTTCCTCAATCTATCGCATTATGTAAACGGTCTTCCGCCCTTACCTGCTGAAAAAAGCGTCTTAATTGGACAATTCCCATAGGAGCCCATGTGTTATGTCTATCGCGAAAACCTACCGCACAATGCGGCATTCTCCCACTTTAAGTCGCTAAAGAATAGGATAAGTCCTGATAACTCTTGAAAACTAAAGAAAATTAGAGGGTGAATGGAAAAGATGGAATCTAAATGAAGGAAATGGAATGGCTTGTTCTGTGTATTCCTCTTTAATGTGAATGTGATAGTGGTAGAAGGGCATTCTTAACTGAATAAGGGTCATCTTGACTATTGTAAATAGTTACTGAATAAGGGTCATTACCCTTATTCAGTAAATGTTTGTAATCATGAAGATGACCCTTATTCAGTAACTAAAAACCCATGATCTAGTTCTATTTGAAACATTTTTTATCATCCTTATTGAGTTGCACATATAAGATAGAATGGAAGCTTGCCTCGCAAGGCTATCAAAATGGTATAGAATAGAAGCTTGCCCCGCAGGGCTATCAATATGGTATAGAATAGAAGCTTGCCCCGCAGGGCTACTAATATGGAATAGAAAAGAAGCTTGCCCCGCAGGGCTATTGAATTTGAATGACTAGCCCTGCGGGGCAAAATTCTATTCTATTCCATTAAAGTAGCCCTGCGGGGCAAGCTTCTTTTCTATTCCATATTAGTAGCCCTGTGGGGGCAATATGGTATAGAATAGAAGCTTGCCCCACAGGGCTATCAATATGGTATAGAATAGAAGCTTGCCCCGCAGGGCTACTAATATGGAATAGAAAAGAAGCTTGCCCCGCAGGGCTATTGAATTTGAATGACTAGCCCTGCGGGGCAAAATTCTATTCTATTCCATTAAAGTAGCCCTGCGGGGCAAGCTTCTTTTCTATTCCATATTAGTAGCCCTGCGGGGCAAGCTTCTATGCTAATCTATTCTTCTGTTTAAGTTTCTTTCTTTCTTTCCTATATATTACTCCTGTTTTAGGTCGCTATTAAATAGGTCGCTATGTGTATTTGAACCTCTACATTTGCCATGGGTAGAACTTTTAAGTCGCTATATACACAAGGGGTCTACATAGGTCTAGCATTTTTCCAGTTGTGCAAAACACATTCCTTATTTTCCATAGCGACCTAAAACAGGATTAGGCCCACAATGCTATCCTATGGAGCCTGATTTTCATGAGAAAGTAAGTCAAACATGTCAAGTTTTTTTCTTCAGCATTTTTCATACCGTAATCTCCCGCGTATAAGGCGCGTCTTATACACGAATCAGATGGTGACTGGGTCTTATACGCGGGAGGGTAATTGCCTTGAGTTGGGGGTGCGCCTTATACGCGGGTTTTTCCAACATCGCGATTTGGGGCTCATCTCACGCACTCACGCAGAGCAGGCTATTTCTCATGCATTTTAGGCTTCAAAAAATCAGTATATGCTTGTAGAGTGAACTTTGCCCTTTCCTCACTGTTTGGTGTAGGAAAGTCAGCCAAATTGTCTTTATTTTTTTTAAATTTTCCCCCCAATTTTACCTAAATTGTGACAATTCCCCTAATGTTTGGAAAAATTTCTGAGCGCCCCAGAAAAGTCTCACTCTTTGGCATCATCAAAACTTGAGAGCTCTGCACCATGCGCCGATGACAGCTTGAACTCATAAGAGCTAGCAGCGCGGCAGCCCGGTCGGTGTACAGGCGCTCAGCGGACAATACACCGACCGTGTACCGATGACAGCTTGAACTCATATAGCCAGCAGCGCGGCAGCCCGGTCGGTGTACAGGCGCTCGGCGACATTATGCCGACCGTGTGCCGATGACAGCTTGAACTCATAGAGCCAGCACCACGGCAGACCGGGAGGTGTCGACACGCTTGGCGGGTTCAAGCCGACCGTGCGCCGATGACAGCATCGACTCATAGAGCCCTCACCACCGCAGCCCGGTCGGTGTACGCCCACCATGCGCCGATGACAGTTTGAACTCATATAGCCAGCACCGCGGCAGACCAGTAGGTGTCAACGCGCTCGGCGGGTTCAAGCCGACCGTGTGCCGATGACAGCTTGAACTCATAGAGCCAGCACCGCGGCAGACCGGGAGGTGTACAATAGTGGGGGAGGGGGAGGGGGGCGCCTTTTACGCGAAACAGCCCCCCTGTGAGTTGGGGGGGTGCCTTATACGCGTGTTTTTCCAGAAATCGATCCAGAAGAGGTACGTGCGCCTTCTACGTGAAAAGGCATTCTCTGAGTTGGGGGGGGGGGGCGCCTTCTACACGAGCTGCGCCTTCTATGCGGGAGATTACGGTAGCTAAAGAAAAGATTTTCCAGGAATTGTGCATGTGCAATGAAAGACTAGATCCTAAAGAACATGTTTCCATAATTTTTTTTTTAATTATCCCCCAATTTCAATGGGCAATTCCCATCTAAAGTTCCAATTCATGACCATCAGTTTTGACCGAAAAGGCGCCGCCAATAACCCAGGAAGACCTGGGCCAATGAATAATGTGCTATTAATCTTTTTAATGTCAATACTTAGTCACTAGGTGTCAGGAGTTTATCCTGGCAAGCATATGAATTCTATAAGGGAGCAATGGCACATATCTATATATATTGAAAAGTACCAGGACACTGCATAATTATGCTAATTATGCAAAATAATATGCGCCGATATGGAGTGTTCGGTATGAATCTGGTGTGTTTCATCCTCCTAAAATCATATCTTCCTTAATAATAGGAGTTTCCCATAGTGTGACCTATAAATTAAGGGTAGCTTGAGCTAGCGAACGTCATGGCGGTCTTTTCAAATCTGCACAATGGGAACAAAGTTATGGATAATTTTAGTCTATTACACCAACTTAGCAATCTTTTAAGGACAAATAAATGCATTGGTGCATCATGCTGACCTTATGGAATAAAATGACAGGTGATCCAAGTATCTCTCGGCTAATAAAAATGTTTAGGGTCTATTATACCAACTTAGCGATACTGTAGGCCTATTTAGCGATGTTTTAGGGACAAATAATTTATTTCATGGCGAAATACAATGTTGTAGGGGTGTATCAAACATATGTTTACTGTACTTTGCTCTTTAGTCATTATGATGCATAAATGCAGCCCTGGTGAGTAACCAGAGATTATTATATGGAGTTATAATAAGGTACTATGGCAATGTATAGGCTGATGTAGCAATGTTACTGAGTTCATATCATCATAGGGCTGCATTGGAGCATCATGCTGACCTTATCATCAGGTTATGGGTTATAATAAGGTACTATGGCAATGTATAGGCTGATGTAATGATATTGACGCTATAGGTGCTATTATAGGTGTGTGAGGGCTCTAGGCATCAGAGACAATTAAAACTTGGACCATACAGTCACTGGCAGCGTTCTGGGTGCTATTATAGGTGTGTGAGCTCTGGGAGGTGTGAAAAACACAATTAAAACACGCCCTAATGGGGGGGGGGTATTGGGTGTCTCTACTGGTGCTGTAGGGGCTAGTGGAGACAGGTGGGAACTGTAGGCAGGAAGAGCAAGCTGTAGCGTCTCTGTAGGCGAGATCTGCAGTCTAGGAGGTGTGATAACACTAGACTTGCCAGGTCCAGTACTAGTATAATGTGAGGACATAAATCTACTTGGTAGTATTACTATTAATAAAAGACTTGCCAAACTGACCACTATCAGTCCAATCCATTGATTTCAGTAGCTGATCTATACAAAATGTAGTACAGAAAAAAGCAATCTATTTTGTGACGACGAATATGGAACACATGGGGTAGTGTGGTGGGAGTTGTAATGTAGCCGAAGAGGCATGTATGCCTCTTGGCTAATGACACCCTTAAAGAGTTAAGTGAGTTGCTGTAAATAGTTAAGTGTGCATTAATGCATCATGACATCCATAAAGGGTAAAATGTGCATCAATGCACTGTGCCATCCATAAAGCTTTGAGTGTACATCAATGCATCATGCTATCCATAAAGGGTAAAGTGTGCATCAATGCATCATGCCATCCATAAAGGGTTAACTGTGCATCAATGCATCATGCTATCCATAAAGGGTTTATTGTGCATCAATTCATCATGCCATCCATAAAGGGTTAAGCATGTGTCAATGCACCATAAAGGGTTAACTGCATCAATGCATCATGCCATCCATAAACAGTTAACAATACATCAATGCATCATGCTATCCATAATGGGTTAATTGTGCGTCAATGCAGGTCGTTGTTCATGTATGTAATTCAATGTTCTGGCTATCTGACACTGCTGAGGCGTGACCAGGCAGGACACACGGCCCAAACACAGCCAGGTCGTTGTTCATGTATGTAATAGGGTTGTCACGCAGTTCTACTGGCAAATCTATCTATGGACATGGTGCCCTATAGCCCCCCCCCACATACACTCATGGGGATCATGGAGGTTTAGACTCTACCTGAGTGACCCTATGAGTAAACAGTCTTGTAATGGGACACTTTCTGTTTTTTACTTAAGCCATTAAACATTTTACCTCATTTAAGAAGTCAGTGCTTTATCTCAAATTGGTATAGGCGGATGCTTGAGTGAGTGAGTAATAGATGTTTAATGCCATTTCGACAGCTAAGGTCATATTCATGGCGAGAAAGACATTACACATGTTCACAGAGGAATGTGTTGGTGCCTGCGCATATGTGCACCACACACATTCGAGGGGATAGGAAAGAGGAGAAATAGACCCTTTTAAGTGGGCTAGGAAAGCCCGAAGGCGGATTCTTGTATCAATTACACATAATATAGGCCATAATTAGGCATGTGCTTCATTACTAGTAGTAGGCACAAGAGAGTGCAGAAATGGATAGTGTCTGAAATTTGGTCTTTTAACACCATACAACTGAGACTGCAGGCTCACTGCATGGTAGGGATCAAACAGCCACCTATATAGCATACCTATACAGATCTATACATGTAAGCATTCCAAAATGCTAGAAAAATGTTGTGCATGGAACACATGCAAGAGTGATTCAAGATACTGGTCTAAAGAGCACATGATAGGTGTGGAGTTTTTTAGATTTCCCAAACCAATCTTGTCTATTGACCCCATGGATCCAGTAACCAAGCAATGTCTTGAATGGATCGAAGCCTGTAGTCAACCGGATGATAGACTGAATCTTAATCGGGTTGCAGAGAATTACAGAAAAAAACACAAGATATCTTCATATTTGCTCTAAGATGAGTTGGATTGTGACTTTGCCTAATGTGTCTATACACTTTGTTGGGGGGAGGGCATGATAATTTCACCTGTTTTCAGGAACTATAGTCCAAAACTCCCCCCCCCCCATTGTTGTTAAAAGATTACCACTCCCTTTTGTGAAGAGGTGTTTTGTGGATGATTTTGGTTGTCTAACTCATAGAACCTAATGTGACCTTGAGGGGACAAGCTTTTTTATGGGACATACTGCAGGTATATGATCCCCCCATATTTTGGCCATAAATTCAAATACAAAAACATTTTCAGTTATTTGGACAGACATTTTTTAGGGTTTCTGACTTTTGAATGGAACTCCATGATGCTGGAGCAGTGTGATTGATTGATTGATTTGTGTTTTACAGCACTTTAGCGGCACTAAGTGGCTATCCCGTGCTTCACAGGTTGATAATTTAACAGAGGAATGTGTCAGTGCCCGCGCATATGTGCACCATACACATCCTGAGGGGATAGGAAAGAGGAGATATAGACCCTTTTAAGTGGGCTAGGGAAGCCCGTGGAGCAGTGTGAGACCAGGAGGTTCACATGTTTGTACAAAGATAGACCTAAAGTATATGACCAATGCACAGTGCAGACAGTGTTGAAGTTTACCTGAATCTACCCTTCTACCTGCAGGCACTACCCCAGACCAGCAGTGTTTGATCCCCAATCAGGTAGGGTAGTTATAACCACTCAGCCCCAAATAGAACTCCTTATTCAATGTCCTGGCTATCTGACACTGCTGAGGCATGACCAGGCAGTACACACCACCCAGACGCAGCCAGGTCGTTTCACTGCTTTTTTGATGGTACCGTAATCTCCCGCGTATAAGGCGCGTCTTATACGCCAAACAAAATGCTGCTGAGTCTTATACGTGGGAGGGACATTGCCTTGAGTTTGGGGTGCGCCTTATAGGGGGGGTAATTTTACTATAGAACAGTACTAAATTAACAAAAATCTGCCCTTAGCGGTGCGCCTTATATGTGAATTGCATTCTCTTAGTTGGGGATGCGCCTTATATGCGAGCTGCGCCTTATACGTGGGAGATTACGGTACGCAAAGCCTTCAGGTCCTAAATGGAGATGCCCAAGGGCATCTCCAATAAAATAGAGTTGACCTTTGTATATAGCACACCTTTCCTGCTTGGAGCAATTAAGGCCATATATCATTTAGTGTGAATATTAATGTCCACCCACCACCGTAATGACAAATCATGATGCATTGGTAATCTGAGGAATTCAAGTATGCAAGTCATAAAATGGAAAATGAATAGTATACAATCTACTCTAATGTCCGTTTAGGACCTCGTATATCCCATAAGGGCACCACTTTCTTTACTAAAGGTGAATTCAATAAACTTGCACATACTGCAGACCATGTTTCCTTCTTTGTTATTTGTAAAACCTGATATCAGTGCTCAGTAATTCATGACCCTAAGCAATATCAAATATCAAATAAAACCATAGTGTTGTAGATTTTAATACAATAGTAGCGAATAGTCCTGTGAGACATGGCGTGGCGACTTGTAATCTTGTGTCTGGTTTCAGTTGGTGAGACTGATAGATAGGGCATACTATCATCTGGGCTTTTGGTAGTATATAACACAAATTCAACCTGAACTACCCACTGCAGCTATGTACTAATAGCCTGTAGACTATCCATTCTGCATGCACCTCACTCAGCTGTCACAGGGACCTGTCTTATTCAATGTTCAATGCCATAGTCAACAGGTGTGTCATTATGAGTGTACACTGTCTCCGATCGCCAGGAGCCTGCTATGTCTCAACCCCCCCTCCCCACATACACACACCCAACTGCCAATCACCTTATAATAGGTCTGTACCTCATCACGGGCCAGTGGTCAGCAAACCGGCCAGATCACTCCACCTCTCTGTAGAGGAGGAGCACAGTGCAAGTACCTCTGTACATGTATGTTTTCACAGTCTTCCACAAAATCGTTTATATAATGAAAAGAGTAATTAAATTAATGTCTCATCACCGATAGCAGATACATATTCTGTGAAAGCATTATTTCAATGTAAACTAAAAAGGTTTACACAGAAAAGAATGTAGCAGTACCACAAGGTGACCTTACACTTCAACCTCCTCTGATTTACAAAAATGCACATATGGCAACACACACTTTAGCACTGATTTCTCCATAGAGATCTTTAACAGTGAATATATGATCCAATTGTACCATAACCCACTGAGATGAAACCTGTACTACATATATATAGTAATTTCAGAACGAACAATTCTAAAACAAAGGCTACAGAGATGCATTTCTGAATCTTAAAATGCTCTAATGCTAATCTGCCATAGGGCTCCAAATGATTAAATGTCTTATCTGGGAATAAAATCAAAAGTATGAGATATATTCTGAAAATTCCTTCACTGATAAGTAAAGTACACACACTGTTGTTATTACATTAGAATAGTGGGCAGGAATAGTCCATAGCAGGGGAGCCACAAACAAAAATAGATTGCAAGGCCTCCCTATCCCTTACAGCGTGGCGACTGTGAACCATACACTAGTCTACTCATCTCACGAGTAGTACTCACTAGTCGCCGCGCTAATAATCAAACCTGTGCAACATCCTAGTGAGGCAAAGGCCCGGGCACTTCACTGAAATAAGACCCTGGATATACAAAATGTATAAGGTAATCTTGTCAGGAGTCAACAGAGTCATTGTCCATGGTATAAGATACCATTATTCATTTCTTTCAAAGGAAATACCATATACCCAATACAATCGTATAATGAAAAATAATTCTTTCCTGTTTATTTTTATGCGGCGGGATATGGCGATTATGGCTATAAGCATGGCATGGACATGGTTTTGGTCTGTATTCCTTGTTGGGGCTGAATCTGACGTCGCTCTGCCCCCTATGGGGAGGTGTATGTACTAACGTCACCACCTGCCTCCTGGTGGGAAAAGCCAAGTTCCTCTGTGATTCCACCCAGTCTACTCTCTGCTGTACCATTGGTCACCATGGACATGGACATGGCAACTACTATTATTATGGCTATTACAAAAAGAAATAGGCTGTAAATGAATATGTAGAGTCCTTAGTCGGTCGCGATCATTTTCACCCTAGACTATAGCTTACAACTGACAAGCCTTGATGGAAAATGTCAGGGTGAATTGTGAAAATCCTCCTTCTTTAACTTCTGGTTTTAGGGATGTACATTATGTGTTTATGTAGCATAGAGTGAATATCCAAAGACTGTCCCAAGACAGACATCCGTACTTTATGCTTTTACTACCACACACAATTCTTATAATAAAATGTCAATATTGCCTTTTTAACTATTTGCACTTTTAGGAACAATGTTTTCATAGAAGTCTTTGTTATAGGCTTAGCACGGGTTATTGTTTCAGCTTATGATGATTCTTCTAAGTAGTAGCCCTTAGAACATTTCTGAATAATATCCCCTCATTATCAATATAATGCTCTCATGGATTCATTTTAACATGGCGGAGGCCTCTGGCCTCTGTTTAAATAGTGGGTTTGGATGGCACCATTTGCAGTTTTTCTTAAGGTTCTCTATCCAAACTGGCTCAGTTCGAGTTCCATCTGAGCTTGAGTTAGCCAACTGCCTAGATCCAAATGGCCAAATAACTGTTTTTCAAACACCTTTGCCGCCCTCCCTCATGGAGGCCATTTCACCGCATTTATTACAATAAATGCGGACATCCGTATATTAAATACGGACGTCCGTGTTTCACATTTATGCCCATATCTGAACACCTACTGCCCCTACCCCCCTCCGCATTTGAAATATGCTTCATATTTCAAATGCGGAGGGGGGTAGGGGCAGTAGGTATTCAAATATTGACATAAACTTGAAATACGGACGTCCGTATTTAATATACGGACGTCCGCATTTATTGTAATAAATGCGGTGAAATGGCCTCCAGGGTGAAAGATAATTTATAAAGAAGAGAAACATATGCAAAGACCTGTTTGACTCTTTTGGATGAGCTGAAATGTTATGGCTGAAATGTTATGATTGTGATGCATTTCTTCATATAAAATTCATTATGTATTATGATATATTTAACCATGAGGTACAACACACAAATAAAGAGATTGTTAAGAAAGTTATGTCATTTAATATTTAAGGCAGAGTCACCAACTCTATGTGTGTCTCATATGTGGGATTCCTTATACACAGGGTGCTACTGTCATATATTGCTCAAGAAAATGTAAAATGTAGTGAGAGTCCCTGTGACAATGCCGTCCTAGGCTTATATTAATGGGTACTTTGACTGCCAAGTCTATTAATTTTACCTTCTTTTCATGTACTTCCGGAGATGTCTTCCAAATAGCCCCTACTATAGGGTAGGTTAACCTAAAGACATCCACATACCTTGGGACGGCCACCCCAGAAATTGGCCATAAAAATGAGTTAACTCCTGATTCAACATCGCCAAATCATTGATGTGCATTGAATCAACCATTTGGCATTGCTGATTCAATAGTAGACCCATATAAGGGCTACTTTTGGGAATGTGGGCATCTTTAGGCCACACCAAATTAAATAGTTGGTCTATGGATTTCCCGCATATTTTCAGAAATACAATTTTTTTTTTTTTTGAAAATTATTTTGTCTATGGATTGCGCCCGCACCATTCTCTGCAAAAATCTGATTTTTTTTTTTGGGCCATAATTTTTGAACAAACAATCATAGTGGTCATTATTTATCAACATGGGGGTGGTGGGTTTTTGCGTGGATGCACAAAAATTTTTACGCCCCCCCCTCGCGGCAGTCAAATTTTTTGCCCTCTCTACATTTGTGATGTGCAGAATCCATTGACAAAAAAAAAAATTCGCCCTCCCTCTCCATTTTTTCAAAATGAAAATCCATAGACCAACTTTTTAATTTGGTGTGGCCTTAGTTAACCTAACCTACACCTAGGCTATGTAGATGCTGACTTCTATACATATGCATGTACACTGCAAAAGGATATTTAGATTTTAAACATGTTTAGGTCAAGATATGTTCAAGATGTAAACAGTTTGGCTCAACTAGTGTTTAGCTAGCCATATGTTTAGCATTTAAACATACCGTAAACTCCCGCGTATAAGACGCGTCCTCTACGCCAAACAAAATGCTGGGGAGTCTTATAGGATTTTCTGAAGTTCAGGGTGCGTCTTATACGAGGGGTAATTTTACTATAGAACAGTACTAATCTTACAAATATCAGCATTAAAATGTGCGTCTTATACGCGAAAATGCATGTGCTGAGTTTGGGGTGCGTCTTATAAGCGCAGCGCGTCTTCTACGCGGGAGATTACGGTACATAAAATCTAAACACCTAAAGAGTTACCCTTAACATGTGTACATGACTTGTTCAGACTGGAAGCAGACAAAAAACTAGGTGTATAGCTTTTAAACACTAATAATGTTAGGGGTTTAGATAAAAATATATACCAGGTGCCAGCTGTCCACATTAACGGACCTTCTGTAGGCAGTATTCTTCTGTAACAGTTTCACATAATACAACATAATGACACGATCTGGGAAAGTACATCTAAGATATGCAGCATGTCAACAATTAAGGATTATGCATTTGTACCCCATATCATTGCTATTAGTACACCATAGGGAAACAGCTAGTGCTTAGACAACCATTTTGCGAACTTGAAGAATATATAAAGCAAGGTTCTTTCAGTCTCTCTTGTTGTAATTGGCACTGATTCCCCAACTCTGATGTGATATGGGTGCAATACAGTATAGATGAAATACTTGGAAAATATAGCTGTCCATGTAGACTTAGGCATATATTGAATCCCTATAGAAAGTAGGCATGAATCATATTGGGTACTCATTCATAAGCCAATTCGCAAATATGGAACATATAAAATATTCCATATTGAAAGGCAGAACAAATATCTAGGAGAAATTCCTCAAATTCATGAGAAAGTGTACACCTAATCACTTTATAGTGCAACCACATTAGCCAAACATGTCATTCTATCTAAACACTTTACATGTGTTCAGTAGGATATTGTGTTTTACAAAAATATGACAAGATTATGATTAGAATTAAGTTTGGGATCGAAACATCTTTTTTGCATTAAAGTTTACTTTGTTCTACCACTCGAAGGCATTCCGCCTCTTTCCTGTACATAGGATTGAAACACCTAAATGAAACAAACAACATGATCAGACAATAGGGGCGAACCCAGGATTTTGAGAAAGGGGGGAGTGAATATTTTTGCTATAGGATGTAGCTGGATGGCAAGATAGATTTATCATGAGCGTAGCCAAGTGAATGCGAGGGAGGAAGAATGGTGGGACTTGGTGATGGCAGGATGAGATCGTAAGGAATAGTGGAGAAAATCAGAAAAAAAAGACAAGACACCCAACTTAGCCAGTGATCCACCATTGCCCATTCCCAAACTTACCCCTTCCCTCCATCCCAAACCCCTTTAATAGCTGTAAAATCTCTGCTTACGCCATTTAGAGGCAATGTGTGTTTGATATAAGCCTGTATATGTGTAGTGGATCCAGCGGGTGGCGGAAGAACAAATGCTGCCCCCTCCCCATAGAGTCCAGGAAGATCGGCCTTTATATATGACTCTTAAATTGCGGTGGATGGCAGATATACCAAATGGATCCATTGCACAGATTTCTCTGCAGGTATTGAATGTACAATGTAATTCTTCCAAACTATATACCCTTTGATACGGCGAAAATCTAGTGAAAGTCAAAACACTTTAATTTCATCCCTATCATCCACCTTAACTACAGTAGGGATGGGCACCCAAAATTAAATTTTTAACCATTCAATCGAAAAATTATACCCTCGAAAGAAGAAATCTTTGCCAACATAATGCTTTTTGAATAAATGTAATACAGTAACTAGAAGAGAAGCAATGCATTTTTGAATATAAAAAAGTTAGGAGTATTTTCTGTCACCTTTTCCTGGTCAATATCAGCTCAGTGAGGGAAAATTAGGTCAAATCATGCCTCACTGACCACACTCACTGAGTGGTGCATTTTTGACATTATCTCTTGTAATGCTAATTATTTTGTAACAGTTTAAGTTAGAGAGAAGCCAGTCACATCAGTGGACAGAAACAGTTTGGTGGTTCTGGGGGTATAAATTTTTTTATGATTTGATATGGAGAAGTCTATCATATTTTGATGGAAACTCAAAATTCCCTGTGGTGGAGTAAAATCACACAGGTCAGTTTTGTGCAATTTTAAGCAAAATATGCTGTTACTGTTTTACTTCTAGCACTTTTCAGCACACAAATAAATAGGAATAGATTTTAGATTCTTGTAGAAGACAAAATTGCGGACATTTTGGTTGTAGTTCTAAAAGGTGAACAAATACTTTGAAATTTCAAAAAAATGGTTAAAAATCTGAATTATTTTTTCCAATTTGTAAATTTCAAAAACTCTGTTTTTCCACATTAGCCAGGAAGCTTGATATCTTAAGTTTCAAATTGCTCCAAAAAGCATGTTATTTGGTAAAGAACTGTAGGAATTACAACAAATTTAGTAACTGATGTCAGGTTAGTTAGTTAGTTAGTGTTTAACGGCACGTCAGCTACTGGTGATGGCTATTTGTGCCAACTGATGTCAGGGTCAGAGGCACTCCGGTCAGAGCAAACACTGTCATTTGAAAACTTCATCTATAAAAAAACTACACATCCCACAAGAAAATGCCTATGGTATTCCTATTCTATGGGTCTTTTTACATAACATACCAAAAGATGGTATTTTTCATGAAACAGAAGTAACAAAATTCAGGTTTTGAAGTTGCTCTATTTACTATAGTGACAGAGAGGCAGCATTCAGCAGTAGCTGCTGGCGCCCATCCCTAACTACAGGAAATGCAGTCAGGGACCCTGTCTGTGCCCCCCCCCCCCGCCCCATCAAATTTCCTGGCTGTACCCCCCAGACCATCCCTCCTGGATGAGTTTTAGTGATTTATTATAGATTATGAAGGCAGACAGGTAGGAAGAAAAGGAGAAGATAGAAAAAATGTCACAGGTGAAGGACTCAGTCCTAAAGAAGAGGCTTCAATGTCAAAATACAAGTGGTCAGTGCATCATGCCAGCCAAGTCATGATGCACAAATGACTTAATGTACATTTCTCTGCTGTTTATCAACCAATTTCAAAGTGTAATATATTGATTTCAACTGTACCTATGTACTAAGGTTTGTAATCATGTCACATTCATGTGACAACTAGTCAGGGATGGACTATATTTTATAGTCATGTCACATTCAGATGATAATTAGTCAGGGACGGACTACGGTTTCAAGTAGTCATGTCACTTTCAAATGCCAATTAGTCAGGGATGGACTCTAGTCTGTAGTCATGTCACATTCAGATGTCGTTAAGTCAGGGATGGACTATAGTTTGTAGTCATGTCACATTCAGATGTCAAGTAGTCAGGGATGGACTCTAGTTTGTAGTCATGTCACATTCAGATGACAATTAGTCAGGAATGGACTCTAGTTTGCAGTCATGTCACTTTCAGATATCAATTAGTCAGGGATGGTCTATATTTTATAGTGATGTTGTAACCAGATGACAATGAGTCAAGGATAGACTATAGTTTGTAGTCCTGTCACACTCATGTAACAACTAGTCAGGGATGGACAATACTTTGTAATCATGTCACATTCATGTGACAATCAGTGAGAAATGGACTATAGTTTGTAGTCATGTAACTTTCAGATGTCAATTATTCAGGGATGGACTATAGTTTGTAGTGATGTCACATTCAAGTTACAACTAATGAGGGATGGACTGAAGTTTGTAGTCATGTCACACTCAGATGTCAATAAGTCAGGGATGGAGTATAGTTTGTAGTCATGTCACACTCAGATGACAATTAGTCAGGGATGGACAATACTTTGTAGTTATGTCACTTTCAGATGTCAATTATTCAGGGATGGACTCTAGTCTGTAGTCATGTCACATTCAGATGACAATAAGTCTGCGATGGACTATAGTCTGTAGGCATGTCACTTTCAGATTTCATTATTCAGGGGTGCACTCTAGTCTGTAGTCATGTCACATTCACATGTCAATTAATCAGGGATGGACTATAGTTTGTAGTCATGTCCCATTCAGATGACAATTAGTCAGGGATGGAATCATGACTGCATTGGTCAGTAAGACTAAGGCCACCTCTACCAGTGTCAATACCATCAACAAGTCATTCACATTCACCCTAATTATGGGTGCATTGGTGGCATTGAGCACATGAGGGCTATACTTGGTTATTGTTAGGGGCATTGCATGCAGGCAATACACAGCAGAGGCTGGGTAAACTGCCATAACTCGACCACCTACCACTAGTTATTCAGTGCCATTTAGAGAAATAATATAATTATATAAAGAAAGAAAGAAAGAAAGAAAGAAAGAAAGAAAGAAAGAAAGAAAGAAAGAAAGAAAGAAAGAAAGAAAGAAAGAAAGAAAGAAAGAAAGAAAGAAAGAAGAGGGAGGAGTGGGAGAAAATGTAAAGACAGGGAGGATGTGAGGGAGGATTGAAGGCATACAGAGACATTACAGAACCGACTCCCTTTAGAAAACACTGCAAACTCCATTGTTGGGGCCATGTCCTTGAGAAAATCACTTCATAACTTTGGTTCCAACAGAAAATTTTAAAAAACTCTCGTTGTTAAAAAACCCAGAAAAATGTCTATCTGATGCACCCATTGACGGCAATATACAGTGGGGGGGGGGGTCAGTGGGTGCGCCCCCCTCTCCTGGATCCATGCCTGGACAAACATGACATATTCTAACCAAATGATCTGAATCTTATGACCTGGGCAGGTCTTGAACCTCCAGTCTCAGATCCCTAATCCAACTCCCTATGCATTGCGCCACAGGGACTGACGAGAAGTGGTTGGCTAGAACTAAACCAAGAAAAGGAGGCCTAGCCGGGCGCCGAGGCATGTGTACCGATCGTGTATACATAACCAGGGATGCGTTCAAATCAATCCAAGCCGAGACGGCCACAGAAGGAGGAGGTGCGGTGGTCTAGCGGTTAGCGCATTGCGCTCAGCCGTGAGAGGTCCGCGGATCGAACCCCGGCCCGGATGCATCTTTTTTCGCCGTGTGCGCTGTCGCTGTCCGCTGCAAGGCGACGAGGTGTATTTTATACACAAACATAACAGCGAGACGCATCTTTTTTCGCCGTGTGCGCCGTCGCTGTCCGCTGCCGGCCGAGGAGGTGTATTCAGTACACAACATAACAGCGAGACGCATTGAAATCTTTAGCCGTGTGCCGCTGCCTGTCCGAGCTGAGACGGCCGCTGTCGCTGTCCGCTGCCGGGCAAGGAGGTGTATGTACCTGTGTACACACACTATGGCTGGCTTCGATCGAGTCCCGGGGAGGGGGAATAATTTTTGTTTTCAACTTGAATTTATTGGTATTATAGTGATTATTTATTAGTTTCGTGGTATAAAATAAGTAGTCAATGGATAACTCATGACTCGTGTGTGTTAGCAAAGGCTAATAACACACACTCGCCATGAGTTATCCATTGGTTACTTGTTCAATATTCTGAGGCATTATATATGACTTCATGCCCGTTTTCCTTACTTTTGGACCACAATCTTTTGTTATCATTTTGGATCTGTTTGTGCATTGATAAACAGCCAGGTATTTGAGACTATAGTTCTAGACTAATAAACTTTTAATGATTATTTCGGAAATGTACTCAAAAAATACTGTATATCCCCGATCATTAGCCCAGGTTTGTATTGATTTCAAATGGGAAATTGACCAGGCTTATAAACGGGGCAGGCTTGTATTTGAGGTAGGCTTATAATTAATAAGCTTGACAAATCTGTATGGAACCCTGCCTAAAATTCCAGTATCCATCCACTGTTTCTACATATTTCTCGGAATAATTTTTTTAACTGTAAAATCAGAGTAAAGGATGTGATGTTAGCTTCATAAAGCCGAAATAATTGTGAAAATATTCATATTAGAACTAAATTTATATCCCTCTACGGGACTTCTAATGAGTTTTCTTGTTCTGACCAGGCTTATATTTGGGGTCCGGCTTTTATTACACCCAGTAGGCCTTTTGACCAGGCTTATAATCAGGGCAGGCTTATATTTGGGCCCCGGCTTATAATCGAGGAAATACGGTACTGGTGAAGGAATGATTTGAATCGAAGATTTTTAAAGTCTGATTCAATAAAAGACATCTTAAACTTCCAAGTCGGCAGTTGTGACATCTTTCCCATATTAAAATAACAGGAATTTTGATAAATCAAAAGTGGAATGAACATTCTGATGCACTTTCTGTAAAAGCAGCATGCTCCTAAAACCCATTTTTTTGTGATTTGTGCACACAAACAAAAAAACTTATCTAAGAAAACTTAGTCATAGTGACTTATTGTAGGTACGTGAATGAAAGGGCTGCTATGAGCGCGGACCATGTCCTAGAAAACTGTGACAGGTTTGGGAGGTGTGTGCAGGGATAGGTCTCAATGATTAGCTTTAAAATTATAGAAATAGTTGATGAATAAGGTTCCTGATATTTTATCTGCCAAGAAGACAAGATTTCCTTTGATTTAGTGTTTCAATTTTGTATGAACTCTAATTAGTTAATTAAATACCACCTTAATTAGGTCAATGTTTTAGTAATCTCTCATTCATAGTTAGTTAGTTAATTAGTGTTACGGCACGTCAGCTACTGGTGATGGCTATTTGTGCCTAAAGGTTTTATGGAAGAAAGTTTCTACTGTTTAAATTTGACTGTAGTATCCCAGGTTCTTGACATATGCAAGTATTGTATCCGGTCTGCAGGTATCAAATAACTCTTTCAGTGTTGTACATTGACGGTATTGTGCCCTTATGGGGCACTGGCTACATTCCACAAGGAAATGTTCCACCGTCAGGTGTTTTTGACACCTGTTGCAAAGCGGTCTGGGTTCTCTCTTCATGAGGTGTGAATGCGTTAGTCTGGTGTGGCCTATTCTTAGTCTGTTCATGACAATTTCTTCTCTTCTGCTCTTGCATTTGGCTTTCTTGGTTGTGCCTATCTTGGGCTGTATTTTGTAGAGTTTATTGTGTCTTTCAGCGTCCCATAACTCTTGCCACTTTTGTTGGATGTATTTCCTGATTTTCCGTTTGAGGTCCTCTGATGGTAGAGGCATATCTATTGGAACTTGATTTGTTGCATCCTTGGCAGCAAATCAAGTTCTAATGCGTTAGTCTGGTGTGGCCTATTCTTAGTCTGTTCATGACAATTTCTTCTCTTCTGCTCTTGCATTTGGCTTTCTTGGTTGTGCCTATCTTGGGCTGTATTTTGTAGAGTTTATTGATCTCTCATTCATTATATGATAGAACTTAGGAAGTCGAACAAAAACATATAGAACAGCAAGTACATAGCCTTAACCTCATCTCTACCAAATATGAAGGAATTCTATCGACGAGCACATAGGTTTCTAGGATCAGCCAACTTAAATTTCAGCTAATTTTGATGGTTTTTCTCAACTTTTTATATTCATAAATCCATATCTCTGACCCTAGTGGTCATATCAGCTTCATTTAAACTGCATTGTATCCGTAAAGTCATTGGCTTTCAGGAAATATATGGTTTGCTATGATATATCTCTTTTCAAATTATGGCAATAATGTAGCTACGGGTCACAGACAATTCCTCTTTGTAGAGTTTAATTTCATGACGAAAATTTGGCCAACCTTGTCTCACAAAAACCTCAATAACTCACCCAAAAATAACCTTAAAATTACAATTCAAAAAGCATGTTGCTTCTCACATATGTGTGGAAAAGACTGTGCCAAAAACCAAGAGCTCTCATGTGTTTAAAATTTTTAGTCACATACCTACTTATTATTCCTAGTTAGTACTTATGACTAACAAATGACCAAGGAGGTCTAAGTTTTCTTAGTCACATTGACTACCCAAATCAGTTTCACTCTCCAAGCACAATCTTTAACAGGGTGTCTGCTGGGAGTTTCAGGCAAGCTGACATATCTTGGGTCACTTTCACTAAGAGATCTTAGTCACTTTGACCATGATCCATTAGTAAATTTGACTAAGGGGTAGACACATGGTGTTGCCTTTACACACCAGATGGCAGCGTGGCTTGAAACAGGATTTTTCTGGTGGGTGTGTACCATAAATAGTTTCATGGATGTTAAAATTATGATGATTTTCAGGAATGACATATATTTGAGCCTTTCAAAATTCAATCTAACAATTATACTTGGCAAAAATATACCAAATAGGTTGATGCCTTGTCAAATGAAATAGGTAGGCAGATAGAAACACCTATTCTGTGGTAATCTACATGAATATAATACCCACATTTGAATTGGCTTCTTTGGCAAACCCAACTTGGCTCAGGGGTTCTAAATGAATATGATGTGAGGCATTTCCTAAATGAGGATATTGGCCATGGATGAACCAAATAACGCCTCTCTGCAAATGTATAAGGAGTGAGATCAAAGAGAGAGAGGGAGAGAGAGAAAGGGAGGGAGAGAGATCAACGTTTGCTAACTGCGAAACAAAAAGAGTAAAATATGATAGATTTGAAAGATTAGGAGATTCCAGTTTGATAACCCCTTGATGCCAGCCAGTCTGGCATGCTGCATGCATGCAGTACTTAGCACTGACCCAGTACTGTGCATGCACTGAAGGCAGACACAATGCTTGTGTGTGGGGCATGTGGCGGAGCACGTCATTGTGCTTCTAAACCTGCACAATATTATATGTTTATCACCAACTGGGTCACGACCCCGGCTCACATATTACACTAAACCTGTGCAGCTGGGGGACATAGTAATATTCTCATTACATTTCGTATGTTTATTGTTTTGGATACTTTTTGCTTCGGTTAACGCTCTGTTTCTGTCTCAACTACCCCCCCCCCCACAAGTCTTTCTCTTATTAAATTAAATTTCAGGACGTTCAACAATTATGTCACTGATATTTAGGCATTTTTGAGTACCCACCCCCTTGTCACTGTTTTACGTATGGAACATATAGGCCTGCCCTAGAGGAACCCAAAGACCTCCTACCCCCACCCCCTAAGACTAAGCAGTGACGTACGGGGGGGGGGGGGGTTCAAGTTTACATATGTATAACTATAAGGGTTTTTCATGTGACGTCAGTTTGGGGTGCATGATGGTGTTGGAGATCTGCCACTACTCATGCTGCCATAGAGAATGTACCGGTACTGTGACAATATGCCACCCTGTATAAAATCCTAATTTTCTCCGAATTCTGCAGCTTGATCAAAAATTTCTTATCACCACTAATAGTAGAGATAGAGGGGAGTATGCAAAAATGATTTATGCCCGATTTACATAAATGTTGAAAATATTATGTGGAAGAGGAAGAATGTGCCATGTGGGATCAGGAGGGTGAGTGTGTGGCTTGCCACACTCAAGGTACTGTAGCAACGTACTACCGTGTATAAAACCCTGATTTTCTCTGAATTATGTAGCTCAATCAAAAAATCCTTTTCACCACTAATAGTAGAGATGTAGGGGAGCGTGCAGAACTAAGAATTATTGAAGTCTAAATTATATTAAGGTTGAAAATATTATGTTGAAGAGGAAGGATGGCCTGCGCAAGATGTGACAGTGACTCACAGAGTGAGTGGCTAGCTCTCCTGGGGCAATCTACTATCCGTTAGAAAATCCCAATTTTCTCCCAATTATTTTGCTTCATCAAAGAAGTCCTTTTCACCAGTAACAGTAGAGATGAAGGGGAGTATGCGAAACTAAGAATTATTAAGGTCTAATTTATATAAATAGAGCGCGCCCACTGAATGTGTATTACTACTGCTGTCGGCCATTGTGGAAGTACCAAATATAAACAATACAGGCTGTGCATATTGTCAGTGCAGATCTCGCATAGCAAAACTGTCCTCTTCCACATTAGGTTTCCAGCATTTTTTCTCTGCCAATCTTAGCAATTAGGGTCTCTTTTGATAGCTATGACTTATTTCCATATGTGGTTAAAATGGTTTGTCCCTTTCCTCAGTAATTAGCGAGAAAATGAGGATTTTTTATAGGGTAATATTGCACCAAAGTGGCAACCGCCACTGGCAGTACTGCCGACCTCACACAGCAAAACTGTCCTCTTCCACATTAGGTTTCCAGCATTTTTGTATGCCAATTTTGATAAATTAGGGATGGTAAAATCTGCATAGTCTATATCAAAATTTGGTGAAGAGGATTTGTATTTTGGCTCATAAGATCCAGAGAAAAAGATGATTTACTGGGTGGTAATACATCGCCATAGGCTTGCACAGTAGGCAGTAGCCATTGCCGTAAACAAAATCACACTGTCACTGAGTACCAGCCCTTCCCCCATTCCCAATCCCACCATTTATTCTTGGCCAATCTAAACAAATATAGTCTCTATTAATGCGCATGGTCTGTATCTATATTTAGTTAAAACTATTTTTCATTTAGTCCATTAGATTAGGAGATAATGACAATTTAGTACAGGGTAGCAGATCGCCACTGTAGCCATTCCGGAGTACAGATCATGCAGTACTTTCCAGTTCAATTTAAGTTTTCAACCACTTATTATTAACCAATCTTAACAAATAGGCTTTAAATCGTATGGTGTATACATATCTGTGGTTGAAACAGTTTTTTATTTAGCCTAATAGTTACAGAGAAAATAATGATTTAATACCAAGTAATATATCGCCACAGTCTGACAGTGTCACAGTGGCCACTACCCAACCTGATCCCGCATGTCAAAACTTTCCTCTTCCATCCAAGATTTCCACCATTTATTCTTGGCCAATCAAAACAAATATAGTCTCTATTAATTCGCATGGTCTGCATCTATACACAGTTGAAACGATTTTTCATTTAGTCCAGTAGATTAAGAGAAAATGACAATTCAGTACAGGGTACCAGATCGCAACAGTGCATTCTCAATTGGAGCATGAGTAGGGTTTCCAGTGGAGTACCTCCAACACTACCCTGCAGCAAGAAATGACGTCATGTGGGCGCGGACTATGTTCAAAATCTAATGTAGAAGTGGGAGTATGTCTGCTTCCCCTTAGACTTCAGTGAGTGTGCTAGCTATTGTTTACACCTGAGATCTCCACCAGGGCCGCCGAGGGTGTGAATACACATTCGCTGAAAAAGCTCTATTAGTAAGTGGGTGTGACTGTAGAACACAAAACAGTGGATCAGAAGCACAACAGACCTCCAAAGTATGAGAAGGGGCACAGGAAGGCGTCACTGTCAAGATTGACAAGGGCCCAGCCCTTGCCTCCCTCAGTCCCTGCCTCCGTCCAAGCAGCCTCCGCCTCTGATAACAAAAGCTTCTTGGGGAAGCCAATGATTATGTGCACATACCTGCAGCACTACAGTCGGCGCATATACTGCTGCCCGTCCGAACCTGCCCCCTAGACATCGAGGACATATAAAGTTATCCAATTCCGAGAAATGTTGCACTTGATATTTCATAGACTCTTGAATAAAAATCCCTCCCGATCTTGGAGAAGAAATACTGACATACAGAGTCAATACCCTCGTTTATTTGCGTACATATTCGATGAACGTTGTATAAAATTTGCGATTTATCTTACTACATAGCATTAAGCAGATATTATTCTCTGTAGTATATGTAATTCGATTAAACTTTTAGTTGGAAATGTTTCCTATATTTTTGTGCGCAAACAAATGATACATAGAGGGATTGCCGGTTGTCGCGCATGCGCGAGTTCTATCAGAGTTCCGGTCCCCGGCGCAGCTGGCAGCCACGAGGTCAGTCCCGCTTCCGGTGAGGCTTCCTGTTTACTTCTATATGTAAGGTCAGAGGGTGAACCTGCGTTTGCTGGTTCCCCCAATTTTCTACCTGTGCATTGGCACCCCAGGTGGACAAAGGAGACTTGGGACAAGAGCTGGTTACTGAGGTGCCCCTCTTTGATCCTAGGCTCTTCACGGGTGGCAAAGGAGAGTTGGGACTAGAGCCTTCACTCCCTCTTACTACTACTATGCCTAGGATTGCCTCTGCTTGGCGACAGTCTCTCACACTCTTCAATCCTTTGTGAAACCGTGCTGGCAGCGGGGCCGATGTTCAGCTTTCACTGCATCCAGGATGGACTCCTGCTCGCCCATTAGTAGTCCATCCTAGATGTACTCTGCCTAGCCAATCAGCGGCGGCCTGCCGCCCCGCACTCTGCGGCCGCCTCACCGCCCATCTTCTACACCTTAGATGTACAATCACTGCTTTGTACATCTGGGATGTAGAACATCAGTTTTCTACACCCTAGATGTACAATGACCACTTTGTACATCTCGGATGTAGAAGGAACATGTTCTACACCCTGGATGTACAATGACTGCTTTGTACATCTGGGATGTGGAAGGAACATGTTCTACACCCTGGATGTACAATCACTGCTCTGTACATCTGGGATGCAGAAGGAACATGTTCTACACCCTTGATGTACAATGACTGCTTTGTACATTGCAGCCGCCCCCGCCCCCCTCAAGATGGGACAACATTTTTTACACTCCCCCTCGGTAGGCCACTAAAAATTTTACGCCCCCCCCTCAAATGCACCACCCATGCACTACCTAATAATTCTAGTCCCTAAGGGCATGATCATTTTTCAACAAGAGGGCGGGGGTCGGTGGGTTTGCGAGAAGATGGCAGTACAAAATTCTGACCCCCCGGTCAAGTGCTTGAAAAAATTCTGACCCCCTCTGGGGGTCTAGATGGGGGGTCCCCATGTCACATGTCGATTTAAAGAAAAGGCAATGTCACATGTCATTAAATTTCTATTTTCCCATGTCTTTGTCACTAAGCCTCATGTTCAAAATAAGACCATGTCTCATGTCACTAACTTTTTACTCCTCCATGTCCATGTCAATAAGGGAGTGATCATTTTTTAACAACGGGGGGGGGGGGCTGGTGGGTTTGCGGGGAGGGTCAGAATTTTTTCAACCCCTTGCCCGGGGGGGGGGCTGTGTACAAATGACGTCATGCAGGAGGGGGGAGGGGGGGTCCCACTTGCCATGACCAAGCATGACAAGGGGGAGGGGGGGTCATGGGCTGCATGACATCATATCATCAAGAAATCACAATATGCTTTGGTTTTTGGCAAGAACAAAAACTTTTGTAAAAAGATTTGTAAAGGTAGGGAAGTTTAATGCAGTCATCTGACATAAATTCATTACCTATAGGCCCTACATGCATGCATTCCTCAGACATCACACTCGATGTGTGTCACTGTCATCAATGTCAGTGTAAAATAAAGGTGATGTCCAGGCCACTATAAGGGGGCACTACTACTCTATCCTACCTATACCAATTTAATTAACCCTTTTTGAAATGGGCCACTGCTGCCCTCAGGATCTCAAATGATGCATCTAAAATACCCCTGAACTGCTGCTGTTGCCTCAGGGCAGCATCCATAGTAATCCACAGGCTTCTTTTTGAAAAGACGTGATATTCCCCCCCCCCCCGCCCTTGATTATTTTGCTCCTCCCCCAATCCACCCCCTCCTGGAGTCCCACTGTTGATAAATAACAAATACTCCCCTGGAGCTCTCCACCACCCTGTTGCTATTTTAACTGAGGGGATGCTTGGGGAGATGTAAAGGGGACCTCCCCACAGACTTACTCTCCACATCTTTGTCTGAATGGAACTCTAACGGACTGACCTTATTTGCAGATTCTACAGTAAAATACTGAGGTGACTCGTTTGCTTTGTAAGATCATAAATTGGAACTATGATTGCAATCGATGGTCTCCTGAGAATTTGTGATGCTTTCTGAGATTTTTTTTTTCTATTAGGCCACTCACTAAATTCAGAGTCTTCTGCCTGAAACCTATTTCTAGTAGGCCTACACTTGTATATGGTTCAAGTTACAGATTAAATCAATACATTCAATATTGTAATGTTCTATGGGCTATGACCTGAATAATCCATGAATTACCAACTTCTGCCATCACCTTCAGCATGTTGCTGTTCTTAGAAGTTGTAGGCTTCAGTGTGTAGATGTACTTTTCACCAGTATCATCATTTGTATCCTTCCTGACCTCGTTCACACGTGCCTGTTTCTTCTTTTTCTTCTTCACTTCTGCCTTCGTCTTAGGCTTTTCTTCTTTAGAAGGTGAAGTACAGCATCGTGCAAAATGATCAAGGTTACCACACTTCCTACAAGTCTTCCCTTTGGCAGGACACCATCGTTGATCATGCCGGAAATTGCAAGAACTACATCGTGTCAGTTGTCCCTTGTCTGCAGGTTTAGGTTTCTGAGACTCTCATTGAGATGACTTCTGTTGCTGTTTAAACTTGAGCCTATGTACAGATGTCTCACCTCGCTCAATAGTACTAGATTGTTGCTCAGACATCTCCATAGATCTACCTTTGTCTAAAATCTGGTCAAGTGTCCAGTTCTTGTTCTCCAGAGCGTCTTTCCTCAACTTGGAAGATCTACAGTGTTGAATCACCTGAGACTTCAGTTCACGCTTTAAATCAGTGAATTCACAGTACTTGGCAAGCTTCCTCAATTCAGTGACATACATATCCAGAGTCTCACCTGGTTCCTGCTCTCTCATGCGGAACTCATAGATGCCAAACTCAGGATTCACTTGAGGTATGAAATAGTCATTGAGAGCATCACGCACTACTGTATAAGCATTCTGATTGTTTGCAGCCACAGGATCTGGGATAGTCAGTGTATCACAAATGTCATCAACCTCCTCACCTGCATAGTGTAGCATTAGAGACTTCTTCCTTGCAGCATCTGTTATTGTCAGACCAACCATCAGCTGTTCAAAGCGTCGTACCCACTTTTTCCACCTGACCCCGACTGTGTCTCTGTCTGACAGATCAAAAGGTGGAAAGTGTGGCAGAGCCTCAGCCATGATTGCCTTCAAGCACAGATTCTCAGGGTTACTTACAGGATCAACAGTTAATGTCAGTAAAGTCACTCACCCTGTCTTGGAAGTCTTAATCAGTCCTACCTCAATACAGTGGTGGTGGTAGTAGTTCACTGTTGGCCTGCTCCTGGATCTTAGCGCACCTCAGCAATGGCAGGTGTACACACAGAGCAGCAGCAGGTAAGCAGGGAGGGAGCTCCAATCCAGCTTGAAAGTGAGCTATTTCTCCAAAATTCTCCTTATTCGGCCAATAACTCGTGTAAAATCCTATCTCTCCTGGATCACCGAGTTACTATATCCCATCCTCGTCGCCAAATGTAATGTTCTATGGGCTATGACCTGAATAATCCATGAATTTAACTCCTGGAGATACACACACAACACTGAACCAAAATGGCTGCTGGACTCAAACTAATTATTTATTCACAAGAGGTCACATGACCTGAATACTGGTCTGTGATTGGCCGATGGCTCAACACTACAAATATATCAATACATTCAAGCTCTTGAACTATATGATCCTTAATAATAACTATTCTCGATTTTCTCTTCGCTGACAAGTGTACAACTTTTGCTGCAAATGGGCAGATTATTAACTGTATTGGACTATTGATCTAGACAGATTTTAAGCCCTTTTGTGACAGGAAATACTTGTGTATGATCACTACCATAGTACTCCGTGTATAACTATAAGGCACGGAAATGGTACATCCTGCATATAGGGACCCATACATTATATAAGCTGACAGTGTTTGGCATGTTTCTCTGTTCATTTGTTGATCAGTGCTAGTTCTTTTTTTCACTTTGCATGTATCTTATCCTTTATTGCCAATTCACACCCACTATATGTCCCTTTGAACCATTTGAATTTGTTTATAGCCTATAGGCCTTCACTATTCATGCACTTTGAGGGGGGGGGTATCTCTCTGCATGACGTCATGCTGAGGGGGGGTCAAGTGTTGTATGACGAAACATGACAAGGGGGGAGGGGGGTCAAAAATGGTCCAAAAATGCATGACGTCATTTGTACACAGCCCCGGGTCAGAATTTTTATTTAATTGCTCTGATGGGGGGTCAAAATATAATTTCACCTGTTTTCAGTGGAAAACCCCGCGCGTAACTATAGGCTAAAAGGGGACGTTCGCGCGCGATTTTTGTCCCTTATGGGGGGGCGAAAAAATTTTATCCCCTCAAGGGGAAGTCAAAATTTTTTTTTTCGGGTGTCCATGCGCAAACCCACCAGCCCCCCCTGTTGTTAAAAAATGATCACTCCCTTAGTGACATGGATATGGAGGAGTAAAAAGTTAGTGACATGAGACATGGTCTTATTTTGAACATGTGACATGAGGCTTAGTGACAAAGACATGGGAAAATAGAAATTTAATGACATGTGACATTGCCTTTTCTTTAAATCGACATGTGACATGGGGACCCCCCATCTAGACCCCCAGAGGGGGTCAGAATTTTTTCAAGCACTTGACCGGGGGTTCAGAATTTTGTACTGCCATCTTCTCGCAAACCCACCGACCCCCGCCCTCTTGTTGAAAAATGATCATGCCCTTAGGGACTAGAATTATTAGGTAGTGCATGGGTGGTGCATTTGAGGGGGGGGCGTAAAATTTTTAGTGGCCTCCCGAGGGGGAGTGTAAAAAATGTTGTCCCATCTTGAGGGGGGGGGCGGCTGCGATGTACAAAGCAGTCATTGTACATCAAGGGTGTAGAAGACTGATCTTCTACATCCCAGATGTAAAAAGCAGTGCTTGTACATCTAGGGTGTAGAACATGTTCCTTCTGCATCCTAGATGTACAAAGCAGTCATTGTACATCCAGGGTGTAGAACATGTTCCTTCTACATCCAAGATGTACAAAGTGGTCATTGTACATCTAGGGTGTAGAAAGCTGATGTTCTACATCCCAGATGTACAAAGCAGTGCATCTAAGGGAGTGATCATTTTTTAACAACAGGGGGGGGTTGGTGGGTTTGCGAGCGGACGCGCGAAAAAAATTTCGACCCCCCCCTCTGGAGGGGGTAAAATTTTTTCGACCCCCCCGCATAAGGCACAAAAATCGCGCACGAACGTCCCCTTTTAGCCTATAGTAACGCGCGGGGGTTTCCACTGAAAACAGGTGAAATTATTTTGACCCCCCCCATCAGAGGTACCGTATTGAAAAAATTCTGACACCCCCCCGGACAAGGGGTTGAAAAAATTCTGACCCCCTCCCCTCAAACGCACCGCCCCCCCCCCCCCGTTGTTAAACATGATCACTCCCTAAGGTGTAGAAGATGGGCGGTGAGGCGGCCGCAGAGTGCGGGGCGGCAGGCCGCCGCTGATTGGCTAGGCAGAGTACATCTAGGATGGACTACTAATGGGTGAGCAGGAGTCCATCCTGGATGCAGTGAAAGCTGAACATCGGCCCCGCTGCACGCAGCAGCGAAAGCACTGCAATGTACACTTGAATTTATGCTATATCTAGATAATAGGGAGAGGTTTAAGTGTGGCATTTTTTATTATTATTCATTCCTGAGTATAAAAAGCTATGGATGTTTGCTGGAAATTCACTAAATCCATGTGGATTGAGTGTCAATTGTGTTGTGCTTCAACCTGTGCCAAGGAAGCCACTCTACTCCCCACAGACCATCTTTGACCCCTCCCCCCCCCCTTGTTACGTTTTTTTGCCAATTTTCGATATTATTTTGGTATGTTGAGTTACCATATAGAAAATTAATTCCGTCATTCCAGGCCAATCCCCCCTCCTGCATGACATCATTTGTACCCCCTTGTGCATAGACATACTGGTGAGCTACCCAGGTAATAGGCCTCCAAAACCATAGGGTCCAATGACTTTCTAATAATATGATGATCTAAATGAAATTTTGAAAGGTCATTTTTTAACAAAACGGGGTTGGCGAAATTCCACACATGCGTGGCGAAATGTTTTTCACCCCCCCTCATTATTGTACACCAGGGGGGGGGAAGCTGGTGGGTTTGAGGGAGGGACGGAAAATTTTCAGACCCCTCCCGAGGGGGGGGCTAAAAAAATTTTACCCCTCTTGAGGGGGGGGGCTAAAAAAATTCACCCTCTTTTAAGCAAAAAAGCCCTCGCGCTACTATAGATCAAAGAGGGGCGCGAAAACTCTCCGCACCTCCGGCACGGGGGGGCGCAAAAAATTTTGACTGCTGTCCACGAAAATTTTGAGCACTGGACTATCGCATATGTTGTGTGTTTACGCGTACCCGCGCATGCGCAGTGGCCATCTTGTTTTTTTTACTTCCGGTAACAACAATCTCAATACACATGGCTGAGTCAATCTAGAGCTACTCTGTGTTACTCATCTTTAATCCATGATCATCATCATGTTTTAACATGGTAGGCAGCTGGTAAAGGGATAGGGAAGGGCACCAAAGAACTGTAAGTAGAAACACTACTTAATTATTCACCCTGCAAGTGTGAAAAAGGTGTATTTTGGCCTGAAGCCAAACACAGGAAATCCCACATGCTTTCCTGAAGGAAGCCATATTGCCTGCCCTCCCTGCCCACAGTAACTGGTTGAAGAGACCCATTGACTCAAGTTATATACAAGCTCTATGCCCTGAAAGTGTATAGGAATTTATTAAGTGACAAGTTTAGGCCTGCTAGCCTAAACACACTATTCTGAATTATGACCTGCTAGTCACCCAACCCTACTACAAATTAAATAAGTACCAACACCAAAATGTCAGATCATGAGGATAATGTAGGAGGAGGAGGAAACCAGAACCAAGGAGGAAATCAACCGGCACACCGCTTTGTGCCTAGCATCAGACCCCCGGTCCCCCTAAATCTACAATCCGACAAAACTGAGAATTGGTTGTTGTGGAAACAGCAGTGGGAGAACTATACTGTGATCTCCCACCTGGACACAACAGATGCGGTCTACCAAACCTCCATGTTTCTCAACTCCATAGGGAGAGACGCCCTGAAGATCTATAACGGCTATGCCGCACCGACGAAGCGACAGTTTTGCGCCTCAAGCACATTAACGCAAGCGGCGGTACAGAAGAGGTGTCCGCAGTTCACACCAAGCTGAGAGACTGGACAAAGTCTAAAGATCAACCGCAAGAATGCAAATTCTGTGCTGGCACTCACAAATTCGGAAGAAAGCAATTTCCACCGAGTAGCCAGAAGGAAGATGCTCAACAGTGCCCAATCATAGCCAAATACCAAGAAGTTTTCAGAGAAGATGTCGGCTGCATGCCAGGCACCGCGACACTTCATGTCGACCCAACTGTCACGCCTACTATACAACCCTCGAGAAAGGTCCCGATCTCCCTAAAAACCAGGATCAAAGAGAAGCTCGACCAGCTAGTCGAGCAGGGTGTAATAGTGCCTGTTAGCGAACCGACGGACTGGGTGAACGCCATGGTAACAGCGACCAAGAAGACTGGCAATCTGAGGATCTGCATCGACCCCAGACCTCTGAATAAAGCACTGAAGCGGGAGCACTTCCCATTGTGCACACTAGACGACATACTGCCAGAGCTATCCCAAGCTAAGATAGTATCGACGATAGACCTGAAGTCCAGCTACTGGCAAGTCAAACTAGACGAAGAGTCGTCAGTGTTAACTACTTTTGCAAGCCCGTATGGCCGTTACCGATGGCTGAGACTGCCATTCGGTACAAGTGTCTCGTCGGAGATATTCGCCCGAAAGCTCCATGAGTGCATCCATGACCTGGATGGGGTTATCTGCATCGTGGACGATCTCATGGTATATGGCAAGGGTGAGACAGACAACGAAGCCTTACAGGACCATAACAAGAAGTTAGAGCACCTACTTCAACGATGTCAAGAGAAGGGCATCAGACTCAACTCCGCTAAGATGAAACTACGACAAAAATCGGTATCGTTCCTCGGACATCTCATCACCCATGAAGGCCTGAAGCCTGACCCAGAAAAGGTGGACGCGGTGATAGAGATGCAGAAACCGACAGATGTGGAAGGAGTTCAGCGACTCAACGGGTTCATAAATTACCTAGCACGATTCGTACCTCGACTATCAGATGTAATGGAACCAATCCGCCAACTATCGCGGAAGGACGTGCCATGGAACTGGTCGGGTGCCCAAGACAGAGCACTACAGCAAGTGAAGAAACTTGTGAGTGAGGCACCAGTCCTCAGGTATTATGACCCAAGCAAGGAACTCACCATTCAGTGCGACGCCAGCAAGACCGGACTTGGGGCAGCGCTTCTACAAGAGGGCCAACCTATAGCTTTTGCCAGCCGCGCCCTGACCGACACCGAAGTGCGCTACGCACAGATAGAAAAAGAAATGCTTGCTATCGTGTGGAGTGCTGAGAAATTCCACCAATATACGTTTGGAAGACAGGTCAGCGTGATGTCTGACCACAAGCCTCTGCAGAACATCATGAACAAACCGCTAGCAAGAGCCCCGAAGCGTCTACAAGGCATGCTAATAAGCCTACAACAGTATGACGTCGATGTCACATACACACCAGGTAAACAGATGCACCTCGCTGACACTTTGTCTCATGCTTACAGACAGACGACCGATGGTCATCATGAAGACTTCGAGAGCGTCAACGCGACCAAAAATGTGGCCATGTCCGACTCCTGATTAGAGAGCATTCGCCGCGCCACTGAAGTCGACATGACGCTGAGATGCTATTCTCAAAGGATGGCCAAATGAGAAGGTTCATGTGCCGCCTATGCTACATCCATACTTCGCATTCCGCGATGAGCTGGCAGTACATGAGGGCCTCGTCTTCCGCGGTGAGCGCGTAGTAAACCCTATGAGCGAGCGAGCAACCCTGAAGGTAAAGATCCACTCGTCCCACCTCGGAATAGATGGGTGCCTGCAACGTGCAAAAGAGAGCATATTCTGGCCCAATATGACACAGGAAATAAGAGATTTCATCTCTAAGTGTCACATATGTAGGACATATGAAACAGCAAACCCAAAGGAACCTCTTATGAGCCATGATGTACCAGACAGACCATGGGCCAAAGTAGGTACCGACATATTCACACTACACAGACGGAACTACCTCATCACTGTTGACTACCTGAGTAACTTCTGGGAAGTCGACATGCTACCAGAGATCGACTCTTCCACCATCATCGCAAAACTCAAAGCCCATTTCGCCCGATATTCCTGACACGTTAGTGTCTGATAACGGACCCCAATATGTGTCCGAACAATTCTGGGATTTCTCCAACGAGTGGGACATCAAGCAGATGACCACCAGCCCTTATAACAGCAAGGCTAATGGTAAGGCTGAATCAGCCGTGAAGACGGCGAAAAAGATTATGCGCAAGTGCCGAGAGGCAGGGACTGATCCCTATCTTGCCATATTAGATCATCAGAACACACCAACACAGGGCATGCTCTCTAGCCCCGCGCAACATTTGATGAGTCGCCGCACCAAAACGATGCTCCCGACAGCCCCTGCACTTTTGAAGCCTGAAGTGGTAGATGTTAGACACACCAAACGCGCCCTTAAACGAGGCCAGGCGCTGCAGGCTGAGTATGCCAACAGAAAATCTGCCACTCTGTCCCCTCTGGAGGAAGGAGACACTGTGCGACTCGAACCTTTCAAACTGGGTAACAAGGCCGGGACCAAAGGAACAGTCATCGAAAGACTGGATGAAAGGTCATACACCATTGAAACACCCACTGGCATACTTCAAAGAAATCGCCAACACCTGAAGAAAACCAAGGAACCCAACACACGGGCAGAGATACCACCAATCACTGATAACAACTCCGAGTCTGAAGGACGAGTTCCTATGCCGCCTCCGACGCATATGCGAGTGAAGCATACTGGTACCCTGACGCTTCAAACGTTGTGTTTGGGTTTATTATTACGTCTTCATTAGATGTTTACTAGAGTAACGGAGGGTATTACCGGACGGAGGCCGAGAGGGTATTACCGGACACTTGAATTCTGATAATTCATTATGAGTCCAGATTTTACTATTTTGATCATTTAATCATCTCTGTTAAGGTCAAGGAGGTTTATTTTATATGTTATATTGAAATAAATACTTACAGACCATTTAAACCATGTGACAGTTGTGATTATTAATGTGGCCTACATAATAGATTATATAAATAAACTATGTTAACTAAACTGATAAGCTCGTTGATATTTTTGACGGAAATTTCATGTTCACAAATTCTTCATATTTGTGCAAATTAGTGATAAACTTGATTATTATAGGGTCTTAGAGCTGGGTTCTGGTGACCATGTGTAATAATCGTCTCTTTGTGGTGATTTTGGGGGTGTCCGGTAATACCCTCTATTTTCAGGTATTGGAGGGTATTATCGGACGCCTGCATGATATATTTTGAGATGCTAATTTTTTTGGCTCATGAGTACTGTGAATATCCATCACTCTATCTTATTTTGTGCAGAAAGGCACCAAGGTTTGGGGACAGGTCATTTATGATGAAAATATAACTGTTAGTGGTGGAGCTTTTGTGATGTTTGATTTGTCATGTTATGCTTTCGCCAAACAACAAAGAATATTGGACGAAGAATCATGCCAACGGTGATGCATATTTGGTAGTATAGTTATAAGAAGAGTACAGGTGAGCCCCATTGGATCACTCATCAATCAAATAATGTTGCAAAACACTGCCTCTATAGCTTAATATATTATGTATATTTACTTTCTGACTGGAATATTTAGGTAATATAGGTATAACAGTCCATTGCACGTGCAGGAGCAACTCACAGCGGGTCGGTGTACTTATATATTGCCATAATGTGTCCTAACAATAACCATAATTAAGAACATGATTAACATGAATTAACTCTTATAGGCCAGGGGCTGACAGGGCCCACCATGCACCCCCCCCCCCCCACATCCCAACGCGACAGGTATTTTTTCAATCCTTAGGGTCCCCTGAACAAGATTCAAGATGTTAACATTGATTATCTTGGGATGCACTACCAGTTTTTGCTCATTATCCATGTGCGGGTTAAGACCACTTTTGGGTCAATTTTGCTACTATGTTATTCAAGGGGTATGCTCAGTCCCTAAGCTCCTAGACTATCTTACCTTGTCTAGATCCTTGAAATCCCAAAGTTCCTTTTTTAACTGAAAATTTTAAATGCACTCCAGATACATGTATAAAACTTGCTCTTATCCCCATCTTACCACAATATCTTATATAATTTATGTAGGCCAAACCTTTCTGAGTAATATGAGACATTTTGCAGCATTCCTTATTGATTATGACCCACGTTATTGCCTTGGAAGCGAAGACACTACCTTGAGCCAATACGATGCTGTTCCATTTCAATATTTCTACTTCAAAAAATTTAATGGCGAGGCTGTATATGGCTGAAATTCAAAATGGCCGACAATAGATTCAAATGTCACTTTGAATTGCAAATATGTGCAGTCTAGAAAGTATCTGGTGGGTCCTACCCCCTATAAATCAGTTTAGTAGAATACAGTGGTGCTTTTTTTCTGTTGCTAGGTGGTGTGGTTGCCTAGCAACAGTAGCTATGCATAGCAACAAAGCCTGAAAATATACTTGAATGTGCATATCTGCATGGGTTCCTTTCAGCAACATACTCCTCTGATGTAAACTTGCAAATAACTCTTCTGTGACTTCCATCATAGACTAGGAATATAGGTGATGAAAGGTTGCTAGGTTATGTGGTGGCCTAGCAATAGCAGTTTTGCACAGCAACAATGCCTAGAACCATACCTGTAAGCATATACTAAGTCTTGTGCATAGTCTCCCCTCAAGGACATAGTTCACTGATTTCAAATTACATATAGCTCCCTTGTGCACATCACACAGTATGAACATAGGTAATAAATGGTTGCTTTGTCATGTGGTTGCCTAGCAATTGCAGCTTTACATAGAACCACATGTCCAAATCTATGCAGATAGCCACAGATAAGTGTATGGTTTGGCCTCAAGAACTTCTATATATACCTGCCCTGTGAATATCTCAGAATAGAAGCATATAACAGGTTGCAAGGTTTTGAATTTCAGCCATATACAGCCTCGCCATTAGAGTTTTTGAAGTAGAAACAAGTATACATAAGAGCCAGGAGAATTAATAAAGATTTAGCATGGAAAAACATCCATTTAGATAAAGAGGGAGATTATTGAAATGGAACAGCATTGTATTGGCTGTTCCTGGGCATTTATCCATTTCAAGTAGGATTAATAGCCTTAGAAGTAGGTATTTAGACATACTGAAACAGTTCCAGTTGTCTGTTAGTAAATAATATAATTATAACCATTGCTCAGGGAACAAAAATTTCAAAGTGTCCGGTAATACCCTCCAATTTCAGATTTTAGCTTTCTAGGAATGTCTGAGTTCCTCAATGGCCCCAGACGTAAAACTAAACAAACAAACAATCCTAGCTATACGGCTCATAACTCTTGATCATTGAGAAGCACTATAAATATCATTTTCACCCAATCTATAGCTCAAATACCAATAATGGAAGATGCAATATGTTTGGGGCTTCATGGTAGAAATTTATGGCAAGATAAATGTAGTGAACTGAAAATGATGTCTTAAGTGTCCGATAATACCCTCTGTTACTCTTGATGCATATAATTCATTTACCAAGCCTTGTGAAGTTGCATCCAAGGATATATGTTGCTATCTTAGTCTGTTGCAAGTATTTTGTGAAATAACGAAGTTCTCAGTCATGAATGACAGTTCATAGAGGATTGAATGTCGTAATTTAATTATAAGGAGAATCTTATTAATTGCTTGGTATGTTACACGGTGAGGAGACGTCTTTTTCTACATGAAGTCTTCCCAGTGACGTTTCTTGATGCGTCTCCAAAGCCCCAGAGTGTATACTACTACCTTCTCTAGGATCTAAGGCTTGCTTTCGGATAGCAACGCCGCTAGTCCCAGTCGAAACCGCCGGTTCGCGCTGACCCAACTCCGTTGGTGACGGGGTGGATGTGAGGAGTTGTCTTCGTTCTTCAGCCCTTGTTTTCAACAACTCCTCATCCAGATGAAGGCTCCTTTGACTCGTACGACGCCGTGAGGGAGAGTCATCACCTTCATCCTCCCGGGTGGGTTCTTTTATATTCGGCAGCCCCCTGATTTTCAGGCTGTGGTCCTGGATCCTAACTATAGGATCTGCTGGTCCTCCAGATCGGAGGTTCCGTCGAACAGGTTGATCAGGTCTGCTCGAATTCACTCCCCGATTTTCTGAGGTACTCCTTTCCTGGCACGTGCTATTGTCAGCCCCTTCACTCCTAAAGGAGGCTATAGCTCCTATAGCTTGTTCAGGTCTTCCCTGGTCTCCACCACCTATCTCACTTTGCTCAACTTGAACATTGCCCACACTATTAATTGTACCATTAGTATTCTCCTGTTGAGAGTCTATAGCAGGATTTGGTTTCTCCTCATTGCCATGATTGTCCTGATTGCTCGCATTAGCACCACTCGAGCCATTTGATAATATATCACTTCCTGCAGGCGTCCCCCCCCCCAGAGATGTAGTACCCTGAGGCTCCGGGAACGGTGTCTGATTCATAACAAGACACAGGCATTGTTCTCCACCACCTGGTCTATCACAGGCGGAGGGGAAAGAGGGGCTCGAGGTTCTGAAGTTGGGGTTTTGGGTTCTCTAAAAGGAAGCTATAATACAATCCAACTTGGGTTTCCACCAGTAATGTTTTACCTCAATCCAATCTCCACTCGCTGTTTAAACTGTATCTTTGGGGAATGTTCTCAAGCTAGCATCAAGTAGTAGAACCATGTTTAAATCCGACAGCCCATTTGGAGAGAAAACACAATTGGGTAATTCATCTCCAAGGGTTTTTATTGAATATGAATGTATACCAATCCAAGGTCGAATACAATTCAGACTCCAACGTTGATTTCACATTTCAATTTGGTAATCATAATCACACACCTTAAACCAGGAAGAATTTCAATAATTTAGATCCAATCAATTTTCAAAGTCAATGGTGCCAATATTTTTCAATCACAAATGATAACGCCCCCACATTTCATCAATAACATCATATAACCAAACGCAGGCATGAGTGATCTCCATCGTCATTAAATATACTTAAAACCACACAATTATAAAACCTTTACAATTTTCATCATCATTAAAGATTCCTTCCAACCTGAATAAATTCCATAACACTGATGTATCTCCAAATCACAGATTCACAAATGTCGTCAAATTCCATAACAAAATCACAAATGGTTATCACAAGTCACAATCACAAACTGTTGGTGTCTTCAAATTCCATCATGGCATAACTCCAGGTTAAATCAATAACTCCATAGTGAGATGTTCAAGTGAGCATTGAGAATATAATAATGGGTAGCGAGAGACCAAGTGAAAGCTAAGTCCTTCTGATGTGTGGTTCCTCTATGTAATAATCAGATCCTCTAGAGTATGTCTAAACCTCCAATTGAATGAAGTTAAGACTTCAGAAAGCACTTTAGACAGTGATTAAAGCTCCAGTAAATGCTATTCAGAATTTCAATCGATTCCTACTTGTGGGCTGCCGAATATAAATCTCTTCCCCTCTAATTCCAGGACGAACTGTGGATCCCTGAAGTTCTGAGCACAATCCGTGCCCAGTTCCTTCAGTTCCAGCCTTATATACCCCCAGACTACCGGTGGTTTTGGTCTTTTGCCAACTGACACCTTTTGGACTTTAAGCCTGGTGGGATTCTAACAAATCATCTATAGAGGACACACCCATCCACTCATAAGGACATAATCTCTACTGCCGCCACCGGGACCCCCCAAGACCTACATGTACAAAGTCCAATACACTGACCATAACAGGCCGCGCCCACTCTAGACTTCATCAGGTCCAAGGACTTATAGTGACATTCTTTAAATGTTCCCGGTGACATATTGCATTCAGAAGTTCTTTTTCTTTATGACATATACTTTATAACATGTAATGCATTTTATGGACAGTAACAGCAGGCATGGTGTGTGTCATGTCGCTTCTTCTGTTATACAAAGTACTACTTTATAAATGGAGGAATGCAATCCTGTCCTCTGAAACTAGCATGTTTAGTGCTCGTGAGTTTTACTTCAAGATCAAATATATATCACATTCTTCATGAAAAGGTTTATGGAGTAACAATGAATGGAACAAGTATGGAAGGAGGATCAATGAATGTCATAGAGCAAGATCCACTGTGGGGCAGATACAGAATGAATCACCGCAGGGGGTTGGCATGCACAGTTCACCCAATGGACTGTAATTTGAGTTAGGGTAATGAGGAGTAGTCTAGAGCCCTTGATGGGGGCCCCCCAATGTCACACATCGATTTTAAGAAATGGCCATGTCCCATTTCATTAAGCAAAACCCCATGTCACTAGTGTCACTAACTTGACTAACATAGCTAATCAAATTACGTTACCATAAAACCATAAAAGCTGCAGCCTGTGTTCAAGGCAAAAGAAAAGATTTGTCATTGGAATTATAAGGCAAGTACAGGGGGTATGGGGCCTCCCCAGAAAGGTTTTGAACATTACAAGACCAAAAGGTGAATTCTGAGGCTTTTCAGGAGAGCTGAGATCTTTTCCATGCCCTATTTTTCATGTCACTAAGGCCCCATGTCACATGTCAATTTTAAGAAATGGCCCTGTCATATGTCACTAACATAGCCATGTCCCATGTCGATTTTAAGAAATGGCCATGTCACCATGTCGATTTTAAGAAATGGCTTTGTCACTGTGTGGAATTTAGGGGTCTAGGGCCATTAGTCTGAATGTAGTTGTGTTTACATGACCTGCACCCAGCTGTTAGTTATCTACTAACTGTTATCTGACACACATCTTAGATACTACCCCTACCACTCCCTTCATCTTACTCCTGCAACTGGTGGATATCTGGAGAAGGAGATTAAGATATCGTCCATGCAGGATGGACTCAACATCAAGGGTTCAATTTTCACAAATAGAATCCAACCATCCTCACCACATTGTCAACGAGTCCGTAAATGATGAATAAGGATGAATACAGATGAATCAGGAATCCAGTTTGATATCCACTTTATTCATTGAAGTCCACGAGGTATAGTTGGTGATACAGTATAAAGGTGCCCAACAGTGTCCAAGCCTAGCCCTTGAGCCAAGGGCCTTGGTCTCACGTGAGTGTGTGAGGTATGAAGTATGAAGGTGGAAAGATGAGTGAGCTGCTCCCTCTACAGGTATTTATAGTAGGAGCTGCTCGCCCAGCTCATCCTAAAAATAGTATCAGGTGAGCTAAATATAGTAACTGGGGAACTCCAGCGCAGGTATGTAGGGGGATCCTAAACATAGCACTGGGGTTCACAGAGTTCAGTATGGTTCTAAATATAGCTGCTGGGAATTCCCGGTATGCTGTGAGCTGCTCATGATCAATAGGCATGTCCTCCAGCAGGAGGAGTTGGTCTAAACATTGTCTGCTAGGAATTTCCAGCATGCAGCGAGCTGCTTGTGATTGACGGCATATCCTCCAGTAGGAGGAGGCAGGGTCACTGAGTGCAGTTGACACCGCCAGCCTTTGGTCTATGGGTATGGCTTGGCTTGTGGGTAGACTCGGACACCGGGTTACATGGTAGAGTCAAAGGTGAAAAATAAATATGATAAGTACAATACCTATAACGGTCTACTGACAAATCCCCACATTCCTACTCGATTCCACGCGAGGTTTTAAGGAGGAAGTTTGTGAGAAAAGGTCTACTGACGAATATCTGATGTGTTATAATAGGTATTACATCTTATCATTTAAGTTACAAATTTGTAGTATTAAGGAGTCATTAATACTGATTTTTGGTTTGACATGAATAATATTACAAACAGTACAAAGGAAAAACTGTGCCAAGAAGTGTTGTTTGTAGTTTTTGGCAAGGGGAAACATGGATAATTCAGGTCGTGGTGGGATACAAGAGCTGGATCATTTATCTAGTTCTAAGGTTCACACAAAATAAAGGAAGAAAACTATCCTAAGACATGCAATTATTGGCTTTAAAACAGACCTTGAGGTAGACAAGTTATTATTGAAGTCTGCTGCAGTACCGGTAGGCACTTAGTATTTAGGTCTTGAGCCAATATACAATACAACATAATAAATAAAAACAGAGGTAAGGTAATTGATGACTGGCAAAGGTCGATCAATCAGTCCTTATAATACTGATAAGGCTTTAGGGAGTCTGAAGGCATTTGGGTAATGTGTTTTAGGAATTTTTCTAAAAAAAAAAATTTTTGGATTTTTGGTCTTGGTTGATTTATCCGTAGAAGTATCTGTTAATTGTAAAAAGGTTTGTCTTAGTTAATGGAAAATTTGGCATGTTTTAGCCTTCAGTCGACCTGGGGTTATCATTGGTTGAGAGTGATAAGGTTAATACAAAAAAAATAAAAGGGGGGCTCTGGCTGATATCTAGGTTGGATTTCAGTTGATCCTGTAAAAATATTGGCTGCCAGTGCTTCCTAGTGAAATTTTAGAAAAATATGAACTAGCTAAAACCCATAAATATTTGACATGGTTGGGTTTGAAATGGTACAGTGTGAAAGGAAAAAAGAACCTTATGGCATCTTAAGATCACAAAAATTTGCTGCCTGGCTTGTGGTCTTCATAATGTTCTTGAAAAGAAAAATAAATGTAAAAAATGCAGCGTGTTTTCATAGTTATGTATCATAGCCTTATACAAACAAGAAAAACTGGCTTTAAAAATCAGTTGACTAGGCTGACTGAGTCAGTGTTCATAGTGTCCATGGGCGGTCGGTGAGTGAAGTGTGTCTCTACACTTTTAGTCCATAATTTTAAAGACAGTTTCAGAAATGGATAAAATAAATAAAGGATGGTTATTGAAATTATTTTCTTCTTCTATGGCGACCTTGGTTTACAAGACCTTTTGGTGGTGGGTCTTGGTGGTTAAAGACATTTGGGTTGAGGGAGCGACCTAGTGAGGGCCTTCTCCTAGATCTGGATTTTTTGGTGTTGGGGACAAAATCTACAATTTTGCTGAGATGCATTCTGCTAGGCTTGCCTGAGTCAGGCTGTAAGTTTAGATCGGAGCTGTATACAGGGTCCATATTTGTTGGTTCTGCTGAGAGGGAGGTGCTAGAGTCACTATCCTCCTCAGATGAAACTTGGGCTTTTTGGGGTAAGGGTCTCCAGACTTGGGGCAAGCCAATTGTGGTGAAAGTTTCTGGTCTATTGTCTTTGTTGATGCTGCATGGGCAGCTGTAGCTGTACATTAGGTGGGGACATCCTGTTCCCAGAGTGGCAAATTTAGTGGGTGGCCCTATTGGAGAGCAGACTCGTGTGCTCCAATGGGGCAGGCCGGTTGGTATGGGCGTGCCTGGTCTGCTGCTGGAAACTCCTGCTGACCCGTCAATACGGTCTCCGCCTCCTCGATTAGGTCGTTGGCCTCTGTATAGAAAAACAGAACAAGAGAAGGTGGGAATTTTAGTTGTAGGGTCGATCATAGTGCATGGATTACAAGGCGACCAACAAAAATACCAAATTGATAGGTAAGGCAGTGAATTAGGCAGTGTATATTGATGTGCAGTGTCACCAAGCCGGTGTAGATTCATGGCCAAATGTGAGCGGGAATATCCAGGGTCCAAGTTAGTTCTACTGTGTGGCGTGGGTAGCGCCACTGCATGGGGATCTGTTCTTATTTAGTTCATGCGATAAACATTGGCTGGCGCCACTGAGCTGACGTTTGTCCAGCGGTCGTGTAAGGACATGGTCAAATGGCATGGTCAATGGTGTAGACTTGCCATGGCCTCATTGGGTCATGTGTAAGGGTTGTCTCAGCTTTGGGTTGGATGGTTTTGGGGTCTAAAGGTGGGTTTGGTTGGCTGAAATTTTGAATTTTGGTGATGCGCTTTTTCGAAAAATATGGTCCAAAAATTAACTTTATGCTCCTGTTTTGGATCCTGATATAAAAGGCGTGTGGAGCTATTTTTGGCCTCAGAAAGGGGCGACTAAGACTGACAAAACGGAGGCCTGTAATATTGTCGAAAAAGGCTGGCTAAAAAGGAGAAAAGGAGACATGATTGTGCTGTCGAAACTGATCTCCATGCCGTCTGGGACGGTCTTCCTACTCATCGTGGCTGTGGGCATGTTTGGGTGAGTGCAGATGGATCCCTGCTAGCACTACTCATCCAAATGATGTCTTTCTTACGTAAATCAGATGAGTTTTCACGTAAGAATGACGTAAATTCCACGAGTTGTGCTAGCTGGGATGATTTTTGGGGATTTTTGGAACTATGTACAGTCGGGCGTGGCGCCGGTGGTTTGACACCTGTGTGTTTGTGTTATTTCAGAGTCGTCCTTTTGTGGGTCTTTTTGGGCACGGTGCCGGCGGTGTGCGGGCTTGTGCGTGGACCCTATGATGACCCGAAGGGAGGGGCCAGTGGGCCCTGCATGGTCCACTGTTAGGCGAGGATGGTATGTACAGTCTTTTGTTCGAGGGATAGAATAAACAAACAAAAATATAATGCTAGTATGAAGAATTGGAATTTGTTTATGGATCTGGGTTGATTATCCTTCTGAATTTTAAAAATTTTGTTTGTAGAAGCGGTATTTGTGAGTTGTGGGTATTTAGTTGGGGTATCGGTCATGTTTTTCAGAAGGTGGGCTGAGGCGAGGAACTCCTCGAGATGCACGTGGTGCGGCCGGAAAGGCGGTGACGAGAAAAAGGCTAGATCCAGAAGGTGGCCGGCCAAATGCGAGGATGTGATTGAAAATTGATTGTGATAAATGACTGTGATAATTATTTATGTGTTCGCCTGGAGCCTGATTTACTTGTGATTTTGATATAATAATATACCTGAAAGTCCGCCACCAGTTAGAAGTTATGTTGTTTATTCTGGGCTTCCAAATTGGTATGGGCGGGCTTTCAATTCTCATGCGGGGTTGTGTTGTTAACTTGGGGCGAAGACAAGTCTAGTGATATTGCTAACACGTGCTTATGTTATTGTTTTGACGCAGATATTGAGTGCGGTGTCCTGACTGACGTTAAGTTGTCATGCCAACGTGTGAAAATGAAAGAGATCTGACGTTGGGGAGGCCGACGGCAGTGGTGAGACGCAGCGCCGGCGTTCTGACGCAGCGTTTGGTGGGGAACCAGACGCGACGTCAGAAACAAGATGGCAACGTCTCATCGTGCGGTGGGCCTTCACAGTGAGTCGAAATAACTGTGTTATTGTGGGTCGAAACTGTGCTAAGGTACTGGAGATGTTGTAAAATGGCTTTAATTGTGGGTGGGGTCGGATTTAGAGCTATTGAGGATGGGGATGATCCCCACATGAAGGTGTTAGATGGGGCTATCCGGTGGATTGGGCGACCGGGAGAGTCCATTACTAGGTTATATGGGGGGGGGTGGCCGGCGGCTATTTGATCCCCACATGACGATCAAAGGAGGTTTCTGAAGAAACTTACCGCAGGTTGATGTTGAGGGTGGTGTGAGCATCATCTCCTGTGGTTTGTACATATATTTGTCCTTCTTTGGTTGATGCCGGAGTGGGGTGTACTTTGTGAGCTCTGCCGGGGAGTCATGGCGATCAGCCGGCCGGGACTCACAGGGTAGGTGTATGGCGGGGTCAGTATCACTAGAGGCCAGTTGGAAATCGGGTTGTCCTTCTGAGGAGATGACCACTGTCATGTGGTGGGCTCCTTTTAAGATCCTGTATAGTGGTATTCTCCATAGAAGTGGTACCGGAGGATAGCGCTGTAGCGGGATCTGCCTGACTTGTCCCCCGATTATGGTCCTGATGTTGGACTTCCAATGGAGGTCCAGGTGTCTGCCCAGGGGTGCCGTATGGCGAGCTGGAGAAACCTTGGGGGCCGTGATGGTGGGGGCCCAGAGGTTCTGTCCGTAGATCATCTTGCCAACGGTGAAACTAAAGGTTTGACTGTTGGCATGGATCTTGGCAACAATGGAAAGTGTCCTGTGGCTGTCCTGCTTGCAGTAGGGCCAGTGTCGCAGGCACATTTTGGCGGTGGCCCAGGTGATGTATAGGAGGATCGCCAATAGCATCCAAGTGAACATACTTTAGTAGCGGCCAGGTGACTGGATATACTCCAAATCTGTATTTGGGGTCGTTGGTGAGGCTGGCCAGTCCTTGTTAGCCTGGCGTATCAGGTCCTTAAACCGATCCCAACTTTCAGCATTGGCCATCTTGGGTGTTCGAGTTGCTGAGACTAGTGTGATGAAGCGCGCCAATTGATTGACGCGAAGATGGTTCTTAAGGGTTAAAGCGCAGCAAAGTAGTGCCAGGAGGGGTGATACTAAATGTATCCAGGGTGAGAACTGGAGGTGATATCCTAGATGCATCAGGGAGTTGGTGGATAGGAGGGCGGATTGGTCCTTAAGTCCCTGTGCGGCCTTTTTAAGGGTTAGGGTGTCTTGAAAGAGTGGTGCTATTTTCTGATTATGTAGGTGTTTTAATTTTTCAAAATTGGGCAGGTGAAGGGTCTGGGATGTGGTTGCCATGGTGATGCCGGAAACATTGGCTGGAGGTTGACCAAAATGTCGCCACAGTGGTAAATTGAAATAGGCCTTTGATATGGGCTCTAGGGTGAAATTTTGGGTGCAAGATAAATCAGAATTGGTTAAAATCATGCCGGCATTTTTAATGGAGCACAGACATGGGACTGAGATGACTGAGTATGCACTATTTTTAATTTTGACTTGGCCTGAATCTGTGCATTGGAGCATGGAAGTGGGATGGTCAGTTATTAATAGGAAAGTACTGTGAGATAAGGGTTGGATAAGATTTGGTATGGGTGCTGCCATGTGTGCTTTAAAACTGCAGGTATGGTGCACCGCCTCTGGTAGGTCTAAAAATAGGGATAGAGTGCATGTGGGGGGTGTGGCTGACAACAGAGGTAGGGATAGGTTACAGCTGATAAGGTGGCCGAGGTCACACATATCCAGGTCAGCTTGTGTAAACTGTATGTAGTGTGAGTGAGTCCTGGACATAGCCAAGTAGCCGGGAAGTGGCTCCACCTGGGTGTGACCTACTGATTTAGTGTCGGAGGTGTCGAAGGGTACAGGGAAGGTTTCTATTCTAAAAATAGAAAAGGTGCTTCCCCCTCTGGTTATGGGTACTGGTATGGTTATTAACAGGCTCGAGTTATGGCTCCAGTGCACATGTACTCGGCGCCTATAATAATAACTTATGGGTAGGCCTTCTAAAATAATGCCGTGATGTGCCTCGCGCAGGAGGCTGGATAAATTGTTTAAGCCTAAACTGAGGTCGTCTTGTGTAATGATGGATTGGGGTAGGGTGCCCTCAAGTAGATTATTAATGGTTAAAAGCAGATTTTCCAAGTCACTTTGGAGGTCAATTAAAGACTCTATTTGAGAATTTGCTGCTGTGAATAACATGGAATAGAAGGTGTCTTGTCTGGATTGAAGTTCTAATTTTAATAATATTGATGAGATGTTTGAATTTAAATGCTCTAATTTTCCAGAAATAAAAGATAGAGCATCATCAGTGTCGTTTTGGAATTTTGAGAAGATGTTGACAGAATTGTAATTAAATTCAGAAATATTTAATAAGAAATAAGTGGCCAATTCTACCACGTGCATTTTGGTAGCTAACTTTTTATCCAGGTCAGACATTTCAGAATTTAAAATATCAATTTCTGGTTGAGTCCCGAGGCCTATAGAAGCTCTTAAAATGTCGCCAATGACTTGGCCTGGGGCATTTCTGGCTTGTCTGACGTTTGGGGGCGAAATCAATTTTGACAAGGTTTCTAGTGTTGTTTTTGACTTGGAGAATAGGCTCTGTATCATGTTATCTAGGGCATGGGCTGTGTGCTTAATGTATTGGGGTGCATCAGTGCTGATGAGTGGGCTGAGTAGTTCTGGCTGACTTAGGTTCTGGTCAAAGGTCAAGTTAAGGCTGAAGGTCAATGGATAGTCCATGTAATTGGCTAGTAGTGTTTGGGGTAACTTGGTAAACAGTGCGCCATAGTTGGGTCTGAAGATGGTGTTCAGATTGGTGTCTGATGTTGAGGTGCAGCCAAGGAGCAGATGTAAGAATATACAGACTGCTAGGATGGCTGCTGCTCTAGAAAAATGAGAAAATTGAGAATTTTGAGGATTTTTTGAAAATTTTTGATGGTGGGGTTCACTTAAAAATAGCATTAGCTTAGTCACAAATGGGATATTAGTATGGTCGAGTATTTACAAAGGTCGGGGTTTCTGTGGGTGGTAGGGTTGTTGTCACATGAGTGGATTTATGCAGATGGACTGGTGCCTGTTGTCACCGTCAGGGGCGGTACACGTGCTTGAGCATGAAATCTGTATATCTCGAAAACAGCAAACTGGAATACTAGGCTAGCTGTATTCCTTATGGCCAGTTCGCGTCCAATTCTGGAGTATTGGCGGGGTAAGTCCCTGAGGGGCTGTTCTGACGCTAGAAGCGTGCGAGCACATAAGAGTGCTATGTATGATGCAGATCTATGATTAAACCTGCCCCATGGAGGCCGGCGGGGATTATCCCCAGCTACAGCGACCATGAAGGCTTTGATGGTTGCTGCTGTGGAGTGATTGCTCAAGTCCAGCTCCTGTCTTAGCACAGGGCTGCTGAGGTAATGTTTAATATCTTCCTGGGCAAGGAAGGTGATGAGGTGTTGCTGTTCCATGATTATGCTTCTAATTTCAAAAGGATCCATGAGATCACTCCTGATCCCATGTGGTCCAAGGAGGCTGTGTATGGTCCATGTAGCATTTGGGCCGTGCTTATTTGCCGGTGGGTCCAGGCTGTAAGTCATAAAGGGAAAAAGGTCTAAGTGGGCTGTGAATGTGGGAGAGGTAAAGGTGGGGAATTTGCTTGGCTGAAGAGGTTTAGTAAATTGGATTATCAATGTTAAAAATTATAGGATAGTGGAGAAGTTCTTCCACATTTTACACACACTTAAGGCTCACACCGCCATTGGTTAATAGGGGTACCTGGGCACCATGATAAATAAAATTACCATGTACAATGCTAGAACGACTGTTAAATAAAATCCTAAATGCTAAAATAGACCCATAAGATAATCCTACCTGGGCTGGTTGCATGATGGGTCTGCCATGGTCCCTTCCCAGACACTTGTTGCCATGCTTAAGGTGTGGTGGTATTGGTTGTAGGTTGTGTTATGATCAGATGTGGGTGGGCAAGCGCTTATAAACCTGAGACTGAGTTTGGCTACTTCCCAGTCTGAGATCTCCCATTAGGTGGTATGTCTTGCCCTGAAAGGGGCGTAGGCCAAATATTATTGGTGGATGCAAGGGGGGTTGTATGGCCCCTTATGCAAATTAGGGTTATCCAGGCCTAGATTGGTTGGTGGTGAGGTATTGTCTAAAAATAGAATATTGGGAAGCTTGGCGGGGGGGTGTTTATCCCTAGCCAAGGTGATATGGTTACTGTGGCGACCCTGTGGTTTTTAAAGACCTTGAGGGCGGCGTGTTATTGATTTGTATATGTGCCACCACAGCACTTAAGGGTTGGCGGAGACAGTGGTGTAAACATGGGGTGTGGGTGTCAGAGATCCATCTTCCTACAATAGGTTTATCCTGGTCCGGGTCGTGAAGTGAGCTTGTGGGCCCTGATTGTAGCCTTTTTATGATGGCTTTGGCGCTAGCTCTTGTGATTGGTCTCCTCAGCCTTGATACATGTACTGATTTCTTCAGTACTTTTCCATCTTGTAGCCTTTTTAAAATAGCTGTAACTGGTGAAGTCATCTTCATTATGATGTAGGGGCCTGAGTATGTGGGTTGCAACTTTTTTTATGTGCATTTGACCAGTAGGGTGGGTATATGTAAATATACCAATTGGCCTGTGTTATATGAGCTGAGTTCTGCTGAAGTGTCATGTCTGGCTTTCATCTTTTTGTGAGCAGAAATCATGTTTTCTGCAGCTTTCATTTGAATATCATCCCTAAACTGTAGTAGGCTGGCCATAATTTTCTCCTTGGTGCTTGAGTCTTTTTCAGCTTTAATCAAGGACAAGGCTGCTTCAGTTGGTAGGTGTGTCTGCTTGCCAAAAACTAACAAGTTTGGTGAGTAGCCTAAGGCGCTGCTTACAGTATTATTAATACTGAAGACTACAGCTTGTGATTTTGTGATTTTGATACAAAAGCTCTGAGGGATGATTCTATGGTTTGATGTTGGCGCTCACAGAGACCTTGAGACCTAGACCAATGTGCACTTCCTGTCACATGTTTAATGCCGAATTTTTCACAGAAATATTTGAATAATTTTGAGACGTATTGCTGGGCGTTATCTGTGTTCAGTACTGAGGGAGTGCCATGGATACATATGACTCTTTGGAAGAAACCAAGTGCTACAATTGCAGCAGTATTTTCCTCACTTGTCCAGGCAGTTATGTGCCTAGTGGCATGGTCAGTCACCACATGTATGTAGTGAGAGCCATCAGTGGCCTTGGAAAAAGGGCCTATTGTGTCCATGGTGACATGAGAGTATGCTGTAAGCACTGGGTCACGTAGTTTCATTGGAGTTTTCAGGTTTTTGGGTCTCTTTTTGGTGGTCAGGCATGTGTGGCAAGTGCCGCAGAAGTCAAAAACTTCTTTAAACATTGATCTCCAGTAATACCTAGCTCTTATGGCTGTATAGGTTTTAACTGCACCTAGGTGTCCACCTAGGGGAGAGCAATGAGTTGCTTCCACTAAAGATTCTGTCCATTTTTCTGGAATTACAATTTGCAGTGTGGGCTCTAAGGTCTTACCCAAATTGGTATCAGTAATTCTAGAGGACTTCATCCAGTAAGATGAATTGGTCGTGGTTACGTAGTATTTGATTCATTAATCCTGAGTCGTGTGGCAGGCTACCTTTTTCAATGTAGTTTGCCATGGAGGATGCAAAAAGGTCTTCTTTTTGGCTTTTAATCAGTGTTTCTCTAGAAGGTGTCAGGGATTGGTGTTTACAGATTTCCTGAATTGCCCTTTCAGCTAGGGGTAGCACACGGCGGGAGAGCTTAGCTCTTTTGGCGTTTGCAGCTTTGATGGAGACCCTAGGTGACCTAGATTTGGCGGGCCTGCCTCTGGGGCGAAGACTGCTGCACTTAGGCTTGAGTGGGCGGGTCTTTTTACTGGGCGCTGATTGGCTGGCTGCTGGAGGTGTGTCTTCCTGGGACTGGGACTGTGCTCGAGTGAGTACACACAGGTCAGGATTTACACCCTGCTGCCTTTCTGGGGTGCCTTTTCTTGCTATGACGCCTTTTGGTGGTTTATTTGTGCTTCCCCAAATTTTGCCTCCTTTTAATATTGATCTAGGAGGTCCCAAACAGATGGGATTATTGGGAATTGGGTCGTCTGATCTGAAAACCTTTGTCATGGATATATCTGAAAATTGTACCTTCTTTGGTGGGAGGATAATTGGTGGGATCTAATTGGTATTGGATCATCAGAGCCAGGGGGATATTTTCTTCTGGACAGGCAATCTGCCACTAGGTTAGCTCTACCTTGTAGGTATTTCACTTCAAAGTCATAGGACATAACAGTATCTACCCATCTTGCCAATCTACCATTGGTGATATTCTCCTTTTTGTTGAAGAGGGAGACTAGGGCTGTATGATCTGAATATACTTTGAAGTGAGTGCCGTCTACATAATGGTGGAACTTTTTGACAGCGAAGATTATCCCAAGTAATTCTTTGTCAGTTATTCCATATCTGGTTTCCTGAGGTGTTAGACCTCTCCCAGAGAATTCAATGGGTCTATAAAAACCATGTTCATCTACCTGTGTGATAACTGCTCCTAGGCTGAAGTTGCTGGAGTCTGTGAAGATGATGAAGGGTTTATTATAGTCTGGGAACTTTAGGATTGCCTCAGTGCAAATTGATGCTTTGATTTTTTCAAAGGCAGTTTGGCATTGAGTGGTCCATTTGAAAGTACCCTTTGTGGCTTCATATAAGGGCTTCATTATATGGGCAAAGCCTCTAATGAATCTCTTATGGAATTGTGCCATGCCATTGAAACACCTAAGGTCGTGGATGTTTTTAGGTGCTGGGAAGGTTTTAACTGGCGAGATTTTGTCTGGGGAAGGTGAAATGCCGTGTCGATCTAAGGTAAAACCTAAGAATTCCATTTTGGTGGTGCCAAATTCACATTTTTCGGATTTTAATTTGATGTTTCCTTTGATGAAAAGTTTTAGCACTTCATCTAGGTCTTGCAGGTGTCTTTCCCATGTGGGGCTGTATATGGCCACATCATCCACATAGGCTACTGCATTCCTGTATTTGCATTTCATGAGTAATTGTTCCATTACATTCATGAATGACAAACCAGAAGTTTTTAAACCCATGGGTAATACTTTGGCCATATACCTTGTGCCATTGGCGGAGAAGGTTGTTAAAGGCCTTGACTCTTTAGCTAGAGGAATCTGATGGTAGGCGCTGTATACATCCAATTTGGAAAAATATTTAGCACCTGTTCTGCCAACTTGTTGCATGAGGTTGTCTGCTCTGGGAAAGGAGTAGGAAAAAGATTTTAGGTTTTGGTTAACCCATCTATAATCCACGACTATTCTCCATTCTGAGGCTACAGACCTGTCTCCCTGGGGTTTGGGTACCAAGAAGGCTGGGGAGTTCCACTCACAGGGCTTGGTGCATTCTTCAATGACACCTTGCTGTAAGTGTTTATCCAACAGCTCTCTTTGGAAAATCTCTTTCTTGGGTGACATTCTATAGGATGGTCTGTTGCAGGGTTTGAAATCAGGGATTAATTCTAATTTGACTTCATTTTCAACATTTAATCCTATAGCACTCTCATTTAATACAAAAGCTTCTCTATTTGATTCAACAATGTTTTTGATTTGTTGTTTTTGGGCCTCAGTGAGCTTGTCACATATTGTATATTTTAGAGGTCGTCCCCTTTGGGTAGTTGATCCAGGGGATCATCTCCACAATTGATGGGGAGCATGTCTTTGTCAGAGATTATGCTGTTGAGGGAGTGTTGGCTGTTTAGTTTTCCAATGGGAATGGCTTTGTTTAGATTGTTAAGTGCAAAAATGCCTAGGTTCATGTGCTTTTTGATGTTGATGGAAAAATCATTTGGGTTGGCCACTGTTACAAGTATGATTTTTCTTGTTGACCTTGGTTCAACAAGGGCGTGTTTGATTAGTACCGGTAATGTCGTGTCAACATTTTCTGTGATGCCTGTTTTACCTATCAAGGAATCAGGTCCTATGACGATTGCATTGAATGTGGATTCAGAGTTTGGTGGCATGGTCAGACCTTTGGCTGCTCTTATGAAGTGTGGTGAAGGAGATTTGGTCCCAAAGGAAATTTTGGCCTTATATTTGGTCATAAAGTTTACGCCAAGAATTATGGGGTGGTTTAACTTTGGGACGACATGTAGTCTTGTTTTAAACTCTGTGTTATCGATTAGAAAGGTTATGGTGATGGAATTGTTGACCTGAACTGAGGATTTATCAGCTAGTAGGATAACCATACGAGATCTCCTACCATGTCTGAAATTGGGGGTTGATGTAATTTTATCTGCCATTTTCTGGCTGATAAAGGAAAGGGAGGCTCCAGAGTCTACAAGGGCTCTGTAAGAGCTGCCATTGATATCAACATTAACTGCGCCTTTAGTCAATTCAGTATTAATGTAAGAGGTCTTACCTTGCTGCCCATACTTACTGGTCTCGACTTTTAACTGGAGGGTGGAAATTCTCTTGTTCTGGTTCTCATAGAGGTCCTCACTGTCTGATGAGGAGTCTTCATCACAATTCACAGGATATGGGTCGCGGTTCTGTTGCTCTGCTGAATTTAATTCTGCTCCATCATTCATGTGTGAAATATGGCGTGTGGGGGACGTTCCAATTTTGTTGTCCAAGATGGGGGCGGGGCCGTAAGATGCATGGTGGCCCTCCCCTGGGTCCTATTCAATATTGTCATTGTAGTGTTCTCCTTGTCCAGAATCAGGAGGTTGGCTGTCGGGATGGTTATCTCCTAACTTTTTGTTGTCATTTCTGCCTGGTGTTGGGTCCCTAGATTTCTTTTGTTGCTGGGTCCAATCATCAGGGATTGGGAAATCTGCTGGGACTAGTAGTTTCTGGAAGGACACCTGGCGGGTGTTGGTGGGGGTGGAAGCAACAGGGATGAAGACAAAGTTATTTCTTGTGTCGCTGGACTTGGATCTGCTTTTGTTGCCTTCCTGAGATCTGCTCCTGCCTGGTGACTGATATCTATTCTTGGAGCTTGATCTGTTGTTTGAACCGGATCTGGAGTTGTTATAACCTTGCTGATTTTGGTTGTATCCTGGCTTAGATTTATCGTCATACTGCTTATTGTTGCCGTTTCCAAGGCGCTTGTTGTTATAACTGTTGTTATTGTACTGGTCCTTCCTGGATCTGTTATTGTTGTTGTTGTTGTTGCCATTATAGCTGTTGTTCTTTTGCCCATTGTAGTTATTGTAGTTCATGGCGCACAAGTCTGAAGATTGGTTTGAGGCATGGGCTGCTTTGGCTGCTTCTATGACCAATTCTTGTCTTAATGCTGCTGTCTCGGCTTCCCTAATGCTCTTGGGGCTGTCTGAGAGTACAACATTTTTTATTTCATCCTTGAGGCCATTTATAAGATAGTCCACTTGTACAGACTCATCCAGGTTGCTGTTGGATAGCAATAAGGTCATATCTGCTATATATTCCTCTACAGTCTCTTTGGGTTGCTGTTTTCTGTTTCTATATCCTTTGATTATTGTGGCAGGGTCAGGCTGGTTGAACCTGCTGAGAAAGACGGTATAGACTGCCTCAGTGTCATACATGATTGGTTTGTCAAAAATGTTTGTGAAAAACCATTGTGCTGCTCTGCCCTTTAAAAAGGTATACATACAGGATGCATGCATTGTCGGGCTGCGGGGGTATGCATTTCTTATATAGAATTTGAACTCTGCCAGAAATCTGGCCGCAGACCTGTAGGGTGAGGGCTTGTCAAAGGGTTCTGGTTTGTTGAAACAGCTTAATTGAGCAGATGTGAGTCGCTCAGGTTCAAAATTCCTATAGCCAGTGGGGGCGGAGAAATTGGATTGTCCTAGATTTGGTATCATTGGTGTGGATTGAGCTGCAGGGTGGTGGGCAGCTGCTTGGGCAGGTGGTGTGTTTGTAAACAAACCATACATTGGTATAGGGTTGTTGTAGGGCGTGTGTGCCTGGTGGGGTGTGTATACATGGTTGTAAACACTGCCTGAAAATGATGTGGCGGCTACCGGTGATGGACGAGTGGTAGGGGGCGCCATCTGGTGGGTTGTGGCCGAACTACCAAAACCTGCATGTGTCGCGCCTTGTTGGGTGGGCGTGGCACCTGTGGTTAGGGCTGTATTTTGGAAAAGGCTTGGGGGGCTGAGCCTGTACCCTACCGGTAATGATGTCGGCGTCCTGGTAGAGGTGCTCATAACCTGTGAAGGTTGGCCTGAGGGGGGTAGCCTAGTGTTGGTGGGTGAGAAATGGCTGTTCTGGCCATGGTTGGTAGGTGTTCTTGTCCTATCAATAGCCCTGAATATTTCAGTTCTCATTCCATCAATGTTTTTGTTGATTCTGTCAGACAGATTGGCTGACGCTATTTCAGACCTTCTCAGGACATCAGCATTGTCCTGAGCTGCTCTTCTCTGTATGTGGCTAATGTCATTTTCCAGGTGTGATTTCTAGGTGTCCATATCATTCAATCTGTCATTTATCCTTGACAGTTGGCGGGAGGAGTCGTCTCCAATCCTTTTTATTTCAGCAGACAATAAGTTCATTTGTCCTGTTAACAGGTTGGAGAGGGAGTCATTGACTGCCTGGGTGCATTCTCTGACTATGTTCCTCGTCATGTCATCCTGGTTGTACTCTGGGGGTGGGGCTGCAGTGGCCATGTTTTGATAGGCAGATGCTCTGTGCAGGTGGGGGAAGGTTATTTCTGTGTCTTCTTCAGAGGTGGATTCTGTTTGTAAGTGGGCAGGGAAATGGCTGCTTCTGTGTAGGATGGGAGTAGTGGCCACGAGGTTGCCTCTTCTAGCTGCAGAGTCCAAGCTTCTTTGAAGTCTGTAAAATACAGGTGTATTTGGCCTGTCAGGGGAGGATGATTGTACCCTTCTCCTGGGTCTATGGGTGGGGTATGGCCTCTCAAAGGATCTGGCTCTTGGTGGCGTGCTCAGGGATGAATTTGGTACTGGAGGTGTCGCCTTGTCTTCCTCAGAGGTAGAGTAGGAGTAATAAGGCCTCTCCCGAGGGTGATTGTACCGCTCTTTTATCCTGGTGTCGGACTAACTTCTGAGAAACAAGTGTTCTGTCTGAGTACTTTTGTCCAACGTTGTCACTAGGCTTACACAACCTCCTTCCTAGGAGTTTGTTGTGGTTCTGCGATCACTGGAGGGGTGGCTGTGCCAAGTGAACACAGCGGTAGGCTATCGATCCGTTCGTTACTCGACTGGGTTGCCGACTGATTGTCCAAGTCCCTCACTGGCAGCACATGTTGTACGTTCTGTGGCCAGCCCAATAGTCTCTCAGCCTCTCTAGGTGTATACCATTTACCACCTATGAAGACTCTATTAGTGTCCAAGTAAACCTCAAGGGCTGGACCCTTGGCACGTGTGTGCCTCTCAGGTATGAGAACTGGTGTGGCGGTTGGATTTGGCTCTCTCTCTCCTTCCCTTTCCTCAGTCGACATACTCCATGTAAAAGTTCATGATTGGTGCTTTTTTCTAATGTCAATGTGTGGTCAGTGTGTCAGTATCAGTATCAGCCTGTTTGGATTCTCCACCATGTATTCTTGATGCTTTGTTGGGGGGATTTGGGGTAGCATAAGGTCTAAAAGCTCACCTTAATTCTTCCTGTTGTTGTTAGTGGTAATACTAAATCCTTTCCCAACTCCACATACCAAAGTAGTTGCCAGGCAAGGCCTGTGCTAAGTAATAGTCCAAGAGAGCACTCTAAGAGGTAATTATATATCATAGGCTTTATTTACTGACTAACACACATTATGCACCATTTCATATCAACCTGAGGTAATGTCCGGAGAATGCATCTGATGGCTCCTAAGTCACAATGCTCTACTGTCCAACACGCAATACCAACCAGGAAGCCACCTTTCCCATATGCAGTAACACCCAGCCAATGCCTCTGCCCTGTCTCCACGTAATCACAAAGGGCTAAGTCCATATAGAACTGGCAATCAGTCACCCAGTATCACGAAGCAGTCTTCGCCAGCACTGTGTCCATGAATGAATTTCCCCCTGCTGAATCAGGCAGGGATGTTAGGCTTTATAGGCTGTGGCTACATCCTGTTATGGGATCAAGTTTATGGCTCTGCCTCCCGGAGGTATTGATTACATCCTGCTTAAAGTGCATCCTGCTAAGGGCATGACTCAATGTCCTGTTATCACCAGCATCCTGGTATGAGGAGTTCCTGTTCCAATGTCCTGTAATGAGTCAGCCCTCACATTACATCCTATTGGGAGTTAATCCCCTTCTTGTATCCTGTTGTGACTAAATTGTCTCACATCCTGGTACAGTCACCAGATCTAACTTTAGCATTCTCCTACCTCTAATAGAGTTTTATGCTACATGACATGAATACCTTATTGCCAGCCATATACTTAAGTTGTCGTGACTGACTAACGATCGACAACAGTGGGTTTCGGTGCGGCCTTAGCAAATTGGTGAGATTGGAGCTGTCTTGCCACTGCTCTTCTAAAATACGGTTTATCCTGTCTAGAAAAACAGAGGGACTCTCACCACACTGGTAGCTTGGTGTAGCACCGGTTGGTATCTGCTGTGCACGTCCTGTGTTGAGTCTGTTTTCTCTCCACCTGTGGATTGCTGAGTCTAGCCTGCTCCTCCAGTAATTGTCTGCTACTGATGGGTGGGCTTGGATATCTGGTACAGTGAGGTTGTCCCAACTTAGGTCAGGTGTACACTGTGGATCAGAATCACTGCTGGATGAGGGTGACCGTCCAGCAGCTTCCAGGGCTTCCTGCAGGCTATTGGATCTTTCCTCTAGATGGCTATCTAGGTGGAGGTAACCAGGTGATTGATTTTCAGGGGTGCTGTATGTGGTACTTTGAAGACCACCTAATCTTAGGGGTGGTGATTCTGAGGGTGAATAACCAGGTAGGGTGAGGTTTAAACCTGGTGGTGGGGCTCCTGCTGGTGTACTGGTGGGTGCACCTGTGTTGGTGTCCACTATGGTGGACGAAAAATGTAAGGTGTTTGAACTCACAGGTGTTTGTTTATGTGTGCATCTATGGGCTGGCAGCACTGGGTCCAGCTGGAGCGCGTCTGGCGAGGAGTCTATCGGGGCAGTGTACTGTGTACTGGTGGCTTCTTGCTGATCTCTGTCTGGAGATGTAGGGATACGTTGTGGGGCTGGCTCCTTTGGTAGGGTCTCACTGTTCTCCATGGCTCATGAGAGGTGGTAACTGTGGGATGATACGTGAGGGTTTTCCACCATTGTCAACGAGTCCGTAAATGATGAATAAGGATGAATACAGACGAATCAGGAATCCAGTTTGATATCCACTTTATTCATTGAAGTCCACGAGGTATAGTTGGTGATACAGTATAAAGGTGCCCAACAGTGTCCAAGCCTAGCCCTTGAGCCAAGGGCCTTGGTCTCACGTGAGTGTGTGAGGTATGAAGTATGAAGGTGGAAAGATGAGTGAGCTGCTCCCTCTACAGGTATTTATAGTAGGAGCTGCTCGCCCAGCTCATCCTAAAAATAGTATCAGGTGAGCTAAATATAGTAACTGGGGAACTCCAGCGCAGGTATGTAGGGGGATCCTAAACATAGCACTGGGGTTCACAGAGTTCAGTATGGTTCTAAATATAGCTGCTGGGAATTCCCGGTATGCTGTGAGCTGCTCATGATCAATGGGCATGTCCTCCAGCAGGAGGAGTTGGTCTAAACATTGTCTGCTAGGAATTTCCAGCATGCAGCGAGCTGCTTGTGATTGACAGCATATCCTCCAGTAGAAGGAGGCGGGGTCACTGAGTGCAGTTGACACCGCCAGCCTTTGGTCTATGGGTATGGCTTGGCTTGTGGGTAGACTCGGACACTGGGTTACATGGTAGAGTCAAAGGTGAAAAATAAATATGATAAGTACAATACCTATAACGGTCTACTGACAATATCATCAAAACCTTTACACACCACCCACTTGGCCAAACTTTTTTCAATGTTTTGAAAAACATTTTTCAATGTTTTTCAACTTTCAACGTTTGTACAAATGTTTGTTAGTTATGTTTTAACTTCAGAAAATACGCATTTACAACCTAGAAATGAAAACATTTTGTAAAACGCTAATAAACTAACAAACGAAATAAAACCTTTTTTGTGAATTATGATAAGTAACTTCATATTTGTATGAGAGCCCCAAAAGGAGGCAGAATAAATGATGAAATTTTCTTTTCTGAGAACTACTGATATGTCAACAGACACTCACGGTTTTTGTTGAGTTACTCAAACTAAAGTTGAAAATTATACATTCATGATATCTCCTGAACTTTTATGCATGCAGTTTTAGGATTTGATATCAGAATCACTCCAGGGAGACCCCTGTATCAGGCTGATACTAGGTCAGAAAATAGGATTCATCGACTGATCTTCCAGTTAATGGAAAAGGGGATGTATTTAATGGGTATAATGTACAAATGTTTGGATACCTGAATATAATGTCAGAATTGTACTGTTTTATTATCTCTGGCACTGTCAAAGATATGCTATGCACACAGAGACGGAATTTTTCAAAGAATTACCATGTTAAGGGAGAAAATAGTGGAAAAGCAGTGTTTTAGTAAAAAATCCACGTTTTCCTTGGAACTGGCGTTTTTGCTGAAAACCCACAGAAAACAGGAGAACGCAGGTGACGTACCCGTTGCATATTGAGCGTGGGACTCATATTTCACCCTGATATTGGTGTTTACAGAATATAATATGAACAATGACAGGTGTTTTCTATGTATAAGATAAGGAAATGGTGGGAGAAAAGAATATATTATAATATCAGAATGATATGGCAAGAAAACTCACCAGGAAACCAATATCTAGTTAGAAAACCTTTTTATTGAAATCTGAAACTGTGATATCAAATAAACAAACTCTGATCGCAGTTGAACATTGGCTTGCCACACGCATGTTCATATCAAAATGATTCTCTTCATCTCCTAGCTCAATGACAGTGGCCGTTTCTTTGTGTTCTTCATGCTAAATCAACACATCAAATATAGATAGACCAACAAAAGTCTCAATACACACATGCACCTGTATCTACCACAGTACTTCAGAACTCAACTTTATAGGATGCTCTAGGGCTGTCCAAAAGCAATGTGTGTTATACCAAGGACTATCATTTGAAAGCGTGAATTAAAAGCTTGATATGAGTATGACATCATGTTCCCTTGTGTCCTTACAAGTATTATTTCAATAGTGTAAAGATCATTTGTATCCACATTATTGAGTGAGTTGGAACGGTAGGTTTGATGGGGTTATATTGTAAATATCTAAGTACAACACCCTGGATCCCTGTCATTACATTTGGCCAAAAAAAAGTTTGTTTCCAGTTACCCGACTGACCCTAGCAAAACAGGGCCGACCCTGGATTTTTTTTCCGTTTTGAGATTTTTGGGACATTTTTAGGATTTTTTCCCCCGAAATTTTTGTAATTTTTCATCCATTTTTGCGTGAAGATCATCTTTTGGTATATGGTTGATTGCCAAATGATTCATGATTTTTTATGATTCAAATTTCTCATGTTTTTCTTCATATTACTTCCATAAAGTCATAGAATCCGACATGTATGCCTATACATTTCTGTACAAAATAAAAGAAAAAACGACCTAGGGGTTTGAGCCATGTAATGGAAACACACAATATTTTTTTTTGGCCTTGCCCAATTGATTCTAAATAATTTCTTTTTTTTTTCAGAAATTCCCAGCTCCTGCTTGATTAGTATGACTGTAAGCTGAGAAGTAGGAGCCACTATTCTATGATACAAAATTAAGGACGAGTGTAGTTCTCCTAATCCCCACTTCATGGCAGCACTTCCCCATGCATCAAAATGTGTTAGATATTAACCATTTAAGGGCCGCTAATGTAGTATTGTGTATAATGCCCATTAGTCGTGAAGATGCATGAATGCAGCCCTGGCGAGTTACTCTCCAGGCCAACATTCAAGCATCATGGCGACCTCACCGTTACTTACAGGGTTCATCAATACACTCCAGGAGGGTCGGCATGATGCTCCAATGAGGTGTTGGCGAGCAGTCTCGCCTGCACTTCATTGGTGCATCATAACCAGAACTACCAAGCATCGATGCATGAGCGGCCCTTAAAGGGTAATAGGTTTTTTAAAAGAATAACAATGCAAATACACTTTAAGCCTAGGACTAAAAAATATTGGGTGTGGCCGCAAATTTTTTATACTATATAAATCCCTCAAATGCCCCTGAAAATTAAGTGTAACATGGATAGTAGAAACAGAATATTTCATTGGTATTTTGAGGAGGTTTGTTTTTGAGCAGAGAGTAACATAATGCTGCCTTTATTCAGTATGAAGGGGGAGAAAAAAAACTATCATGTACATCAGGTTAAAACCCTTTGGATCTCAGAGTTAACATATGTATTGAATTCCAAAAGTGATTTTTAGGGCTGTTGTACAGTATAAGCAGTATGTGGGGGGTGTGATAACTCAAAAAAATTATGGTCGATTTCACTAAAGTTTACACTCATTTGAAAGCTTAAGATGTTTTCTATTGAATGAAACCAAAATACACCAGGCAAGTGCATTGGTTTTGACCCTATTGGTAGGTAAAGCTTAAAAACCCTGTAAATTGCTAAAAGTACCATTTTCAAAAATTTGGCCCACAGTTTGTTTTTCTTGAATAAAATTCAATGATACTTTGGTGTAATAACGTTGTCTTCCTTTAGTCTGGGGCTGGGAGAACTGACAGTTTTAACACTAATGTGCATGTTATTAGGAAGAACACACCCGTCTTCCTCTTGTCTCCATGGAGAATATGGCAATTACATAGGATTAGTATTCAACCTCGATCTGTAGACCCCATGAAATTATTGATTTTATGTCATTTAAATCAATGTAAGTTACTTCTTTCTTTTTTCTTTCTTCAATAACACCAGGACCCAGTCGGCAATTTGGCTATCATTTAGCAACAGGAAAGGCGAATATTTTGCTTGTAAGGGTTTTATTACAACTGACAGCAAAATCTATTTACATAATTCATAACATTTTGTAAGTCAAATAGTACATAACAACTAACATTTCTTTACAATAAATACATGGTTCAATAACAAAATCTCCAACAATTAGCTTTCCATTCAAACTCTTCTACAGAATTTCAAATTTGCATATCTCTGGGCCTAACCAGAATACAATATTCTTCAAATGGTCTTGCAATGATGAAAGTATACCCATACAAGATTTAAAAAAAATGTATGCGGAATGTGATGATAACGATTCTCTAGATATCACTGAAACAAAAAGAAACTACAGTAATTGGTGTCTTGGTTATAAATAGTACATGGGAGTGACTGCTATATGTATCTGCTTTCATATTAATGATAGGCAATACAAAACATACCATTTCAAAGTAATTCCATGGAAAACCTTGAAGGATTTTTGGTGTAACATAATGGTAAACACATACAAATATCCTACTCCTTTTCTGCCAGTAAAATGAGCAGCTTAGCAGAGAGGGTACTTGGTGGTACTCTGGGAGTGAACCCTTTCAGTTTGGCAGCTTACAAACAATATAAGAAATCGAGTGGGGCACTGTCCCTAACAACACTTTTAAGTAAGAGTTGAACAATTTTCTGGGAATTACTCTTTGTCTTCTATAATTGGTTAAAATATATAGAACAGGGATGTAAGTCAGGCATGGGCAAAAATCAGGAAGCCAGACATTTACTTGATATAAAAGCCTTCTATTTTTTCCAAACAGCCCTCCTTACCACTTGTATAAGGGAAATATATGTCATTCAAAATTTTCAGAAATCAGGAAATCCTGATTAATCCTGAAGACTTACATCCCTGAATTAGAAAATGTTGATATCTATAGACTAATACAAAAAACTATAAGCGCATAGATGAGATCACATTGACATTATAGGTATGTGCCTACCAGATTCTCACATTTATATCAAGAGCATTCCACACGTATAATCTTACCAAATGGTACATACTAAAAATACCTCCGCTCATATGAACGCCATTTTCATTGAACAGACCTCATAATGATAAAAGTACCGGCAATAATAAATACATCTGACTCATAAAATGCACAACATAATTGAGATAATTGAGCGATTATAATAATTTCACAAACACACTTACTGTAACACGTTACTAATACTTATGTACCCTTTGGGTATTGCACTTTTCCCTTTCGGCCTCATATACATCTAATAGTAACTAATTTTAATATGCCTACGTGTGCACAATTAATAAACCCTGGTGCTTTTGCTGCATCAAGAAATAATGAAAAGAAAACACACAAAAAAACAAACACACATGAAAGTACTAACGGGTAACATACTTCTTCCAGATTTTATCTTATATATTCACATATATATTCATACATTTGGAGATTTGTGAGAAATGCCTTTTCTTTTTGGGAGGACAACCAATTCCATATGATACAATTGAGATATATAAGCTGCTATTTTATAGCTGGTTCTAGCTCATACATCATTCACTGTTTGATCATGTTATTGCATATCAAACCATCCGTTTTTACAGGTTGACACATTTCCACTCACATACTTACAATCTATTTACACAGACACACACTTAACAGATTATAGACATACTTATACATCTCTTTTTTTCATATACATAGATTTCTAAGGGGCCGGCTACAAATTCTTTCTATAATGTACATAACTATTTGATATGTATTACTTTTCAGCATTTCCTTCAAACTTTTTTTCATATAATAAAGTTTGATTCTAACCTCCTCTATCTGCTTTACTACCTTTTAGATAAATCACCTAGATATATAAGTACAGCGTGTAGACATTGTGGACGAGAGTTAACATTGGATACTCTAATGTTGTGTAAATGCTCAGAACAAGGACAAGAAACAGTCATTCCTTGTGATTTATGAGGAGTACCCTGTAAACACAATATGGTTCCTTAACCCTTTGCCTACCGATAGTGCATTACTGCTAGTAGTGCAGATAGTGCATTAATGCACTACCATGGGGAGCACCAATAGTGTTTTAATGCACTATTTATCAGTTTCTTTATAAAGAGTTGTTTTTGGGTTTGATGGTGAAATAATTACCCTATATATATAAAAAGGCATTAGTTAACCACTCAGAATGACGGTTAAGCTCATGGGTTATGACGTCATTCGGAACACTGTTGCCAGGCAACAGCCACTGTTGACAGATCTCCAAGTAGAGAGTTGTCATGTCCAGCAGGGTTGCGTATAAAAAAAAACCAAAAAAAACAAAAAAACAACAGGTGATAACAATTTTATCTCAAAAAGTACCAAACTTGATCTTGACTTTAATTTGTAGATACACATAACTGAATCTGGGGAGTTAGAAATAGCACGGGATGAACGTTCACGTTGAAGTCAGAGATATTGTAGGAGATACATGTAACTTGTAGCTGGGGAGCCAGCCAGCTAAAATATCAATATTTCTAAATCTGCTGGTGTTGAGAGCAGCACAATTATGAGACATGGATCAGGGTAATTTGATAATGCTAATTACGAATCTGGGGTGTGCATCTTCCTATCTAGGTCGGAACAAGGTCAAATATAAGGTCAAATGTCACAATGCAATTGCAATGCATCCTAATTAACTCAGAATACATATGAATGGGGATTCCACTGTGCACTGAGGACCTCTAGTTTTAATGAATGCAACTAAGTCCTCTCACTCTTCTATAGTAAACTCAAGATTTTGACCTTTGTCCTTATATACGCACCCCAGATTCATAATAAGCACTATCAAATTACCTAGATCCATGTCTTATAACTTGTGCTGCTCTCAACACCAGCACTTTCGCCTATACAGGAGCTGGCTCCCCAACTATTGTGAACGCTTCAGGTAAAATAAAACTGTATTCAAACAATTTCAATGTCAATGTCTTCCGTACTCGTATTTTTGCTAAATATATTTTTGGGAATGTTTTTTAACCCTTTAAGGGCAGAGCAAAAATGGTTGCCCTGGCCATGGGGACGGCCACTAAAAAAGTATAGTTTATAGAGGACGAGCCTATTTTCAATTCCTATACAAATCCTATATAATGGGCGTCCACTATAGTCGATGCTAGGCCTACCATGGTGTCGACTATAGTCAATGCTAGGCCTACCATGGTGTCGAATATAGTCGATGCTAGCCCTCAATGGGTTAAGAGTCATCAATATATGACAACAATATATCAAATATGTGTAATCTCACATTCTCTCTTTTTCCACCCTTCTTACTGTTGTACTTTACGATGATGCAGTAAAAGTTGAACAACTTGTATGGTAAAAGTAACATTTCACTAACAGTCAAAATCAAATTATACCCTATTTTGCTACATCTTTGCAAAATAATATCTCATATATGTGCTTCAAATGCCAATAAAACCGTAGTGTTGTAGATTTTAATAATATAGTAGATAATAGACCTGTGAGACATAGCGCGGCAACTTGTAATCTTGTGTCTAGTGATAGAATAATAGGAAAGCTAACTTCAAAGGCAATTAAAGGTTGTACCATCTGGCTCACCCTGTAACTCTTGTGCTGCCTTGTACTACTAGGTCTACTACCCAGAAGTTCTGCCTGCCCATAGATGACCACTACAAATGGTAGAGGTGGGCATGTTCAATGACCCAGAACCATATGCACCAAGGACCCCAGAATGACTAGGGTTGTGTGTGGCAGTCTTACCAACCCCAACAGCATACAGCTGGTCACAACCCCCTCCCCACCAAACTGGTAACCCCCTCCCCTCTGTAGACAGGGTACACCAAGTTTAGCATTTGTCTCTCCATAGAGATTTATAGAGATTCTAAACAGTAAATATCTTCTTCAAATACAGAATATATGATCCAAATGTACCATAACCCCGTGAGATGAAACCTTTAGTACATATATACAGCAATTTCAGACCACAGAATTATCAGATAAAGCCTACAGAGATGTATTGGTGAATCTTAATTTTGTCTTATGCTAATCTTCCATAGAGCTCCAGGAGCTGAAATGTCTAATCTAATCATAAAACCCAAACTAAACATATATCACAAAAACAAGTTATCTACCATTAGTACATACATATGCTGATAACAATGCCTCAATATTGTGCCAAAATAGTCCATAGGAGAAGAACAGTGAACGAAAATAGAAATCAGGGCTCCCCTATCCCTTACACCGTGGCGACTCTGAACCATTGACTAGTCTACAAGTCTCACTAGTAGGACTTAGAGTCGCCGCGCTAACAATGTATCAACCTCGGAAAAACGATTTGTGTATAGTAAATTACTTCTAGGGGTAGTGATGGTCCCTGTGAACAACTATTTCTGGTACACAAACTATTTTAGTGGGGTTTTGATGAAAAATGGCTTTGTCGTGAAGCCTCCTGCGGTGAACAGAGAGACAAAATAGTGAATATTATCTCAGGTGACTGAACACAATTAAGAAAGGTTGGTATTGGGTCCCAATGTGTCCTGTTAGTTCTCCCTGCCTCACTTTCCTGCCTTGAACATGGAACATTGGCTGTAGTCCAACTTCACCGTGGGGCACGGAGGTTCTGAAGGTGGAAGATTACATAATTACTGTACAGAATATTAACTGTAATAAGAAGCAATTTACTAGAAGTCTTAGTTTGGTGATACATAGACAGAACTAAACGAACATCGAGTAGGGGAGACAGCCCCCGAGGGGTGTATAGGCCACAATGTATGCTGGGGAGTTTAGTTCTTTATCTCATAGAAAATATGCCACAGACCCACACTTGTTAACCTTTGCCTGTGTATTTATTACATGTTAGATTGATATAAAAATGATTTAACTGAATAGATTTAGCATCTAAATATGTCAGGTGACCAGTAGTATGGATCGAGGCATGTTATGCCACTGGCATATACTTGTACGCCTTTACTCACCATTTTCTGTAGAACTATGTGAATATATTTCCTCCACTTGTTGTAATTTCACAACCTCAACAAAGTACTAGAAGGATAAGAATAAAAATTATTACGATGTTAAAAGCAGTGCTCATGACGTCAATTAAAACCTTTTCTATTTGTACATGAAAAAAAGATCTTACTACACTTTGCTCATGCCAAATTTCCAGGGTTTTATATCTAAAAAAATATTCTTGCAATATTTAGATAACACATATCCCGTTGATTTACTTTACACTCAGTTCTTCGACGTAAGTATGTTATCCTAGAGACTATTAACCAATTTTTAACAAAACAAGGAAGTCTAATATGACAGCTATAATAACAATTCAATAAAGTAGTAGTGAGATATGTCACCTTAATGATGTGGGAATCATGCTCGTTGATCTTGAGTTTTGTCATGAACTCTTGTTCCGCGTTACGTGCCTGGTCCCTGTGTGCGGGCTCGTACCATGAGTAACCCCTCCTACACGACAAATACAAACAAAAAAAAAAAAGTTATTAAAATGGAGACCCCTGATTATAGGATTTATATTTGCAAGTACATGTATAAGTCTGGGTTTGAAATGACTTTTGATCTTCACTGACACGGAGTACCCCTTAGATTCGCTATCATCTGACACTGGTGGGGGCTTTACTTTGTAGGTTTACCCTCAATCATACTTATGCTCGAGAACCTTTGCCTATGTATACTTACTGTAGTATGTTAGTGGCCGGTGAGTTGATGCAGAATGAATGGTAGAATATGTGCGCCTTACTGGCCACCTCTAACAGCACACTGAAAATACCAACAATAAAAACAATACATTATACAAATTCCTCTGTGTGTACATTATATCTTTTCAGTAAATGTGGGCCTGGACAAGAGTCTATTTGCAGATGGTTACTTTTGGCTCCCCCTGTAGTCTAAGGAGAAACTAATATCCCCAGGATCACGGTGCAAACACACTGGCCCCCTGAGCTTATAAATGCTTCTCTGTGGTCCCAGTACTCTGCTGTTACACTGCACAATACCTGTATTACCAGTTCTAACTCCAGATCAACATGGCAGCTACCACAGTGGGCGGTAGGGGGTAAGACTTTACCTGAAATACATGTGTTTGTTGACTATATATTGATAATGTCCTATATCTACTGTTCCATAAAGATGACAATTGTTCTACCTAACGAACTACCAACAGTGGAGCAGCTGTCTTCCCTGTTTCTGTGCATGAGGACATTGTAGCCTATGTAGGTCCTTCACACTCACTGTGTACATGTATACATGTGTCCCACACAGCCTGGAGGGCCTTATGCAGTGTAGTAGAGTGTTTCTCTACATTGTGATAGTACTAGTTATTTAGGCAGGGTGTGGCACCTGTTTGTACAGTAATCGGGGGCCATATGCCTTTGTCTTCATATCATATTCGGGACACCAAATTTAGGCTAAAACCTAATTATAAAACAGGGGTGACAATTTCTAAGTGCACAATTGTCTTAAAGCATCATTTATTTGTTTACAGGCAGTACTTTGCAGTCAATACTTGGCTGCATCTAGTTAATTGTGATGTCATACTCTGCATGAGATATGGTAATGTTGCATATAGGGGCTGGGCCTTGAATAGGAGCCTCCCTTGAATAGGCGCCGGGGGGAAGGAGGGCTATGAAATCAATATTGAATATGGGCCGGGCCTTTAATAGGGGCTGGGTGTGGCCGACTTTAGAAGACTAAAATAGCAGAATATTAACTTAAGATTGGATTTCATTTTATCTAAGGTATTACAAATACGTCAGGAAATGACTGAAATGAGACTGAAAGTCGAGGTAAAGAGCCTTTAGAGCATCATACTACACTAAATTACACCTGAAAAGGTCAAGGGTCTGTGCCTATACTAAAGGGTATAAAAACCACCGTTGTTCCTTGGAATCATGTGATCTGTGGTTTTATTTCATGTTTGGATCAGTGGGATACAGACGGCCTATAGGATTAACATAGAAGCTCCGTATCTCACACCTTCATGAGCTAACCCTCCCCCATATCTCATGGCCAGTAAGAGGACACCAAATGGTTATAAAACATGTAAATGATTATCATTTCATGTAATTTCAAAAGAATTTTCAACATTTCTGACTCAGATAACATGAAATAAATACTAAGATTCACGAGTAGTGGGAATGACTGAGGTTATCTCACTTGGCTTCGCCTCGTGAGATAACCCTCAGTCATTCCCACTACTTGTGAACCTTTGTCTATATACATGTATGTAAAACACAGCACCCACTGAAACAGATGTGATAGAAAAATGGGAAACATACAACCAACTAAAATGAATTACCATGTACCCATGCAAAGTGAATAAGATATGCCACTAGAGGGCAGCAGGGTCGTCACAAACCACAAATAGACTTCTGCTCAGACTCTACTATTTGATAGAGTCGGGTCTCAGACTGAAGAGAAGCCTGCAGGGTTGCAGACTGCTCAGTGCTGCCCGTACGGACTTTGATGAGAACTAATTTACCAAAGCAGTTTACCATCCCACCAATACAGCAAGCACAGTTGAACATTGAGTTTCCAACTGTATGTATTGTCACTCATTCCTGACTAGATTAAATACCATGAAATTAATTGGAAGGTAATGTATAATCCTCTGACATAGAAATCAGAATAACCTAAATCACGTCTTGTACCAGCTTTAATGCATACCGACAACAAATTGTCAAGGAATGACCCACTTGAGCACAATTCCTGAAATATTCATCAATATAAGCAATCACCTCTCTCCTACATAAATTACCATAGTAACGTATACTTTACCTGTGTATATATGCAATATAAGCCTTTTCACATCGAATATGTCGTCGTTTGTTATAAATCCCTGTGATGATACCAGACTTGAAATAGACAAAAGAAAACTAAAAATTAACTTGGACAACCACAATTGACATGTTTATAATGTTCAAGTTTTATGGGTAATATTTCATAATAATTTTTGCATGTTATTGCCGGCTGAATAAAAACCCACACTTACCTCATAGGCCGGAGCGCAAAGTGTCTTCTTTTCTATATCTAGGACGGTCACATATCTCTGAAAATGTGAGACGCATTACATCATTACCAGAGGATATCAATAATTTAGTATATTCTAATAGTCACCCTTGCTATTTTCATGACTTCTTTATGGCAGTGGAAAAAAAGCCAAGAAGAACACTTGGCTTTTCTTCCCTAACTTAGCTGGCCCATACTGGTCTATTTGGTTCATTGATGTGTCAGTGAGTGGCATCAATACATTGTGTGTTTTATGTTATATATAAAACACACTTACCCTAACTGACAATGGTACCATGTAGTCTATGGAGCGCCGTTCTGGCCGACACAAACCAATCAGTTTGACCTTGGAAAGGTCAGTGATACGTAACGGCCGACTGTACCAGGGAACCACCATGTGACTGCGACTTGAAACAGAGAAGACAAGCCATTAATTGACAAACTTTGCACTGCCTTGCCTTCTTTGCAAGATTTGGTTTGAATATGATGTACAATGAGTGCAGATGGAAGTAGATTGATGTATGCACACTTGCGTGAGACGCTTCATTACCCGGTCAGATTCCCATCAGCATTCTCAATCACAACCCCTTTATCATAGGTTTGTATAACATTGCAGTATAACAATGCGAAGGGCTTAAGAAGTTGAAAATCAATTATTTCCCACATTTTTTTTTAAAACCAATTCAACCATTACCCGTAATTATTTATGCTGGTAACAATCTTTAGGCAATCTTTAAGTGACCTTGGGACATATAGAACTGAGTACGGTGTTTATATTTTCTTACTTTGAGTGTCCTGGTACAAAGAGCCAGAGGGCATTAACTGCTAACTTAATCTCTAGCTCCACTTTTGATGACCCGATGATGACCACAGGACGACCACGCAGTAGCGAGTAGAACACATGAGGGCTGTACGGGTGTTGGCATGCAAACCGCAAGATACCATAGCCTGTGAAAGATATAGTATAGAAGATATTTTTAACTTTAGCAGGGCACCTGTGAATTCGATTCTGATATTACTGGGCATGTACAGGAAGACAGTTATAAAAAATACATTCAAATGCGTCCAGGTAGACATTACCGTAATTTAATATTTATAAGCTTACACCAGATCTGACTTATATATCATGCACTGAGGTGATTGTTGATTTTAATACAACTTTATTCCAACACCTGTGTAAGACCACAACATATTCAAGATCAGATTTCATTGAAATGATATTCACTTCAATATCACAGTTTTCTATTTTACAAATAAATCAGTACAGCATTCAGTCCTACCTGGTGAACATGGAGTGAGGTTGGTGATGTGGTCTGCAGCACTGATGACGGACACTCGCTGTGACTTGTCCACTAACTCACGGGTACTCTCTCCGTTCTCCTCCCCCTGCCTCACGTCACCTACACAGAGAAAAGAACATAAAAAAATCTACAGCTGGATCCTAAATTCTATTGATACTATTGCACAACATTGAATGGTGTGTCCTATTGAATGTCTCATGAAACATATGATATACTACATGTACTCACATTTTGAATTGCTGGATGCTTTCTTTGCCTTTTCGACTTCCTCTTCAAAGTCCATGGATTCTGTTGTGACAATAAAATACTTATCATTACATAAACGTACAAAACACAATCTGCCTAAAAATAATAGGAGCGATACAGATACTTTAAATTCAAGTAAAACCTGGTGTTGAGGAGCAACACACAAATCACATTTTTGTCTGAAATATCCGTTAGCAGTACAGTGTACTTCTTTTACATAAATACTTATGCCATGAATCAGTACTACTATGGCACCCCGCTAACATAGCTTGACATACCAAAACAAACCCCGTGCACATGTATGCCCTATATTATACTCATAATAGGAACTGCCGAACTCAGGGAGTGCCTCAGAGGCGGAGTCACTTAAAACGTGAGGAACCAAGTGAACATGAACACCAATACATTTACATTCAACATTACTTACCAGTGGCTGACATGTCACTAATGTTTAGACTGCTGTCATCCGTTACCATGGTAACACCCGGTCTGACAGCCTCAGAGTCAGTGTCATTTTTACCGGCCAGTGACAACATGTCCAGACTGCACAGGCTGTCACGTCTGGGGGAATATAAGGTTAAAAGGAAATGATTTTTGAATATGATATCCTAGAAGAAAAGGCTAATTAAACTGCCATACTGATATTGGCAGGCCCCCATATTAGTGTAGGCTGAATCATTGGCTGAAATATATAGGTATTTAATCCTATAAGGCTGCTTGAATTATATTTCACTTTCAGCATGGTAATCGGCCTGTAACCGTCTTGCATAAAAGGTGTGAAGTCAATCGTTCTCCACGTTTACTGTGGTATAAAAATATCCAGACCACATAATGATTCTTTTACATATGTAAGTGTGTATTCACATTTTCACTTAAACTGGCTGCCTGTAAGACATTTAGTGTATAAAGTTATAAATCCTTACTCTTCGATGTAAGCTGATCCTAAAACAAAGGCAGGTTCAAAGCTGGATTGCACTGTGCTGGGAGGGGAGGTGAGTTCTTCTTGGCAGGACAGGAAGGAGTCCACAGAGTGAAAACTGGCCAGGGTATCATCCTAAATTAGACACACGGAATGATAACATTGTTAAATTAACACAGAAAGTGGGATCTGCCAATCCTAACATGAATGTAAATTAATAATTTAGGAGTGTCATTGATATGCAATTTATTTCGATGATGATAATCACTATTTTGGTGTCAATATTTCAAATATATCGATATTCAGAAAAGAAGGAAATAAAAGGACAAAATATGAAAGTATTTTGGCAAATGTAAATTCCTGGTCTTCTTTCTAACTAAGTTTGGATTGGCTCATGAATTATGCAATCTAATTTAGAAAAATTGTCAATGTATATAAGACCTGTCTAGAATCTAAAATTGTATTTGGCCTAACTTTGGTTCTAATTGGAATATTTTCAAAATTCTTTTGCCATTTGAAAGGGCTTAGACTAGAGAAACCTGCTGACACAGTATTGTATCGATAAAATGTGTTTGTCGATACGATAATCACGATTCCCAAAATGCTGATGCATTGATTCCATGGGTATCGATGACACTCCTAAATGTAATACACATTTCTTATATCAACATGTACAGTACAGCCAACAAGAACCAGCCATACACGACACATATGTGTTTGTCAATTTATTGTGTCGTAATATTGATTCTACAGAAGTTGCTTGTACATGTACATGTCCTCAGAGGCATGGGTTTAATGTATATAAAGATCTATGGTTCAAGTCCTTACCGACAACCACCGTCTCAGTAAGTTGTTAGTTGACTGTCCAGATTTCATTTGATTTTGTGCCAAGGGCCAATTATTCCCTGAGTGATCTCTGAAAAGGTAACAAAGGGTTGATGTACTGAAAAAGTTATTGGTAGATGCAAGAATGTGCTCAGGTCTACTGACATTATCAAAGAACTAAACCGAAAGGAGAACCTTTAGCATGTTGAGATGCTACAGAAAGGTGGACCTAGCTACAGCAATCAGCCAGTCTTAGGCAGTAACTTTCTGACTACTGACGTGTACATTTTTTCTAACAAAATTGAAATAAGGCAATACTTACACATCTATATTGCTTAAGAAGTTCACAGTGACATTCCGTCCAAGAGTTAACAATGTTGCTGGTGGATCTGAAATTTATGATATATTGTACCATTTATCTAAACATGAAGGCTATATAGTCCAAAAGTCATTTAACCTTTTCATGATCACTTCATGCTGAAAAAGTCATGATGAGCGAATGCAGCCCCGATGATTAATTTTCTGACAGTGGGTGCACCCATGCATTGACAAACATACTCGGACCTTGGAAGGAGGAGCTTACAGAGCGTACCACACACTGAATGTTCAAACTACGTCTAATTTCTCTATCTATACAACATAAAATTTTCAATAATGGTATCTACACGTATACTAAACTATAATAAATACTTACCAATCAGGTGAGATTCTTTTCTCTCTATTTCTAGAGTGGCCAGTTCTCGACTGAAGTACTGCAAAATTTTCATAATCAGTAATTATGATCAAATTCTACTATAACAAGAGAAAAAAATTTCCAACACATATGAAAAGTACTAGTAGTTTTGTGTTAAAGTAATAATTTGAGTGAGTGAGTAATAGATGTTTAACGCCATTTCGACAGCTAAGGTCATATTAATGGCGAGAACTACATTACACAATTTCAGAGGAATGTGTCAGTGCCCGCACATATGTGCACCACACACATCCTGAGGGGATAGTAAAGAGGAGATATAGACCCTTTTAAGTGGGCTAGGGAAGCCCAGTAATGATTTGAGAAATATATGATAATGAATGTGGCAATGGTACCTTGTGAATGCTGCGTAGCCGATTAAGACCATCCTTAGCACCCCATTGACAGAGCTCATGTAGTGTACGTAAGGCCTTGTCAAACCTCCGCCGGTTTATTGTACGCACTAGTTTGGGCTGTGTTTGATAAAATATATCCCACAATGACATATTTTAAAATATCAGGTCCAGATATTAATGTCTTCAAGGCTCAGTTGTCTACAATGCTTTGGGAAAGGAATATGAAGAATAGATTAATATATGATTTTCTAATAGGAGAATCAGTTGTTTTACACTTTTTTAGTATTGAAAGAATAAAACCCGATTTTGTCCTACTTACTCTGTACATGACTGGGTCCTTATTCAAATTGAATGAATTTGCCTCGCCTTCACTGAAAGAACCAGCTGGAAAGAAAAAATGGACCGCTGTATTAATTTACATCAACGTTTAAATAATTCTACCTTTTTCTTTTCAAATAATCTTACTTTGATGTTCTCTTAAACTAAATCACAGGGACATATTATAGTAAAGGGACCCATATTTCATCTCATCAATGAATTCAAAAAGCACAAAATAAAGGAGAAACTTACATTTGGCACGGCGGAGGTTGAGCCAACTGAGGCTGCGTCGTGGACTACCATTAGTCAGGCTACTGGAGTACTGCGTAGGGTCAGGCGCCACAAGGCGCTCCTCTCGACTCTTGTCCTCCAAGTGTCTGAACCGCTTCTCTAGGCGTTGGTCCGTCTGTAAGAAAGGAATAGAATTTGATGTATAATAGTATATAGGCATAAGCCAATAGCTGAGAGATCTTTGGATCATAGTTCCCCTGGGAATTCCTGGCATGTCTCCTACAAAGCCATAAGTATAATGTTCAGCAAAATAAAGTCATAAAAACACCGGCAAGAACCCTTTTGTTATAATTAAGGTAGGCTATGGAAACAGATGAAAAGATTACAGGGCAGCTTCACATAAGTATAAGAAAAATATTTTTGACGGTGTGTTCTTCTATGGGGATAGAATGTATTCTACCGTTATCTCCCGCGTATAAGGCACAGCCCGCGTATAAGGCGCACCTAGAGTTTTGGAAAATTCTCAAAAAAATGAAAAATTCATAACTTTGGTTCTACTTAATGAATTTTCAAAATTCAAAAACCTATGGGTAGCTTGGGCCACCCCGGACCCTCCTGGGCCCCCTTATGTCCTATTATAACCGAGGGGGCATGTAAGATATCAAAAGAAAGGTCTTGGTGTCCCCTTTGTGGATCCAATGAGAACTAAAACCCCCCGTATAAGACACGCCTTATACGCGGGAGATTACGGTACTGAAAATAAAAATAAAAGGTGATTTACTTTGATTATTTTTGTAGCCTTTATAAGATGACAACTAGTGCTGCTGAATTATCAATTACGAATGTATCTATCATATCTGCTATATATCATAATATGTATTCTTGGCTTACCAGGTGGCCGCTAGCAATCTCCAGGACCATCTTGACCTCTCTGATGCAGTTTTCAACTGCCACCACATTCATCGATCGGAAAATCATATCCTCCGTCTGTTCTGTGTTACCTGTGTGGGACTTTCGTCCTTCTACTTCGGCCTCCTCGACTTCCGCTTGTCTCTCCATAAAGCGCTCTACAATAGTTGTTCAGAATATTTTGTGAATGTTTTAAAACAAGGTCATGTTAATAGCATAGTGTCATAGTGTATGATGCAAACGCTAGGGGATCGATACACTCCAAAAGAGTTTGAATTAAGCGCAAATCAACTTAAAGTATAATGGTGAAAGTTCATGAGAATTGGTCTGTGTAAGGGTTGTCTCACGCGGAGCCCTGTGAGATAACCCTTACTCAGGCCAATTCTTGTGAACCTTTACATTTAGGTCATGTTGGTTTAGTGAAATATGTTCCAAATCTTATTCATTTGGCTCAAAATTATGATTCAATCATAATTATTTGGCCTTTAAGGGTTGAGCAACTGGCTAAGAAATACGGGATAGGGTTGCTGCATTGCGGGTGGGGGATGCAATACGGGGTTACTTGGTTAAAAATATTGAGCTTCAGTATTCAACTTGAGGTAAGAGAACATTGTTGACTTTAAAAGGATTTAACCTTTTTTTTAATCAGACTATGTGAGTTTACTACATATGGCCTGGTTCCACTGCGTCGGTCGGGTGGTTTTCTTGCAAATCCTACACCTTTTCCTATTTCCTATATAGAATTCGTTGTATTAGCACCCACTGATGCAGCGGAACCAGCCGTATAGTGGATACATCTGAAATACCTTACCTCGTGTAAACTGCAGGTCTGTCAAATAATGTGTCATGTCCTTGACAAACAACATGAGATTTCCATACTTAAAGTAACGAGAAACCTGAAATATGATAACAGATGGACGAATCGTCTCCTGTACTTAATATCTATGATCAGCTTATAACTACTGGTAATGTGTGCAGTCTGCTTCCATGAATCAAAACTCAGATTTACACCAGGAAACTGAATAATGCAGCAAGTTGAAGTTATTCACATACGACCCTCTCTACAGATTGTTATGCAGATTTATAATATAAAATTAATCGAGTACTTACCTGTAAGTATGAAGATTAATTGTTGTTCCAGGAGCAACGATAGATCGTTGCGGGGTACATAGGAGATGCGCATGCGCAGATCCGTAGATGTCAGACGTCCGCTGGCAGTGAATCAATCGCTGAAAGAAATCTCATTTCTGGTACATAGGAAATCAATATCTACACTATTCAATTGTCGTAGTTATATAGATGAATTCGTATCGTCGAATAAGATCTATATATAGATATTATATTCAAGAAAGCTTGAATATTGTAGATTAATGATTATGCCTGACTGTCACTAATCTATTCATCCTAGGGAGGATGGGTGGGCCTATGTACCCCGCAACGATCTATCGTTGCTCCTGGAACAACAATTAATCTTCATACTTACAGGTAAGTACTCGATTAATTTTATATTCCAGAGCGCAACGATAGATGTCGTTGCGGTCTATCATAGGAGACTTTAAAGTTCAGCTGATTCACTGCCCATTTCCATAGTCCTATCTTATCTAATGTTACTAGTCCTCACAAACTTGTAGGATCTGTAACACAGGACTTTTTAGGAAAAGAAGTGAATAACTTTATTCATCCTGACTAAAGAAGCAGTCAGGTTTCAAGAAAAAGTCTGTTTGGTTAAACCAAAAGAAAGCTTACTTTCATTTACCCTTCTTTTAGATTCAAAGAGGGCAAACAACAAATCCCAATCGATTTTAGTTGTAAATAGCACATTAGTCATGTGCTAGAGAGAGGAATTTCCCATTTGGGAAATTCACTAATTAATTACCTTAGATTTTGAGTTTCTCAAAGGTTAACGGCTGCTTAACAGTATAGTACCTCCTGATGTTGTACAATCTATGTAGTTCTAATACTACATAATTTGAGATATATAAGCATGTTAAAGTTCTTTAGCAGACATAACATGCAAAAAAGGTACGATCTTGCTGGTAAGTATATAACAGTCAATTTAGTGCAAAGTAAGCAGGTAAGCCTGCTGCACAGTTTTTGTACAGACAAGTAGTTATGACTGTTTTTACTAAAAATAGTAGGCACACAAACAGCTATCAGTTGTACACCCTAGTGGCATGCATATGTACCATATGAGCAGCCAAGGCTTGCTTGGTCAGTTATGGTATGATACATATCATTCTTGCGTAAGAAGATACTGCTTAAATGGAAAAAAGGGGGGGGGTATGTACAATTTGTTGTACCATTTAAACAGCTTAATCTGTTAACCCCCACATTCACAATGTAGAAAGAGATTTCTACATTATAATGTAGATTTAAACAGCTCACCATAAAGGTATGTTATAAATCAAGAGCAGCTGGTACATACATATGTGCAAAATATGATACCTACACATGTTGTACAACATAAGCAGCTATGACTGCTGGACAAGTATATTAATCCATATGTTGTACAACTTAGCACACTGTAATGTATATAAACCATCTACATATATAATGTGAGCTTCAGCTGGTGCAGGAAAACAGCGACCACATTTACTATGTAGAGAGTGGTTTCTACATTCATAATGTAAAGTAAAACAACTTACAGTCTTTACATGATGTACACACTAATCACTAATACTAAATACCAGTATGGTATAGTATATTGACCTTTTGTATCACACAAGAAAACTCTCTGTTTGTCTAGTGTCTTGATAGCTTCAAATGAAGCTATTACCTATACTTGTACAAATCAGCAACTATGACTTATTGTACAAGCCAGAACCACTAGGCATGGTAAAGTGACAGTACTTGGATAGCTACTGCTGCAACAGTATAGTGTAAACAGTGAAAGTTGCTAATACTATAAAGTGTACACATGTTTTACTGCATAGATAGGTTCAGCTGATATGGTAAACACATAAGCTGGCCAAATAAATAGCTAAGAAGCTAGTTTATTGGAACTATACGTTTGTACAATTTTGTCCTAGAACTGGACATATTGTACCTTATCAACAGCTTGACATATTTACTTATTGTAAATAGACTACCTATGTTATCTAGCATAATCAGCTACCATAACTAGTACCACACAATTATGTGTATGTTGTACAAGAATAAACCGTTATGTTGTTTATACAAGCACAAGCAGTAACAATAATACTGCATACAGTATTATACACCAAGTACACCAGACATGTCCTAAATGCTGATTGGAAGATTAGCTTTCCAGTGTTGTGCCAGGGAGCCACATCTCTGGTGGTGCTGAGTTCGTTTTACCCACAAACTCTAGTAACAAGTTCTACCACAGGTCTGGACAGTTACAAAAATGAGATTGAGACTTATACCAAACTTCTTATTTGGTATGAATGATTAGCCTGACCCATCTTCAGTTGACTCAGATATGCAGTGGGTCTGCTTTAATGGTGGCTCACGTAAGAAATTAATTAGTTAAAATACTAAGTTATGTCCACCACCTTTGAAATAGCAAGGTGGGTCAACCGATAGTCTCCATTATGAAACTACATCAGTGACAAACTCAGTATTAAGATTTAATTTCATTAACAAGGTCAACCAAGACTATAAACGAGAGTCTTAGTTCTTATATTGAAATAAATTTCACCAGTTGTGAAATCTTTTGGGCCATAAGGTAAGGATATTTTGATTTTGCAAAACACTACCTATAACCTTGAATCTAGACACCGTTTCTTGAGACTTCTGCCCTCTTTAGAGGAGCAAATCAAGAAAATCATTTTTAGGGAAATGGTAGAGGAGGTAGATTCAACTGCGGGTCTATTAGACCAACAATACTAGTGCTGTGCCAAAGGCCACAGTTCTGGTGGTGTCAAGTTCATCTTAGTCTCCACCTCCAGTAACAAGTCCCATCGAAGTACGGACAGTTTTACAGGAGTCCCTGTTTAGAATTTACCAATAATTCTAAAAACAGTCACCTCACTCTACAGCCCTAGTGGTGTCAAAGTCATCTTTGCACAAGCTCCAGTAACAAGTCCTCCAACAGTTACATGATAGTAGCTGTTAAGAATTTTACTCATAATTCCAAAACAGAGTTTATCAGGGTTAAAGATATAGCAACAACTATTTACTGCGGTCCTGTCGAGGGGCAGTTGGTAGCCATCTGATATCTAATATCAGTGAAATTTGCTGGGTTTCAGCAATGGCTACCTCAGTACTCTTGTTTAATAGGTAAGATTTTGTCCTTCTGTCCTCTTCTGAGTAAACAGAAAAGATTTGTTGGTGTATCCTGATACGTAACTCATTTTTTATCACCAATCTTTAGGTGAATTGAGATGAGCACACTACCTCAGTCAACTGCCTTACCACTTTGGCCACCAGTAGACTTTAGTTTATCAAGTAAACTGAACACCATGAAAGACATCCTAACCTAAGAAATAAATTCAGAGAATTTATGACATGAGGTATAGGTTATCAGTAACTTGAGCACTCAAATAACCCAACACAAGCTAGGATACTTGTGGCTGCAAATTGACCTATGGTTATTGGTGAGTCAACTGCAATTCTCATAGAATTCTATGACATTAAGTATGGCTCTTAAGCTGTTAAATACAGGCTTAAAGATTTTTACCATACTTGTGAATTTATTGGGCATAAATTATAGGTATATTTGAATTCTCAATTCACAACCTATACAAAAAGTTTTTACGCCAGAATTTAGACACCATTCTGCCCTTCCTAAGGAGGCAGATCAAATTCTTTATCTTTCTCACCATAAATGATAGAACAGAGAATTTCGGAATGCTGATTAAATCAGCTAGTTAATGTTGTGCCAGTGGGCCACAACTGTGGTGGTGTCATGGTCATTTTACACCCAATTCTATTAACAAGTCCCACCGCAGGTCTGGACAGTTACTCAGGGGTTACTGTTAAGAATTTTACCAAATTCTAAACAGTGGCCTAAAGGTAGGGCAAATACAGAAATCTCTGTACTCTTTAAGGGTGTAAGTAACCTGCCTGTTACAGTTTTCAAATAAAACAAATATTGTGTAACTGGCTACCTGATACTCAACTCATTTGGTCACCAGTCTAGGTGATTACTAAAAAGGTACACTAGGGTGCCGCTATGGCTCTAGGTAATACTTCAGTGTATCAGTATATAGTTTCAACACCAGGTTGGACAACCTAATCCTGTGCTAGCATAATTTCAGGGAAATTATGGCAAGAGGTATAGGTATTGGAAACTTTAGTGCCCGAAAAACCTGACACAAGCTAACAGGCCTGTGGCTACCCATTGACCTTTTAAGAAAGTTCTGAGGAATTTTCACAGGTAAGGGTCTCAGTGATATTTGAAATCACTACAAGGCAGCTTATCGGTTATTGGCAACCTGCCCAGGAAAAACGGTAAAGCTGCCTTCCCAGGTGATGCAGGTCATAAATTTCTCCACAGAAATTTTTTGGCATAAGGTTTGTTTGTTTGTTTGTTTGTTTGTTTAGTTTTACGTCCGGGGGCCATCGAGGAACTCAGACATTCAAGAATTTTAAACTATTCAATAGTAATGGTAGGCTGCGGGCCTACCTCGGGTTTGCGCATATGAGTGGGTGTGTGTGTGTGTGCGCGCATGCATATATTTATGAGTCTGCTTGTAGCAGTGGGACACGGCTCGTAGTGGTGAAATACCACTCGTGGCTCAAGGCCCCTCTTTATCGTGCTGCCTCACGCAGGTAACATGTCGCAAACTGTAGACACATCACCCGGTCGGTCACATTATCCTGACACCGACGGACCAGCCATTTTTTTTTTTTTTTTTTTTTTTTTAAAATTATATGTATGTATGATCTATATGTACTTATATAAGTTTGATTCTTTGAGGAAGTTCAGGAGTTCTTTTGTTTCTATTGTGTTGAAGACAGCTTTCAGTGTTGTTGCATTTTTAAGATATTTTCTTCTGTTGCTTGCAGTCCTTCGACAGTTGAGCAAGATATGCTTAACTGTGAGTTCAGTCTTGCATTCTTGGCATATTGGTTGGGCTTCACGTTTCAGATGGTGTTCGTGTGTAATCCTTGTGTGGCCAATTCGTAGACGTGTTAGTTTCACTTCGTCTGATCTGGATAGTTTTCTTTTTTCATCCTTTCCTTTCAGTTGAGGCTGAATGGTGGCATAAGGTATAAGTAATTTTGATTGTTTAAATCACAACCTAAACCACTTGATTTTGACACCTTATTAAGAATCTGCCCTCACCAGAGAGACAGGTCAAATTTTTTCTCTATCATTCTCACCACAAAGGTAGCATAGAGAAATTTGACATGCTGATTAAAGATCAGCTTACCAGTGTTGTGCCAGAAGGTCACAAATCTGGTGGTGTCAATCATCTTACACCTTACTCCGGTAACAAGTCCCATCACAGGTCTGGACAGTTACACTGGAGTCACTGTTTAGAATTTTACCCAAATTCTAAACACAGTGGTCTAACTGTAGAGCAGGCACAGAAAGATCTGTATTTTAGGTGTAGCTAACCTGCTTAACTTGGTGACATGATAAGGCCATAGACCCTATCTAAGAACCAATCTTAAAATGTCTGGAAATTTTTTCTCACCACAGTGAAAACTTTTGTAATGAATCTTTACCAGATTCTATAGCAGTAGTTAGTCTAAGCTAACAGCTACCAAAGACATTTATTGGTGTAAACTGAAAAACACAACTCCTATCACCAATCTTAGGTGAAGAACATGAGTAAGAGTGTTCAGCAGATTAAATAACTTTATCTGCACTTATAGTGTATCAGTTTGAAGTCAACCAAGGAGGGGTGATCAACCTAGCCTGTGCCTCTGTACAGTCAGAGAAATAAGGCAAAGGTAAATGAAACTGTGATATCACAATCTCACTCAACCCCAAGCAAGCTTGTAAGGCTTGTGACTGTAATCGGACCCTCTGGAAAAATTTTTAGAAATTTTTCGGCATAAGGTAAGGGTCTCAAGTGATTCTCTGACTTTGCTGCCTTCCGCCTTCGTGATGGCGTTGATTACTGCCGTCTGCTGTCTTAGCGACGTAACTTTTTTCAGGACTTGTGGAAGTTTAACCACCATCAGAGGCATCTGCAAAAATTCAAAAGAATTTTTGTATTAGTTATTGGTTTTAGTTATAAGCATTTATAACTACTCAATAACATCACAAGCAAAGAATTTTCGGGCATAAGGTATGGGTGTTTTTGAATTTACTATTCAAACCTTACCATTTTAACCCCAACTGTGACAATTTCTCCAATGAAGAAATTTTTCGGCATAAGGTGTAGGTGAAAATATTTTACAGTACAGTCACCTATAAAACCTGGCTTGGACACAGTTTTGACTTGAACTCTCACCGAGGAAGTAAGTCAATAATTTCTCCAACTGAGAAATTTTTCGGCATAAGGTATAGGTAAAAATCATTTTTCGCTTCACAACCTATACAGCCTTATTTTGACACCGTTCTTAAGACTTCTGCCCTCCCCGGGGAGGCAGGTCAAAATTTCAAACGAAATCGAAAAAGTTGAATTTATTATCAACTTACCATAATTGTGCCGGGGGGCCACAATTTTTGGCGGTGTCAAGGTCACAGTACACCCAACTCCTACGACAAGTCCTACCACAGGCCGGGACTGTTCAATCTGGAGTTACTGTTAAGAAATGTACCCAAAATTCAATAACAGTGGCTATCTGTACAGCGAGCACAGATTCTAGCGTCTTAGTTGGTGTAGGCAACCTCCCTGATACACAGCCATTTCATTCACAAGTCAGTCTGTGAGAACAGGATGGCTAAATGCCACTTCATTTCATCAGAAATTAATGTGGAGACCTGCAGCGGTCCGACTTTGAGTGTATCAGGCACAAAATAATTTTAATATACCATAGGTTAAGTCCACCAGCTCAGATCATAGCCAGGTGGGTCAACAGACTGAACTCCATCAAGAGGCATATCTGTGACCAAATAACCAGTGCAATGGTCTAATAAAATTATTTCGTTTGATGATGTCAACTCAGGTTCCAAATCATGAACCTAAGGGTAAATTGACAAACATCTAGTGTCAATCAAGGCTTCAGAACACAAGCCTAAAATTGACAAATTAGTTAGTTTTTGGGGATAAAAGAGGTAAACAGACAGGTAAAAGGAAGAAAATCCTTCTAAATTTTTTCCTTTAGCAGGAGTGTGGAGGTAGATAACCTCAACCACCACCCCAGCAGGAAGACTGACACTAGAGTGACAGTACAGGCCTTGGTCTATGGGAACTACCGTAAACTCCCGCGTATAAGACGCGTCCTATACGCCAAACAAATGCTTTGTGCGTCTTATAGGATGTACTGAAATTGGGGGTGCGTCTTATACGAGGGGTAATTTTACTATAGAAATGTATTGAATTTACAAATATCAGCATTAAAATGTGCGTCTTATACGCGAAAATGCTCCTGCTGAGTTTGGGGTGCGTCCTATACGCGCAATGCGTCTTCTACGCGGGAGATTACGGTACCTCTATTATCGCCCAAAAACAAACAAACAAAAACATAACATACAAAGCAAACCAAGTGAAAATGGACAAGAAAAAGGTGAAAACGGATGGAAATACAGAGTAATCTCACAGTTTTTGGAAGAAAATCCGTCTTAATTGCACCAAAATAACAATATAAACGAGAAAACGGCGAGCCGAGACGAAAAGTTCGGCGCCGAATCGGAAATTGACGGAAAATACCGGAAACAGCTGAGGATTTTGCCGCCAAACGGTTCTAAGTCATTGTTGGTGTCGTAAAAGTATACGAAATCGTAATTTTCGATCAAAATAAGACGGAAAAAGGGCAAAAACAGTAGATATTAACAAAATATTAAAGAAATGATCTTTAATAGATGAAAACAGGGTGAAAAACTCGCCTAAAGTAGAACGATCGGGATAAAAACCCAAACTGCTTCTCCGTACACGGCGGGAAAACAGAGATCGTTACAAATTTTGAGAAAATTAGCCTAAAGAGGCCTAATTTAGACTTTAAAGGCGAATTAAACCCCCTAAAGAAGAATAAAATCAGATATGAAAAATGGAAGTATAGCGAAATTGCTAAAACTCACTCGAATTGTAAGCCAAATTGCGAGACGTCCTCCTTCTATGGAAATACACAGCAGTCTGACATCTACGGATCTGCGCATGCGCATCTCCTATGATAGACCGCAACGACATCTATCGTTGCGCTCTGGAACTTGAGCCTATACTTTGGGAGTCTTTAGGGTTTTCGTCTCATGTTTAGGTTGTGAAATAGGAAATATATTTTCTTCACTTACCTTTGAGAATTCCGAAGACATTTCGTTGTAGAATGATATAAGTTTTCTGGTGAGTGAAAGAAAAATTGAAACCATTAGACAATGGACTCAACCTCAAGTTCCTGTATTTCTGTACTATTACCGTTATCAAACGCATATAAGACGCATTTTATACGCGAATCTAAGGCCTCCTATACCTTATAGAAAATCTTGTCAAGTCAGGGTGTGTCTTACAGGTGGGGTATATTTACTGTAGAACAGTACTTAACCTTAAAATAAAACAGCTGTGCCTACCGGTAATAGCATTTATTTCATCTCAGAATGCCCCTTTATACGAGAGTTGCACCTCAAACACGGGAGATTACAGTAGCATATATACATATCTACAGAAAGTAACCCCATTGCAGTGCTGGTGTGTAGACTAGCCAGCACCGCATTAGCACATCATGAGTACTTAAGACTTTCTTTTAGGTGAAAGCAAACTTAAAGGGTTTAGTACTAACCTGTGGTCAGTGGTGATGTAGCTCATACAGAACGGGCGGACAAAGCCGCGTGCCTGGGAGTCGGAGAGTGTGAAGTGGTGAACCTGAAATATGTACACAGGTTAGTTATTGGAATTTATCTCAATTTGTTTTACAATCCACTGCTATCCATTTACTACAAATCCTTTCAATACAAATATTGTATGTGCTAGGTATATCCCTACTTTATTCTCAAAACATCGTCGCCTTAGTGCAAGAAGGTTGTAACTGCATCAGGGTCAGCAGGGTGAAAGGTATGTCTATGAAGCACCTCACGGAGGTACTTGCCCCATGTTGCAGTTAGCACCTTCTTGCACAAAGTTGACGACATTACATTCGATTACAGAATGTAACAGTACATGAATTTGGTTGGATGATGCAAATGCAGTTATCTTCTTCATGGCCCTTCCATTTTAATGATTAATAGCGTCTTGGTTTAGAATCCACTGGAGTCTGGATATCTGATGTCGCAGTCATCAGCAACATTCAGACTTTCGTAATCCTTAATACTATTAAGACTCAAAAACAATCAATTAGTTCAACGCCTGGAACAATACTTAACGTCTTTGATAAAGCTTACAGATACATGTATATCAATCAAACTTACATATGCATAGATGCCATCTCGTGATTCGGAGATTATAATCTGTGTATCATCTACCATCGTAAAAGTCTCACTGCAAATACATTTATACATTTCTTCAACAAAAGAAAAAATGGATGACCTGGCTAATTTCTAATTATAGATATATTGGGGTAGCTTAAATCTTCTTTGCTATGTTCCATTACATCATTTATCTCGATGTTTCAAAAATATTAAGTACAGTTAAAAAATATTAGCAGTATTATTTAAAAAGTATAAAAGTATCGTGCATTTTCTTATCGTCATAATTGTTGTTAAACTTTTACAAACCTGGCCATAGTCTGAAAATCCACACTCATAATCCGGACGGAAAATTCATTCAGATCAAAGCCGGAATCAGCTCCCTTTGGAATGGTAATCTAAATAGAGATACAACAACTATGTAATTGTAAAATGTAGGCCTACTTCTGCACCAATCGACTATTCAGCGAATGAAAGAAATATAGCTATAGTTAGCAGAGTGGTAAATTTATAATGAACTATCTGATTTGAAAAAAGAAGAAGAAAAATACAATAGTTTTACTTTATGTCACATGCTACTGTGGACTGACCAATTATATGTACTAAATCTATTTACCAATGGTTTTGGACCCTCTTGTTCAGAGAATTCTGCTATAAGTATGAAGTCTTGTTGTGCGTTAGGCCCCGTGTGCTGCCATGGGTTGGGTGGGGTGTAGGGAGGTAGGTACTCGGGAGGGATGGGACCGGGCAGACCGGGGTCTCCACCATCCCCACCTGCTGTCCCCCCATCCATACAGTACCCTACAACATAGTACCGAAGACAATGTTAGCAAATTTTATCATTATAATGAACAGAATAACAGTGAAAAGACTATTGGCATAGAATATTTTAGCAAAAACTTCAAAGGAATATCCAGTATGTGGGCATCATGGGGGGGGGGCGGTAAATCCAATGTTGATTTTACATGTGTTTTTCAAGGATAGATTTTTTTTTTCTTTTTGTGATTATTGTTTATTCTGGATGTAAGAGAAAGGCACTTTAAGATCCTATTTGCATCGTTCTCCAGGCCGTGCTGAAATATTGTAAAGATAAGAATTTTACTTAGATGCTACTATATAGATTACTAGACTAGTACATGTAATACTTCAGTTATAAATATAAAGTAAAGAGATAGATCACAGTATATAAGGGTGTGTGCATACCTGCGACATAAGCGTCACCACCAAACATGGTACCAGGAACTATGTAGCGGTTGTTGTGACTAGAGTAGGTTGAGCCTCTCACTACTTGTAGGGTATGTTCTCTGCATCTGTAAAATTTGTAATACAAGACACTCAATCAAAACAAAACTAATCATATTCATCCTTTCCTATCTCAGAGTTGTTACAGAAGGGTTTCCAGTGGGTAGAGCACCACAATTCTTCTGCAAAATGTGGGGAAAAAAGTTACGGTAGAGGTTGAGTTTAGAGTCATAAGACCTCATTGCTGATAATTCTAGGGAATAGCAGTGACATTATTACGACCAGCGCGGTCCTTATTAGCCTTATCTACCTATTGATAAGAGTCCTCATAAAGAGTTATTTTAAATAGGAAATGTACTAGAAAAGGTGTTAAACCCCTTATCAGGAAAGATCTAAACATCCCACAGCAAAACGCATTATAAAATCTGAAAGATATTAAAACTTTGCAGCACATATGTGATGCACTATTTTCCAATCCCAATATAAGAAAATAAAACAACAAAAAGGTTATTTTTTGTAGTACATTGCTATATAATTTGACCCTTTGCCAGGTCCCTAGCAACCAGGGTTCTGCTGCTGAGAATACATTTAACGGCGACTGAAGATGGGTCTGATTCAATCTGTAGTCAGGGAAAGTATCGCCAATCTGATCGTGAACATGAAACATGTTTTATATTGTCCGACTCGAATGGACATACGGGCAGACATTCCTGATTTTGGCAGCCAGCTGACCAAGTCGGGCCCGTCTGAGGTTGTTTTCAAGCGGGTATCCCGTGGTATGATGTGACCTGGTTTTGTCTAATGGATGCCTAATGATTGGGTGCAAAAGACAACTTGTTGCAAGGTAAAAAAGGGACACAAAATAGCCTGAAAATTGGACGTTTATCATGCTGATACCACAAGTGTTAGATATTCCAAGAATATGGACTTTGAATAACACTCGTGTGCACATTACTTCATGGCAATGAATCATTATGCATGCTAAACCCATGCCCAAGCCAGGCCAGGATCCATCATCGGTACCCTGACAAGTGCTGTGTTTCTTGTTTACCTGGGTCGTGAGGAAAAACAAACAAAACAGAATAGAATATTATAGCAGTAAATCTATCCACCACTGCTTCAAAGCTACCTAGGCTTAGCCTTAGTGGAGGCCACCGCTCGATGCGCCATTCGACGTGAGGAGTACAGGGACAGAGTGTCTCTGTCTACCTAGGGCTAGGCTAGGCTATAAAGTATATAATAGAGGCTATAGAGTATAGTATAGGTTACACACAGCAACAGACGACAAGCGAGAGGTGTTCAGCAGAAATCAACTGCTTAAATTAATTTGACAGCTGTTGGGTGGTATGTGTCTCTCTAGACATGGAGAGAAAGCTAGTTAGAGCTTACCGTAATCTCCCGCGTATACGGCGCGTCTTATACACCAAACAAAATGCTGCTGAGTCTTATATGTGAGAGGGACATTGCCTTGAGTTTGGGGTGCGCCTTAAGGGGGGTATTTTTACTATAGAACAGTACTAAATTAACAAAAATCTGCCCTTAGAGGTGCGCCTTATACATGGACTTGCATTCTCTGAGTTGGGGGGTGCGCCTTATACGCGAGCTGCGCCTTATACGCGGGAGATTACGGTACTAGTATATCTTTCTGACAACGATGTAACGTACAGGGTAGATGCGGGTGAGTGTGCTGGCCAGTCACACTCACACACACTGACAGTCAGTGAGTGAGTCACAGACTCACTCAGACCGTAGACGTATATCCTCACGGGATCGCCGACTTCGCCTGTGCTTTCTCTGCTCCCCGAGCACTTAGCCTAGAGCAGAGCACCAGCGTAGATTTTCTCATGTGACGCGCACCGCAGCACCCCCACCAGCCGGGAGAGCAAGCGACGGCGCACCATAAACAAAACTGGAAACGCCCCAACAAACTCCCCAATATCTGTGTTTTATAAATTCTAAATCAAAATGAGTGTGTTCAAATGAAAATAAAACTTGTCAACCCATCCACATTGTTTGACTAGAACCTTAGCTCACAAAGACAAAGAGTAATGGCTGTGAAGCTTAACTAGATGGCTGTACATACCAGGCTGTCACCAGTATTGTTGCCGCGCGGACTGGAGAACGCCTTGGCGAGATCAGCGTTCCACACACACAGGCTCCTCTGACAGCCTAATCCTATGAATTATCTGAAAGAAGCCCGCTATTTTCTACTGTGGGATTGATTAAATTGGTTTAGGATTTCATCTGGTCCTGGTAAAGGTGGGTAAACTGGATCTAAATGGCTAAACTCAAGTAGTTGAAGGGACACCTTTCCTGGCCAGATTGCCCCAGTCTGCATGGCAAGAGAAAACCCAGACACCATGTAGCAAGTTTTTTTTCGTAAAAAATCTACTAATAATCATTGATTCGGCACACAATGATCTCGAATACATATCTGAATTCCTCATTTTCTCCACATTTGAATCACCTCTATCATTTTAATTAACACATCATATAATGCTGACATCAGCAATTTTACATTCCCACATTCACAATATTCATGCTGAATACTGCCTGCGGCGTCGCTTGCTCTCCCGGCCGGTGGGGGCGCTGCGGTGCGCGTCACATATTTCGCGCTGCTCGGGAGCAAGCTCTCCCTTGCTTGTATACCTCTATAGGGCGGCGAAGTCACGTCACGTGACTTGCGAAGGATCGGTGCGCTGGGGTTATTCCATTATCGCTCAGTGGCGTCCGTCAGCGCTGAGTGAATCAGGGGCTTTGTTGTCACTCAGAATAACACAATTTTACAATCTATTCCCAATACTATGCCAATAGAACCAAAGTTATGAAGTGATGTCACCCTGCCTCACCCACAGGGCCACCATTCCACCACCCTCAGTCTCACCCTGTCTCACCCACAGTCCCACCATTCCATATTGACAGTGGAATTAGTACCCACCTACCGCGGCCCTGCCATTTCCTACTATCCAGGTACGGCCTATTACGGGTAGTATAGTAATAGTGCTAGCCCCTATAAACTTGGCCTCAGGGCATGTTTTTTTTACAACAGGGGGTGGGGTGGTTAGGGAGTGATCATTTTTTAACAACAGGAGGGGGGGGGGCTGGTGGGTTTGAGGTGGGTCAGAATTTTTTCAACCCCTTGACCAGGGGGGGTGAGAATTTTTTCAATACCTCTGATAGGGGGGGTCAAAATAATTTCACCTGTTTTCAGTGTAAAAAACCCCGTGCATTACTATAGGCTAAAAGGGGACGTTCGCGTGTGATTTTTGTCCCTTATGGTGGGGGTTGAAAAAATTTTACCCTCAGGGGGGGTGGTGGGTTTTCGCACGGATGCGTGGAAATGCGTCGAATTTTTTTTCGCGCGTCCGCGCGCAAACCCACCAGCCCCCCCCTGTTGTTAAAAAATGATTACTCCCTTAGCTACTTTTGTATTTCTACTCTACTCCCGTTCCCCTCCCATACTAAGGAAGTGGTCATTTATTATCAACAGGGGGGGTGGTGGGTTTGAAGGGGGGGGCGTAAAAATTTCTGACCCCTCTCGAGGGGGGGCTAAATAAATTTTGACCCATCTTCAGGGGGGGCTAAAAAATTTACCCTCTTTTTAGCAAAAAAGCCCGCGCGCTACTATAGATCAAAGAGGGGGCGCGAAAACTCTCCGCGCCTCTGGCGCGGGGCGATCGCAAAATTTTTTTACGGCCGTCGAGGGGGGGGCGTAAAAAATTTCCACGCATCCACGCGAAAACCCACCACCCCCCCTGTTGATAAATAATGACCACTCCCTAAGTTGGGGATGGGGGGGTCCCTCTCCCCGAATTCACTCGATCCTCCCTGGCCCCAACCAATTTTAGGGAGTGATCATTATTTTTCATCAGGGGGGGTGGTAGGTTTGAGGGGGGGCGTAAAAATTTCAGACCCCTCAGAGGGGAGGGGGGGCTAAAACAGTTTTGACCCCTCCTGGGCTAGGGGGGGGATCTTTTTCAAAGAAACCTGCAAAAGTAAAAGGGCACATTCCCACACAATTTTCGGCCCTTCAATAGGGGGCAAAAAAATTTAAATTTAAATTTCCTTGCGTGTGCCTAATCCTAGGTCTACACTAATGTACACGGGCAAAATTGCCTACTGCAGCTTGTCACTGCTGGCAACCTTTCTATTAAATATGAGTTGGGCGGCGATCAACTAACTCCGGAACTAAGGGAGTGATCATTTTTTAACGGTGGGGGGGGCAGTGGGTTTGAGGGGGGGGGGCAGAATTTTTTCAATCCCTCAGATGGGGGGGTCAAAATAATTTCACCTGTTTTCGTTGGAAAAACCAGCACATTAGTATTCCGAGGTAGCAGGTTGTCCCATGGGCGCGGCCATTGCTGGAGCTTGTTACCAGCGAGTTCTACTGATAAGGGTCGATTTTTTTTCCACACGTCCGTGTGCAAACCCATAAGCCCCCTCTCCCCACGTGTTGTTAAAAAATGATCACTCCCTAACTGCAGTAGAACATGTTGACCAAATTTAAACCCTTGGCCCTCTCCGAAAGGGCCTAGGGTAGGCCTACCTTTTAAATAGGCCTAGAAATAAGTCAATAGAGTAAAAAATATGGTTTACCAGGTTAGGCGGGGATGGGCACCAGAAAAGGGGACAGAGCAAATTGGGTAAACTCCACCAGTCTATGCCTAACCCGAACATGGTCCAAACAGTCTTAGCCCAACCCAGACATAGGAGTCAATAAAGGCCATCCGAGCAGATGGAATGTTAAGGGCTTTGCCCAACCTGAAACTCTCGTGTTGTGTGTTGCTTATAGTTACTAAGCGAGCCTAAGAGCCATCCAAATCGATACACCGAACAAACCGTTACATATATATCTGACCCTTCCACCTAACCCATACATCCACCAAACCCTCCCCGCCTAACCTGGTAAACCATATTTTTTACTCTATTGACTTATTTCTAGGCCTATTTAAAAGGTAGGCCTACCCTAGGCCCTTTCGGAGAGGGCCAAGGGTTTAAATTTGGTCAACATGTTCTACTGCAGTTAGGGAGTGATCATTTTTTAACAACACATGGGGAGGGGGGGGCTTATGGGTTTGCACACTGACGTGCGGAAAAAAAAATCGAACCCCCTCTCAAGGATGGAAAATTTTTTTTACCCCCCCATAAGGGATGAAAATCGCGCAGGAATGTGCCTTTTTAACCTATACGGACTTAACAGGTTTATTTATTAGCCAATGAGAGAGTCTTATCAGTAGAACTCGCTGGTAACAAGCTCCAGCAATGGCCGCACCCATGGGACAACCTGCTACCTCGGAATAGTAATGTGCTGGGTTTTCCAACGAAAACAGGTGAAATTATTCTAATCTAAGGGATTGAAAAAATTCTGCCCCCCCTCCTCAAATCCACTGCCCCCCCACTGTTAAAAAATGATCACTCCCTTAGTTCCGAAGTTAGTTGATCGCCGCCCAACTCATATTAGAAAGGTCGCCAGCAGTGACAAGCTGCAGTAGGCAATTGCCCATGTACATTAGTGTAGACCTAGGATTAGGCACATGCAAGGAAATTTAAATTAAAATTTTTTTTGCCCCCCCCTTGAAGGGCCGAAAATTGTGTGGGAATGTGCCCTTTTACTTTTGCAGGTTTCTTTGAAAAAGATCCCCCCCCTAGCCCAGGAGGGGTCAAAACTGTTTTAGCCCCCCTCCCCTCTGAGGGGTCTGAGATTTTTACGCCCCCCTCAAACCTACCACCCCCCCTGATGAAAAATAATGATCACTCCCTAAAATTGGTTGGGGCCAGGGAGGATCGAGTGAATTCGGGGAGAGGGACCCCCCCATCCCCAACTTAGGGAGTGGTCATTATTTATCAACAGGGGGGTGGTGGGTTTTCGCGTGGATGCGTGGAAATTTTTTACGCCCCCCCCTCGACGGCCGTAAAAAAATTTTGCGATCGCCCCGCGCCAGAGGCGCGGAGAGTTTTCGCGCCCCCTCTTTGATCTATAGTAGCGCGCGGGCTTTTTTGCTAAAAAGAGGGTAAATTTTTTAGCCCCCCCCCTGAAGATGGGTCAAAATTTATTTAGCCCCCCCCTCGAGAGCGGTCAGAATTTTTTACGCCCCCCCCTTCAAACCCACCACCCCCCCTGTTGATAATAAATGACCACTTCCTTAGTATGGGAGGGGAACGGGAGTAGAGTAGAAATACAAAAGTAGCTAAGGGAGTGATCATTTTTTAACAACAGGGTAGGGGGCTGGTGGGTTTGTGCGCGGACGCGCGAAAAAAAATTCGACCCCCTCGAGAAAATTTTTTTCAACCCCCCCCATAAGGGACAAAAATCAGGCGCGAACGTCCCCTTTTAGCCTATAGTAATGCGCGGGGTTTTTTACACTGAAAACAGGTGAAATTATTTTGACCCCCCCCATCAGAGGTATTGAAAAAATTCTCACCCCCCCTGGTCAAGGGGTTGAAAAAATTCTGACCCCCCTCAAACCCACCAGCCCCCCCCCTGTTGTTAAAAAATGATCACTCCCTAACCACCCCACCCCCTGTTGTAAAAAAAAACATGCCCTGAGGCCAAGTTTATAGGGGCTAGCACTATTAATATACTACCCGTAATAGGCCGTACCTGGATAATAGGAAATGGCAGGGCCGCGGTAGGTGGGTACTAATTCCACTGTCAATATGGAATGGTGGGACTGTGGGTGAGACTGAGGGTGGTGGAATGGTGGGACTGTGGGTGAGGCAGGGTGATATCACTTCATAACTTTGGTTCTATTGGGGAGAGGGACCCTCATCAACGACATTGAAACTAGATGCTTGGCCGCCAAAGCACCTAAGCCAGATGATATATAACTGCTACTTGAAGTGTGGATAAAATATGAAGGTCCTACACCCCTTAGTTTCTGAGAAAATAGCTATTTTGTTGATGGTGCGCAACACCGCCATTCACTCAACATTGCAAATAGCGCTGGGCGAAAATGGAATAACCCCAGGCGTCTCGCGTGACTTCGCCTTCCTATAGCTCAGACTCAGTGAGTGACACGCCATGGCCCATGCCATGGTCAGTCAGTATCTGGGACGTTGGGACCAGACTGGATGGATTCTTTGCCTACTACCGCTGTACACATCGAATAACTATTATGAAAATTACTTATACACTTACTTCGTGACACTCTGATGATAAAGTCATCCAACGCAACTCCATTTATTTTACCAGAAGGCAGAAATTTTGAGCTCAGAAAATAGTCAACAACAGCTCCGCCTCCCCCCTGCGTCTACATGTACATGACGCCGCTCGTTGAGTTAATTCGGCGAAAAATATGGCTTTCTGAGCTTTAATATTATTGATTATACTAACTTGTAGTATGCCCAATATCACACACGTACTTTACGATCTAGAAATGATTTTGAACTTCTTGAGAAAAAATCGTTTCTAAAGTATCATCAACGACATCATGACAGAAGGGAAACTGTGCATAGTAAAAGTGAGTCAAACTGAACCCGTTTCCACGTTGTTGTTTCATCACTTGGCCACTATAATAAGGAGTAAGTTCGCGCCAAGCTTTTGCGCTTTTATTAGGAGGGGGAAACGCCCGGGGAACAACAGGGGAACGCCCTTGGTGGAGCAGACCAAGATGTTCATGTACGGTTTAAAAAATAAACTGGGATCAGCTAGTAGTCTATTAAAGGCGCTCTGAATCGAGGAACTACGTCCGCCGACGTTAGCACTGTGGCGGACGTAGCTGATTCAGAGCTCCTTTAAGGTATAACATTCAGGAAGGGGCTGAGGTCGATGGGGAGCAGAAATAAGGGAGTGTAGACTGTAGGTCTAGTCGGTAGTGTAGTCCGCTATATATAGCTATGCCTACATGAATCTTTTTTTTTTGTTCTGGAAATAGAAAGGTTGCTGAATACTTGATGAGGACAAAAGAAAAACACAACAAAAACCAGCACATTTCCTATCACAAAGTCAGTGACGAATGAGGATTTTATTCTACTTTATTTTATTTTTGCCTATCAAAGCAGATAATTAATTAGTACTTGATATACTATGCATCGCAGATCCGTCACGGATGGCAGTGTGTATAAAGAAAAACCGCATTATAATAGTAAAATTGTACAAAGCTATCATTGGCATTTCAAAAGTGTGAGAACGTCTATTATTGATAGCCAGCTGTATTCCCAAAACCATTCATCTCATTTGATACCAGACTTGACTACCTTTCTTCATTATTTAGTACATTTTCCTCAGAAAATTTCTTTTAAGCTAACTTAGGCCTAAATGACGAGGGCGGTGATGTGAAACAAGTTTTTTTTGAGTGGCCTAAGGGCTTTAAAGACCTACCATAATCTCCCGCGCAGAAGGCGCATCCCCAACTCAGGGAAGGCCTTTTCACGTAGAAGGCGCACCTACCCCTTCTGGATCGATTTCTGGAAAAACCCGCATACAAGGCGCCCCCCCCCAACTCACAGGGGGGCTGTTTCGCGTAGAAGGCGCCCCCCTCCCCACCCACCCCATTGTACACCGACCGGGCTGTCGCTGTGAGGGGTCTATGAGTTGATGCTGTCATCGGCGCATGGTGGGCCTTATCCCCGGCGAGCGCGTCGACACCTCCCGGGCGGGCGCGCTGCTTGCTATATGAGTTCTAGCTGTCATCGGCACACGGTCGGCTTGAACCCGCCGAGCTCCTGTACACCGACTGGGCTGCTGCGCTGCTCGCTATATGAGTCGATGCTGTCATCGGTACACGGTCGGCTTGAACCCGCCGAGCTCCTGTACACCGACTGGGCTGCTGCGCTGCTCGCTATATGAGTTCAAGCTGTCATCGGCACACGGTCGGCTTGAACCCACCGAGCGCCTACTGGTCTACCGTGCTGCTGGCTCTATGAGTTCAAGCTGTCATTGGCGCATGGTGGGCCTTATCCCCAGCGAGCGCGTCGACACCTCCCGGTCTGCCGCGGTGAGGCTAGGCTAGCGCTAGTAAATCTTTTCAGGTAGCCAGTCTGGCGAATTTGTATCAATTCTGGTTAGCCAGATACAAAATCAATTAGCCAAAAGAACCAATGGACAATGCAATAAAAGACACTTAATTTCCAAGTGATCAAAGGACATGTACACTTTCATCTTCTAGCTAAGATTTGAGGTGGAGTATATAAAAATGTAAAAGGACAGTTTTAATTCCCCTTCTTATATCTGTTGAAAAAAAGGTCTTAATCAGTGGACTATAGACCTATGCAGTAGTTTGGTTAAAGGGGTTGACAAAGGTGTTAGCTTTTCCCTCCACTATTCCATTTTTGTCCATGACTGTTTCTGAAAAGTAACAGGACCAGCTACTCATAGAAACATATAAAGGAGAAGCTCAATCTCCAGAGGCAGAGAGTAATTGTAATATGCTAGATTTGTAAAGTTGAATGCCTAAAACGCTATAACAAACAATATGGAAGATGTTGGGATTTCATAATTTCTTCTATTTTTTTTTTTTTTAAAAAGTCTGAAAATTTCAGATTCATTGCATATGAACAGAGACAGTGTGCTAATTTTTTGTCATGTTATGAGCTCTCCAACGGTATGCTACACTCCATATATCATATTCCCAGTTGGGACTTCTGGAAGGAGGATTAGCCAGTCTGGCTAATCAAATAAGAAGAGTGTTAGCCAGATTGTGATTAGATTCGCCACTGGCGATCTGGCGAATGGCTAGCGCGAGCCTAGTGAGGGCTCTATGAGTTCAAGCTGTCATCGGCACTAATCATATATCTCAGTCCATTAATAAGGGTATTGTGGCAAATAAAACTGAATTTTTAATTTTTTTTTTAATTGTCCTATTTTTGGGGTGTTTTCCTTGGCCACATCAATCAGTCTCCCAATTGAGATGTTGGAAAACCCCGCGTATAAGGCGCACCCCCAATTCAAGGCAATTACCCTCCCGCATATAAGACCCAGCAGCATTTTGTTTGGCGTATAAGACGCGCCTTCTACGGGAGAGATTACGGTAATAGAATTTGAGTGGGTAAAGAGCCAATATTGTATTCTTCACAATCAGTGGTGTATGTGGGGGGGGGGGGGGGGCGCAAAATACATTGTATTCTTACCGCTCTTGAGAGAGGAAAGATTTGCACTCATCAGTGCAAAATCTCACCACCCCTTGTTGATAGATAATGACGACTCCTTTAATGAGATGAATGACGATAATGCCTCTCTAGCCCTTTTATCTTTTTAAATGTGTCTCTTTTCTATCCTCCCCAGAGAGAGAACTAGAGAGGGGATGATGTCCTTTTGCCTGGGCAGAGGTACATATGGATTTATCTTTTTGTCTTTTAAATCTTTCCTGTCCCCACCTAAATGTGTCTGATGAAAACCCATATATGAGTGGGTATGGGCATTTGTGGTCATCTATGGAATTGTTGATTCCGGGCTGTTGTCATATGTAGGCACTTACCTATTTTACTAAACTTTATTCTTTGAATTTTATTTATTGAGCAGTGGAAAGAGCTAATAAAAAGAAGTGGATTTGTCTTTTAAATGAAGTCTTTATTTCAATTTAAAGGGGAATTATGACTGGTTAAAGATGCCAAATCGAACCTATAAGTCTGCCATAGGTAAGAGTTTAAAATAGGGTCCAAATTTGTGATCAAGCAAGTTGAATGGAGGAGAATGTAGTTAACTTCTATCACTATTTTTAATGATTTTCTGTTTTGAGAGGCTAGATTATGCCTAATATTATCAGGGATGAATGTCACAGAGCACGAAAATCCCTGAAATGGTTCAATATTCGCCCCAAAAACCTGGGTTTCTATATGAATGTATAGGGCCCTGGAACTTCAAAATCCCTGAAATCAGGGAATTCCCTGAAGACTTTCATCCCTGTATTATGGATATTGATGGATATTATCCCTGTATAATAATTCAAAATGGTTTATTTAGACTCAATTTTCCCCCCATTTTAGCGGTCAACGAGAATCGCGGCAGAATTGTGGGGACCTTTCCGAGAGTTTGAATAGTCATAATTTCCCTTTAAATGGACATAAAGACTTCATTCAAAAAGCAAATCCCCTTCTTTTTATCATACCTACCCATCGCAAAACAGATATAATACATAGGATATAGTATTGGAAAACAGGGAACTCCCTAACATTGGGAAGCTGGATTGAATCTCTGAGTGAACCACACATCACAATTTTGGGGCTGTCTGTCAAACATCCGGTGGCCCTTTAGAAAAAATAAATTTAAACATTTTCTAGACCATTTTTAACCAGAGAATGTGTGCAAACCATTCTTTTTTATGTGCTATGTCATCTTCATATCATAAAATGGTTTTACAATTTTGGTTCAACTCAAGTGTGGAGAATGATTTTCTTCTCTGTACCTGATCTTAAACAGGGTTCTCCCCACACTGCAATGACACCGGTGGGCCGCCGGCGTAATTTATACTACCGCCGGTGTCAAATAACCCCAGAATCGCCGCCGATGTCATTTAAGCTCTCCGTAGATGTTTAAATTTTGAAAATCCATCAATTAGAACCAAACTTATGCCCCTTTTAGCACTTTTCCTGGGTCAAAACATGTAATTTCTTGTGAAAAGGATGGAAAAATCCCCTAATATGAATATCTTAACCAACATATATCACTATAATGGGCATCAAATCCATAATTTTTTTATCGAAAGTTTGCATAATGACTTGCACATTGTCTCTCTCGGGGTTTATGGTGATTTTTGAATCTGCGGAGAACCCTGTTAAATTAAAAATATGCATCCAATAGATCTCTTCAAGCCCTTTAAAATGGTACCTTGGTTGTACTGATACTCCTATGAATAGCTTCAAAATCAATTAGGAAAGACAAGTGAGGTTACAGCTGTGGCTGATCACAACTTTCACACCTGCACTAGCAGACCTGCACACAGCAGATAGGTCAGTGCCTATCATATGTAGCTTTGTCATCATAAATAACACCTCAGTTGTCAAAACCGCCTTAAGCAGCCATCCAATACCGCAATACCTCGCGTATGTATAAAGCACAGCATATACAAAAGGATGAATGTTTGGTGTGCCTTATATGATTAGTCAGAGTTAGGGATGGACCTTAAGCCGACCAAAGATGGGCCCGACATGTTTGATATTCTCCATCTGATAGGTGACACTTTCCCTAACTATCGATCGAATTTTGCCTTTATAGCAGATGATTATTATAAATTAAATCATCTGATACACATGCCTGATAGGCCTCCCTCAAGTTGGGGGTATCCTTTATAATTATATGCAAGGTATTACGGTACCAATCATTACTGACTCATGCACCTCATAGCCATCTGGAGTCCATCAGTTTTCTGTGATCTGCAATCTATACATACCCCATGCACATCCGCCATCTGGTTAGGATTTCGGTAAACAGCATAACGAGTGCAGGGCTAACCACAAGGACATGGTGTGGTGCACAAGACCTTTTCGGATATTTTATCTACCGGGTTCTTTTAGTGGTTACATATAAGGGAGTGATCATTTTTTAACAACAGGGGGAGGGGGGTGGTGGGTTTGAGGGGTGGGGTCAGAATTTTTTCGACCCCTTGACCAGGGGGGTCAGAATTTTTTCAACCCCTTGACCAGGGGGGCTAAGGGCTTAAATGATTATGACTTAAAATTCATACAATTGTAAGATTGAAGCGGTATTAAAACAGTTGATAGATTAATATTATATTGGGGTAGTACACTATAAAACACAATTTTGTGATTATTTTACCTGTATCAGTAAACAAGAATAATGTGGCAAGGACCATGGATAGGAGTTGCCACGGATGACGTCATGGCGGCTGCATGAAGTCACTAGTGACATCATAGGCAAACCAAAAACATAATGGAGTTGCACTGTCGCTACGCTCCTGGCCGCTTACGCGGCTTGCAACTCCAAAAAAATACCAATATTTGTGATTAATTATTTAGATCATGTCACATCCTTTTTGTAGGTAGCATTTCATTTAAATTAGCCTGTTTCCACGTTGGTGTTCATCACTCATCACTTAGGTCATGATATTGTGTAGGGAACGTCTGTAGGTTTGGTTAGCGATGTTTCCATGGGTTACATGAATCCTGCAAGAAAAAAAAAAGCTACAAAGGTCATCTGATTGCATCCCATCAGGCACTACTGGGATGCATTTTGCCCAATGGTGGTGTAATGAGAGGCATTGGACAAGGCTGCTTCTTTGCTCTCTAATGATAAGTATTTCACATAGTATATCAGAACCTTTTTATTTGATATGAATACTATCAAAGTACACTTTCATGAAAATGGGGTACTGTTTCCCTTTAGATATGTAAATAACAGAAATATTAGTTTCGCAGAGTTTGTAATTTCTGCTAGGTAGGTAATGCCATCTGTGAGGCCCTTATTTGTGAGATAGGAGACTCTTGACGACTAGGAACCACCTATAGGCTATAAGGTCCCTTCCCTGCAAACTATCACTTGTCTACAAACAGATTATTTGTGATTTATAGGGATCATTATTGATCTAATTTGAGCTTAAGGGACGAATCATTTATTGCCAGGTGTGGGGGGGGGGCTTGTTAAATATAGGAGGGGGGGTCATTTTGAAAAAGAGCCCCTTGGTGGGGGGCCAAAACCCAACAGACTCTTCACCGGTTGCAAATCCCGGGTCTTATCTCGTGTATTCACGCAGCCTTCAGTCAGGTTCCCATCATTTTCCCCTATTTGTGATGTTTATTTTCAAGTCATCTAGCTCATTGATCATTCAGATCTCAGCAATCTCTGATATATATCTAGGGATGGGTGCCAGCAGCTACTGCTGAACGCTGCCTCTCTGTCACTATAGTAAATAGAGCAACTTCAAAACCTGAATTTTGTTACTTCTGTTCCATGGAAAAATACCATCTTTTGGTAAGTTATGTAAAAAGACCCATAGAATAGGAATACCATAGGCATTTTCTTGTGGGATGTGTAGTTTTTTTATAGATGAAGTTTTCAAATGACAATGTTTGCTCTGACCGGAGTGCCTCTGACCCTGACATCAGTTACTAAATTTGTTGTAATTCCTACAGTTATTTACCAAATAACATGCTTTTTGGAGCAATTTGAAACTTAAGATATCAAGCTTCCTGGCTAATGTGGGAAAACAGAGTTTTTGAAATTTTCAAATTGGAAAAAAATAATTCAGATTTTTAACCATTTTTTTGAAATTTCAAAGTATTTGTTCACCTTTTAGAACTACAACCAAAATGTCCGCAATTTTGTCTTCTACAAGAATCTAAAATCTATTCCTATTTATCTGTGTGCTGACAAGTGCTGGAAGTAAAAGAGTAACAGCATATTTTTGCTTAAAATTGCACAAAACTGAACTGTGTGATTTTACTCCACCACAGGGAATTTTGAGTTTCCATCAAAATATGATAGACTTCTCCATATCAAATCATAAAAAAAATTATACCCTCAGAATCACCAAACTGTTTTCTGTCCACTAATGTGACTGGCTTCTCTCTAACTTAAACTGTTATAAAATTATAAGCATTTACAAGAGATAATGTCAAAAATGCACCACTCAGTGAGTGTGGTCAGTGAGGCATTGATTGATTGATTGATTTGTGTTTTACAGCACTTTAGCGGCACTAAGTGGCTATCCCGTGCTTCACAGGTTGATAATTCAACAGAGGAATGTGTCAGTGCCCGCGCATATGTGCACCACACACATCCTGAGGGGATAGGAAAGAGGAGATATAGACCCTTTTAAGTGGGCTAGGGAAGCCCGGTCAGTGAGGCATGATTTGACCTAATTTTCCCTCACTGAGCTGATATTGACCAGGAAAAGGTGACAGAAAATACTCCTAACTTTTTTATATTCAAAAATGCATTGCTTCTCTTCTAGTTACTGTATTACATTTATTCAAAAATCATAATGTTCACAAAGATTTCTTCTTTCTAGGGTATAATTTTTCGATTGGATGATTAAAAATTTAATTTTGGGTGCCCATCCCTAATTAGGCACTGAAATACCTCCAGTGTGTGAGTCTGCTGCAGTAGAGTGAGTGAGTGATAGATGTTTAACGCCATTTCGACAGCTAAGGTCATATTCATGGCGAGAACTACATTACACAATTTCACAGAGGAGAATGTGTCAGTGCCCGCGCATATGTGCACCACACACATCCTGAGGGGACAGGAAAGAGGAGAAATAGACCCTTTTAAGTGGGCTAGGGAAGCCCATCTGCTGCAGTAGAGGTGTGAAACTGTGATAAAGCTGAAACTGGGTGGTGTTGAACTCTCCTTTCTTTGCAAGCTTATTCTGAAGCTATTTACTGGAGGATCTTTACAAACAAGGGCTCATTTTAACAGGCTTGGCTAGACCTTGAAAATGAATATTTCTTGTACAAGGTTGAATGCAGGGAATTTTGCCTTTGACCCCATTGAAGTTCAACCAAAAGTTTAGAACCATTTTATGATGAGAAGATCATTGAGCACCTAAAAATAAATGGCTCCCACCTGTTCTATGGATAAAAATCATCTAGAAAATGTCTAGCTTTTCTTTTTCTAAGGGGCTGCAGTATGTTTGACAGACCCTGCAAACTTTCTGGACGAGATTATCTCTGGACACTTGTCCCAATCTCCCCCATGTTGGGCACATACCTATCAATTAAAACCTTATTGTATGCATTTTATATGATGAGAAATTGATAGCTGTGATAAAAATAAGTGGTTTTGCTTTTTAAATGAAGTTTTTATGACAATTTAAATGGAAGTTATGATCATTCAAACATCCTGAGTCAAAGACGCTATTCTGCCGTGGTTCTGTCAGAGCGCGCAATTCAAGGGTAAGGATGACATAAAAAATTTGATTTTACATTGTTTGATTATGATAATATGTATCATTATTTACATTCTTGGGGGTATATCTTGCTTATCTAAAAAGAAAATTGACAAAAATAATCATTTTAGTGATCTAGTCTACCTTGGATTCATCTTGCTTGGTCACAAAATTGGATCCACTATATAAGACAAGGGTTATAACCCTCCACACCCTAGCACTACCTTGATTCAAATGACATGGTTGTCAAGTTCCCACCTCATGTTGGTAAGGGGGTCTCCATGGAAACAATTGTTGAGATCAACAAAATTGTGGGTCACATGACCTGAGAGCCTCGCTTTCAGGTTGACCAGACCTCTAGAGTGGATCACTCTCCAAGGTTTGGTCTGAAAAAACTCCAAGCAGTTGTTTGGGTTATATATCTGTTTCAGATATATTTGGGTGACTGAACAAGGTTTGGATCCCTTTAGATCTCATCAGGTGCTAACTTTTGGGGTAAACACAAGGTATATGACATTGTCATGTTTTACCAAATAAAAAGGATTTCTTTATTGGCTTCCTAATTTATAAGAAAATTAGGAAAATACTTTTTAAGGAGACCAGCACATAGAAACAATTTATTTAAAAAAGTTTTCAAATGAATGTGCTGTTCATGGAAGAAGCAGTCCCAGGGGTGGGGGCCCCTCCTTTACTAGGTCAGGGTCCCAGATTTGGAAGACATTGTATCAAGTCACTGACAGTTACTTTGTGTGCAATGTTGTCCATCGATTTATGCAATTTCATAGAATCACGGGGGGCTGGCCTGGTAAAAACAAAATTTTTCAACAAGGCTTAAAGGTCTGCCCCCCTTAAAAGGGGTTGGGTTCTAGGATTGCTTCACTGATCTAAAAGTTAGGTGCATCGATTAGATTCAGGCCATACGGTACTTGGGTTTTCAGTTTGAACATCCAGTTCCGTTCAATTTTATTTTGCAGTTTTTCTGCATAGTCAGAGTGTGGATTACGGTGTATGTAATCCACAATGTGGACTTCCACATCTTGTAGGCCTCTGTGGTCACCGGAGTTGAAGTGGGCCCCAATGTCAGTGCTTCTTCCCCTTGATGTTGCCAATGTGGGGATAAAACCGTTGCATGAGAGTTTGTTTGGTTTGTCCCACATACTGGATCTTGCAGCGTTTACAAGTGATGCAGTAGATCACATTACTGCAGCGACACGTTATGTGTGTCTTTGCCGTGAATGTTTGGCCAGTGGCCCCTGATTTTATCTGGCCACTGGTGTTTAAGAGAGGGCAAAGTTGGCATTTATTGTTGCCACAAACTTTGGACGGTTTGCCACTAAGGGCTGCCCTATGCTTTTCCTGAGTTTCAGGATGGTAGGAAATCTTGGCTCTCACTAAATTATTTCTTAATGAGGGTGGTTTCCGAAGACCTACAATGAGGCGGGTCTCATGTAGGTGTCTTGTCCGAGCTGATGTGAACAAAATATCCCAGTTGTTTTTCACAATATGTTGTAGATTGTTGAAGCTGGGATGGAAGGTAGTAACCAGAATGGAGACGTTTTCTCCATCTACCTTCCTGGGGCCCACTAAAAAAAAAAAAAAAAAAAAAAAAAAAAAATTTGGATCCAAATTAAACTGTAATGGTTCGTCTCGTTAAGTTAGATTAAATCATAACGAAGAGAGAGAAAAGTTTCCGGGTAGGCAACCGAGCTTTTATTTTATAGCTTGCGTTACATACGATCACAGCCTCAGAGGACTACATGCTGCTAGGGCATTCGGTTACCCTTTCGGGTAACAACCTGGTTGAGCAGTGGGTAAACCACTACTGAGGAACCTAGGGCTAGGACCAGCCTTATATAGGGGAAAAGCCCGCGAAACTCAGACCGGCCATGTGACGTGTGGCGGACGAGTGGTAGGCCCCCTGGTGTAGTGGATACGAACCCAGAGGCAGGTGCTGCCACCTGCCATCCGGATTCCCCCACCACACCCGAAGGACCTAGGTCTGAGTCTCACGGGTGCGTGAACGTTAAAGTGTAAAATACCATACCCCTACAAAACTCTTAACTATGGCAGAATTCTGGGTCTGATTTGGTACCTTTGACCGGTCATAATTCCACTTTAAATTGACATAGACTTAATTTAAAAAGCAAATCCACTTCTTTTCTTAAGATCTATCCATTGCTCATTAGATAAGTTTAATGGGATAGAGTCTTGAAAAACTAGGTAAGTGCCTACCCTAATATATCTTCTAGAACTAGTCATCCTACAACCAAATATATGCAGATATGGATTGAGAAGTGTAAGGGTAATTTGTCAATGACAATAGAACTAAACATTACAAAGAGGGAAAACTGCTTGGAACTTGACTGAGTGCTGCGTTAATCCACGAAATAAGGCCGAGATTTGGGAACTGGAGTGGAGAAGAGTCTATAAGTCTATAAACCTTTACACTGGTGACTGGACTGGAGGTAGGTACATCAAACAATGCCTGCACCACTCCTCTGGGAGTGTCCATCATTTGTGACGCATTTTTTGTGACCCAACAAATTGCTGCACTGGAAATTAAACTGCACTGAAATTGGCATATTCTTACAGAACAAAGAATAAATGAACACAAATAAGAAGTTATCTTGGTATTTCATGGCTTATTTTACCTATATGAAAATTTTTCGGGAAATTGGTGCATTTCTAGACATTTTTGTAGATTTCTGAAGTCAATGACTGAAAAGGTCTTCTCAATCAAGTTGTCCAAAATGAAAAAGTAGAATGAAACTAAAAGAAAGTAATAGTATGTGTCATGGTGTTTCATATAAGGTCTAGTTTGTGCATGTGGACTGAATAGTACAGCTGGTGACTGCAAAAGAAATTCGAAAAATCACATTTTCCTGTGTGAAGGTGCACAATGGTGATTTGGCAGTTTTAAAACCATTACTGCCTGACCCATGTACATCATACAGGTGTGACACTTACAATACCTGCTAAGATAAACTTGTTTCACAGGCTCCCCGACTTTGGGAGCAATTAACTGATTTTTTACAATTTCCCGACCATGTGAACTTGCTACCACACAGGAAAAAATAATTTGATTGTGTCATCAAAATCTAGGTCATGAGCTAATGTTGGTCAAACATATAGGTTTGATTGATTGATTTGTGTTTTACAGCACTTTAGCGGCACTAAGTGGCTGTCCCGTGCTTCACAGGTTGATAATTTAACAGAGGAATGTGTCAGTGCCCGCGCATATGTGCACCACACACATCCTGAGGGGATAGGAAAGAGGAGATATAGACCCTTTTAAGTGGGCTAGGGAAGCCTGTCAAACATATAGGGTGGCCTGAAACTAGGTCAATAGGAAACCCATTAGATGTTAATGTTAGGGTCAAATACCAGTGGTTAGGTTATCAGAATGTCTACTTCTTCATATTTTACAGCGTCTGTTCCTAACTTCCTATATATTTGATCATATCAGAATCTAGGTCATGAACTAATGTAGGTCAGATATATAGGTCACAGGAAAATTAGGTCAAGGTAAAATTTCGTACAGGTAAACATCCGGGTCAGATAGCTTTTTATTTCACGCTGATATTGTGGTTCATTCCAATTGAATTGGCATTTTACTAACTTACCTCCCTTTCATTTCTTCATTTATTATGGCTAATTGGCCCATTATTGGGATCCAGAAGGTCACAATAAATTGCCTGAATACTTAGGACAAAAATGTCAGTTTTCTAGATACTAATTCTGCGATTCTGTGAGAAAAAATTGAGATATCAACATGACTCCAAAAGATTTGAAATCCTTGCACTCTCCTGCACAACTAAGACACAGGGGTTTAGCTCTAACTCATTATGATAATGAGTTAGAGCTAAACCCCTGTGTCTTAGATAATGATTATCTTAATTTTCATGTGATGTACTTGTCACCGCTGTCGACCCCTTTCTGGGGGTCTCCGTTACCGTGTAGCCGAGTTTTTGAGAAATATGAACCCATTTGCGCCATGCAATATGGCGCACTTCTCCTGGCTTTATTTCATCAATTTACTTGAAATTTCACCAATAGAAACCTTAAACAATTGCCTTCACGATAAGCTATACTTTTCTTTGGTTCCATAAGTTTAACCCGCCAAAAATCCAACTTAGAAATTTCTAACAGTGCTGCTCAGTGGAAACATTATCAAAACAAAGATGGCGACCAGTGAGATCGCCGCATGTATGTCGGCAGAATTGAATCTTGTGTAGATCATTAAATATATGGAATCCAAGTTTGAATTTTTAGAAATCGATAGAGATTGTTGGAAAGAATAATCCTCTAGCTTCTTGTGGCCATGGGTCTTCTCTAAATAAGGCCATGGGAAGTCAGGTTACAGTTTATCGTCCGAGCCATTTTGAAAATTGATGAGGCTTTTTTTCATTATTCATTATTCATTATATAGGTATAAGTGCATGGAAATGTATAGGTTGTATATGTCACCATGTTATTGACACTTCTTGCACTGTAAGCTTTAATTTGATACCAAATATGGCCACCCTTTGCTCATTCCTACCATGTCCAAATGCATTTTTGAGAAATTTTGCCATTTTTTTTAGATAATGAATAATAATAATAATAATAATAATAATATATTTTATTGACAGCAAAAAAAGAGGTCATTACTGACCTATGTGTCATAATAATGAAATTTTCTCATGCGGACCCTATAAATGCATGCGGGCGGTGGACGGTAAACTGTAACCCAAGTTCCTTTGGCCTAAGCAAACTAGGCACATGTAAACAATGCATTTGTCACTTCTGTTTTTCACGCATTGGCATGGAGGAGGGCCTCAACCTCTGGGCATGCCAAGCAGCCCAACTCATAACATGATGATAGGATTTGGGCAGCGATCAACTAGTGATGTACCGATGTACCTACTCATACTGGAGGGGGGGGGGGTCAAAACTAAACATAGGCAATTCAAATACCCATCATGACGCGAGTGAAGAAACAGGAAGCTCAAACTGATCAGAGTTCATCTTTACATTTATGTCAGGGTGTTTGCGTGGAAAATCAATCGATATTTCATCAATAAGATTGAAATTAAACTCTTATTTACCTACCACCAATGCGAAATGCTGACGGCTGCCATCTTGGATGTTTACGTCTCAAAAAGGTTGCGCATGCGCGATGGGTCTATGACGTCATCGTGCGGATTTGGCGCTGGTTATTTAACCAAAGAGCTATAAGTTATAACGAATTTACATGTCTATGGGGTTCAATGGAGGGGAGGCTAGTGCATTGTCAATGGGGCATCGATATTCACCATGACATAAAATTCATTTACCAAGCCTTGTGAAGTTGTGTCCAAGGATATATATTGCTATCTTAGTCTGTTGCAAGTATTTTGTGAAATAACGAAGTTCTCAGTCTTGTATGACAGTTCATAGAGGATGGAATGTCGTAATTTACTTATTAGGAGAATATTATCTATGATGATTGGTAAATGCATCTTATTAATTACTTGGTATGTTGTTTTCATCTTAGACGACTTTACAAAAGTCTTCTGACACTTAAAATGTCAATATCTTGCGACATCTCTAGCCAGTCGCCCTGAGTAAAGTGTGTAGTCGGCATATTGTTTTCATATTTGTCAGACGCGATTTTTCCATCGTAGATCGCCTGTAGCCTCCAAATGTCCGAAAAATCCATAATAGAGGCATACCCATTACATTGGCTAGTATGGCACAACAAGTATGACGAACTAAAACAAGTACTGGCTTCAGGAGAGGTGGGTAATATTTGCTTACAAACCAAAGACGTGTTCAGATCCCTCGTAGTCGTACTGTCGTACTCGTAGTTGTAGATTTACCAGCGCCTTCGGCGCTGGGATTATGGATGCACCATGATTTATACTATAAACCAGCGCCTACGGCGCTGTGATTATAGTTTTCCGCCGCTCGGTCAACGTACCGGGCTCGTGCCCATCTCAGTCTTAACAGAGAGACTCGCCGAAACCTGCGGCAAAGTTTTCCGCCGATCGGTCAGCGTACCGATCGGGAAAACTTATTATTTCTTTCCTCTTAAATAGATGGCAAATTCAGATAGAAATACATGCAGGGTCGAGAGAAAAGAAGAATGGGTGGATTGAAAGTGAATAATTATAGAGATTTCTTGATAAAAGCAGTCACGTCAGTGCGTGAAAACAGCAGACGAACAGACAGACTCTAGGTCCACTGCCGTCGGAGGCGGGGGAGGTTTCATAGATAAGGAGGGTAATTATAGGATAAAAACGAAGTAATGGCTATTTTCTAAAAGAAAGGGGTTGGGGTGGATTAGTCACTGGGCGCGACTCAGTTAAGGACTGAGTCGCTGGGACTGGCATACCTAAAACTTTCAGGTGCTCTAGAAACGGCACGTTTCTAAGAATAACATTTGACAGAAATAAATCCCCAACAATCAGCTTATGGTATTGACAAGAGTACCACCTTAGTTTTGCTGTCTCTGAGTGGGAAGAGCGTCTTTTGTTGGAAACTTTTAGATCGCACCCTTTTCCAAGATTTGGCATGTGCCATGTGGGTTGCACAGGTAGCTATCAGCAGGTGCATTTTCTGCCAGACAGGAAGTCAATCTCCACTCTCCAAGCAGATTCTCATGAATAACATTATTTCATGAATAACATCCAACATGGCCGACCTTGGCAGCTAAACTTGCTATGAAGGCTAACAGATTTGCGAGAACCAAATAATCTGGGCCCCTGTATTAAAGGTTTCTCACAAAATGTCTTAGGAAGCCATCTTTAAGAGGAAATCGACATAAAAAAATTATGTCCTACAATTCCAGCCACCTGACAAATGAGCCCTATGCAGGAAGCCTGACTCTCCCGTCAGGTAAGAGTCAGCGCCCGCCGGACAAGGGTGGATGGGAAAAGGCACTTCTACACTCTGTTATGCTTCGCCCACCTTACATCAGACACCCTCTACCCACCCTGCGACTCAATCCTACACCCTCCGCCCACCCTGAGTTTCACTCTTACACCCGGTCTTACACCCTTTGTGGACACTGCTTTTGACATCCGAACCCACCCTTCCTTAGCTGTACCTCATGTGAACCCACCCTGCCTAAGGGAGTGGTCATTATTTATTTAGGGGGTGGGGGGGGGGTTGAGGGGCCGTAAAAATATATTTTATTGACAGCAAAAAGAGGTCATTACTGACCTACCAGTATGTGTCATCATCACTGACAGTGTCAGTCTCACATTTTCATAATTTTGAGTGGCACTACCAAATCAATCATCACTGACAGTGTCAGTCTCACATTTTGAGTAACAATCTCAAATTAATTGTCACTGACAGTGTCAGTCTCACATTTTGACAGTGTCAGACTCACATTTTGAGTGGCACCAACAAATCAATTGCCACTGACAGTGTCAGCCTCACATTTTGAGTGGCATACTGTAGCTGAGAAGGCTGAAAAAACATCAACAAACTCGGGGGAAAAATGTCAACAAACTTGGCAGAAAAATGTCAACAAACTCGTCATGATGCAGCAATTGAGACATCTAATCAAAATTCTGTTTTTCTGTCCCCTGTATGAGATTTTTTGCCATAAAATGTTTTTCGGCCATGTTTTTTCCCACAATATATGATGGGAAACCATAACCTGATTCCGAGCTTGGTTGGTTCTAGCGGCAGACACAATCTTCAATGGCACTGTCAAACTGTCAAAAAACGTCAAGAAAGTCGGCTGGGAAAAAGGTCAACAAAGTCGGCCGAAAAAACGTCAACAAAGTCGGCAGAAAAATGTAAACAAACTCTTTTTGATGCACCAATGATGTAACCAAAACGTCAGTTTGAGATATCTGATCAAAATTCTGAAGTGACAGAATGATTTTAAATGATTTTTTTACCCCATAGAACTATTTATTTGACATTTTTTTTACCATTTTTTTTTTTAAATGTGTGTAGGCCATGTTTCTTGCCACAACATGTGATGGGAAACTATGTCCTGATTCTAAACATGGTCAATTCTAAGCTACAGCCCAATCTTCACAAAGCTCTCTGCCCATATGTGACTTGGGGCCAGCATACAGCCTTATGGTGCAACACCAAGCTTGTGACGTCACCCCCGCACCATTACTTTAAAAGTATTTGTAATCAGTAATCTCACACACACAGTACTAGTCTAGGCTAGCACTAAACTACTAAGCCTAAGGTAGTGAAGTCAGCCAAAAATCTGGACTTCAACCAAATTTGACAAGTCATACAGCATATGAAAGGGATTAAAATTTGCAATTCATAGCTTTTTAAATCAAGTTGATATGCATATTAGAAAAATTGAAGTGATTCTACACCAATTTATATATTGGAAATATAAAAAATATTCTGCCATTCTTCTGCCCCACACTCTCAGCAAAATATGTAGATAAGACCGACCATTAAACATGCACTGTGCGTGGGGTATTTGGGCATCATTGCACATAAATACTAATATCTTCTGACTGGAGAGACTGATCTACTAACCAAAGACACCTCCTTAAAGCTAAATAATAGCAGATTAACATAACCAAATTGTATCTATTTATGAGAGGGATGAGTATTTAAAATATCAAGCTGAATTCAGAGATTTGAATAATTTGTTAATGAATATTTTGGTAATATGCATCCAGCAATTTCAAAATCGCAGAAAATCGCAGCACTATTGCTGTATAAACTGATTATATTCTGAATAAAAAGATGTTGAAGAATAACCCTGTTGGTTCTGTTACCTTCAGTAACAAATATTTATTTAGGAAAATAGGTCCAAAGTTGAATAAGTTTGTAAGTCTGCCCTGCTCTTAATAATCATTCGATATCATTGTAAAATGTAGGTATATATGTTGGTCACACAATAGTAGATTATGTCTAGCTATGTTTAGAAAAGACAATACCTATATATTTCTGCAATAAGTGCAGGGCTGTTTAGGTAACTCATACAGGTCAGCTGACAGGATTAACAAACTTGACCATCTATATGCTGTTCTATTCAACAGAAAATCTTATGAGAGAAGTGAAAATCTTTATCAGTGAGATGGAGGTACATTTGGCTTTTATTTTGATACTAATTTGAAGTAAATCTGTCCAGTGAAACCTTCAGAATCAATGTTTTACCAGCACCTATTTACCACTGTGACAGATGTGCCGAGTGGGCAGGCAGATTTGGCTGACTTCGCTACCTAAGGCTTAGCCAGTGGGCGTGACAGAGGTGCTCATCACATTGAAGTGACTCACCAGTGACTGGGTTTGAAGCCTGACGCATGCCATACAGAAATCTATGGCAGTCATATCAGTGAAACCCTAGACCTGCCAACCGGTCCCTAGGCATATGATGTTAGGGACCGCCCTACTAGATTTTTAGTTAAAACCATGATAATATCCATCTCTTCTTATAGAATTTGAAAAACGACAACCCTAGTGATACTAACTGTCCCTACGCCATAGAATTAGTGCGAATGGTCCAGGGAGTAGAAAGAATGCGTATGTAGAGCGAATAGGTTTTAGAGCGAATTGACCATTTCCCATATGATGTTAGGGACTGGCTCCTCTCCATTATAGTTTTCAGCTAATGGTTCTGCCTCCTGCCACGAGGTCAGTCCCGCTTCCGGTGAGGCTTCCTGTTTACTTCTATATGTAAGGTCAGAGGGTAAACCTGCGTTTGCTGGTTCCCCCAATTTTCTACCTGTACATTGGCACCCCAGGTGGACAAAGGAGACTTGTGACAAGAGCTGGTTACTGAGGTACCCCTCTTTGATCCTAGGCCCTTCACGGGTGGCAAAGGAGAGTTGGGACTAGAGCCTTCACTCCCTCTTACTACTACTATGCTTAGGATTGCCTCTGCTTGGCGACAGTCTCTCACACTCTTCAATCCTTGGTGAAACCGTGCCTCCTGCTGCAACCGGAAGTTGCAAGCAGTTTGTTTACAAGGGTCTCACCGATATATTTAGAGATAAAGCTGGGTTCTGTAGAAGCTATTGAAATTAGATCTTGTTGTCCTCTAGCAATTTACAAAATATGGAAGTGAAATTTAACATACCGTAAATCCCCGGTCATAAGCCGGTTTTTTTTTCTATTTTGGGCCCAAACCAGCTTCTATTTTTTTCCCAAACTCCCCCCCCCCCCGGCTTATGACCGGGTTTTTTTTACTATAGATTAAAGAGAAAATGGTAAAAATTTGACCCAAAAACCGGCTTTTATTTTTTTCCTGAACTCACCCCCCGGCTTATGACCGGGGCCGGCTTGTGACCGGGAATTTACGGTATTTATTGAGATATAACCATTAACCATTTAAAGCCCCAAACTTTCAGCGAATCTAAAGGAGGGTTGGATGTATGTATATCTAAATTTTTAGAAGGATTGATTAAGGATTGAATGCATGAGAATGCGTGGAAAGTGCTCCCGCAGGACTGAAACATTTGCCAATATAAGTATTCCACACCGTCCAGAGCTCCCTGAGCGGCAGACGGTGTGGAAACCCCCACACTAGGCATATGATGTTAGGGACCGGCTCCTCTCCAATATTAGGCTGTTTACCTCTGCCGCGCACGGGAGGCGACAATGGCTATGCCGACGGTCGCGTAACTTTTGCTCGCGGTAAAACACAAATTACGGCATGAAGAATTGGTCAAATGAAAATACAGTAAAATCTCTTTACTACAAATCCTGTTATAACGAAATTTCGGTTATAACAAACAAAATGCTTGATACCAAATCATCACCATACATTTCTATTGTAAAATAATCCCTATATACTGAAGTTTTGGCACCAGAATTTGGATATAACGAAGTAATTTTGTCATAAATACACCTCAAAGTGTACAGAATACACAAGCTATATGCAATGGGGAGATCTGAGAGGTGTGAGTGGCTTTGATAGGGCTTCTTCAGCCGCCCTTCTTCTCACCTGTGTGGGTGGGGGAGATCTGAGAGGTGTGAAGGGGGTGTGAGAGGGCCTCTTCAGCCACCTCCCTTCTCACCTGGGTGGGTGGGGGAAGATCTGAGAGGTGTGAGGGGTTGTGTTAGGATATCTATAGCCACCCCTCTTCTCACCTGGCCAGCCATAGATGTCAAAGTAGGGTTGGAATAACTTTTAACCTCTATATTCCTTTGTTTGGTTACTACGAAATTCGTTTACAACGATTTTTTTTGCTTGTCCCAAGCAATTTGTTGTAACGGAATTTTACTGTATAAACATACCAGTCTTCATCTTTACGACCATACCTTTCATTTAATCCTGGTTAGAATGTTCTGTGACCATTATTAAAGTGTCCAGGATCTTGGAAAGTGGAGGTAGTAGTAGTTTTTTGGGGGTTTTCCAAACCAGTGAAAATGGCACACGCATGGGGCTGCAGGGCACTGCCAGGAACCAGATACAACACATGTTGCCTTAGTTACAGTGATGTTGGTAACAATGCTGGGTACTTAGTTACAGTGAAATCAGTTCAGACATAGCATCAACTACTTTCTGCTTGTCTAACTGATGCGGTGTGGTTATAGGTTCAGTTTCTATGGTGTGTTGAAGTTGACCATAGTAATTTGGAGTAAACTTTTTAAACAACTTGACACTGTTAAGGGGAGACTTATAGTCCATTGAAGTGTTTTGAAATGTAGATTATTCATGTCATATTTGAATGGTTTCTGTACTCCAATTTTTAGTACTGCCCATTTGGTGCTGAAGTCGGGAGGACTGGTAGTTTTTGTGACTCACACTTCCAAGGCTATCCCTATGGGAATGCTCCAGATGTGAAAAATGCTCCGTTTACACTGCAGCTGGGCTGATGAAAATCACTTTTTTTCAGCATTTAATTTCAATTCCCACTCAAGTGTATCTGATTCTGATAATTATGAAGTATTGTACTTTACATTGGTTCCAAATTCAAAAAGGTAATGTATTTTTTTCAAGGGCCCGTCGGGCTTCGAAAAATGGTACACGCTCAAAATCTGGGCTATTTTTTCAAGGCAAGTGGATTTGAAAAGGTTCTTTCAGCTTTTTACACTCAGTTAGGGAGTGGTCATTATTTTTCAACAGGGGGGGGTGGTGGATTTGAGGGGGGGCGTAAAAAATTCAGACCCCTCCCGAGGTGGGGGCTAAAAAATTTGGACCCCTCTTGAGGGGGGGGCTAAAAAAATTTACCCTCTTTTTAACAAAAAAATCCCGCTCGCTACTATAAAACAAAGAGGGGTGCAAAATTTGGTTGAAATAACGACAATTTCTCCACGCCTGTGGCGCGGGGGGCACAAAAAATTTTGACCTGCCAAGGGGGGGCGCACAAAATTTTGACTTGCCGAAGGGGGGGCATAAAAAATTTTCGCGCGTCTGCGCGAAAACCCACCCCCCCCCTTTTGATAAATAATGACCACTCCCCTTGGCAATCTTTTAGGGGGTGATCAGTTTTTAACATTGGGGAGGGGTTTGAGGGGGGTTCAAGATTTTTTAAGACCTTGACTGGGGGGGGGGTGGGTCAATAAAGCCAAACTTCAGTAGTACCCTGAAGTCGTTCCCCGGCTGGTAACAAGCTCAGACTAGGGTGTGTGGGCGAACTCGGTTTTACTCTATGATGACATGTTGAATCAGATATTTACTGAATATTTCAAGTGTTTACAGTTAACTTTAATTGAATTCAAAGCCTGTCCTCTTTTTCTTTTCTTCTTGGCTTCCTACCTCTTTGGACATCTTTGTAACCTCTAATATCATTGCTTCTAGGCATCCTGTTCTCTTTCTGCCCACATCTCTTCCATGAAGTGTGACACAGTTCACTAATTTTCTCAAGTTGAATCTGTAGCTTCAATGCGTCAAATTTAGGGACTGATTTTTTTTTTCATCAACAGGGGCTGGGGGTTGGTAGATTCTCAAACAAACTACCATATTAATTCTAATAAGCACACCCTCTCAAGATGTTATGGGGTAAAACAAAGATTTTAGACCTTTTCTGGTGCACTTCTTAGAATTGATATTTCTTATAAGGTTTTGAGCATCTAACAATTAATTTTCCGCACTTGTGCACTTATCAGAATGAATACCGTATATCCCCGATTAGAAGCCTGGGTTTATACTGATTACAAATGGGAAATTGACCAGGCTTATAAACGGGGCAGGCTTATATTTGAGGCAGGCTTATAATTAATATACTCGAAAAATCACTATGGAATACTACAGTAAGATTCCGTTATTACAAACTACTAGGGACCAGCTGAAAAATTCGTTATAAACGAATTTCGTTGTATCCAAACAAATTAATTTAGGGCTTTTTTCTTACATGTGACAGTCTTCTGGAGATGTCCTAAAACTGGGCCTATATAATAACATCTATGAACCCTCCATACTGAGGCACAGGTGAACAGAGACAGGTAGAGATGTCCTATAACAGGGCCCAACACCTCTGAACCCCTTATACTGCCACACAGGTGACATGGGGGTGGGTACAGATGTCCTAAAATAGGGCCCAACACCTCTTTGAACCCCTCATACTGCCGCACAGGTGATATGGGGGTGGATAGAGATCTCCTTTAACAGGGCCCAACACCTCTTTGAACCCCTCATACTGCCATACAGGTGATATGGGGGTGGGTAAAGATGTGTCAAAACCACTCTTTGCTATAAAGGGATTTATTTACTAAAGAAATGTATGGGGTTGAATTGGGAAAATGCAATCTGTTTGTTATAAACGAAAATTCGTTGTAACAGGATTCGTTGTAGGGGAATTTCACTATATATAGAATTGTCCACCATTTCTACATATATCTCGGAATAAGCCTCACATTATGATTATAAATATCAACTCTATGTCTTTTAAACGTAGAAATAAAGCAATAGATAGAATATTAGCTTTAAAAACTGAAAGAATTATGAAAATAGTCCTGATAGAAGTGAAATTATACACCTCTATGTGATTCCTAAGATGTTCGCTTGCACTGACCAGGCTTATATTCGGGCCCCATCTTTTATAACACTCATTAGACCTTTTGACCAGGCTTATAAACGGGGCAGGCTTATATTTGGGCCCTGGCATATATTCGAGGATATACGGTACTGTATTTCTTAACCCCCAATAGTTAGTATCCCACTGCTATCTCAAAAATTGCATGAAATCTCACAATTTTCTCATGAGTCATTTTATGAGATGTGGTCGTTCCATACCTCAAGCCATTCATTTCTTACCCTATTTACTTAGATATAGTGAGGTTCTAAACATGATAGAGAAGTAACAAATGTTTAGGCTGATAAATTCATCGGTAGTCCACAAAGGAATAGTCCCTCTTCCATATGAACAGTAGGCATACCGGATTCGTAAAAGGCGACAAACTCAGGGTTCCTTGTGACAAGAGGTGAGCATTTCGGCAGGCAGTGTCCATATGTTTGGGCCCAGGCCTACATGCTTGTCTTTTTTCATGGGTTTCCTCCTCAGTGAACCATATCTGAGTGATGAAAGGCTGTGGTTTGTCTGGCCCTGCCTATGGGACCATGCAAATAAAAGAACCCTTTTATCCTTCGAGAAGAGTAGGGATGAAACCCCGGTAGCAGTTTTCCCCCTCACCCCTCCTCAAAGATAAGGTCATTCATCTCATAGATTCAGTCATCCACAGATGCCTTCACTGCTGTGATGGACAAGCAATATATAAATACCTGTCCACACTGAGAGAAAAAAAAGGACTTCATGTCCGTAGACTAATGAGGCAGTCCCATGAGGTGTAAGAGCCTTCGGATGTTAAACAAATCAATCAATCAAAGCTTGATCAAAAATTTTGATTGAATGTTTTGACACCCATTTTGTCACCTCAGTGCAACAGGGTTGTAACTGACATTTTGGCAATATTGACTTTTCTCCTGTTTTAATATTTATGAATCTTTATATATCTACTAGTGACTTCGCCACTAGGGGTGGGGGTAGCCAAACACGCTGAAAGACATGTTGGGATTTATCAAAGAGTTCTTTTGCCTCCTCCCAAACCAACCCCCGCCCCCCCAACCTACCCTTCCCCCTGGACCTTCCCTGACCTGACCAGGATTCCAGACAGTGCGGGAATAGGCTACCCTGCGTCCCCTAAAACGTGACGTCATGTGACCGTGTCTGTAACATTCCCTAGTTACATGGCGTTGCTCAGTGACGGTCACTGTCACTGATGTCCACTATCCCATTAAAGCTGGTATAAAAGCTAATATAGTGTTCTCTGATATGTATTTCAGAGGATTATATACCGATTCCCAAGTCATAGGGTGCCACTTATTATGGAACGGTATGGCTCATTATGTGCACATCATTGGACTTTAGTTTCAGCTGGTCTATGCTCTTTGGTGGGAAGGGAAACCACTTGGTTGATTAGTTCTGGTCACAGCCTCATGGTGGCAGCACTGAGTGGTGTCTACTCTGATGTCAGGCATCCAAATTGAATTCACCACCATTATAGAATACTCTGCTTTATGGCTTCAGATGGAGCCACTGTGCTGGTACAATCAAGACTGCTTATTGACATGAATAAGATGCTGGAAGCATTTTATTTATACACACATATATGCTTGAATTTGACATGGTTAGAATGCACTGAAAAGACTGAGATTTTGGTAGGACACTTTCACAAGTGGGGTGATGATAGATATGCAGAAATTGGAAAATCTATACTTTTCAGATCTTGTCCCAGCTTTAAATGGTCTCGGAGGATTTTCTCTGGAACTACTCATCAGATATTGGTTCAGGGTTGTAGAGTTAGGTTTTACCTTTCATTTCATACCAATTTGAAGTAATTCTGTCCAGTAGAACCCTCAGAATCAATATTTTACCAATTTATCATAGTGACAGATACGGGGAGCATGCAGCCTGATTCAGCTGACTTCGCTACCTAGTGATACTGGCCCTACGCCATAGAACTAGTGCGAATGGTCCAGGGAGTGGAGCAAATGTGTATGTAGAGCGAATAGGTTTGAGAGCGAATCGACCATTTCCCGACCAGAGGTCTGAGGCAGAGTAGAGGCACGCCCATTCAACTTACCAGTAGTAAATTTACAGCCAATAAGAGATTACAGTGGCCTGAGTCGGTAAATTATTACCTACACTGGAGGTCTGTACAGTGTGGGTGTTCCGTACCTCCATGATACCCACAGAAATAATCTCAATCTTTGATCTTGGCACTGGTTTGTGGTTATGTATTTCACCTATTAAATATTTTTATTGCTCCTTAATTATCCTCTTTGTCCTGATGCTGGTAATATCTGTTTAGCACCAGAGTGAGTCATACAAAAGTAGAGGGAATGATCTCGACTAGAGCAAATGTCTATATTGCGTGATTAGTCTTTTGGGCAAATTAACCATTTCCTTTTCAGGGTTTATCCATTACCGTAAATTCCCTCGTACAAACTGTGGCTTGTACGGGAACCTAACCATGGAGAGTGGAGGGAGGGGTGGGGGGTAGGGGTCAGAGCTGACATGAACACAATATTTTCCAAACTGTTCAAGCGTCACGGGGGGGGGGGGGGCATAGGACGCCTTAGGCTTAGCTTTTTGAGTATTGAAGATCCATTCATAAGAAAAAAATGTTAGACAGTATACCATTTTTAAGTTTTTTTGAATTTTTCACCAACTCAAGGTGCGGCTTATACAAGGAAAATTATGGTACACATAATCTACACTAATCCTTTGATATGTAATTCAGCGGGCTTCCCTAGCCCACTTAAAAGGGTCTATATCTCCTCTTTCCTATCCCCTCAGGATGTGTGTGGTGCACACAATATGTAATTCAGCAAGGGTGACAAAAGTATATGTAATGTCACCGAGAGGATATGCATTGCACAAGCACTAACCAACTGCTATTAAGACTAAAGTTTTGTACCACCATGGGAAAAAAATGTAAGAAAGAAAACTTAGCAGAAGTAAAGGGTAATTCCACTTGCTAATTGATAGTACATGTAATCAGCATCGCGCTGTCTTTTGCTTTTTGTTGTTGTTTTCTAAGAGAAAAAAAATTAAATGTGTCAGAGTAGCAGAACCAGCTGATATATAGATAGCATCTAAGACTAAGATCCACATCATGGCATACACTATTGATTTATGAATACCTAGGTCATAGGTACCGTAATCTCCCGCGTACAAGGCGCAGCCCGCATACAAGGCGCACTCCCAACTCAGAGAGGGCAGATCCGCGTACAAGGCGCACCCAATGCTCCTGAATAGATATTTTCAAAACCCCGCGTACAAGGCGCACCCCCAACTAAGGGCGGCTGGTCTGCGTACAAGGCACAACCAAGTGGGTTAAGTCAATCCTCTTCATAGTATTGAAAAGTATCCCAACTGGTCATATATTTTCCTTAACCAAAGAAAAGGTGTGAACAGAAGTAGAACTTAATTCTGGCATTGTATTATCAGTTTTCTTTTCTCCATTTGAGCATTTCATCACTGTAGCATGTTGGGGAATGACTATAAATCACCACATTATTGTAAATATAGATTGTATCTCCTTTTTTGGGTTATCTTAATTCATCTGTGCTGCCAATTATATAGAAATGGTTAAGTGGCTCCATCTGCAGGTGTCAAATCTAGGAATCATAAACATCTAGATGAATCTAAATTCATCTGTGCACCCAATCTGATGAATCTGATCGATTCATATCTAAATGATTCATATGATTCCTAGATATGACGCCAGATGGAGCCACTATACCATCATCACCCATACCAGGATGTTATGAGAGCCGGACCTATTCCATTTCTGGGCACTGACTCACTGGGAGTATCACAACACACGGTGGACGCCATTTCTAGGATGCAGGGAAATTCCACAATCTCCCTTCACCCTGATTGGTCCACATATAAAAAGAATCATTACCAGGTGTGACGACACGTCAGATCTGACCATACCCAACCAGACCTGTCCGGATCTGACCTGCTCCTACTGGTATATTTCATCACCCTGTGAGCTTCTCACCTGGGTATATAAGACCCTGTGAGCAGCTCCCAGATATCTCTTATTCTACACACAACCTCCCTTGTATCTAGAACCTACGACAGGTTGAGCTACAAGCTTAGGGGCAGAGCCTGCATGCTGGCGAGTGTATCATTGTTACCACCTATATGTACACTCTGTCATCATACAATAAACAAGGATCAAAGAACTTCTCTGGATTCAGTGTTCATTACAACATCAACTTGTAACTGTTCGTTGACATATAAGACGCGTCTTATACGCGGGAGATTACAGTACATTCAATAAATCAATGGCAATTATTAGCACTGGCTATGACTGCATCATGTGGGAAATGGTGCTATATTGTTACACTGGCATCATCACACTATTCTCATCCCTGTGTTTCCTCTCTCTACCATACCTGCTCTATATACACTTTTTCCATTCTACTGTCCGTCCGTTCTTACTAACTGTAGCTAAGTACATGCTTGCTCCATCCGTCCCTCTTGCTTTCCCTTTGCCCTCCCCACCCTGCTTCCCTCTATCCTCCGTAATTATCAGAGTGACTCCCTGATACTTATAACATATCTATTCCTTTGCATAGCCTCATGAATTGGAAGCTCGTGATCCGCGCGGTCGCACCCCAGTTCACTTGGCCGTCACACTGGGTCACATAGAATGTGCACGTGTCCTCTTCAGAAAAGGAGCAAATGCCAACACAGAAAATGCTAAATATTGGAGTGGTAAGCAGATTGTGAAGTACTCATATATGTCAACTAGTTCTTTGGCTCATATGCTGGGAAACAAAATGAAGTGGTTTTTAGTACTTTGAAACCTCTGGTCAAGCTAAATTTAGTTGTAAATTCTATATTTAGTCCATTACTTTAGGGAAATCCTATACAAAGAGAACATTAAACATGTATACAAAAGGAACATTGTATAGTACATATGTACATCATTCCATCACGTTACAGTGACACAAGAGGCAGTAACAACAGGCGACCCCGAGCTAGTACAGTTATGTCTGCAGTTCCGCGACTACCAGCGTTACCAGCGGAGGACCGAGGGGGTGCCTGAACTACTGCAGAAACTGAGAGAGGCACCGGACTTCTATGTAGAGATGAAATGGGAGTTCACAAGTTGGGGTAGGTTAAAAACATGTGCATCATTTATGAGTTATATATGTATGGAAAATCATGCTAGGTTCAGTCAAGCCTCTTGGATTTAAATATATGCACATACCTGTTAATACATATATAAGCCCACAAAAGAGGTAAGAATGTGGGAATACTGAAAGTCTATGGATACCCTGTGGAGTGGGGACCTTCATGTGAGGGCATGGAGAAGCAGAATAACTTCATTGGGAGTCCATGAAGGAGGTATTCTCCTTCCATTCTACCAGTGGGCATACCAGATTCGTAAAAGGCGACACACTCGGGGTTTCTTGTGGCTTGGGGTGAGCGTGTGGGCAGCTGGTGTCCATATGCACTGGCCCGGGCCCACATGCTTGTCATTTCCATGGGATTCCCCCTCAGTGAACTACGTCTGAGTGATCAAAGGCCGTGGTTTGTCTGGCCCTGCCTATGGGACCAGGCAAATAAAAGAACACTTGCTATCCTTCGAAAAGAGTAGGGGAATGAAGCCCTGAAGCCCTGGTAGCGGTTTTCCCCCTTACCCCTCCTCATAGATTCAGTCATTCATCTCATAGATTCAGTCATTCATAGATTTGGTCACTGCTGCCTCAGGCAAACAGCATATAAATACCTGTCCAAAAAGAAAAGAAAGGACTTAGTTCAGTCGTTCATCTCATAGATTCGGTCATTCATCTCATAGATTCAGTCATTCATCTCATAGATTCGGTCATTCATAGATTCGGTCACTGCTCTCTCAGGCAAGCAGCATATAAATACCTGTCCAAAAAGAAAAGAAAGGACTTAATGTCCAAGAACCCTTGAATGTCTGAGTTCCTCGATGGCCCCCGGACGTAAAACTAAACAAACAAACTCCCCAACAGAAAGTAAGTGTGGTAGCAAAACAGAAAGGATGTTTTTGTGTTCCTTCCTCTCACAATTCATTCTTTCGGTATAATTGCTAGTATTTTAATGATATTATTCTCTGCTCCTAACACATGCAATTCATTTGTATTTCCAGTGCCTCTTGTATCAAGAATGTGCCCCAGTGACGTCTACAAAGTGTGGAAGAGTGGTAAGGCACCATTATTTTCATGTCACCTCTCAAATTGTCACATGTTTCTCAGTATCAATGTACCGGGTAGCCTAATTCTTATAAAACAATGAAATGTGTTATGAAATAGAAGGTTCTTCCTTTGTTTGTAATAAGGCCTATTAGGGTCGCGTTAAAGTATTGGGTTTTGAATGAGTGCTTGTCATCTTAAAGTGCCGGGGGTACAGGAGTCGTGAAATATACCTAAAGCACTACAAATTTATTTGGCTTGCAGGTCCCAATGTGCGTATTGATACCACTCTTCTCGGCTTCGATAATATGAACTGGCAGAGGGGCAGTCGCAGCTATATCTTCAAAGGCAATGGTATTGAATCTTCTATCTTCCTATCATAATAGAGATATACATAATAGAGATGTTGAAAAGTCAAAAACCACATTATTTTCACAGGATGTGAACGACTATATTTGTGACCAAAGTAAAATCTTACCTTGCTTACTCCCTTTCATATATTTAATTGGTCTTAACCTCTTTGAGGTGCTGCTAATACCCTAGGTCACTGGGGCACTTATAGGTCAAATGACCTGTAAGTGCCATGCAGGCATTTATCTATCAGACCAATTCTACGGGATTGATACACTTCCACATGGATCACATGATGCCTGAAGGCATTATAGCACTACCAGTAAGTTGGTGTCAAAGGACGAGTTAATAAGTTGATTCATATTGGTGTCAGTTGACCATGCGCTGGTGATGGAGGTAGACCACGACCTGCACCAGGTCTACACAGAGACTATGCGTGTCCTGCCCGAGCCCCCGGACCTCGATCTGCTCACGCCGTCCGAGGACCAGATAGCGGCACGCATCACCACGCCCATAGTCACCACCTACATTGACACAGAAAAGATCTCATTTGAAAGGTATTTCCTATGTTTCCTACCTCATTAATAAATAGTGCATTTGTTACATATACTAGTATATGGTTTTCTCTCATTTCTACATTTCGACTTTGATGCACTTAGCAATTTCCTTTATTAGTGGTGAGAAAGCTGCAAGTTATATTGTAGTCTATGAATGAATGCCAAAAAGAGAAAAAAAAAACAGATTAAAATCACATATAGCCTTGATCCTGTTGATAGAACTCTGAATATGAAAGTAATTCTCGGCTTATAATGGTCAATCTGATGAAGATACATGTAGCACAAAATAGCATCTTTCTGTGAAGAGTTTGGTTCTTCTTCCCTTACCTGCTTCTTTTTCTGTCTGTCTGCAAGAAATAGATTACCTATCTGCGAGAAGTAGATTACCCTCTAGCTAGTTGGATAAGACCTCTGAAAAATCAGATCAGTTAGGGTTGGTGTGAAGACAAAATATATTAAAATTGCCTTTCATGTAATATGGTACAACTTAAATTCAGCACCAATAAGTCAACCACATCGTAATACGACTCAATCTCACCAAGTCTTCACAGAAATTTACACGTGAAATCCCCTTTTGTGTTAAAATGTTTTCTACACTGCTTCCCTATATACTCAAAAATTTTCTCTGTTTTTTGGCGCTTTAAAGGAACATGTAAGAACAATGTGATATTTTGTCCTTTCTTTGATCATGCATGGTTCGGTCTGTTCTGACCGGTTCTGGTGTCATGATAAACTGGAAAATAACGTTATATTTGAAGGCTTGAATTTATAACGGCTGCTTTTTGTTCGGCCCATTTTCTTATTTCCTGTTTGTTTGCGTTTGGGACTTTCTTGTCTCTTCCAGCCCCATCTTTCGCATGCCATAGCACATGCTCATACACCCTCCTCAATTCACGGTTTACTCATAGGGCCTACAGATACTCGTTATAACAGGGGTCCGCCCCTTCATAATTAGAGTCCACAAACTAGGAAATACATAATGAAAACGTTCTTATCTATCTATTCTTGGGTTGAGGTTTGAATATCCTTTGTAAGATAAGTTTATTCAAATTCATATATGCTTAGAAAATAGCATTCTTAGTAGAGCAGATTTTTTCTTTTGGTTTTCTTATGGAGACGATATGTTATCAATACCCTTCGTTAATATCAGAAATTTATCCTAGGGGATAGAACAGAAATTCGTCTCCATCTTACCATAGACCACGTACAGAGCTCATTTGCATAATATTGTGGTGTTCCACACTGAATTATTGCTGTGCTGTGATTGGTTGAAAAGATTTTTCTCTTTGATCCAATCTGTTGAATTTAGTTGACCATTTTGCAATAGGAAGCGTGCAGATAGAGCCTGGGTTTAGCTGGTGAAAATTAGTTCTTCAATACTCACTAGATGGTGCCACCTCACTGTCCTCGCTGCAATTAAGTTTATCTTACATGATTTTAGTAGAGATATCCATTCTAAATTACCTCGTCAACATGAATTTACTAGAGATAAATTCCATAACCCCATTTTTCCCACCTTAATGACCAGATAACATGCATTTTCATTGTTTGACTGCATTGAGGTATTGTAATCGTAGGAAAAATACAGAGGTTTTGAAAGAGTTAGGTCCCAAAAACGAAATGGGTCCTTATACCCTACTACATACATGTACACTCATGTTTCTTTTTTTTCCTTCTCATCTTTATTTATTCATTTCTCTTTTTTTTTGGGTGGGGGGGGGTAAGGTGGTGTTTCTCATTTTTTGTGTGTGGGTGGGGTCCTCTGGTAGTCATGGCCGGGGGAATGTTTGTAATTTCTATCGTCTCCCCCAATTGTTTACAATTGGACAGACCCCTAATGTCTTACTTGTTTAGTAGCTCATCAAAGTAGTGCTAGGAGGAGAAAGTGCTGAAAGCCGGCCTCCTGAACAGTTGCAGGTTTATATGTAATTTAGTATTGAACTAATTGAGCATCTCTTAAAAATGTAAAAAAATTGGCAGTACCACACACCCTTTATATATAAGATAACTTATGATGTGTATGTCATCAACTAAATATATGGACAGTATGTTACGATACACTTGCCAAATAGAGTAGTGTTTTCCAAACCCCCTCTCTACTAACTCAACCCTTTGTAGATATATACTCGACTATACACTCTTTTTCTTCTATTTCTAACTATTTTCTCCTATGCATATATATATATATATATATATATATATATATATATATATATATATATATATATATATATATATATATATATATATATATATATATATTAACCTACCCTGGTAGTAGTCAGAGGTAATTCCGTTAGCATTGTCATTCTTGACTTTTTTATGCTGGTTTGTTCTACATTACCTCGTACTATCGGACACAGGGACTGGCTGGCTTCTGTTGGGAATTTTTGTCCCCTTTATGGCTGGTTGATTGGAGCATAACAATATTGATATCGTTCCTCTTTCTGCATCTTTCCTTCTAATTATTCATTTCTAACATATTTCCATTCAGATTGTCCTACGTATATTAGAGGTCTAAATAAGTGTCTGTATCGTATTGTACAGAGTTGTTTTTCAGTTAAAACATTTGGTCAAATTAAAAGCAATCGTAACCTTTAAATTTGAAAATCTGAACTTATCTTTAAAAAATAGGGTGTTCGAGTACAACTTACCAGAATATCAGATTCATCTAAATGTATCACATATATACGTACTCTTTTTCTACATCACAGGTGTACTCCTCCTTTAGGTCCATAACAGCTTTGGAGAATATTGAGCATGTAGATGATTCATAAATGTGTCTGGTACCAAAGCTCAATGTGTTAGGTGTAGTACACGCACCATACCATTTAGGGTTTTTTCTTGTTCACCAGAGATTCTTTATTTTCGCCCTTATTTCTTTTATTCGTTTTAATATGCCAAGTTGTGAACAGAACAAATAGGAGTTATCCATAAAATGCATTGTGAGTACAAGTACATTAGTCAAGTACTAGGTGCTTCTCTACCAGGTACAGTACCACCATGCAGTATTCATGCATAATTATGAACACGAAAATGATATGGGCTTATTACCTTATTAATTCTGTTTTATTCCAGGAATAAATCGGGAATATGGGGTTGGAGAAGTGACAAAACAGAATCTGTCAATGGATATGACTGTAAGGTGAGGAATTTACCATATTTTTCTAAACATTTATTTATATACCCTATAGTAAGGCCACACAAAAAAAAAGTTGGGTCTACGGATCACCCTCTCCATGTTTTCGGAAATACAATTTCTTTATTTCTTTGAAAAAAATCTTGTCTACAGATTTCTCTCGCTTCACTTTCTACAAGTTTTCTCTATTTGTGATGTTTGGCAACTATTTCTTTTTTTTTCGCTCGTCTCACTTTTCTAGCAAGGGATCATTGGATGCCAAAAACTTCTTTAAAAAAAAAAAATCGCTCACTCGCACCATTTTTTTCAAAACCAAAATCTGTGGACCAACTTATTTTTTTGATGTGGCCTAATAGCAGTTGCAGTGGTAAATTCTCTCTTGAATGCTTTATCAGTGGAGCCATTAAGTTATGCCATTGATACTCTAAATTAATGGACAATCAGTGCATCGACGTTAAGTTATGCCATTGATACTCTAAATTAATGGACAATCAGTGCATCGACGAATGCATCTAGGGTAGTAAATTCAATTTCGGTGATGGATACTCTTCAGTGTTCCTATGAATAGTGTCTCAGGTAGTCCACTGAAGTAATCAACTGCTTTAGTATCAAATATCTATACCCCTTAGCTAAGCTCACAATGTACTAAAATATACTGTCCTGTTACAAGCAACAGTATGTGTTCACACAACATAAAAAGGTATATTTATACATAGAAAATGAGGAAGTATACAGATGGCCGTATTTTAATTGATTCTATAGGTATTCAGTGCAACAAATGTTGAACTAGTGACAAAGACACGTACGGAGCACCTCACCGAGCAGGACAAGGAGAAGACCAAGAAGGTAGTCCGCACGCCGTTAGAGTCATTCCTAGGAATAGCCGAGCAAACAGAAAAATCTGTCACATCACCAACGTCAGAAGGACCAGAAGAAGGCGCAACAGCCAATGGGGTAAGAAAAAATCGTAAAAAAAAAAAAAAAAAAAAAAATTACTGCTCTGATATGGTATTCAAATGTCTCTGTTTAGTGGTTGCTTTGGAATGCTTATTTGTTGTCAGGAGTAAAATCGAGCTGCCTTCATATGTATCACTATGAAATAATCCATTGATCAATATATTAGCAAAGGTTTACAAGTGGGAGTCTGTATCAGGGTTATTGCACGCGCAGTTTGGCCGGCATATCGCATGACGCTCACAGGGCGGAGTGCAATGCGCCAGCCAAACTGCAAGTGCAATAACCCTGATACAAATTCCCATGAATGCTCCTTTGCGTTTATCTCATAGTTTATCATGGGAATGCAATAGAATTTACCGAAATTTACATGCATGACTCGCTGTAGAGAATTGTTTACAACGCCATTTTGAGTCTATAACGTCATCTAAGAGTCACCTGACTGGGGAGTGTGATACGACCACGGCGTATTACACATCTCCCGTGTGATACGGAGCTGTTTGGTTTAACTTATGGGATCCCAGTATTTCAACATATTTACCATGAGATAAAAACAATTTCATTGATTGTCGATTCCTTGTGTACATGAAACACACAGTAATTTTACTGAACTGGAACACTTAGACCATTATATCCACTGATATGGTTTGATAGTTGGCCAAGATAGCCTTTGTTTGGGGATCAGTGACACATGATATTTCTTTCCTTTTCAGGAGGTTACTACGCTTACAAACAATCCCTCATCTATAACACCTGAGGAGTACTTCAACCCACTGCTTGACCTACAAGGACGCGACATTGGACGGCCTATCGAGCAAACTACCAAGACACAGAAGTTCAAAGCCAACCTCTCCCTCTCTGAAAACTATCCCCTCTCCCTACCAGAACAGGTATGAAAACACTGTGGTTTATGTGAAATTCTTTATCAACAACAGCATAATCTAAATTAAGAACATAAGCCCACTTAGTCTTTTGTGTGTAAGGCCTGGGGTAGGGCTGGCGGGAGACATAGATAGAACTTGTAGGAAGTTGTATCCTGTTCTGTGTCTGTACTTTTCTGCATGACAGGAAATAAGTAACGAGCATTTGATCACCGGCATACTTTTTATCTTCAAATGATTCTCATTTTTTTTCACCAGGTGGTCCCTATCATTGACCTCATGGCGGCAAGTAACGCCCACTTCAAGAAACTCAAGGACTTCATAACACTGCAGCTGCCATCAGGATTCCCAGTTAAAATAGGTGAGTGAAACTTGTAAAATACTGTTTTATGGGGAGACGTTAGTTATCACTCCCTTCGTTATTAACTTAATTAAATGGTTACAAGAGAGAACTAAGACGTCTCCCCATACTTCTATACTCCCATATTGAGCTCATTTGCATATGTTAATTTTTTTCCGCACAGAATGCTGGCTGAGCCCTGATTGGTTGAAAAAGAATTTCTCTCCTTGAAGCTACATTAGTTCAGTGTTTTTGCAATAGGTAGTGCGCCGGAAGTCTGGCTCCGTTTCCAGTCCATTTCAATGTTTGTTGCCAAGTATGCTTTCTGTGTATCCTTAGGTGTACTCTAAGTACATAGAAGACAATTTTCATTGGTCACCATCATATACTATAAACTGAGAGTAGTGTACTTAGAGTAGACCTATTTCTTGGATTCTTTCCCTTTAGGGGAAGTATCCTCAATACATCTATCTACAGTGTCTTAATTGCTTTTTGACCAAAGACCTAAATACCCATAGCCGTTCGGGGCTTCAGAAAGGCTTCAGGTACCTCTGGTAAAAGTACTATAGGGCCTCAATGACTGTGCCACTGTAGTGAATTGTTTTTGTGCCAGGTCATTCTGGGGCGGGCTGATAGCTTCTACACCAGTTTTAGGCGCCTCCAAGTACCTGTAGTGAATTGTTTTTGTGCCAGGTCGTTCTGGGGTGGGCTGATAGCTTCTACACCAGTTCTAGGCGCCTCCAAGTACCTGTAGTGAATTGTTTTTGTGCCAGGTCGTTCTGGGGCTGGCTGATAGCTTCTACACCAGTTCTAGGCGCCTCCAAGTACCTGTAGTGAATTGTTTTTGTGCCAGGTCATTCTGTTTATGTAGCCAGGCAAAATCCCCTGGGCCGCCTCACGCCGTGCCCTTACCACCACAACACCCCAGCACCAGTAGGTACCCCCCCCACCTCACATACCTCTCCATATAGATGTACTTATTAGCAGTTCAAACTGACGCTCCATTGCATTTATTTGTCCTTAAAAGATCGCTAAGTTGGTGTAATAGACTAAAAGTATCGATAACTTTGTTCGGAATGTGCAGATTTGAAAATAAAGACCGCCAGGACGTTCCCCAGCTCAAGCTACCCTTTATCTATAGGTCACACTCTGCCAGTGCCTGGACTGGCGTCTGTCCCCACGTCCCAAAAAAGCCTATATTTCGATCCATTCCTTCCTCAAACCTGCCCTTTTTCGCCGGTGACACTTAAAACAGATAGGTTTTGGCTGGAGGTAGGATGCAGGTGGACCGACTCAGGCTGAAAAGGCCGCTAGTTAAAAAATTTATTTCGCTTATTCTTTTCCGAAACAGATTTTTTAGGGGGGTATGTTCTTTAGGGGGATGAAACACCCCAGATTGATACCAAACATTCCACATCCTTGCATATTATTTGCATAATTAGCATAATTATTCAGTATCTTGATACTTTTCCATATATATAGATGTGTGCCATTGCTCCCTTATAGGGGGATAGTCAATAGTGACAAATAGTGAGTAATTACTGACATATATTGACTAATTGCTGATAAATAGTGAGTAATTACTGACATATATTGACTAATTGCTGATAAATAGTGAGTAATTACTGACATATATTGACTAATTGCTGACAAAGTGAGTAATTACCGACGTATATTGACTAATTGCTGACAAATAGTGAGCAATTACTAACATATATTGACCAATTGCTAGTGAGTTATTGCTATCATTTATTCATTAAAATACTGACATATATTGCTGATGAATTCTAAGTAAATACTGACATGTATTGTTTAATTGCTGATAAATAGTGAGTAATTACTGACATATATGGACTTATATTTATATCTATAATAAATACAGTATATTAATATTAAAAAATGTTACCTATCAAATATTGAATTCTAATCTTCAAATATTAATAAAGAATTCACTACAGCATTGCTGTACCTATCTAAAAATTTCTTAAAGATTAGTGTCTCAACGAATCATAAAACAATCCTTACCGTTCAGACATATCAACATTCTCAAGTCCTCAAGTAAGCGCATCCTCGTTAACCTCGCGCATGCGCGCCTCGATTCATCGTCATCACACCATTTCCATACAACAGGTGGCAGTGTTGATCCTGGAAGTCGAGCATCCCAGAAGTTGGCCGTAATTTTCAAAATAACTTTACCCTTTTCATATTTCTACGGCGTAGGGACAGTATCATTAGGGTTGTTGTCCTTTCAAATTCTATAAGAAGAGAGGGATGTTATCATGGTTTTTATGTTTTCAAAATATTATTTATTTTCATTGATGTTTGTGGCCCGTGAGCGATAATAGGCTTAAACAAGGATTGCCCATGCGCAGCCAACTTCTGGGATGCACCAACTTCTGGGATATGACATAGTTTTAAACTTTTTTCTTGGTAAAGTGGCCAAAAGCCTCTATTATCGCTCACGAATGTGACAATCACAATGCCAGGTACCGGTACATGTATATGATCCCTAACGTCTCCCCACTACTGTTTACAGTAGTTTAGTCTCCTGACGCCCTTCTTGTTTTACAGCCTTTTAATATGCAAGGTAAACCGTTATCATGGCATACAGTATAAATTGTGATAATTTAGGTATATGTAGTGAAATAGGATATTGAAAATTCCATGTGTTGTTCTTTCAAACTGAAATCATTACACTTATATTATGTTTCTCCTTTGTTGTATCAGAAATCCCATTGTTTCATGTGCTAAATGCACGGATAACCTTTGGGAACATTTTCGGTGTAGACAGTCCAGCACCAGGCGTACAAACAATAGCCGGACAGGGTGACGAGCAGCTAGACTGCTGTGTAGTCGAAGAGTCATGTTTTGATGCCCCGTCCACCTACTCTGTTGTTGGTAAGTAATTCTATGAAGGCAATCATGTCAGTAATATTAACATCAGTTAAAGTTATAAACATTTGATAAAGAATGGAACTTAATGTCAACACTTACTCTTTGACTATAGTAACGACATGTCTTTTGGGAATACATATATATACAAGCTGGATTCAAGTCCTGCATATTCATTTTTTACGCATAATTTGTCTCCAGGTGACATAGGTCGTCACGATGCAGGGCGAATGCGTGATGAGGACGATGATCTGTTACAGTTTGCTATACAACAGAGTCTGCTAGAGCCCGGCACGGAGAACGACCAGGTACTAACTACATACATTTCACATCATGCACCCATCTTTTTTATAGGAGTGAAACTAAGTGCATAAGCTCATAAGGACCAAAGTAACCAAATCAAGGCACATTTTTTCTGTTAATATTAAAATTGATGATTCACTCGAAGTTGTATTTCAGATGAATTGAGATATACTGTAATCTCCCCATATAAGGTGCGTCTTATACATGAATCAGAATTCTAGTGCACCTTATAGGATTATCCCAAAGTCAGAGTGCACCTTATACATGGACCAGACCTCACTGAGTTAGGGATGCGCCTTATACACGAGCAGCGCCTTATACACGGGAGATTATGGTTATTGGTAATGGGTAGAATATATTTGCACATGGTTATATAGATGTTTAATGAAAGGAATGCACATCATGTCTTGGTGCTTCATCTTTCTATTGGTTTGCGTTTGCTGCAGGTGACATTCTGGGAGGCGTTGAACAAAGCAGGTCCGCCTGGTGGAAGGTCACCGAGCGCCATCCAGGCCGAAGAGGAGAGACAACTGCAAAGGTCAGAATACTGAATATAAACATATCGCTGGATTATAGATTCATGGATAATGATAGTCACAAACGTAGTCCTTTACAATTGTTCAAATCTCCTTCAGAGCGTTTAACTTTGGGGTCATTAATGGGGGGGGGGGGTCAACATATTTATTCAGATTGATATATTTGCCCTAATGACCAGATTTCATCTCAGAGGTAAATTGGATCAATTGAAACTGAAGAATCACGAAACCATCTGATCTATAATCTTTCAGGGCCCTGGAAGAGAGCATGCGGTTTGCAAACACTGGAGAAATTCCAGAACGACCCGTCATCGATCAACAACCAGCTGAGGTGGATGAAGACGAGCAGATACGACTTGTGATGGAACTATCGAAAAAGCAAATGGAAGCAGATCAGGCTCGTCGTAACCAGGAAGAGGAAGAACTTGAGAGAATATTGCAGTTGTCTCTCACAGAGAAATAAACCATAGCCCCGACAACACAGACTAAAGAAATATTATCTCTCACTAATTAGTGTCACTACCCATGAAGGTGTAAAAGGCATGGGAGATTTTGCTACTTCGGATTGTGCATGGTGTGTATTCGGACACATGTTTGCAGCAACTATTTTGGCTTCCATAAACCCAAAGTTGGCCTGGAATGCAATAATAAATTGACAATATTCAACACACATAATCAAGTATGAATAACGAAGGGATTCGTCAAGGACAGAAAATATTTCGTTGTGAAATTAGCAAAAAAAAAACATGCTCTTGTCCTGAAATCATTCTGCCTGATATTGAAAATGTAGGATAATGCCAGTCTTTGAGGATTATCAAACCTCTGTTCTCCTTGTTCCACCATTATGCTAGTCATTGGATTCGAATGCTTATCCCATTTTCCATTCCTATACTTCTCGCACAGGCTAGTCTATTTAAACAAATGTGTTCATTAATTGTTTGATACACAGCAATGGTTATTTAGGAAATTCTATTCTTTGATATTTTTGTTCGTTATATTTCTATACTCAAGCTTAATTCTGCGAACATCATGCTGTATTGCCTGCATAATGACTAAGACATTTACCCAATAAGCCTTTCACCAGGGTTGTGGTAATTGGAGGTGAAGAGTTGCATCAAGCAACAGTGAGTTTGGGTGGAAATCTTAAACTCTCCTAGGCTATGGTCACATAGAATCAGTTTGAGAACTGCAGGTTTGACTTGAGTATCCCGACAGAAATGTATAACAAGTGGTAACTACCGGTAGTGTGTACATAATTAAATGGTGTAACCGTGTCAGGTGAAGTCTAACAAAAGTTTGCACAGACACCATGAGATCCTGAATTATGAAAAAAGGCTCATGAAAGTATATGTTTAAATTGGTGGTTCATCATTAGTACACTCACACATGTGTACTTGAATCTATAAGATGTGGATGTCACAATTCATTCCTATCATGTACAGTGAATGTAGCAAATGTTTGCTAAGCACTGCTAGCTGAGACGTGACAGTGTGCCTATGGCGTGAAACCCAATCAACTGTAACCAATATACTTTAGTAATTGGCCATAGGTATGATCCCCACAAGGTTCTATACAGAGCAAGTTAGGAGGAGAGGCTTATACATAGTTCAAATTGTATACACTCTTGTGAGGTTATGTAACAGAACTATGCATCTGATGGTGTAGTGCCTGCAATGAACAACACACAAGAATTATACCAATGGTGTTATGAAAAAGATACGAAATGTTACAAGATTAGGCCATAACAGGCAAGGGCCGCAGGGTTTACAAGACTAAGTACATTGTTATGGCTTTATGCATACAGTGGACGGTTTGACAGGTGCCAAGTTCTCCATTTTAAATAGTGGCATATTAACCTTTCCACAGTGGGATATCTTCTTGGGCTCCCACGTAGATATAAAAATGTCGGCCTTGTAAGGTGGTATTTGAGAATTCTATGACCATCCTCAGTAAACATTTTGAGACATATCCCGCTCTAGATGGAATAAGTCATGTGGTTGCTGACTGAACATTTGCCGGAAAATTTCTTACATTCGGTTGCGAGGGAGCGGCATCTCGAAATGAGCGTCACACATGTGTAGATAACAACTCTTATGAGCAGTAATTGACACTATGACAGTACCTCAGGAAATGGGGTGAAGTGTGTTATTACAGCTGATTATCCAGTATGTACTTTTGTGCAAGAAGGTGTAACCTGTTGAGAATTACAGTGATATGCATTTTCCAGACAGGTAGCCTTCGAGTTTTTGTATCACAAACCATTGACGCTTATAGATTCAAGATGACACCATTTCTATCGTCAAAGAAATTTTTAAACAGAGCACTGCTTTCCAAAGTCTTTTTTTTATTATTTATATTTTGATATATTTTTTCTCTTTTAAATAGGCAATGTTATCTCTGTTGGAATGTGGTTTATACCATGTATTTTCCGTAATTGTACCAAAGGTACATGTTGGCCTACATATAGAATTAGAAAGAGATAAATGTTTTTATGTTATATATTTTAATTCAAAATCTTTAAAGGGATTGAAAGATACACTCTCACAGAGATGCCACTTTTCCTGGTTTACCAGAAATTCCTGGTTTTGATTCCAAGATTTCTGTATTGAATTATATTAAATTCCTGGGAAGATGTGTCCAAAGTCCAGTTTTCCTGGCTCTCAGTATAAGCTATTCCCCAAAGCAACAATGACATCAGGCTGTGAAACAGATAAACTACATCATTGTGTTTAGTACTATGTAACACATGAGCCTGCTATCTCAAACATTGAAAAAGGCTTATTTGATAAATGGTTCTGTGACGTGACACTTCTAAGCCTCTGGGTTCAGATAGATATGAATTTAAACAGTCTCTCTCTCACTCATTATGACCATGGTCACTTTCTTTTTGTATTAACATTTATGCGTCCAATATACCAGAGGCTAGAGCTGTATGGATGTTTTGTAAGTCAGTTTACTTGTCGTGTATCTTTGTAAAGTTTTACCTCATCTCCAACATGATGATTCAAGATAACACATCTGCTGGTAGGTAAACGGTTTCCGATCCTCTCTGTAATAAGATTTAACTCTCAGAACTTGAGAACACATGAGCGGGATTTTTTAAAGCAGAACTAAACCGCAGGTATATCTACCACGTTCATAACCTGTCTTCAATGAGTTTAGCTTCCAAATAATCGACAATCCACAAATACTATCAAGGCAAGATGAATCATATCAACTTTTTCAGACTTACGGAAGTATTATTGAGTGAGCTGTACAGATTTCCACTTTTTGACATAATCTCAGATGGTGCATTTCGATGGCTTCTAAAATGTATCTTTTGATAGTCTATCTCAGAATTGATTTCTTTGCAATGAGCAAAGTATCGTATCCTCTGATTATAAAACCTTGGTTTTTAAGGCTTGCTTGGTATCCACCTTACGTTAAGCGGAAGTAACATACATTTGTAGAGTTTTGTTGATATCATTTCCTGCATGAGGTACAGTGCATTTGTAAATGGACCTCTTGTAGCATATAAATCATATTTGTGTCAAAGCAGTTCAGTGATGAGTCAGATGTAGACCATGATGTTTAACAGATTTTTTTTCTGTCTTCATAAAACTCACATCGTTCGGCTGTCAAATACCCATGTTGAATATATTCTTTTCCTCTCAGTACATAAGACTCTCTACCAGCAATCCTAGAAAGTAGGAGAATGGCCTCAAACGGAAAAGTACCATTTCGTCACATTTAAACGTTGTTTTGGAGAGTACCAGTTTGTTATAACTATTTGGGTAAGGAGGTTAGGAATACGGTAGGAGGTTAGGGATATAAATCTTCTTAAACAGATCTTGAATAAGCGCCCATCTTGTGTATGGGCCAGGCGTGTGCAGCCATTCAAATTTATATTTGCCGGGGCACTTATTAGCGACGTTATGGTATTATCATATACTGTTTGGTCTGTACTCATGAGTTGTGAACTAGATGTCTTGAGTATGGTAACTCAGAATCCCTTAGGATTGTCTCCAGTTACACTGTAAGTATTAAATCTGTGAGTATGTGAAAAGCCACCCTCCTGCTCCAACGTATTCAATTGCTATGTGAAAAGCCTCATGCCCCCAATCCTACTGCTTGATGCAATGCTGGCATTGCATGGACATCAAGCTGGATGGATTTGATATTTTCCTTTCTCAGTTGACACAAGTTGCATGTGTTTCAGACCTAGAATTATTTCCCCAGTGGTTTCAGTTATCATATAATGCATGAGAAACGAATCCATCTTCATCTTATTACGATTGACAAAACACGACGTTTCCTTCTAAACATAAGATGTAGATTGATGATATTTTGTACATTTCGTTCCCAGTAAGATCAGGAGAAATATCTGGGGTCTTTTTTTTTTTTTTTTTTTATTTAGGGTTTTCAACAAACAAATTCCCTGTTTGTTAACATGCCAATATATTATATAAAAAAAAAAGTGTAGCTTATGTTGAGCTTTTTGGTAACTTTGCCTCTGGCTACTGTTGAACCTATTGAGTTCATAGGTAATGCTGTTGTTTGTGTTCTTTGATTCAATTCACTTTTCGGGCTTCCCTAGCCCACTTAAAAGGGTCTATGTCTCCTCTTTTCTATCCCCTCAGATGTGTGTGGTGCACATATGCACGGGCACCAACACATTTCTCTGTGAAATAGTAATGCAGTTCTCGCCATGAATATGACCTTAGCTGTCGAAATGGCGTTAAACACCTATTACTCACTCACTCAATTCGCTTTTCAATGACATTTGAAACATGTTGTTGTATTCAATTCGATTTTCAATGATATTTGAAACGTATTTTATCTACATTTGGTGCTTTCAAATGTTGTATTCTATTATTGTTTTTGCTTCATGTCTCTTTAATTTTTTTGTTGCACTGTTAGGCAATTAAAACGTCATTCAGTTTCAAATTAAGGAAAGCTAAAAACTTGATTGACTAGGATGTGAAAGTTTGATAGTTGGTGATCAACTATAATCCTTGTAATGACATTACATACTGGACTAATATGTGTTCTCAGATTACAGATGATTAAAAAAACTGAGGATAGTCTGTGGTTTTAAATATTTGTAGATTGGAAGGGCAGACTTGTGTTGTTTAACATAACTCTGTTTCAGGATACGCATGGATTCATCTAAAACATCATTTTGTAGATAAGTGTATATTGTAAAAGATTGTATGTTTTATTTATTCTAATGTGTTCATATACATCATCTGTCATAAGCCATTTATCCATGTTCCCTTCTGTAAAGAAAGTCAGACATATTTTGTAAGGATTAACTTACCGTTTTTAAATAAAGCCTGTCATAAGGGCATGTGTCAAAGCATCTTTTAAACAGGAATATCTCTAATCATGAGACTTCATAATATATGTAGCAATAAATGATTTATTGTTTGAACTGATATTTTCACCAACATAAACGAAATGCCAATGTTGAGCCAAGGTTACATTACCATAACTCAAATGATGGCCTTCCTTCATATTTTTTTAGTGAATTTCAATAGGTATAAACCCAATGACCATTCAGATCGTGCAATTCTGAGTTTATAGTCATAGAGTATTGTACTTTATCCATGAATTCTGTGTATGACGGATTGCAATTAATGGCAACTGCCGTTCAAAGGTTTTCTGTAAAATGCAGTGTAAATGAGTGTAAATAAACAGGATAGTACTTTTACCTCATAGTAAATATATGACTGCATCTGGCTCTTGGTCCACTTTTCAACATTTATTTTGGTATAGTAATCAGAAATTCTATAGCAGGATCACCTTAAGTTATGGTAATGTTATTCCCACCTTGCCAAAAAATTGCCTGCTATGCGATTACTGAAAACTTGTGTGACTTCATTTACTGCCCAAATACATGTTTAACATGCACCACAGTTCATGTTTTATTGTGCTTCAGACACAGTGCCATGTGTATTATATTCTGTGTACCTCTCAACTGTTACAGTTAAATGATATTCTGTATATAAACTTCAAATTGTCCTGTTTTTATTTCCTAAGTCCTTATTACCACCTCCCATCCCCACCGCCAAGAATCTACCATCATGATATATATATATATATATATATATATATATATATATATATATATATATATATATATATATATATATATATATATATATATATATATCGCTCTTCCAATGAACTGGACATCACTGGTCACTATGTTTCAGATACAAATGGCAGTCTTCCATGGCTATTTCGCTCATAGGCCTAATAGCTTCAGGCCATAGAATGCCCATGTTAAGAATTTTCATGGTTAGTGTTTTTCATGAAAAGTAAATAAATGATAAAATACTCAAAATATCAGCGTACAATATAAGATCTGTAGGCCCTATGCACAACCATGGAGGTCGTCTTGTAATGTACCAATGGCAGCCCCTTCGCGCCCAAGTGTGTAGTACATAGAGGGCACCACCTCATAGTGGAGCAGCTCGTCTTTCTTGGATGTGCATCACGCTCTGTCTTCCCGCCTATTCTCACCCCTTGCGGTCAGATAACACTGATGCAGACTGGCCTGGCCCTGGGGAGTGTACACAAAGCCTGGTGGGGGCCCCAGGCTTGGGGCGGGGTAGATTGACACAGGTCTGTCTTGTTGTATGGTACCTTGGTAGTATTTAGTCTGGGAGTAATTGACAACTTTATTCAGCTCTTATCATCTTATATCTATCACCAACACAACAGCATTATGAATACTCATGTACTATTTGGAGGGTCTATTCCTGATTTCATACATTTGACACCGTACCATGCTTTGGACCATGCACACAATAACCATGCATTGACCACACACCCAATTAGCCTGGCCCGATTGGCTGCCTAATTGGTCCTAATATGATAGTGGCAAAAGAAACTCTCCATGAGACAAGGGACATCCTACTGTATGCATATCCTTTAATTGCATCTCTAAACACATTCTACCAAAAGACCCTTTCACTTGCGGGCGTCTGTGTAGCGTGGGAATGGTGCAGCATAGCGCCGTTGCCATAGTTACATCATAGCGTTATGCACGTCCAAGCATAACCGGAGCAGCTCATGGTGGGATGGAGGTCTATCAGAGAAGAAACCTTCATGAAAACATAGGATTGTACATTTCTAACACTCCTCAATACTAATGTTTTATGACATAACACATGTACATGAACTTACTTAGAACGGGCTTCCCTAGCCCATTTAAAAGGGTCTATTTCTCCTCTTTTCTATCCCCTCAGGATGTGAGTGGTGCACATATGCGTGGGCACTGACACATTCCTCTGTGAAATGGTAATGTAGTTCTCACCATGAATATTACCTAGCTGTCGAAATGACGTTAAACATCTATTACTCGCTCACTTACTTAGAACCATGATACTTAACAGGAAACTATATGAACCAATACTACTTCTAGGTGATAGATTTACTCAAGACTTTCTCAGAGTCTGAGTAAACAGTTAAATACTACTATAGTATTCAGTTCATAGTCCTTCTGGACAGTCCTCCAACTGTTTCAGTTTCACTTTTTCCTTAGAATATCATAATAGCACACTATATCTCAGCTATTAGAATATTACTCAACTTGAGTCTTCAACATGTATCTAAGACTAAATGATCACACACTATAGTATACATGTACTTCACAAACTTCTTGTTTTTCTTGCTTAGTTACATGTTACACAGAATTGGTTGTATATAAAAAATCTTTACCACATAGCAAACACAACGGCTATTAATATTTTGAATATAGCATAGACCTAATCTTGGGAAGAGCGGTTTCTAGCACTTCATTCCCTGTGAGGGTTTTATTCCTCATGTCAGGCTTTACCCCTCACTTCCCTAACTGAATTCAGTTCTTAAATATTTGCTGTCATTTTAACAAAATGTTTCACCTAGCAAATATAATTCCAACTCTCAGATTCTCCTTCTGAAGTTTACTCACAGATTCTGTACATAGTGTTAACTTGCTGCATCCTGTGTCCTCCTGCAGTGTCTCAGTGCATTCCTCCATCATATCAGTGCATCCTGACCGCACCCACCAGACAATCAATTTCCAGTGCCTCCGCCACCACGCTGACAATAAACCAGAAACTACTAATAATGTTACCAACAGATCTGCTGTATATTCACAGTGCAAATGCATTTCCATAGCCTTACAGTGCAACCCCTGTGATTCCCTATACAGTTCAACACAGCATGTACAGCACTCAAATCCTCAATAGTCTTATCATAGATCATTATGTGTCTATGGCTACGCACTAAAAGAGTCATTTCATATTAACATAGTTTGCTGACATCTAAAACATTACCTAGCTGGACTCCTCCGCTATCTGGATGTTACAATTTCAACTTCTCATGACTTGACACAATCAATTGTCCCCACTGTAGAATCCACTACAGCCTCTTCTGGGACTTCCCGCAGCACTACATGTCTCCTTCTGCACTAGAATCTCTGCAACTCTTGACACATCTTCTGCACTCTTTGACACATCTACAGTCTCTGACACATCTACTGATATTTCCATGTGACACACAATCTCAGCTGATACAGAACCATGGCATCTTAAGCTCCTTCTGAACTGTAAACCCACAATTGCTGCCATTTTAGTCACAACCCACAGACTTCTAATCCACACATACAAAGTCACTACACAACTTCTCCAAATGGTTTACTGATAGCAAAATTACACAGTTCACCCATACAGGGCCTTAGCTTATACCCACTGCCACCTGTCCTTATAGTTTATACCTTGTTCTTGTCACAAACTTGTTGCACACACTATCCACTGACATTTCCTGTGTGTCTGGCATATACACCTGGTGTAGGAGGGACTATTGGCGACCTCCAGTGTATGTAGGGCTTACACACAATCCCACAACTGTCTTAGACACGTCCTGCAGCCTCTGACGAGATCCTGCTGCCTCTGGGTGCCAAACCATAAGGTTTTCCACGTTTTCGGACGTAAAATCCACGTTCAAACGTGGATTTCGTTACACCTCCACATTTGGAACGTGATGGTCACATTTGGTCTACGTTTTAGGTATAAAACATCCAAAATTATATTTATTCCCTATTGTATTTGTCTCAGAGTAGCCCACAATGTCTCCCAAACACACAGTGAACATTCCCTGAAATTTTCAATTGAAACAAATGAAACATACTTTTCCTGGTCCAAGTGAGATATTTTCCTTATTTGGGAGATTGGCCCTCCACGTCCCAAACGTGGATAAAACGTGAGGGCCACGTTTGAAACGTGGGGTTATTATGGGTAGACTAAATCTCACGTTTGGGACGTTGGTAACTTTATGGTTTGGCCCCATAAATACATGTCTTGCAATATCCAAAGCTTCTATCTGTCTACCGGGGATGATGCTTCACTTTTCCGAGCTTTCAGATGAGTCTCCCATCCTCAAATACAGCTCCTCTCCGTCCCTACATTTACCCCCGGCATTTACCTCTTCAACCTTACAGAGTACGCATAGCGTGTCTCAGGGCCACATAACCTGTAGGCCGAAATACCTGCCTGCTTACAGGCAGGATCCAAAGGTGTCTGTTGGTAGTCTATCTACTCTGCCAGATTGGCAGAGTGCCCAGTTCTCACAGAAGTACTTACTGTCAGGTCCAATGCTTCCACCAACACTTCCCTTAATGTATATCCAAAGATCCACAATACACAAAGCACTTGAAATACTTGTGATAATTAATAATCCAGGTGATTTTCAAATCTCCCTCACTTACTCCAAAACATTGTCGGCCATCTTGAAGCCAGGTGTAGCCACCTAGTGCCAAAGAGACTACACTATTCTTGGTTGGTTAGTCCTATGTTTCAAAAAGAGGCTAACACCAGGTAGCATCCCCAGCATGTTGACAATGGAGGCCATTGAGGTAGTGATATCTAAGCTCAAGATAAACATGTCAGATTTATTGGATATATCTCATGCTTCAGTCATTATAAGCTGATGTACATGAAAACTACATGTTTGTGAATAGGAGGGACAATTTCCAGGAACTGACAGTGAGTACTTAGTTCAGAATAGCCATGTGTTTGTGCAAACATGTCATTTGTGCGTGGACATGCAGAACATGCCTAAAGAAGTACCACTTTTGTTTTGGCCTTGGGCGACATATTGACTATTTAGAAGAAAAGGGTCAATCATTTTTATTAGTTGTGGATAGTCACTCAAAGTGGCTAGAGGTATTCCCAATGGAATCTACAACAGCAGAAGCTACTAAGGATACTAAGGACTTTATTTGCATGTTGGGGATTACCACAGCATGTGGTCTCGGACAATGGACCTCAGTTTATTGCTCATGAGTTCAAGAATTTCCTACAGAGGAATGGAATCAAGCAGAATTTGTACCCACCATACTGTAAAAGTTACAGAGAAGAGTAGGGGGGAGGGGTGTGGCTCGTAGGAAGCGGAAGGGAGGTCGGAAAGCAAGATGTTGTGGTCGGGAGCTTTCTAGGGTCTCCACAAGAGGGCACGCCAGCAGGTTGTGATGTCATAAGGTCACGGACCAATGGGGGGGATGTCTGGGGGACGTCATCCGGCCAGGAGGGACTATATAAGGAGTGTATATAGTATAAGGCCCTATGGAGGAATCGGGCTTCCCTAGCCCACTTAAAAGGGTCTATTTCTCCTCTTTCCTATCCCCTCAGGATGTGTGTTGTGCACATATGCGCGGGCACTGACACATTCCTCTGTGAAATTGTGTAATGAAGTTCTCGCCATGAATATGACCTTAGCTGTCGAAATGGCGTTAAACATCTATTACTCACTCACCCTATGGAGGAATCACACTCGCCAAAAGGATGAAAGTTTACATAACCTGTCGGAAGATGTTAAGCGACTTACTCGCCTGGCTTACAAGGCAGCGGACGCAGCTACCATCGATGCCATGGCCAAGGATAGGTACCTCGAGAGTCTGAGGGACCCGGAATTGAAATTTTGGGTGTTCCAGTCCCAACCTAAGGATTTGGAGGTGGCAGTGGAGACTTCAATCAAGAGACAGGCCTTCTTGGATTGCAATAGAACCAGTGACAGCAGAGTATGTGCCGTGGAATCCTCTCCTGAGGTAAAAGGGATAAAGGAGTCCCTTGAGGAGTGGTTGCAAGGGAAATTCGACAATTTCCTGGCCAAGGTCAGTGAGGAGGATGGGGGGATGAGAGGGCGTCCTGGTAGTCGCGCCCCATTCGGGAAGGGCTGCTTTGAATGTTGAGAGGAGGGTCACTTAAAACGGGAGTGCCCTCGATTCCTGGAGGGAGTGGCGAAGGCTAAGGCGGCGAATAGTAATAGTGGCGAGAGGAAACAGGCCTCGGGAAACTAGAGAAGGTCCCCGCTGGCGGCCAAGTGGGAACCTATGCGAAGGGACAGGGGCCGAAGGAATGGAAGGGTCGGGGGGAGGAGGCAGGTAATGGCTTGGATTTGACCGTTAGGCTATGGGGTCATGATATACAGCTATTGGTCGACACAGGGGTGACAGTCAATCTACTTTCGTGCAAGTGGTGGAGGGGCATAGGCTCGCTGGGGACACTACTTCCACATACTGGAGCATTGACAACCGCGGATAGGAATCCTCTCACAGTGGAGGGTCGGATCAAAGCGCACATGAGGGGGGTTCCTTCGAAGTGGAAATCTGCTTCTTGGTTGCGGACATTGGGGCAGAAGGGATCCTGGGGGCGGATTTTCTAAGGCAAGAGAGAGCAGTTGTCGACCGGGTGGGTCAGTCTGGACAGTGGTCAATGCAGGGTGACCAGTGCAAGCACAGCAGTGGTCGGCGGTGGAAGGGGTGATTCACGGAGGATGGAAGGGAGGCAAAGCCGGGATAGTGGAGGTGTTGGAGGACGTCGAGGGTGAGAAGGGTGGGCCGGATCCTGGTGAGCCCACAGGATGAGGCGGTACCAATCCTAGTCTATAACCCTGGGACCCAACCAGTCACCTTGTATAGGGGTATGAACCTGGCCACACTGGACAAAGTGGAACTCCTGGAGGGGCCTAAAGAGGCTACAATCGACTGTGTGAGAGTAGTGGGATCCGCAGCCGAAGAAGGGCTGATGAAGGGGGAGGAGTGGGTCAACATACTACTAAGGGATTCCCCGGTTGAGGATAAGGACCCCTGGAGAGCGAGAGCATAGGAGCGCTTTTCAATTGGGGGAATGGAACTCAGCCACTCCACACTGATCCAGCATCGCATTAAGACAGGAGAGTCGGCACCGGTACGTGCCCCGCCTAGGAGGTTGACCCCTCATCGGAGAGAGGTGGTGGTAGAGGAAGTAGAGAAGATGCTAAAAAGGGGAGTTATAGAGGAGGCATATGGACCATGGGCGTCCCCTGTAGTGCTGGTCAGAAAGAAAGATGGTAGGGTGAGGTTTTGTGTGGACTACCGGCAGCTAAACGCCATGACGGTAAAAGACGCCTACCCTCTTCCCCACATAGATGACTCGCTCGACTCGATGGCGGGGTCGAAGTGGTTCTTGACCCTCGACCTGGCATCGGGATACTGGCAGGTGGATGTACATCCAGACGACAGGGATAAAACGGCATTTGTGACACACCAGGGCATGTATCAGTTCAAGGTCATGCCCTTCGGCCTGTGCAACGCGGCCGGCAACTTCAAACGCCTAATGGAAATTGTGATGAGGGGACTGCAGTGGCGGGAGTGCCTTGTCTATTTGGATGACATCATCATTTTCGCTCCCGACCTCCCGACCCACATGGCCAGATTAGAGGAGGTGTTGGGGCGGCTGGAAGGGGCGGGATTGAAGGTAAAACCGTAAAAGTCTCAGCTGATCCGACCCCAAGTAGCATTCCTTGGCCATGTGGTCGATTCTGAAAGGGTAGGGACCGATCCGGCCAAGATACAAGCTGTTGGGGACTGACCAGTACCACAGTCTGTAGGGAAGGTGTGGAGCTTCCTGGGTCTGTGTGGGTATTACAGGGGTTTCGTGAAAGACTTTGCAGCCCTGGCCTGACCCCTCTCCGAACTGACAGAGAAGAATAAAAGATTTAGTTGGGAGAGGGCCTGCGCAAAGGCTTTTGAAGCCTTAAAAGTACACTTGACCAGTGCCCCCATCCTGGCATATTCTCAAGGGGAAAGTCAGCTAGTAATCGACACTGACGCAAGCGACCTGGGAGTCGGAGCCGTCTTGTCGTAAGTACAGGCAGGCCAAGAGAGGGTGCTCGCGTACGGCAGTCGCACACTAAATCGACCAGAGAGGAATTACTGCGTTACACGTAGGGAGATGCTAGCAGTGGTATTTGCCATTAAAAAGTTCAGGCACTAACTAGTGGGTAGACACGTGTATTCTGATAAGGACCGACCATGCGGCCCTAAAATGGCTCTTAGGATTCAAAGAACCCCAGGGGCAGGTCGCGCGCTGGCTCCAGTTGGGTACGTACGACTACACTGTGGAGCATAGGCCGGGCAGGAATCACGGTAATGCGGACGGACTCTCCTGGCGACCGTACAGGCAGTGTGGGTGGATGACACCGGTATGTCAGAAGAGGGGTGGAAGTAATCAGGTGGGTACCCGCTAGGTCCCCACCCGCCACTAAGGGCGAGTGGTTCCCCAAGCGCAGAAAAGAAAGCCTCCACATGATGAGCTCGAGGATCAGAGATATATTTATGGCTAGAAATAGACAATATGAAGAGCGCGACCGCGAACAGAGAGGTGGACGTGACTGGCGCCCTACATCACGGAAAGATGTGGCCAAATTAGGTCACGGCGTGAGGTCAGAACAAGGTGTGGCGTGTTATTCAAATATGTATAACGGGCGGCCGTTAGCAGAGAGAAACACGGCGTGGATAGAGTCGGACGAGGACGGTAATATGTCTGGTAGAGGTAGGACAGCCACACCATCAAAAACGCCCCAGAAACAGAAGTCACCACGTACACCCATGAAGGAGGAGAAGAAGTATGCGTGCCTGGAGGCAGGGTTTATCATGAAGACGAAGACCAAGGACTCCCTACGTCAGCATATGAGGCTCCACGTTGAGAAGGGAGATGGATGGGACTGCCCCGATGAGGGTTGTAGTCTCCAGGTCAAGGGCCAGAGATACACCGATATATATGTGTGCGGCACACCCGGAGCATCCCTGGTCAGTGAAGACGAACATCCCCAAGTACACTGTCATCGCATATCGGCAAGGCAAGTCAGTCCCTCCGGGAGGGACCGAGTCGGAAAGTGAGGGTCCCCGAGAAGGTCGGTTGAAGAGTGTTGTTGTGGCAGAGAGGGAGCCCAAACCCAAGGGGTCGCTCTGGCGGTCACAAAGGAGCCAAGGCAGGAAGAGAGGGCAAGAGTCGGGAGATAGTAGCAAAAAGAGAGGGCAAGGGTCGAGGGAAGAATCGCCTGGAATACAACTGGAGTCCGGGTCTGAAGGAAGTCCCAGCCCACCCCCTAAGAAGGCCAAAGCGACCCGGGTAACCAGGTCGGCTGCCAGGTCGCTGGCAGTCAAGGACACGGAAGGGGTCAGGGAACTCAAGTTAGAGACCGAGGGTGAGGCCAACCCAGGGTCCTCAATGGGCATGCAGATAATGCCCAGCCCGGCCGGGTCGACCGTGGCCGCGGCCGCTGGAACGAGGTCGGTCTTGAGAGGGGCCACTGTAGCATCAGTAGGGTTCTTCCCCAAGTCTTTACCTCATACCGAGATAACTCCTCCAGGAGTGGGGGAACCGGGGTTGAGGAGGATTATTGGCTCCAGTCGCCCCCCTGTACCATCGCCTATCCACAGGACGGACTCTCAACAAGCCTCACTGGCCGTGGGTATCAGCCCGTCCTTTTCGGAAGGGACAATCGATAGACAGATTTATGAGATAGACCGGGAACTGGCCGAACTCGAGGATACGGAGGCGCTGGCAAGGCTGCAGGCGAAGCACGCACAGAGGGAGATGGACCTACTGACCACACAAGTGACCCACACCTTGACAGCTCCCGCGACCACCACGCCAGCGATGGCAGGCCCCGAGGTGAGCATCGAGGCGGCAGCGGATATCCTGCTGACCCTGGGAGAGGAGAAGAGCTCAGAGGAAAGGCCAGGGGGAGGAGAGGAGGCAAAGTTGAAGAGATCCCGAAGAAGTGGAAGAGCTCATACAGTTTGTGGCCAATAAGAGGTCGGCGTACCAGTCAAGACAAGGCCCGAGTGCACCCACGAGGGAGAGCGACCTGTCTACTGTAAGCGACCAGAGAGTAGAGTTGGCTATCCCGGCTAAACCTGTGGAAGAGGAGGGAGTGGACGAAGGCGGGCCGACCCTGTCAAAGAAGGAACATCAGAGACAGGTTGCGAAGGAGGAGAGAAGAATGAGACAGGACTTTTTACAAAAGAAGAGAGTGAGAGAGGAGAAGGAAAAGGAAGATAAGAGGAAGAAAGACAAGGAGGAAAGGAGGAAGAGAGAGCAGGGGGAAAAGAGGAGGAGAGCAGAGGAAGAGGAGAAGAGGAAAGAGGAGGAGGAAGAAAAGACGAGGAAGATAAGAGGGAGAGGGAGGAGGACAAGAGGAGGAAGGAGGAGAGACAGAGGATCGAGCAGGAGCAGGAGGAAAAGAGAAAGAGAGAGGACAAAAATAGGAGGGTGAAGGAGAGAGAGGATAAGAAGAGGAAGGACGAGGAAGAGAGGAGGAAGAGAAAGGAGGAGGATAAGAGAAAAAAAGAAAAGGAGGAGGATAAGAGGAAGACAGAAAAGGAGGAGAAACGGAGGATATAACAGGAAACTGATAAGAAAAGGAGGGACAAGGAGCGACAGGAAGAAGGAGGAGAAGGAAAAGGAAGATAAGAGGAAGAAAGATGAGGAGGTAAGGAGGAAGAGAGAGGAAAACAGGAAGAAGGAGAAGGAGGACCCGTGGAAGAAGGAAGAGAAGGATAAAAGAAAAAGGGAAGAGGAAGACAGGAGGAAGAAAGAAAGGGACGATAAGCATAAGAGGGAGGAGGAGGGGAACAAGAGGAGAGAGGGAGAACCCGACCAAACTAAGAAAGCGGAGAAGAGAGAAGGGAGAACAGTGCGATCAGCCGACGAGGAGCAGCGAGAGAGGGGGAGACAACAGCTCCGCGCCGCAGCAGGAACCCTGCAGGTCGACATAGGTCGGGGTTGGCGGGATCGTCAACGCTTTCGGGGTCGGAACCGCGGAGTGTGCCAGGGACAAGTCAAGTGGGGGAGCAGTCTGGAAACATGCAATCCTTCATGCACCTGCCACCACCCAGAACGCTACCTCCCACCTCGGGGCCTTGGGGGCCACTTCCACGCCCCTATGTAAGCTCGGGGGTGGACAGACACCCAGCGCCACCAGTGTTCCTACCCTGGAGGCAGGTCGCAGACCCGGACCCAATGCAGAGCTGGGCAAGCAACCTAGGACTACCAGCTGACTTCGGACCGACCTATGATGTTGTCACTGGCCGCGAACACACATGGGTGGACACCTTGGGGCCGGGGCTGGTCCAGGTCAACCACCTGTGCCAGGTCATGTACCAGTGGCGGCAGCCAGCGGTGAGTCCTACTTTTATGTCTAGCGATCCTACTCAAATAACAGTAGATGAGAGAATTCGTCAAGCTAGGAGTCAGTAGAGACCCTAATCGGGACTCCTTGGAGGTCGGCCCTAGAGGTGTACTCCTCTAGATGTAGGAAATAAAGAAGGGGGTTGCTGGAGGTCGTCAGAGGAAGACTCAGAGTTAAGGAGTGATTTGTTCCAGGGGTCGGCAGCCGGGAGCGACCGTGAGGAACGGGGAGATGACCAGCACCCAGGATCACACGGGGGAGGAGGCGGCTCTAGGAGCGGTTCCCAGGGGCCCCAGGACTAAAACGAGATAGACAATGTTGTGATTGTTAGAAAGACAAAGAGTGTGCGGCTGTAGATAAGTTATACAGGTATCAGGAGGTTGGGACGTGGAGTCAGTGTTCGCATAAATTGAAGTAAACAAGTATTAGCAGGAGGATCAACGCCCGACTTATGTTGACCTATACTCACCCTACTGTTAAGTCTGTAATCAGAGGAAGTCGTCCCCCTCGCCTAGAGTTAAGAGGAATGCCGCTTGCGGATGGGACCAGTTCAACTGGTATCTTTATTAGATATTAAAAGAATGAACCTGGTTCCAAGCCATCCCCGGAGGGGACAAATTAAGGAGGGAGAGATGTAATAGTTACGGAGAAGAGTAGGGGGAGGGGTGTGGCTCGTAGGAAGCGGAAGGGAGGTCGGAAAGCGAGATGTTGTGGTCGGGAGCTTCCTAGGGTCTCAACGAGGGGGCGCGCCGTTGGGTCGTGACGTCATGAGGTCGTGGACCAATGGGGGGACGTCTGGGGGACGTCGTACGGTCGGGAGGGACTATATAAGGAGTGGTTCGAGCGGGTCGGTCGTCTTTTGACCTGTGTCCACGACGAGAGGAGAGTGTGAAGCGAGTCGAGGAGTCGGGGACTCGGAACCGAGAGAAGGGAGCAGCAGGCATCATGAGCAGATAACTGGAGGAGAACGGAGCGAGTGCCTATCCACAAAATAACAAAAGTTCCATATCTCAGTTTCAGAAGAGAAGCACATATTAGAAACATGGCATTTAAAAGGTCAAGAGTACAAAAATATTTGGAAATTAGACCAAGAGCCACAAGGTTAGCAGACCACCCTATACTTAAAGAACTACTAAAAAATTGTAAGTCATATACCCTGCAAAATGTTGGAACACCCTGAATGCTGATGTAAAATGTATCTCTGATCTAAAAGAGTTCAAATTGAAAACAAAGAGAGATTTATTAACAGAGATCAAGGAAGGACTATGTTGAGTCAGAAACTACTCACCATAAGTTTGAACATCTATGATTTTCTTTTACTGGTAACTCTACAATGTTATACTAATGTTTTAATCCCGGGGGGGGGGGCACTTCAATTCTTTTTGATACGGGTGTGTGGCTGAACCCCCGACTAACCTTACCCTTGCTAGGGCCCTCAATCGCAGGTTTTTTCTTCAAAACCCTACCCTTGCTAGGGAACTTTTGACATAACAGTCTTAGATTTTGCTCAAAATATCTTAAATTGACCTTGTTTTGGAGAAGATTTGAATTTTGTTCATGCTATTTTCATGAAAACTGGGAAAATATTCATGAAGATTTCTGAACTTTCCACTTGAATCGGGGTATTTTGCTGAAAGTTGACCCTTGCTAGGGACATTTTGCTCAAAAGTAGACCCTTGCTAGGGACATTTTGGTCTGAAACTAGAGGCTTGGTAGGGACATTTGGCTGAAAAAGTACCCTTGCCAGCCGCACATATGTGTATGTCCAACATAGGGAGTGCCCCCCCGGGGTTTTAATCTAGGGTAAGACATTAGGAATTATGCTAATGTATGTGTCAGAATAGCCTCAAGTGTTGTAACATCATACACTCTATCTGTGTAATAAGACCAACACAAACTCTGCATTAACATCCGCAGAACCAAAGGTTGTAAACATGATATTAGCACATCTGATATATATACTATCAATACAAAATTGTATATAAGTTCAAAAAAATGAGTACAACAATAACATCATTATTAATTCCATCTGTTTGATTATACAGCCGTCTCCCTAAAAGACTTTAAGTACCCGAGTTTTTCCACTGGGGGGGGGGGGGTTTAACCAGTTACCTTTAAACTGTACCTCTCCAGCTTTGTTGTGGTAATATGTAATGTAAAGGATTCAACATGGAATGATTGTAAATATACTTACTGCAATAACAAAAATTCGTACTAAAAAAAAACAAAAAAAAACACAGGGTGGACCGGGTTGTGGTCCTTGAATAAAGAACACTATACTTTGATACCCCATATTGTGCCCGGTCTACCGATACAGTTTGATGAAATAATAGGGGAAACTGGGGGAATACGGGACACTTAACACTTAAATCTGACATGCGAGGCCTAAAGAGGAATTTTAGAAAACTGATAATTTCCACAAACATTAAGCCCTAATATATCATTAATTATTCATAGGATTCAAAATCCTGATATGCACTGGATTGGTGATAATGGGCACTTTGAAATTGTCCTGTAATACCCCTTTTTCCTAAAGAAGCCCGGAGGTTCAGCAAAAGTATACCAGTGCTTCCTTGACCTTGTACAGTACAGCCACTTTGAAACGACCTTTCCTAAAAGCTTCCCCTGCTTAATATACGCAGCCTTTTATGGGGGTCTAGATGGGGGGTCCCCATGTCACATGTCGATTTTAAGAAAAGGCCATGTCACTTGTCACTAAATTTCTATTTTCCCATGTCCTTGTCACTAGGCTTCATGTCACATGTCGATTTTAAGGAAAGGCCTTGTCTCATGTCACTAACTTTTTTCCTTTCCATGTCAATGTCACTAAGCTCCATGTCACATGTCGATTTTAAGAAATGGCCATGTCACCCTGTCGAATTTAGGGGTCTACACCCATTTTTATAGGATCTTATATGCCTATATTAAAATGCCGCTGATTCTGCTTTACAAACGCCACTTTTTGGTGAGGTATAAATCACGACAAATTAGAAGTTGAAAAAATCTCTCTCCATTTAGCAAGCTCTCTGCTGTAAACGTTGTCTGGTTCCCGGTCCCACCTCTTTCGGTCGGAAAGAGGTGGGGCCGGGAACCAGCCAACTGTGAGCGAACTACGAACGGACGCTGGTTGGGCAGCACAAACCAACGTCGCCACCTATAGCCAGCGTTATGAACTAGAACGGCAGAGACGCCAGCGTTTGTTTGGACGTTGCCATGCAACCTCAGCTTGGGAGCTGGACCGACACAGACTTGTTTATTTCCTATATAACTTCCTGTTATGCTCCTTCCACTGGTTCTCTTCAGTTCGACCTCAATATATCAATCAATTAGAGGACGAAGGACAGGTACTAGTGGATAAACAAGCAGGGATAAGGGGCATAGGCCTAATAGTGTAAATATGAAGGTAAGTTGCCATCAATATGTGATCCATAGGCCTACATGCATGCTGGTGGACCCCTTTAATAGCCCTGTTGGGTCTGCTAGAAGTTGACACAATAGTCTGAAACGGAACAGACTTGAATGTTAAGGTTAGGGTGTGAACCTGGGGGTGTGATTAGACAGAGAGGTAGGGTAGGAGTGGGTAAGAGGCCCTTTGGGGTAAAAGGCCCTTTAGCCCTCATAACCAAGGTACTAGTTGTATGCAGCCATTTAGCACTTGGAAGTAAGGATAACTTCAAGGAGATCTCTTTTGTAGGTTTTCATTATGATTGGATGAGAAAAAGTGAACTTATCACACATTCAAAATTTTATAACTGTTAAGATCATCATGCTCAATTTGAGATAATTAGAAATAAAAGGGTCCTGAAATGTGCATGGATTTTTGGGTAGCAAGTTAAATGGGGGGTCTAGATGGGGGGTCCCCATGTCACTTGTTGATTTTAAGAAAAGCCCATGTCAAATGTCACTAACTTTGTATTTTCCTCTGTCCTTGTCACTAAGCTCCATGTCACATGTCGATTTTAAGAAAAGTCCATGTCCCCTGTCACTATCTTTTTTTGTCCCATGTCTTTGTCCCTAGAAGCTCCATGTCACACTGTCGATTTTAGGGGTCTAGACCCACTAAATGGGTTAAAAGTATTAGGTGAGGTATTATTAAATAAATAAGGGTAGGTCATAAAGATACATTTTTTTACCTTACACTTTGTTTCAATACCTACATGGGCTTTTGAGATGAACCTTATCTTATCATCAGATCCATGGGCCTTTTGCCCCATCGCTTTGGGCCTTTTACCCCAGCCTTTCAACCTACGAGGCAAAATGCCCCACTTTTTGTCAAGCATTCTATTGGAATATTCCATAAGGCTAGGCTGAAAACTATTACACAAGTATGATATGTTGTTCCATCTCTTGATTGGTGTGAAAAATATGCATTAATTAGGGATTATTTTATTAGAACTAGCTCAGTTATGTGCTATTAGGGTATTTTAGCTTATCCTACCCTATCACCCCTTGGACTTCGATATGAATTATCAAAAATGCTACTTTAGGTGATTTAGAATGTCCAAATCTCAGCAGTAGTTCATGAATATTAACTTTAGCTTCTTTTTTAATGACAAGAATCTAAATGGAGCTTTTATTCCAATTATGATCCTCTTTATTGTGTATGTGGGCCTTTTATCCCAAAGGTCCACTTTTTTTCATACATGATTTACTGTAACAATCTATGGGGCAGAGCTGACAAGCTTTTGCGAATGAAGAAAATATCATTCCATCCTTTGATTAATGAAAAAAGTATTCTGGAAGCAGCCATGAATTTCTTATAAATGACACATTTGTAAATTAAGGGCGTCTTACCCCACTACCCTAGAGAGTCAGAGACCCTGGCCAAACCATAAAGTTTTCCATGTGCCAAACGTGGGCTTTAGTCAACCCATAAAAATCCCACGTCGACTAGGTGTGATAATCCACTTGTCATAAAAACGTTAAAAAATGTTTTTATTATGGGTCTAGATCCCTAAAATCAACAGGGTGACATGGCCATTTCTTAAAATCGACATGTGACATGGAGTTTAGTGACAAGGACATGGAGATGTAGAAAGTTAGGGACATGAGACATGGCCTTATCTTAAAATCGACGTGTGACATGGAGCTTAGTGACAAGGACATGGGAAAATAGAAATTTAGTGACATGTGACATGGACTTTTCTTAAATCGACATGTGACATGGGGACCCCCCATCTAGACCCCCTTTATTGGTTTCCCCATTGAGTATTAAGTTGACAATTGCCAAGTAGGAAGCCTATAAGAAGATGGATAATAAGGGAAGAAATAGAACACCTACACTGCAAAAAAGGTGTTTAAAGATACATACCAAATTTTCTCAACACCAATATTTAAACATCTAAACACTTGAAGTGTTTAGGTGTTTAGCTTTTAAACACTTATTGTCAAACACCTAAACACTGAAGTGTTTAAGTGTTTAGCATTTAAACACTTGGTTAAACACTTCCTAGTTAAACGCGTTTAAAATTGAACGCGTTTAACACTTAAGAAGCATTGAGAAAAGTGGGACAAATAAGTGTTTAACCAAGTGTTTAACCTCTAAACACTGGTGTTTAATCCTTAAACACTGTTTTTACAGTGTAGGCCTATCTGTAGACCTAAGGCTAAGCCTAAGGGACAGAGCCCATGGGACAGAAGGATGGAATGGCACAAATTGGATAGGCCGATGCATGAGAGGTAGGCTGAGAGGTTGTCAATATATGAATATGCTGAATCATTATGATAACTAAACATTGTGATTCAAGTAGAGGCCTATGGAAACTCTGCCGGGGTGGTCCAAGCTACACATAGGTTTTTGAATTTTGAAAATTCATTCAGTAGAACCAAAGTTATGAATTGCTCATTTTTTTGAGAATTTTCCTAAATTCTAGGTGCGCCTTATACGCGGGCTGTGCCTTATACGCGGGAGATTACGGTACCGTAGATGATTGATTCATGTGCCTATAAATGGGTAGACATGACACCTGTACAGGATGCAAATTGACGGATGCACACAGTTTCAGGGGTCTAGATGGGGGGTCCCCATGTCCCTTGTTGATTTTAAGAAAAATCCATGTAAAATGTCACTAAATTTGTATTTTTCTCTGTCCTTGTCACTAAGCTCCATGTCACATGTTGATTTTAAGAAAAGTCCATGTCCCCTGTCACTATCTTTTTTGTCCCATGTCCTTGTCCCTAGAAGCTCCATGTCCTTTGTCGATTTTAAGAAAAGGCCATGTCACACTGTCGTTTTTAGGGGATTCTAGACCCATAGTTTCAAAAAGTCCCAGTCCCGGGGTCCCAGTACATTTTCATATGCATAAAAAAAGACCCAGTGAGGCTCCATCCTTCCTAGTGACACTGACAGCCTGCAAAAGCAATGTAGAGGAAATAGTAGTATGCTGGCAGTCTGTTGAAATAATTGGTTTTAAAGGCTTGTGAATGTTGAAGTACAAATGACTTATCAAAAACAAAAAAGATAATCCAGTCTTATGACCCTTCCCCTTGCAAAATATGACCCTGTGTCTCTGGCAATGGTGTATTCAACACTGCAAATGCATTTTGTGAAGAAATAGAGGTAATATTCATATATGTATGTGTGGGAAAAAGTTATTAATCACAAAATAAATGAGCCATTATGTCTAAAATATGACTATAAAATGATTGAAAAACACTCACCAGATAACAAAGGTAGCAATGTTCGCTCAAAAAAATATATGCCAATACCATTCTACTAACAATGTTGTGCACCCATATGAATGAGCTTGCACTGAAATCACAGCTTATCAAAAGCGAATCTTCTTTTCAGGTTGTTTAGATAATAGCATCCCCAATCAACAGCAGGATGTCAGAAAGGTAAGGATTTTCCGTTGAATTCTTGAATAATTCAAATAACACAACTCAATTGATCACAGTATAAAGCATAGAAAACATTAAATTTCAACAAATATTATCTAAATCGTACCATATCTTGCTCTTGTTTCAGCGGTTCACTTGTGACGTATGGGTCCTCAATAGGGCAGAGCAGCTTACCTCTGGTCCTTGGTGGGAACCAGCCAGAAATCAACCAACAGTCTAAGGTGAAGGTTCTGCCAAAGGTCTGCATCTTTCATGTCATATGTCACCCATTTGGCCAAAAAAAAAACGTTTTTTACAACATTTTTAAACCTTTGGGTAAAAACCATTTGTAACAAAACGTTTTTTTTTATGTTAAAACGTTTGTTCACTAAAGAAAACACCTTCGAATGTAATAAAAACTTTTTTGCTTGTATTTTCAATGTCTTTGAAACGTAAAAATGTTATTTTTACGTGAAAATTACGTTTTTTACCTAATATAAAACCGTTTTCATAGAACAATGAAAACGATTTTTGAATACATGTTTTTGACGATTAAAAAAAATGTTTGACAAACCTAGGAACCTTATAACGTTTTTTAAATGTAAAAAAAAAATACATGTTTTTTTTTTTTTACAAAGTGGGCAGCTTCATATTGTAGAATTACTGCTGTTAGATTTGCATCAATAAGGCTTTCATTTTAGAGAAAAGGTGTTTCATGTTTAAACAAAACTTTCTTTCAGTGTAGTATTCAGCACTTACACTACTGGTACTCAAAGCAGGTATATAAGCTTGGAACACATAGTAGCCTGCACCCATACAGCTATAATGTACCCCTCGATAATATGGCTCCTTTCATATGGAAATCCACACATAAGCATTATTTTGTAGGACTCAACGTTCATTGTACAGGTTATAGAGAAGTGATACAGAAAGGTATTTAAGGGTTGCCTTAACTTTAAATATTTAGTGACTACATGAACTGTCTCTAAATAATCAACAGACCATCTAATTACCTAGCACTGTCTTTTAAATTAGTTGCCTTCACACCGGTTTCGATACTCAATCTGGCATGAACTGAACTCAACAACCTTAACTGGAGACCAGCTAAAGGCACCAAGGGTCAGAGATGGTGAGTGATTAATATCTATTTTCCATTAAGGAGATGCTATCCTGCCCGATAGATATGCTTCTTTGATATTTACCTTCCATGCTCTAAGATATTTGTAAGAAGCGACCATCTTCTTGCAAAACAGTGTAATGTTCTGAGTTGTTAACCTTTCATCCATGTGGATTTCTATATTTTGTCATAGGCCCTGAGATAAAGGACAAGTTTTTCTACAAGATCCGTGATGACTCGTGTCGGCGCATCCACCACACTCGTCGGGGGGCAGACCGCAAGAACTATCAAAACACAATGGAGAATTGGGAAAATGTCACAGTGAGTACTGGTAGTTTTCTAACTTTTCATCTATCCTAGATATGAAATATAATTGACACCTGAAATAAAACCATAATATCTTCATGCATATGGCTCAATCAAAAAATTCCCTATTGAAATTATGCCTAGATGTTATTTTAACTTATGTCCTGTCTTCCCCCAGCCCATTTTCTACCCACCAGAGTGGTAATCCTCACAGCTAGCTTCAATTTGCACCCATCTATAAGCAATGGTTTGCAAGAGTCGCCAATGACATGTATTATCTTAAACCAATCAGAGAAGTATGTATTTCTGACTCCTCCTTCAACTTTCCCTCAGCAATCTCTGGCTCATTTAAATTGTGATTTTCTGTCTTTAAAAGGAACTAAGATACTTTCCAGATGACTTTACGGGTCCCCTGCTTCATTTGTATTAGCTACATCAAAAGACATGGTGAAATCCTCTGTAAGTCAGTGGTGGATCCAAGATCTGGAAAAGGAGGGGCGCGGCCCTAAAGGAGGGGGCACACCCTCTATTTTTGAGCAAAATTTGGGGGTCCAAAATGTGTACCGTAAATCCCCGGTCATAAGCCGGATTTTTTTTTCTATTTTGGGCCCAAACCAGCTTCTAAATTTTTCCCAAAGCCCCCCCGGCTTATAACCATTTTTTTTTTACTATAGAATAAAGAGAAAATGGTAAAAAATTGACCCTAAAACCGGCTTTTAGGATTTCCCTGAACTCTCCCCCCATGAATACATGTTTTTGATGATTAAAAAAACGTTTGACAAACCTTGGAACCTACGGTAATCTCTCGCGTATAAGACGCGTCCTCTACGCCAAACAAAATGCTGGGGAGTCTTATAGGATGTACTGAAATTGGGGCTGCGTCTTATACGAGGGGTACTTTTACTATAGAAATGTACTGAATTTACTACATTGGTACCTAAGAGGTGCGTCTTATATACGAAAATGCATGTGCTAAGTTTGGGGTGCATCTTATACGCGCAGCACGTCTTCTACGTGGGAGATTACGGTAATAACATTTTTTAAAAGTAAAAATATGCAAAGTGGATAGCTTCATATTGTAGAGTTACTGCTGTTAGATTTGCATCACTTAGGCCACACCAAATTAAATAGTTGGTCTATTGATTTCCTGCACCTCATTTTCTAAAAAGCAAATTTTAATTTTATTTGAAAAATACCATGTCTATGGATCCCGGCCGCATCATTTGCCGGTAATTTTTTTTTCAGTAAGCACTTGAAGGGCCATCCAAAGAAGGTACAGAAACGGCAGACCACTCATTGAATAGGGAGAAGTGTACATATGTTGATTCCAGTATTTATCTGAGCAAAGGAGCAAAAAAAAAAAAAATGCCCTCTCCACATTTTATCTATGCAAAATCCACAGACAAATAAATTTTCCTAGAAAAATAAAATAAAAATTTCACCCTCCCGCCCTATTTTCTAAAAGAGAAAATCCATAGACAATTTTTTAATTTGGTGTGGCCTTAGGTTTTCATTTTAGAGAAAAAGGTGTTTCATGTTTAAACAAAATAGTATTCAGCACTTACACTACTGGTACTCAAAGCAGGTATATAAGCTTGGGACACAAAGTAGCCTGCACCTGCACAGCTATATTGTACCCCCAGATTGTACCCCTCGATAATATGGCTCCTTTCATATGGAAATCCACACATAAACATTATTTTGTAGGACTCAATGTTTCATGTCTCTAAATCCGCCACTGACTGTAAAGTATGGTGTTTGGAGTGCTAATTAATAAATTGCATTACTGGCCTGCATGCAGACATACTATCTAGTAGATGCATGGAGAAACACCTCTGACAAGGGGAGTTTGGTAAATGTAAGGCTATCAGGGTGCTTTAAATCATTGGCAATGATATGTGCAGGCTAGAGAGACAACAATTTAACTGGACATAAGATTACTAGAATTGACTTGAGTGAGGCTCACAACCGGGCTCCCATCGCCACTAATTTTGAGCTTTGTATTTAGAGAAGAAAAATCATAAACCATTTCCAAAAGGGTTGCTACTGGTGTTTCAGCATTTTGACACTTTGTATTTTATAGGATGCCAACTTATCATACCAGGAATTGCAGCACCGTTATCAGCGAGAGAACTTTATGCGCATTCTGAAGCGGCTGATTAGGGTTGAGCACCTGAATCTCATGCATAATGAGATGGTAGACCTAAGCTCTGTCTCATTCCCATGGTAAGTACCTGGTGCACAACAAAGTAATTGACAACCTTTCTAGCATGTTTATCGAAATACACAAATAGCACATAAATTTTGTATGATTTGTAAATGTAACAGAAAAATATAGTATTTAGAAATGTAACAGAACTCATAATGAAATGATGTATTTATTATTGAATAATGCCCTGTTCAAAATGGGGTTTCTTCTACTAATGATTATGATATTAGATGGGATAATATTGACCAGAATGCCTTGTAAAAAGCTTGTCTAGGTAAAATCGATAGCAAAGGACCTTGTGAACACAAGATTAAATGTCTCAAGCAAATGTAGCATATCAATTTGGTCATTCTCTTTCCAGCTGCACCCATCTTAATTTGTCAACAAATTTCATAGAAACTTTGAAGGTATGTTCCTTTTGTATATTACTCCCCCTATCTAAGGGAGCACTCAATATTTATTGCTGAGCAGATTTTGAGAAAGGCTTGAAGTGCTCATTGATCCCTGCTATAAATAATTGAAGCTCTTAGACATCCAGCAAGTAGTTACGAGTACCCTAAGCTGCAATCACTGTCTGGAGCTTTAGTAGAATGTTCTTTGTGACTTTGCAAACAATGTAAGTGCTTCTTTGAAAGAGGTTTACTCTATAACGGTGTCAAGATTGCAATGAAATTCCTGACTCTGTTGTAATAATTATGCAATTAGAATGTCAGAAATGACAATATGGGACCTTTTTCATGTATAAAACCATTATGTGTCTTTTCTTTTGCTCTTTGTTGGGTCCTACAAAGCATGTAGCACTACACATATGTGTAGAAGCATGAAGGCCCAAAGAGATATTAAGGTTTATTGTGGGTGAACTAAAGTGCACTCTGTGTTGACACAGAATGAGTGGGGTGAGAAAGGCCTTTATAAGGATGAAATATCTAGGATCATCCTGCCTCTGATAACTAGTCATTATGGTAGTATTTCAGTCATAGTATATTGGTAATTTTTGCGTCATAATGGCTGATTGTAATTTTTGTTTTAAATTACCAAGTAGTTTTTGACCCTCTTCATGCTTTAGAGCCCTTTAGGGCATAGTGTCCCAAGATGTAATATTATCCCTCAAATGGTACCTAGGTGAGGGATCCATTAAATGTCTCATTTGTGGGATAGCGTACAGGGAGTGTGTGTCACAAATGATAAAATTCCATTGAATAAAGTTATATTTTCTATGATGTGAAGAAATGATTGTATCAGATGAGTGATTGTATTAAATAAGTTTGGTGTCTTCATCCATAAAGAATCTACCTAAACTGCCATGTGTTGAGGAATTAAATCTGATGGACAACTACATTCATGACCTGGATGGGATAAAAAAGTTGGCTAGTGCACCTCTGGTAGAGCTCAACATGAAGGGCAACCCAGTTCACTTCAGTCTCAACTACAGGCAAAGGTTTGCTATGAATTCATGTTTGTATCTAGATGTTACTTCTCTGTTTTTTAACAAGTCAAGTAATACCATAGATCTACTTTATCTACGCCTTACGGCTCTATCGGTTACTTGAACTCGTTTTCTGAAGGGCCTTTTCAATATCAATGTTTTCTGTCCTATTTCTACATTTATGGTTCTATGTCCTAGAAAATGTGCATGAAACAAGTTGAAAATGATATATAGGTCATATCATATTTGTTTCACCTTTCATTTTTTTTTTTTACCCATTTTATTTAAAAAAAAGTTATTTTTCCGTAGTTACCAAAAAACGTCACAAAGCAATGCTACTTAATGTGAAATAACACCCTTGCAGAGACAGGGTTACAGCCAAATTTTATTCTAAAGTTATTTCTATGAAAATGACAACAGAAAGATGCAGTCATTTTATTTTCATTTATAGATTCCATTTTTTCCTGAAGGTCTAAAAGAAATGTCACTTTAATGCAAATTGGGCACTAGCTTTGGGTTCTAGTTCCCCTTCTCCCCATGAGATGGCGCCACCAAAGAGTTTTTTCTAGGTTCACTATAGAGGGTGGCAAAAGTCACTTACCTCTGTAAATAGCCTCATAGACTGACTCAAGCCTGTCCCATCATACACTGAAGGCCTATGGCCTATGCCTATGACCTCCACTATAATTATAATCTATATATGCCTATTTACTTGATTCGTTTTTTAATGGATTCCACACACCCTTCTATTCTCTATTAAAGATAATGCATGGCACCTTGTTTTCTCTCAATTCTAAAAGTGCTATCAGTGTAAAAATGAAGCTGATACTCCAGGGTCCCTGAGATGTCCTGAAAATGTGTGCCAATTCCAAGAACTTCTAGCTGCCAAAATTTTGTCAGGCAGATCCTGTTGCTTTTTTAGATGAATAACATTAAAAAGGATTTTTAAATGCTACCACACCACTTACACATGAGAGATAATCCTATCTGCCCTGGTATATTACTCCTGTTTTAGATGAGGTCATTAGAAATACTTTGAATATCAACATAATGGCAATCAAAAATAGGCCTACTTCTATTTCCAGCCATTCTACTAAACCAGAATGTAAAATTCCCCTTAGGACTTTTTCCCAGATTTAATAGAAATGGACCAATTTTTTATTGTTTTAGAGACTATTCACTATCATACTACTGAAATGGTACAAAATTAGTTGTATGAGTCTTTTGTGTAACTCGTTTTAGAGGTGTGAAGGCCTTGACACTTGTGTAGGTGTGAAGGTCAACCCACCCAGGTGGTAAGCTGATGGCTGGCTATAAGGTACATCAATGTAGCCCAGTAGTTTACTTACAATGCAGGCATAGGAGAGGTGCTTATTAGAAATAGTAGAATGAGTATTTGAGGCAGATTTTTCATGTTAAAGTAATTTTTAAGCACCCTGTGCACTTATTACAATGAATGGGGTAATGGTGTCATTTCACTGGGCGCTATTACATCAAATGAGGTCATTGTGTTATTTTCTTTCATTTATAGAGTGTTTGCGGCTCTCCCAAGCCTGAAAATGTTGGATGGAGTTCCCCGTAGACCCGAGGACTTGGTATTTGAGGAGGAACCGGAGGATGCAGAAAATAATGAGTCATCTTGTGTTATATGTTAGACTCCTGATTAGACAACATGGAACAGGTCGCATATAAGACTTAAGCTTACCCTTGGGGATTGAAAATGTTATTCATTTACACTGTGTATGTAAAACCTGACATATAAGGTACGTCAAGATTTTGAGGAAGCTAAACAAGTTCATGCTAGTGCTCTTGCAAAATAATGTATAGGTCTAAGCAAAGAAATAATTTTTCTATAGAATTCTTTCAATTGTATGTTATGTGTCGTGGCTTAGATTGAAAAAAAGAAATGTTTCAATCTTAGCCATGGCACACTGTAGCAATGTAATATTTCAAATATAAGTATTGCATCCTTCTGCTTATGCGCAAGGGTGTCGGCCTTTGAGAGGATTTAGTGTTGAAGAAATCCATTACCATAATGATCTTCACTTATTCAAGAAAAAATTTACATATTTTGTGAAAGTGGTAGCTTATGTTAAACCCAAGTAGGCCTACTTGTATTACTGTCCCGTCTATATATATATATATATATATATATATATATATATATATATATATATATATATATACACTACATGTGCTGTTCTAATGAATGGAATATCTTAAAAAATGATCCATTTTCAATTAAAATATATGGCAAATGAAATATCGCTAGAGGGAAAAATTCATCATTACACCCGCAGCAAAAAGAGACATCTTTGTATTGAAATTTCGGGGTAATATTTTTTCATGTTGAATTAGCTGCTGGCCAGCCGAGCAAACTTAGTGTCACACAATAAAGAATTGATTGTTCACTGATCTTTGCTTCTAATATTTTCATGGTTATTCTGACCTTTCCAATACCCAACCATGCACTTACATATTATTGCAAACAAATGGGACTTACGAATACAGAAAAATAAGAGATAATAAAAAAACTAGGATCTCCTTGGCAGCTGGGTTATTTCAATAAGAGAGTAGAGTTCTGCTTAAGATGTCAGTGATGTGAAAATGAGAGTCACATGAGCCTAAACTGGGTATACTTAAAACTAGTGGGCAATGTGCATTGAAGCACAGAAAGCTCAGGTAGACTAAAAGTAAGGCGTCTTAGAATTATATTATTTGAATGGGGTAGGGACCAGCGATGAACTAACGCCTTTTTATATTATAGGGTAATGATTATGATGTCCATGTTGTCAATGAATCTTCCGTTTTTTCTACAGAAGATTTTTAAAAGTGTATAAACTGACAATTAAACCACTACAGCTCACCTAACAAACTTATCCACACCTGTGGCTCCCTTGATAGCTACCACTCACCTGACCTCAGGCATGAGGGGGTATGTGCCCAGTGGCCCACATCAACTTGGACCAAACCACTTTTGGAGAAAAGGGATGTAAGTTGTAGTCACCAATCTGTGGATACTGCCCCAGCACCCCCTACCCTTCGATATCCCATCGGATACTATGCCCGACTTTGCAATAGTATATATGTAAGTTTCCTGGAGAGGATGGATTGAAATTATATGAGAGAGAACAGCGCTAAGTAAATGTTGGGACTATGTGTTGGTTTTTAGGCTCACTTCTGGCATATCAAGGTTCACATAAATATTACTTTATGTGAAACAGGAGTGTTTAGAATATTGAACATGTGATAATACACTGCCTCACAATGGTTAAACCTATTTCTTTTGTTAGTGAAAGGATTGATTCAGGTAATGTAAAGCTGTGTTTATATGGCCTATTTTCCCCTTTCTATGGGTGCAGGGAGGGCATTTTGAGGGATTAATTTAATGCAGCTTACATAGTTAGTGGTTAGTTTATAAGAATTTAAATTTATTTGTTATATTACAGAAAAAAGCACAACATAAAACTGCTTCCAAAGCAGTTCCATTGCAATTTATCTAAAAGGCGGTCAGCCTCCAAAGCTTTCATGAATTCTATTGGGTTAAATGTTTAGAACCAAATACCATTCTCATGAAACCCTATGTCAAGCTAAATCTTGCCACTATCTATGAAACTGACTGATGTCGGAATATGTTTTAGTGGCTGAAACAGACACAGTTGGATATCACGGTGTTGTTTGTTTTCATTAACGATGCAGGATTAAGAAATATCTGCCATGACCCTTAATATGCTGGTGGTCCTTAATGGCAGAAAATAATTCCTCTCCCAGAAACATTAAAGTGTTATATGTGTAGAGGCAAGGTGCTTAAAGTCAACTTTAAAATTCAGATCACTAGCTTTCCAGTGATATTGCAAGAGAAGATGCTCCTGTTAGTTTCAGGGGAATGGCTTGCTAAATATGGGTAGGTATGACCATTTCTGAATGGCTATAAGCTCTATGCCTAATTGGTCATGAGATGCATCTATAATTAGCATAATTTATGCTAATTAGCTAAATTAGCATAATTTTCTTATTCTTTTGCCTATAACTTTTGATCTAGAAATGGTATTTTCGTTCTATTTTCACCATAGTAAACCTGGTGAAAGACTCTTTCGAATGGGATCATTGATTTTCCTATCTAGAATGGAAATCATGTTTCCATGGCAACAGAAATCAACAAATGTTCTTTTTACAAGCCTTTTTTGGAACCTCTTCACCCAAAATATAACATTCTATCAAAAATCATTGAATTCTCCATAGAAAAGTACACTATAATTGTTTCAGGCATATCTTTCCTATTCTATAGCCCATAGTGGTGCCCCCTGGTGGCTAAAACAGGTGGTAAATCCCACAGGAACCCCCATTTCTGCTTGCTGGCTCACATATTTGAATCACAATGCTAGCTGCATTTACTCATACAAGTAAACAAGAGAGCGTTTATTTTAAAACAGTTGAGTCGAGAGTATGTCTTGGAGAGACAGAAAGGAAACGAGGCAAGGGAACAGAGCCTAGGCTAGAGGACTTGCCCATGACTTTCCCACTATGTCATTAAGGACACATTTAGCTGCTTGATTGCCTTCCTCCCCCTCCCAACACAACTACCAGCACAGCTCTGAGTATTGAGGCATGCCTGAGTACCCCCCACCCGACCAGGTGTCCGGACCGGGTGTTCCGACTGGGTGTCCCGACCGGGTGTCCCGACCAGTCCCATCCATCCATCTATCCATCCATCCATAGTCATTGTTGATCCTACAATTAACATCACAGACAGTGTAGCCAAGGTGATGTGACCTTGTTACAATTACTTGTTACATTTCCTTCCTTTCCCATGGGAAATGATTGGAAGCCAATTCTCTTAAAGGGCCCAGCTATCTCACTACTGATACTTACCATAGAGAAACCTACTAGGCTCCTCTATGTACGCACCTAGATTCACCTCCAATGCAAGACTAATGTTTTGTCTATGAGAGAATCTTGGAATTAAACCTATCAATAAACCAAATTGGAAGGCCTTCAAAATCAACTATATCAAAAGATATTTGCCCAGATAACCATGGCATGCACTGCCCCCATACCTACTCTATGCCCTCCTCTTCTAAAAAATCTGAAATCTGTCTATAAGTGGGGTTAAAGACAGTCTGATTACCCTTTTATTTAGGGTAAAAAGAGCCCTAAATCCCATGCATTTCTCCATAGGAATAAAAACCAACAGTAATTACCATGTCACAGCCATCAAAGTACACCTTAAATGTAAATTCTATTACATGGATAGCTTTGTCTTGCTTTTTGTCTCACCATATGACCAATTTTTGGGGGTTCAGTTGTAACAGAAATAGGGCTAAATGACAGGTTTTGATGGTCTATGCAAATTCTTGGAATCTAAGAAAAGCATACCCCATGAAATGTATTTTTCATCATTTATCAAAAGATTTTCATGTAAATAGAAATATGACTCATGGGGTCTTTGAAGGGTGTGATAGGGCATATGCTGTGTAATGGAATAGTCTTTTGGTAGTGCATGTAATCTGCTAGAGGCCAAAATAGCAATTGAAACTTGGTAATCATAAAAAAAACTCGGCTAAGGGCTAGTAGACAAGAGGTCAGAAAGGTGGTGTCAAAAGCCCTTGCCTCGTTTAATAAACACTAAGGTGGTAGAAGAGAGTCTTGCCAAATAGTAACAATGCACTTTACAAAAGTAGCAATAACAGCCACATGTCCTTAGGCCACACTATAATAGTAACAATTAGGACATGAACCTAAAATCTATATAAAGTAACTTATTTCAAGCCGCTTATACCCTCAACTTACAACAACATATGAATGAACTGAAAGAACTAAGTAATAGTAGGCATTTACATCTTGGTGACTAGAACGGCATGGTAAATGGCTTTAATGAATGAACATAGTCATACTATATGATCAACTTATCAACAAGTGGGAGAAAGTAACTGCTAAATAGAGTTCAACAAATGCAATAGAAATCATGGAATGTGTTAAGCAGCTTTTATACAAGAGTGTGTAGCCCACTTCCTGCAGTGCCCTTTTCACATCATCTGCTTCTTCTGGCTGGCTCTTACAAAATGAAAAAGGCTGAAACAAATTGAGGTATTCAAGAATCACAGGTAATGTTGGTGGTAGAATGACCACACACCAATTACTATAAAGACATCATTTATGACACCATGAAAGAGGGACCACTGTAGTGTAAGGTAAAGAATATAGTAGGGTTGTATAGATTGTCATAAAATAAAGTTTGTATTTTCTGGTGTATATCTGTAACATTGAGAATGTCATAGTAAATAACTAAATGACCTAGTATTATGTGGTAAGCCTACATCAGCATTCTTGGAACATATACACTGGCTGATCTCATGCCTGCTGATGTCATACTTGTCTCATGTGTACCACTCAGTGTGCTTACTTCATCCTTTTAGCTGATATCATCAGTCACCTGTTTGTCTCCCCATCTGACATCAGTCCGACATCATACTTCTGGATGATGTGAGACTCTGGTCTCAGCCTTTAGATAGCATATAAAAGCAGGTCCCTCTCTCCTCCTCCTCAATCACTACATCTGATCTGTGCTGTTCACATCAACCCTATGGACTACCTTGCTGATATACTGGACTTTGTACCTGAGGACTAAGAGGAGGCAATATTCCTTGTACAGGTTATTATCCTGAAGGTTATTATACCAGATTACCCTGAAGGTTATATCCATGCTAAGGTTGGACTACTGAATGTTATTGCACACAGTTATGTTCAATGGACTCTATGCTGAAATGTTATATTACCTGAGGACATTTGTGTGTTACTATGTGCTACTGTGACAACCATAGGAAATAAGTGTCTACCAAAGGGGATTAGGCCTCCTGTGGCTACTTCAGCAATAAACCTGTCAACAAGTCAACTTGTAACAAAGACTTTGTCTGCAATCATTGGCCAAGGCCACCACAACCACAGAAAAATAATTATGAAAACTCAACATTTCTGATGCAAAGAGTGTTGCAGTTGGAGTGTCAATATGTTTATAGTGTAGGACATTTGCTGTCCATGTGCTAATAAAATGTGTTAGGTTTAGCAATGCCCTCTATAAATGTGCTTCGTTCATGTTTAGATGGACTGAATACCCAATTTATATTACAAATTATCAAAAAATGAAACTAGCTGAAATGCAAGCTTCTATATCAGAAGGCTCTCAAATAATATTTCTTTAAATCCTGTGCTTCAGTATTTGAGCATACATGTTTAGCTGAACTTTGCTGAATGGTAATATTGGCAGGATTGATTTGCAAGGCCTAGGTGGAGAACCAGTAGGCTAATCAAGCTAATGTCTCAGCTGACTTAATTATTAGGATACATTTCATGTACATCAAAAGTTTTAACAGGTAGACCCCAAGAACACCATAGCATTAATGATATACTAATGGAGTCATTCTGGAGAGTTTGTGCAGGCTCAATGGACGATAGCACATTGTCAGTGATTCCTTCAACTGTCTCTGAAAATGTTTTTCACTGAACCTAGTGCTCTTTAGAATTCAGTGGTTAATGAATAGCCACTTTCATTTTCAGTGTCGACCTTCAGTACATTCAAATGGGTATGAGTGAAATGTCCAGAAATGAAAGTCATTTCAAGGTCTTTGCTGTGACAAATAGTAGGCCTACAATGAAAATGGTAGGTATAGCCCAAACCGACATGCACTAAAGAGCAGAATTAAGCAACTTGCAAACCTCAGGAAGGCTCTCTGAAAATCTGCTTGGTTTGGTGAATACCTCTTTTATAGTATTTAGCATAGTTAGGGAGGAGATCCTGTATGGCTTGCAAAAGCCACAGGTGATGAATGTTCATCCATGGGTTATGTACACTCATGAAAACTCCCAGCTTTATCTAATTGTGTCTGTCATAGCAATAGGTGAATTGTAGCACATGCACCATATCAAACTAAGTAGAAGAGTTGTCTGCCTGTTTGTATTTCTCCATATGCCTTACAGGTAAGTAATGATGTTTACTGATACAAAATAAGCCCCCCTTGATGGCAGGGTCACTGTCTGGATGAACACCTATAAGGAAACAATTGGGAGAGGGAAATAAACTATATTGTCACTGACTCTACAGAATGAATTTTAGGCTCAAAGCACCAAGCTGTGTCACACAGAAGATGATCTAAAGTACAAACACAACCAACAGTGAGTTCAATATACAACATGAGAATGCACTCTACCTCTTATAACAATGTATTGTTGGTACACAAGGAGTCTGCAGGGGTGATTATAGCATGTGACAGTGGCTTGAATAAAGACTCAAGTAGGGGCATTGCAGATACCTCCACTCATGCTAAACTAAGGGGACACCAAGTATCAATGTACAAGTACAGATATTATGACATCTTCTCCCCCAGTACATATCACATCATTGGATATTTTCATCATATCTACCTGGTTTTCTTATTATTAACAAAAGGCATATACATGTAGTATATATTCATAACGAGAATGTACATTTATGTGTGTATACATCTATAGTTTCATTCTATGCTGATGATATGACATACGTACATATGCAATGAATGATCTTCTAGCTGACCAGCTACCACTCAATCCTTTGGCCACTATATGTGACCCATCTAAACAAATTGGGCTATCGCAGGCGGAGGGATTTGTCGGAGTTTAGGTTATAATGTTGGGGGTTCTTTTTCTTTGGGGAACCTCTGGGGGAAGACTGGGAGGAGGTGGTTTGAGTTTTGAATGGGGGTTTCTTGAAATTGTCAATAGACCATTCTGGTTATTATTCATTATTTTACACATTTATCAAATACTTCGCCACACACACTCAGGACCTGCTCACAAGCTCACAGCTCATTCCCCCCCCCCAGTGTGTACAGTGAGCTGCTCTTACATCACCCATACCAGGATGTTGTGAGAGCCGGACCCATCCTATTTCTGGGCACTGACTCACTGGGAGTATCACAACATACCGACATACCTGTGGACGCACTTCTAGGATGCAGGGAAATTCCACAACCTCCCTTCATCCTGATTGGTCCACATATAAATAGAATCATTACCAGGTATGGCGACGTGTCGGATCTGACCAGACCCAACCAGATCTGACCTGCTCCTACCGGTACATTTCATCACCCTGTCAGCTGCTCACCTAGGTATATAAGACCGGTGAGCAGCCCCCAGTCTCTATCTATTCTAAGCTCATCTTTTCTACTCACATTATCCCACGTACAACCTCCCTAGCATCTAGGACCTACGACAGGTTGAGCTAGGAGCTTAGGGGCAGAGCCTGCACGCTGGCAAGTGTATCATTGTTACCACCTATATGCACACTCTGTCATCATGCAATAAACAAGGATCAAAGAACTTCTCTGGATTCAGTGTTCATTACAACATCGACTTGTAACGGTTCGTTGACAAAATAGTGAACCTCTTTAATGGGGTTTAGCGGACTTTTAAAAGGGGTAGCTGCGATGCAATGATCGAACTCGGGTTTCCACCAGATATGTTTTTCACCTCACTCCATTCTCCACCCGCAGTTTATATTTCTCCTCAATCCCATCTCCGCTCGCAGTGTGCTTATATTCTTGGGGAATGATCTCATGCTAGCATCAAGTAGTAGAGCTTGTGTCTAAATTCCATAGCCCATTTGGAAAGAAAACACAATTGGGTACTTCATCTCCAAGGGTTTTTATTGAATAGATATATATGCCAATCCAAGGTCAAATACAGTTCAGACTCCAACGTCGATTTCACATTTCAATTTAGAATTCCTAAACATACGCCTTAAACAGGAAGAGTTTCAATCAGTTAAATCCATTCGATATCAAAGTCAATGGTGTCAATATTTATAAAATAAAACAAATAATAATACCACCACATTTCATCAATAACATCATATACCCAATCTCGGGCATGAGTGGTTTCCATTGTGGTTGAAGGTGCGCAATGTCACACAATTACAAACCGTTACAATTTTTCATCCTCATTCTGAAGTTCCAATGCGAGGGTATTTTTTTTTCAAACACAAATTCACCAATAATTTTAAATGCCTAAACTCTATTATAAATGTCTATCACCATACACAATCTCAAGTGGTGTGTGCTTTTGAATTCCATCATGGCATAACTCCAGACTAAATCAATAATCACAAATGGTTATCACAATACACAATCACAAACCGTTGGTGTCTAAGAATTCCATCATGGCCTAACTCCAACTTAAATCAATAACTCCATGGTGAGATGTCCAAGTGAGCATTGAGAATACAACAATGAGTAGTGAGACCAAATGAAAGCTAAACAAATCTAAGTCCTTCTGATGTGTGGTTCCTCTATGTATGTAACAAGCAGATCCCCTAGGTTGTATGTCTAGATCTACAATTGAATGAAGTTAAGACCCCAGAGAGCACTCCAAGCAATGGCCAAAGCTCCAGTAAATACTATTCAGAATTTCAATTGATTCCTACTTGTGAACTGTCGAATATAAATCTCTTCCCCTATAATTCCAGGACAGACCGTGAATCCCTTCCTTTTGTACACAGTCTGTGCCCAACCTCTACAGTTCCAGCCTTATATACTCCCAGATTGGTCTTTTGCCATCCGACACCCTTTGGACTTTAGCCTTGGGGTGCTCTAACACATCACTCATAGAGGACACACCCATCCACTCATAAGGACATAATCTCTACTGCTGCCACCGGGACCCCCAGGATCTACATGGGCAAAGTCCAAAACAATGACTCAGCCTTCACAGCCACACCTAGCATCCTATAGGGCCATAATATGCCATGCCCACTCTAAACTTCATGTGACTGAGGACTTATAGTGACATTCTTTAACTGTTCCCGGTGACATATCGCATTCAAAAGTTTTCTTTCTTTAGATCATACTTTATAGTAAACATTCATGTATGCTACGGAGATATATCTAGTATGAAGGAACCCCCGCGTCTTTATATTATTTCCAGCATTACTATTGTAACTCTCCAAACAATAGCGAACGACTTGTCACTCTTCTCAATTCCCTATAACTCAAAATCTGTACTGAAGTCGCACATGTAGAAGCCTAGATATGGCCTTTTCAAGTTGCATAGTTTCTAAAATATCAAATTTTTCAAAACTGATATTTTAGCATTTTTCTAACTAAGGGAGTGGTCATTATTTATCAACAGGGGGGTGGTGGTGGGTTTTCGCGCGGACGTGCGAAAATTTTTTACGCCCCCCCTCAACGGCAGTCAAAATCTTTTGCGCGCCGGAGGCGCGGAGAGTTTTTGCGCCCCTCTTTGATCTATAGTAGCACACGGGCTTTTTGCTAAAAGGAGGGTGAATTTTTTTAGCCCCCCCCTCAAGAGGGGTCAAATTTTTTTTAGCCCCCCCCTCGGGAGGGGTCTGAAAATTTTACGCCCCCCCCCCTCAAACCCACCCTCCCCCCCCCCCGTTGATAAATAATGACCACTCCCCTCCCTAAGGGGTAGATGTCTTTTAGAATCATTGCTTCCTAAACTAAACTTAAGCCTCATATGCCTTAAGGACATAGCCATAGCTTGTGTGTGTTAGACAGTGTGGTTATAGAGAATTACATAGGATTTGTTTAGGATTTATAAATTATTATATGTTTGATACGTAAATCATCAGTTTAATGTTTTATTATTTGATCCGACTACATTTACTGCTAGAAAAGCCACAGAGGGCATCCAAATGATGTCTTTTTTACGTAAATCACACGAGTTTTCACATAAGAATGACGGAAATTGCACAAATCTTGCTAGCTGGGTAAGTGTTATGTACCAAATGAAAGCTCTTGATAAGCTGTAAATGAATATATGTAGCAATATCTAAACATTTTCTATTTGCGACTTCTGAACCATTTTGTCAGGATGGGGATGGGTCACATGCAAATTGTAATGTTATGCCAGATTCCCAGAATGGTGCAAAGAACATGGTAGAGCCTGCCCATACTGTTAAAATAGTCGGTGCCTCATATTGCATGCAAATAGATGTTGTGCAAGTTAACTGATGTATCCTAGACTTGTAGTTGCTTGTAATTTGTATATTTGAATGAGGAACAAGTCAGAAAGTTTGTAAATCTTGCAGGACCGGAAGTAGCGTGTTTTGGCAGTCCTTCAGTGAATCTTTATTGGTCAATGTTGTCCGGTCAGTTTTCGCGGTCATAACATTAACTTATAGTTATTACCCTATATATAAAAAGGGATTAGTTCGTCGCTGGTCCCCACTCCATTAAAATAAGCTTGACTGTTTGCTAGGAACAGATAAACCAAAAGAGGCTACATACAAGTATGTACTTTTTTCAAAGTTAACTCGATTTTTAGTTATATAAGATACTATGGCTTTTGCTTGTCATTTAACCTCAAAAGGATGTCTGTGCTTTGAGTGTCCACCTGTTACTGGGCACAACACCCTGTTTCATTGAAGGACACACATCTTTTTAAAGTCTGACTCAAACTCATCATTGATTTCCAAAAGGGAACATGTGATATGGCATTGCCATGCCATATGGAACTCCTCCCCCGGCCATGACATTGCCATGGAACCCCTCCCCCGGCCATATGCATCATTTATGGATGGCCTCCTAATGTTATTGTTGTTTTAGAGCCCTTTTATGCATAGTTTCCCAACATGTTATATCCCTCAAATGTTATTTATTTTAGGGATCCATTAATGTGTTATTTGTGGGATTAATTCCATAGTGTGCCCCTAATGATAGAATTCCAATGAATATGTTTTATTTCCTATGATGTGAAGAAATGATTGTATCAAATGAATGATGGACAACTACATTCATGGCCTGGAAGGGATAAAAAGGTTGGCCAGTGCACCTGTGGAAGACCTCATCATGAAGGGCAACCCAGTTCACTTCAGTCTCAAATCCAGGCAAAAGTGTGCTATGAATTCATGTTTGTATTTAGATGTTACTTCTCTTTTTTTCAATTCTAATTTAAGCACAATCACACTCAGTGTAAAAATAAAGCTGATACTCCAGTCCCTGAAATGACCTGAAAATGGGTGCCAATTTCATGAACTTCTATGAATGTTGGACTAGTTACTGCACCATTAAAACGTAAAAGATTATCCTACCTATCATACTCCTGCTTTAGACAAGGGCCATTAAAATATCAATGTACTGGCAATAAAAAAAAATACTCCTATTTTCATTTCTTCTATTGAGCCAGAGTGTACATGTTCCCCACTGTTGTTCATATTTAATGACTGTATTCGGCATAATACGCCAACCTCACCCCCCCCCCATTTAGATTTTCTTCCTAAGATTAGAAATGAGCCAAATTCTAATTAGTTTAGAGACCATTCACTATATACTACTGCATTGGTGCAAAGCCAGTGGTATGGCTGTTTTGTGTAACAATCCCGTGGAGGTGTGAAGGCCTTAACAGTCCGTTTTACTAACAATACAGACATAGGAGGGGTGTTTAATAGAACATATTTAATGCAAAATTTCAAGGTTAAGATTGTAAAGTGCCCTGGGCACTGATTTGATCGAATAAGGTAAGGGTGTCATTTTACTGGGTGTTTCATACATTGCATGAGGTAGTGGTTTTAATTTACTTTATATGTAGAGTGTTTGCAGCTCTTTCAAGCCTGAAAATGTTGGATGGAGTTCCCCGCCGACCCAAAGATGTGGTATTTGAGGAAGAAACCAGAGGATGCAGAAAATAATGAGTCAACTTGTGTTATAAGTTAGACTCCTGATTAGACAATATGGTACAACTCAGATATAAGTCGCTTACCCTTGGGCATTGAATATCTCATCCATTTATATCATGTATGTTATACCTGATGCATAAGTCCATCATGGGGTCTCCTTTATATTATAAGCCCATTTCAAATGCTGGGCTTTAGGGAAAGATCATTTTTTTAAAAACAGGGGTGGGGTGGGGGGCAAAGTATTTCCAACACTTTGAAAGGGGAGGGGGGTCGAATCCTTCAAATTTCAAATATAAGTCTCGAGAGGACTTAGGGAGTGGTCATTATTTATCAACAGGGGGGTGGTGGGTTTTCACGCGGATGCGCGAAAATTTTTTATGCCCCCCCCCCTCGACGGCAGTAAAAATTTTTTGCGCCCCCCCGGGCCGGAGGCGCGGAGAGTTTTCGCACCCCTCTTTGAGCAATAGTAGCGCGCGGGCTTTTTTGCTAAAAAGAGGGTGAATGTTTTTAGCCCCCCCCTCAAGATAGGTCAAAAATTTTTTAGCCCCCCCCTCGGGAGGGGTCTGAAAATTTTACGCCCCCCTCAAACCCACCACCCCCCCTATGTTGATAAATAATGACCACTCCCTTAGTGTTAAAGAAATCCATTACCATTGATGATTTATACATATGCATGTTCTACATGTTGAAGAAATTGGCATATTAAGTGAAAATGGTAGCTTATAATGTTAAACCCTTGCATTACTGTCCTGTCTGTCTGTATACATAAGCAAATGTCCACGACCATGGAATGATTTTGCATCGTTTTCACCGAGGTGAGTTGTCCTTATCCCACAACGTACGCCATTATAAAATCATTCCTGGGAAGGCAGTAATCTGTAATAAATTAACCTTCACTCCGTTCATTGCTATAATTGTAACAAAACCTACATTTCACTGCTGTGGCTCCATACATTCCACTATAACCAAAGCTATTTGGCAAATGAAAATTCAAAGACAAGAAGAACGTCAGGGGAACTATCATTTGTGAACAAATGTGGGAGATCATGTTGTACACTGAGATTATGGATGGCAGTTCAATCTCCGGTCACCCGACCTATCTCATGATCAGCAAAAGAGGACCAACCTCAGGTTTTCTCAGGGGTGTAAAATCTCCACGGAAATGCGCGGTTTTAATGCTCACCAGGATCATTCCTGATGCGTAAATCCACTAAGAAAAATGAATTGCCATTTAGGGGACGGGAGCTCTGACAGAATTCCCCTCAATGTAACGTTTCATCCCAAATCATGGGATAGAGATATTATCACAATGGTAATCCAAGCCTTTCCAAACATCAGGTGATTTAATGTGTCCCAATTTACTACTTTGGCCACTTTAATATAATACCTTCCTGTCGCCCTACCAATCCCAGCCTAGCTCTGTAATGTTTTTCTCATCAGCCAATCAGGAAGGACCCCCAGGTCTAACAGCCACTTTGATTAGTCTGTACTGACCACTCAGGCTGGCTGGAGGCCGGCTCAAAGCTGCGCAACAGTCATATGTGGTCGCAATTCTTTGTGAGAAACACTGCCTCGTCATACAGCCGCTTTGACATAATAAAAAAAAATATTAAGTACAAGTCCCTGCGAGACAGTAAATTGTGCTTCATAGGAAATGGGTTTCAGCATTTCACACCCCTGTTTTCTTTAGAACTTTTTCATACTTTTTGAAGATTCATTTACTTTCTTTCAGTAAGTTTCAGGCCCCCTTGGGAGGCTGACATATCTTAATTTTTCTTTTATTCAATCATTCATAACGATTACATGATACAGCATACCCAATTAATTTGCACAGGGATCCCTCAGGAAGATTGCTATTGATATGATTTAGCTCAAACACCATTTATCTCAGTCTTTGTGAAAGAATTTTCACCATGCACGACATTCGGTCTTGCTGATTTCTAATTCTGCAGGCCTGATTCAATTTTTCGCTAGAAGTGATGGCATTTTATGGGTGTGAAATCCCAAAACCGATTTCCTCTGAAGCGCATTACACCATCTCCCCAGGAATTTTAGTCTACATTTTTACATTATAGGAAATTGATTAAAATAGTTAAGTGGGAACTTTAAACCACCTTATATCTAGAATTACAATGAGGATGCTTGCTATCTCTATTTTGGCTGACATTAGATCCAACATTGGGGAAAAATCAAAGACCCCCCTCATTAATGCCAATTCATTTTCTTAGTGGATTTGTATACATTTCAGAAATGGTCCTAGAAAGCATCAAAACCGAAGAATTCCGTGTTTCCGCAGGAATTTCATACCCCTGTTTATGCCCCCCTGGATTCAGACCCAAAATTATCTCCCATAAAAACAATATTTCTCTGCACATTTCTCCACCTGATTTCTATGAATTGGAGTCACATCACCATCATAATATATCTATTTCAATGCAGCCCTATATTGGACCAGAGACATGAAGTAGTTGAAGAATGTGCTAAGAAACTATACAATATTAGAATAAAAACAAACAATCTTCCTTTTTTTTTTGCAAAATTCTTATTGATTTCTTTGTGAATGCGTATATCACAATTAGGAAGGTGAGAGAGTTACCAGACTTCCTGACTCATCACACTCACATGGCTCAACTTGTGGGCAACAAAATCATAATAACAATCGGTGATGAGTAAACAGTGAATGATACATAGAGCCATTGCACAGGTCAAGATTACTGACAACAGAACAACAAGTGATCCTTAACAAACATCTAACAAGAACATCAACCTTTCTTTAAAAGTAAAACATGTGGGGTTATTAAAGCAATCGAGTTCTGAAAATTGTTCATAAAACATGCGATTGTTCATTGCATGAAAATAGGGTACTGATTTAATGACAATAAAGAAAGGTTCGTGACAATATCATGTCTAATTCATAGAGGCAACCATATATAGGCGGATTCTGAGACCATAATAGTCAGGCTTACATCTTCTAAATTCAGAACTGACACTGTGTTATTAAAGATGGGTACCTCAATGAAACTCTTAAATTGTATTCATAGTGGATTGCTTAAGAGCAGACAGCCATGTAGTTGTCTCTTAAAGTCTTGGCAGCTGTCTGAACAGTAAAGGTGGTGCAGAAATATCAAAGGTACTGTCAAACATTTATGTCCATGCTCTATAATCTAGTAAAGTCAATGGCAGAGGTGATTAAAAGTCTTCGCGATTTGACACAACATCTGTTACTGAAAATTGCCTTATTTCATATCCTAACACTGAGCCTAAAATCTTCCAGGTAATTTCTTCCCATAATATGAGTTTAAGATGTATGTACAATGCTTGATTATCTCTCCTCACAAATGCTTCTGTTAAATATCCTTTTGATTCTGAATAACTAGGGATTCTGGAATGATACATATACACACACACATATATATATATATACTACTTGAACATATTGTAAGAATGTATAGATAGGTTACATAGACATCTTGATCATTGTAAACTCAACTTAAGTCTGGGTCCTCAGGCATATCTGATTTACTACAATACTACTTTTACCTACTTGTTTATCAACTATTGCCTTGGTTGAAGTCATATCTGACGATGATTCATCATATAGTATGGGAACAACACGAAGTAAGTAGGTCCACTGATCTAGCCCCTATGCTTCTATCACTACTTGACAGGTAATAATTGTCTGATTAGCTCCAAACACAATGATAGGCATTCGCAAAATGCCTTTGCATATTAATATACAATTCTTTATACATACAGACATATATATAGATATTTGAATATACATGTTTATATAGATATAATTACAAAAGGTAATGATCATATTTTCTGACATACATGAATACAAAAATTAAGTGAAATTGAAATGCATTTCCCCCTTACTTGGCTACCCGCAAGAATTGTCATGGAAAAAATAGTATTTCATCGTAAACCGTTTAAGATCCAATCAAGCAATATATATGACACAAATATACAGTACTTTTTGCTACCTTGGCAAAATGTCGAGAGTGACTTGCAACGGCTAAGTTACACCAAGCATGGCAGATGTGCAGTGTACTCTACCATGCCAGACACAAGTTGGTTACAAAACTGCATCTCTTTTGTCATGTGCTTCCATAGCAACTATGAGATAACTTTGACCTCTGCTTCACTACACATTATCTATCACGCAGCATTTCTTAATGATATTTCTTAATGATAGGTAGCCGGATAGTGTCTGTGAATTAGGTATGCTTAACACCGAATGCACTATCTATGCCTGACTAGGAAAGCAAAGGTGAGTTCAAGCCCCAATCGCCATTGCGACCGGCAAACTGTGTTAGTCGCACAACACCTCTATGTTGGTCTATCTGCTCAAGAGTACATCACTTTAGCACCTGGCTAAGCATTTGACTTTGCAATAGTACGTAAGTTTCCTGGAGAGGACTAATTCAAATTATATGAGAGAGAACAGCACTAAGTAAATTTCGGGACTATGTGTTGGTTTTCAGGCTCACTTCTGGCATATCAAGGTTCACATAAATATTACAAGGCAATGTGAAACAGGAGTGTTTAGAATATTGAACATGTGATAATACACTGCCTCACAATGGTAAACCTATTTCTTTTGTTAGGGAGAGGATTAATTAAGGTAATGTAAAGCTGTGTTTATATGGCCTAATTTCCCCTTTCTATGGGTGGGGGGAGGGCACTTGGGGATTAATTTAATGCAGCTTACATAGTTAGTGGTCAATATATGAGAATTTAGATTTATTTGTTATATTACAGAAAAAAAAAGCACAACATAAAACTGCTTCCAAAGCAGCCCCATTGCAATTTCTCAAAAAGGCAGTCAGCCTTCAAAGCTTTCATTCTACTGGATTACACTTTTAGAACCAAATAAGATTATTATGTGTACTGCTGTTGGTAGGATGTCTGCTTCATTCTCATGAAAATCTATGTCAAGATAAATCTTGCCAATAACTATGAAACTGACTGTTTGGGAATATGTGTTAGTGGCTGAAATAGACACAGTTGGATATCACGGTGTTGCTTGTTTTCATTAACAATGCAGGATTAAGAAATATCTGCCATGACCCTTATGCTGGTGGTCCTTAATGGCAGAAAATAATTCCTCTCCTAGAAACATTAAAGTGTTATATTTGAATCACAAATAGCTACTACTGCTAGCTACATATACTCATACAAGTAAATAAACACTAAGGTGGTAGAAGTGAGCCTTGTCAAACAGTAACAATGCACTTTACAAAAGTAGCAATAACAGACACAGGACCTAAGGCCACACTATAATAGTAACAATTAGGACATCAACCTAAAAACTATATAAAGTAACTCATTTCAAGCCGCTGAGACACTCAACATATGAATGAACTGAAAGAGCTAAATGATAGTAGGCATTTACATTGTGGCGACTAGAAGGGTATGGTAAATGCCTTTAATGAATGAACCTATTCATGCTATATGATCAACTTATCAACAAATGGGAGAAAGTAACTGCTAAATGGAGTTTTAACAAATGCAATAGAAATCATAGTAGAAGCAGCTTTTATACAAGAGTGTGTAGCCCACTTCCTGCAGTGCCCTTTTCACATCATCTGCTGCTTCTCAACAGCTGGCTCTTACATAAGGAAACCAAAGGCTGAAACAAATTGAGGTATTCCATGAGGCTTGGAGCAAAATCACAGGTAATGTGGGTGGTAGAATGACCACACACCAGTTAATATAAAAGACATTTTATGACACCCTGAAAGAGGGGCTACAGAAGAATATTTATGAAAACTCAACATTTCTGATGCAAAGTGTTGCAGTTGTGGTGTCAATGTGTTTATAGTGTAGATCATTTGCTGTCCGTATGCTTATCAAATTAGGTTTAGCAATGCCCTCTATAAATGTGCTCATGTTGAGACGGACTGAATACACAATCATTATTACAAATTATCAAAAAATGAAACCAGCTCAAATGCGAGCTTTTAGATCAGAAGGCTCTCAAATATATTTCTTTAAATTATGTGCTTCAGCATTTGAGCATACATGTTTTGTTGAATGCTAATATTGGCAAGATTGATTTGCAAGGCCTAGGTGGAGAACCAATGGGCTTATCAAGCTAATGTCTCAGCTGACTTGTTACTTAATACAGTACATGTACATCAACAGTTTTAACAGGTAGACCTCAAGAACACCATAATATTAATGATATACTAATGGAGTTGTTCTGGAGAGTTTGTGCAGGCTCAATGGATGATAGCACATTGTCAGTGATTTTGAACCATTATATGTACAATCAACACAAACCTTCTTATTTACTGATTAATATTACTCGTCCAATGTCCTCTTTTTACAACAGAGCTAGGGGACCAATGAAAATAAATTCACACATACTGTGAACCTGCAGTACATCACATCCCTTCAACTGGCTCTGAAAATGTTTTTCAATGAACCTAGTGCTCTCTAGAATTCAGTGGTGAATGAATAGCCACTTTTGCTTTCAATGTCGACCTTCAGTCCTTTCAAATGGGTATGAGTGAAATGTCCAGAAATGAAGGTCACTTCAAGGTCTTTGCTGTGACAAATTGTACAATGAAATGGTAGGTATAGCCCATACTGGCCTGCACTAAAGAGCAGAATTAAGCTACTAGCAAACCTCAGGAAGGTTCTCTAACAATCTGCTTGGTTTAGTGAATACATCTTTTATAATAATTAGCATAGTGAGGAGATCCTGTATGGTTGGCAAGTGCCAGAGGTGATGAGTGTACATCCATGGGTCATGTACACTTAAAAAAAAACCAGCTCTATCTAATTGCATTATGTTTGTCATAGCAATAGGTGAATTGTAGAAATTGTAGCACATGCACTGTGCCAAACTCCTCTACTACTTTACTAAGCAAAAGAGTTCTCTATAGTGCCGAATGGTTCTTTGTTTGCCTGTTTGTATCTCTCCATATGCCTTATGGTTGAAGAAATGATGTTTACTGATACAAAATAAGCCCCCTTAGATGGCAGGGGCACTGTCTGGATGAACACCCATAAGGAGACAATTGGGAGATGGAAGTAAACTATATTGTCACTGACTCTACAGAATGAATTCTAGGCTCAAAGCACCAAGCTGTGTCACACAGAAGAGGATCCAAAGTACCAACACAACCAACAATGAGTTCAATATACAACATGAGAATGCACTCTACCTCTTATAACAATGTATTGTTGGTACACAAGGAGTCTGCACTGATGATTTTAGCATGTGACAGCGGCCCAAATAAAGACTCGAGTAGGGACATGCAGATCCCTCCACTCATGCTAAACTGAGGGGACACCAAGTATCAATCTACAAGTACAGATATGACGACATCTTCTCCCCCCAGTACATATCACATCATTGAATAGTATCATCATATTTACCTGATTTCCTGATTATTAACAAAAGGCTTATAATATATTCATAACGAGAATGTACATTCATGTGTATATACATCTATAGTTTTATTCTATGCTGATGATATGAAATACATACACATGCAGTGAATGATCTTCTAACTGACCAGCTAACACTAAATACTTTGGCCACTACATGCAAATTGTAATGTTATGCCAGATTCCCAGAATGGTGCGAAGAAGATGGTAGAGCCTGCTCAAACTGTTAAAATGGCCGGCGCCTCATATTGCGTAAAATAGATGTTCTGCAAGTTAACTTATAGATAGCCACCACAGGCAATGTACTTTGTCTTGAGGGATCCAACCTTGGCTTTTTATATAACCTCATCAGAATCTGTGCAAACAATGTTAGATTAGTACAGTTACCTTCAACAGAACAAGGTGTTGTATATGCCTAGAGGAACTGACTGAATTCAGGTGACCATTCTTTCAGTGTGAGCTGCTCTATGTTGCCACACTCAGTCCACTTCAGGTGCTCATTGGGAAGTCTTGGTAAGGTGTAGACTCTGTAATCCATACAATTGGAATTTAGGGCTTGTATAGAGAAGGTTCATTGACAGAAAAGAGCCATGCATTCTTCAAACAGTGCCTGTGACACAAATTTAAGATGCTCCAGCTTTAGTTTTGTCATTTAACCTCAGAAGGATGTCTGTGCTTTGCGTGTCCACCTGTTACTGGGCACGGCACCCTGTTTCATTGAAGGACACACATCTTTTTAAAGTCTGACTCGAACTCGTCATCGATTTCTGTTGTGTCTGGTTCTTTACCACGGATGTCTGGCATGAATTTGTTATAGTCCAGGGGCTTCCGCTCATAGAACAGTATGTATGCCGAATCTGTATCAATGTTGCTTTGAATCTCCTGGAGCATAAGATAGAATATATTTCATTATTAACAAATCCATGTATTTCTCGTGCACAATATTCATGGTAGTATATCGGTGGGTACATTTTCATCTCTGAAAAATATCTAACCCCTACTACTGTAATGGTGTTTTCTATTTTGACCATTTTAAACTAGATGCTGGCCTTTCTACTACGAGTATTGGAATGGTGAACCATGAATAAAGGATTAATATGTAGGTTCTGGGTATAAAGGCCTTGTTTACATGGTTAGATATTGAATGCCCTTAGCATATCAGTTACTGATACCTACCTTACAGCTACTGTCATTGTAGCAGTACCATTTGTTGTTCGGGTTCTTGGTGTAGGACACATAGTGGCCACCCCCCAGGATTCCTGTGTGACACTGACAACAGAAAATAGCACTAATTTAGGCCCCCTCCTACAAAAAGACAGTATAATATTTCAACGATCTCTTGTTTTTTTTAGAAGATTCTTGGTAGCCCTAGGCCGAAATACCTGCCTGCTTACAGGCAGGATCCAAAGGTGTTTGTTGGTAGTCTATCTACTCTGCAAGATTGGCAAAGTGCCCAATTCTCACAGAAGTACTTACTGTCAGGTCCAATGCTTCCACTAACACTTCCCTCAATGTATATCCAAAGATTCACAATACACAAAGCACTTGAAATACTTGTGATAATTAATAATCCAGGTAATTTTCAAATCTCCCTCCCTTACTCCAAAACATTGTCGGCCATCTTGAAGCCAGGTGTAGCCACCTAGTGCCAAAGAGACTACACTATTCTTGGTTGGTTAGCACTATGTTTCAAAACGAGGCTAACACCAGGTATCACCCCCAGCATGTTGACAATGGAGGCCATTGAGGTAGTAATATCTAAGCTCAAGATAGACATGTCAGATTTATTGGATATATCTCATGCTTCAGTCATTATAAGCTGATGTACATGAAAACGGCCTTGTCTTATTATGGGTGCCTCACGGACGACCTGCGGTGCTCCAATGGGGTTTATAGCATTAGTAAATGGGATGTAAGTAAAATCAGGCACTGAAATCACTCTTTTTGTTTGTTTGTTTGTTTGTTTAGTTTTACGTCCGGGGGCCATCGAGGAACCCAGACATTCAAGGTTTCTCGGACATTAAGTCCTTTCTTTTCTGTTTGGACAGGTATTTATATGCTGCTTGCCCGACACAGCAGTGACCGAATCTATGAATGACCGAATCTATGAGATGAATGACCGAATCTATGAGGAGGGTCGAGGGGGAAAACCGCTACCGGGGCTTCATTCCCCTACTCTTTTCGAAGGATAGCAAGTGTTCTTTTATTTGCCTGGTCCCATAGGCAGGGCCAGACAAACCACGGCCTTTGATCACTCAGACGTGGTTCACTGAGGGGGAATCCCATGGCAAAAGACAAGCATGTAAGCCCAGGCCCGCGCATATGGACACCAGCTGCCCACATGCTCACCCCAAGACACAAGAAACCCCAAGTTTGTCGCCTTTTACGAATCTGGTATGCCCACTGTTAGTATGGAAGGAGATTTCTCCTTGTGGACTCCCAATGAAGTTATTCTGCTCCTTCATGCCCTCACATGAAGGTCCCCACTCCACAGGGGGACTGAAATCACTCATCTGGAACGGACAGGGCCTACTAGGCTAGGTACAACTGCCTGCACTGACTGACCACTCCATACCGCCTCAGATACACAGATACACTCAGGCATGTGTTAGGACTAGCATATAGCTCCAGTAGTCCCATACAGGTCGGGGTGTGGCACCTAAAAACAGATAACTATATAGGAAGGGGCATATAGCTCCAGTAGTCCCATACAGGTCGGGGTGTGGCACCTAAAAACAGATAACTATATAGGAAGGGGCATATAGCTCCAGTAGTCCCATACAGGACGGGGTGTGGCACCTAAAAACAGATAACTATATAGGAAGGGGCATATAGCTCCAGTAGTCCCATACAGGACGGGGTGTGGCACCTAAAAACAGACTAATATAGAGGAAGGAGCATATAGCTCCAGTAGTTCCATAGAGGTCAGCTCCAGTAGTCCCATACAGGTCGAGGTGTGGCACCTAAAAACAGACTCTATATACACTACTATAACTATTGCCAATAGAGGCCTTTATTCAGTTGACAAGTGAAAGGAGAGGTTGGCGGTACTTTCTACTGAATAAACAGGAATATTCCCTCTACTATATAAAACTACTATATAGGAAGAACTATATAGCTCCAGTAGTCCCATACAGGTCCTCTATTTTTAGGTGCCACACCCCGACCTTTATATGGGTAATGGAGTTATTGCTTCTTCCTATATAGGAGTCTGTTTTAGGTGCCACATCCTGACCTTTATATGGCTAATGGAGTTATTGCTTCTTTCTATAAAGGAGTCTGTTTTAGGTGCCACACCCCGACCTTTATATGCCTAATAGAGTTATTGCTTCTTCCTATATAGGACTCTGCTTTTAGGTGCCACATCCCGACCTTTATATGCCTAATGGAGTTATTGGCTCTTTCCTATATGGGAATCTGTTTTTAGGTTGAAGCCTACTGTGGATGCTGTTATACAGGGTTCCCACTGAGAGTAGACCTCTCGGCAAAATTCTGGTAAATCGAGGTGAAAAAAAGGGTCCACTCCAATGGATTTTACAGTAAATATCTAATTTACCCATTTTCCATGACACAAAATGAAATTTTCAGAAATTCCACGACTTTCCCTGACAGCTTTTTATTCCATGACATTCCATGACGTGTGGGAACCCGGGTTATAGTCTACGGAATAAAGGGAATACCGTAATCTCCCGCGTATAAGGCGCGTCTTATACGGGGGGTTTTAGTTCTCATTGGATCCACAAGGGGGACACCAAGACCTTTCTTTTGATATATTACATGCCCCCTTGGTCATAATAGGACATAAGGGGCCCAAGAGGATCCGGGGTGGCCCAAGCTACACATAGGTTTTTGAATTTTGAAAATTCATTCAGTAGAACAAAAGTTATGAATTTTTCATTTTTTTGAGAATTTTCCAAAACTCTAGGTGCGCCTTATACGCGGGCTGCGCCTTATACGCGGGAGATTACGGTATTTCTGTTATTCAGTAGAAATAGTCTAGAAGAAACCTGTCCCTGCCACTTCTACTCTACTGATAGGCTGCAAAACACTAATTATTTTTCCACTGTTGGCCTATATAGCATATTGGCAAAAATAAAATATTCATGCACATTTCTGGGCTTAGCCACTATTATTTTCTTTTAGGCACACATTTTTCCCATTAATTTAGGGCCATGAGATGTGGTACAATGTAATTAACTTTTCCACTATCGGCCGTAGAGTGGGGACATACCCAAATTTGGGGGTTTTGCAGTGAATGATTTCAATAAATTCTCTAATTAAATAGAGTGCACCCCCCTCAACTTATCATCAAAAATCAGCCTGAATAACACTCAAATCGATTAATATACACCCTAAGGATTAATTTGATGCCTGGTTTGCCTACCCACTGTCAGATTTTACACCAATAATCTTTGTACAACACCCTTCAGTGCGGAGCTAAAAAGTGTCTCCTGCTGCCACCTCCTGTCAATTGGTGTACTGCAACCTAAAGGCCTGTGTTGGCATCTTGGTGGTCAATCAAATAACTTGAAAAGCTTTGATTCACAGCCCCAGTAATGTCTCATCCAGATTCCCTTACTTTTATGCCCATCTGGATCCTCAAAATGCAATGAGAATCGATTCCCAGAGTGGTTATCAGTCTGAGCGCTCTCCTCAAATTTTATCGATTTCTCATAATGACAAGCAGTTATGGTCTTTTCCCAAAGAAAAAAATGGACACAGGGCTAAGAGATTTGACATGCTGATTGCTAAAGGACACCATGTGAGGCACTGAGTGTGTTTTTCTCTCTAGGTGCTATAAAAAATACAAAATTTTGGGTAAAATGTATGAAAAATCCTCGGAAATATAATGTTATAAAGGAAAATATTCAACAAAATGCATCTTTACTCCATATGCAATGGCATAAAACGTCCTATTTACACATTATTCAAGTCCCCCTATGTAAGGACGAAAAAATAAACCAGATATGGTGAATACAAGGATATTTTATTATGTATCAGTAGACATTCATTGGCTGTATATGTCGGGGAGAGAAAAATGATGTTTTTATGTGATGCATGAAAAGGTCTCCCATAGAGCACTGAGGTTGATAGAACTAGATGGAAACAGCTAAGAAGGTAAAATTCAGGTCATTCTGATCCTAAAAATCATTATTTTGGTTACCATCCACCCCCTGGAGAGAAATGTCAGGCCTGCAGATCAACGCTAATAAATTTGTGAGAAATCACCCCGAGGCCAAAATGCTAATAACATGAATTTTGCTATTTTTTCTGTGATTATACCAACTTTCTTGACATTTCTCTCCATAACATTGTTAATCTGACTTACCCCATGGAGAATAAACACATTTTAGTCAGATTTGGTGGATTTGGTAAAAGACCCTGTATTGCCTGTAGAGGCTGCAAAACACTAATTATTTTTCCACTGTTGGCCTATATAGCATATTGGCAAAAATAAAATATTCATGCACATTTTTGGGCTTAGCCACTATTATTTTCTTGTAGGCACACATTTTTCCCATTAATTTAGGGCCATGAGATGTGGTACAATGTAATTAACTTTTCCGCTATCGGCCGTAGAGTGTGGACATACCCAAATTTGGGGGTTTTGCAGTGAATGATTTAAATAAATTCTCTAATTAAATAGAGTGCACCCCCCTCAACTTACCATCAAAGATCAGCCTGAATAACACTCAAATCGATTAATATACACCCTAAGGATTAATTTTATGCCTGGTTTGCCTACCCACTGTCAGATTTTACACCAATAATCTTTGTACAACACCCTTCAGTGCGGAGCTAAAAAGTGTCTCCTGCTGCCACTTCCCGTCAATTGGTGTACTGCAACCTAAAAGGGCAGATCTTAGTCTAGTGTAATCGAATTCTACTAGATGGCCCCACTGAGTAGACAATACACTTTCTTTCCAGTTACAGAGTCGACATTCCATGTTTTGAAGGTCGGTAATCAGGCACTCATAATAAGAGATCACCGTAATAAAAACGCAGCATTTCATCATGATTGTTTCTGTGGCTAAGAACTATTAAAAATTTGGTTATAGACAGGAGAAATACTTACAGACAGAGCGTAAAGATCATATCGGACATCCTTGTAGTCGTCTTCTGTATATACAGACTGGTCTGTTAGGTTGTTTTGACCGCCTTCCGTCTCACCGACACCGGTTGATGATGACCAGGCTTTAATGTTCTCTCCATCACCTCCTGTCGCAGTACAAGTTAAGATATCATAAACTTTTATTTCACACGTTAATATCTCAGATAGTCTCGAGTTTAAGTATTGAAAATCTGCGTTGAGTATATAATTTGCTTACCTGGTGTTACAGTGTCCTTGATTGCTGTCGCTGCACCATTCATCACAGGTCCAGGCTTATCGCCCTCTGCTCGTTGACTAGTTGACTGATGATGTTGTGTTGTGTTGTGGTTTGTTGCACCATTACTGTTCTTCAATTTCTCCTTCAGACTAGCAGTAGTGAATGAGACGGTGGGGTCAGTGATGGTAGAATCTGAAGTTGATGGGTCTCGCGAGACAATGTAATTCGTTGGGTCAAACTTATCAACAGGAAACTTGACTATTTTCTGCGATTTGACCCATCGTCCATTCATGAATTGGAACCGCTTCAAATGAATAATCTGAAACAAAAATATGATAAACATTTAATACTGTATAACATAAAATTCCATCTCTTTGAAATGTATTCACTAAGAGACTGGTATCACTGATCTCTTTATTCCAAAGAATATTTGAATGGGGTGAAGTGCCCATGCTATACTGGATAGTGTCAGAATACAGCACCACCCAATGCATAGTACCTATAATCTTCACTCAAATCCAGGTCTTTATATGTGCTTATGCCACGATGTGGTATACAAATGGCATGAACCTCTTTGTTCTCCCTCCCAAATGTGGTATAAATTTGAGATCATGTGTCTTTATCGCACATACCAGTATCGGTGGGAGGCGCCAGATCTCCAGCTTCTTGGCGGCGAGGCGGTGTGTTTTACATTTGGAGCAGTAGTAGAGCTCGTCCTCCCCTAGCTCCTCCTCCTTGGTAAAGGCCTTCAGGCATGTGTCCAGGTCAATGGGTTCTGTCTGCAGGCGCCGGCTCTCTGCCACGCTTACATGTTCTGCATACATCTATAGACAAACAGCACCATGTGATAGTATATTAACAAGTGTCACTGAATACAGATGCGTACATTAGAAATTGTTATTGAATACAGTTTAGACGATGGGCATCTACCGGGGTACTTCCCTCGTCTTTTGTATTTCTTTACCTATGAAACCTGGAGAAATCATAACATCATAATGTTGTTTATTTTTTTCCCCTTGTAAAATGGCAGTTGGAAACGTGCATATTGAATTGAAATAACTAGGAATTTTTTGTAGAACACGAATATGGTGATTAGAATAATTACCCGTTCCTGGGAAGTCTGGTAGCGAAGATGGAGGGCTGTTGGCTCCCAGTCTACGGCTATGTAACAACTCCGATAGTTGTACAGTTCAGAATTACATTCAAGTTTACAACCACGACAGAACCTACAAGAAAACCCAAGTGGAGTATACATGTATAATAAGCAAATGGAATATTTTTGCATCGCATTCCCCGAGGTAGGACTGGCACGTCCCATGAAGCCATGCAAGGGGAATATAAATATTTCATGAAGTGGGCATTTGCATGGTTTTAAGATCTTAAAGCAAGAAAATCTATCAATATCCGCTGAAACTTTGTCATCAAAAGGTCATGTGACCAGGGCATGGAATATGATCACATTATATTTCATGGGGGATGTATTCACCATGAAATAAAAGGTGAGGAAATATTAAAGACATAGACTTGGCAAAATTTGTTGTTATGATGCATATTCTAACTTCAACCAAAACGTCTAGATTACCAATAGTCAACAGTGATTCAAGTGGGATGAAGTAGTGTACCTGTACCAAGGGCACCATGCGCACGTGAACCCGTCTTTCTGGACGACCTTCAGTGTAAACGGGTACTCGTAACCCATACTGTCATCACTGCAACAAAGAGTTCTTATTAGTACATGTGCCAAGTGGATCTACGGAATAAATGCCACATCCTTCAATGGTAAACCCCTTGAACACCAAAAAAATAGCACTGCGAAGATAATCAATAATTTGCAAAGTGCGCTGCCACACATATACACGACCAGTCTGACATGAACCGTCCTCTCGGGTGAATGCATAATGACTTATAGGTAAACAGGTGAGGCATTCCAATCATACATTTGTATAAAGAAAACTTTCAAAAGCCTTAGCAAAGTGAAAACTAGTAAAATTTGTGCAGAGAATATCAACAGGTGGTCGATAGAAATTCAAAGGAACAACCTAAAGCTTTAGTGTTCGCTCATGTCAGTGAATAGGTAGGGGCATGACTTGTAATATCTAGATAATCATTAGAATAGGGAAAAGCTAATATAATTATATATAGGTAAATTTGAGCTACATGATTCACACACCCCAGTTACTAGCCCATAAAGAGTATAATACACATAACGGGTGTATAGCGATTTTGATATTAATATGTCTGTACGGATACATACAGAGCACTTGGATAGCAGATCGGACCATCAAAACATTTTAGGCCACATTTTGAATGCTTAGGAACACAACACGACATGGACCCGGGTTGCAGAAATGTACCCCATCTAGAGACTGTTCAGCCTTACAAATGTATGCCTAAATAACACTTTCCATTAAAATTACCCGCCTGCTATTTTCTGTTGAGAGTCCAATTGGAGGTGAGAAATCCCCATGCCATGATTACCCATTTTGTGCAGCCTTTAGTACAGAGTAATGCTAAGACTAGAGGTTTAGGGCATTTACAATATCTATATACATATTTATCCTGACTCAGCTATCAGTATTACAACATAGTGCCCCAACATCTAACGTTACTACACCAACATGACCCCAGAGTTAACAACCAGAGGGTTTATTTAAATCTATGGAAATTGGATCAAATTAACTTTTGCACCATATACTTTGACTGACCTTGATTTCTGACCTCTGTGGATATGCTGTCTATAAGACCTATAAAACCAAAGAAACTTCATGTGCATTTGGTTCTGTGGTTCCACATGACATCTCTGAAGGTTTTCTTTACCCCAACATGTGACCAACAATCGAAGGATGAAATAATGATATCATCTAATTGAATATCATTATTCTGCACACAAGCCATACTGTCAAAATTATAAACGGACAAACTGTAGGCACACAAGAAAAAGAACAACACAAGATAGTTTCATGGTTCACAAAATACTGTGCTAGACCTAGAGTTTTCAAAAAGTAATACAGAAGATAATTCTTTATTAATTATGCACATCGAGGCGGTACAGATTTAGATGCATAGAAAGGGCACTGGTAAATACAGTCAATACGCATGGGATAGATAATCAAAGGAAAGTCAGGGGATACTTCCCTTTTCTTTGAGAGCCACCTCAAATATGGGCAGAGGGGAACTACCGTTACTGGGAAGTTATAGTTCATGTGCGCTTAGAGAGTTAATCTTAGGAGATGAAGAATTAATTTTAGACGGGATTTGTAATGAAAACCATTGAAAGTGATACTTAGGATTCTTCCACTTGAATCAGCGTAGAATGATGAAAGCCTGCATACTATTAGTGGTGAGGGGTTTTAGCGTGACATCCCAGGGGCGAGCCCTGATCTATTCATATCATTCACCGTTCAAGGACGGTGAGGGAGAAAATGGTAAAGGTGAACGATGATTAGTTTGAGCCGACCGTTTCTTCACGAGAGGGTCGGCCGAGTGCGGAGCGGCCCGGACCCGCGAGTGAAGAAACAGGAGGCTCAAACTAATCAGAGTTCATCTTTACATTTATGTCAAGGTGTTTCAATCGATAATTAATCAATTTTCAATCAGTATCATTCACAATTAGCTGATATTCACCCGTTGTCATCGCGAAATGCTGACCACCGCCATCTTGGATGTTTACGTTTCTAAAGGGCTGCGCATGCACAATGGACCTATGACGTCATCGTGTGGATTTGGCGCTGTTTATTTAACGCAGGGGTTCAATACGGGAGGCTAGTGCATTGTCAATGGGGCATCGATATTCACCTTGACATAATTACCAGTTCTTATCTGATCCATTAAGGGAGTACAATTATTTGGGATTGGCATTCTTAGGCACAAAGCAGTAGTTGTCAGCTTGTACATATAGCTCCAACTTACCAGTCCTGTGCGTGGTTGGGGGTGACAGCCTCTGAGGGTGGCAAGGGGCTAACGAGTCGCGACACCTGTGACCACACCTGGCTGTACACATCCTGTGTCGTCATAGCATCATCGCATGGTAGTAACAGCGGAGTGCCGAACAGGCTTGGCCGCGACTTTTGTGATGACAGGAAATACACGTCCATCCGGATCTGAAATGGAGGAAAACAGTGAAGTTATAAGAAATAGGGGAGGAGGAGAGGGTAAATTCGGATTGTATTCATATCATATGCCGGTGTGACTTACATGCAGGCACAGCGTTTATGCGGGGGTTTACAGTTTATCTTTTTCCAATTCTCTTTATAAAGTTATTTATCTCCACAGAGTACCCCTGTGTTGCAAACAGCTGAGAAACAGCTTCTATATTTAAAACAACAATTGATTAAAACTCACCATTTTTCTGTGGACTGCAACAATAAAGCCATGGAAGTTATCTATATTAGCTCCATTGTTATTGTTGTTGTTGACCGTACTGCTGGTCGATGCACTACTACTGCTAGTGCTGCTCGTGTTCCGTTGGTGACCATAATTGTGCTTCATGACTTGGCTCGGGCTACCTATCCCTGCCGGGCTCCCATTGGGCAGACCATTCACCACAGGCCCGTTACTGCTGTTGTTAGGTCCGTTTGTTAGGGCAGCACGTTGTAAGCTCGGTGATGACTGAGCGGAGTTAGTCTGACTTGATGTTGGCCCATTGGACTGCTCCACTGCTGGCAGGATCTCTCTTGACTGAATTGCATGCTCTGTAGGCAGAAAGCAATGAATTTAATTTCATATTTAGCTTTAATCAAGCAGAGCAACTACAATATATTCATACATGAAACATTGGAAGCCCAACACTGCTCAATACTTCCAGTTCAGCAATGCCAAATGATTAGAGACTAATACAAGTGCTGAACAGTGCAAACTTGAGAAACAGCCAAGTATTTGTCAATTCATTTACTAGTACGTCTTATCAGATAATTTCATGAGGATATCTTACTGCTGGTAGCCTGTAGGTGGCGGCGCTGTATCTGACTGAGATCGGCTGTTATCCGTGGTGATGGTGGAGCCTCACTGACTCCCTGTGGGGCGCGTGTCAGGTCCATCTGTACCCGTGAGGCCATCAGGTCATTGCCGCGTGCTGTGTGTTGGTAGTCCCGCTCCTCTACTGCCGACATGGGGCTGATCTCTGGGGTCGGAGGCATCTCGTATGCATACAGCGACCCACCAAGTAGGGACTTTATCTTGGACATGTCCTGGGGTAAGGACTGTAATACAAAAGGAATTCAATTAGTACACTAAAAGATGTAATTATCAAAGAATTTACTTGCAGATGTACAATAATACCTCGCTTATAAGGTGTGCCCGCATATAAAACACACACCCCAACTTGAAGCTACAAGGTACATCTAGGGCCAGATTTTGACTCAGATAACATGAAATAAATGTACAAAGGTTCACACGTACTGGGTCTGAGACTCTGACTGATGGTTATCTGAGGGTTGTGAGATAACCCTCAGTTGTAAACCTTTGTCTATATCCTCGCCAATAAGGCGCATCCCCAACTTGTGTTGATGTTATAAGGTCCATTAGTTTTAGTAGCCTCATTTAAACAACACGCCGTCCGTACAGTATTGATACACTGACAAGGGTCAGCATTAAGCACCAATGCACCATTAGTGAATTTCGCTAGTGCTGCATTCTTGCATTCTAGTTAACTTAAAGGGATGATAGCAAAATCATTTTCTACATGCTTCATTGAATGGTAAATTCCATGACGAAATTGATATGGATGGATTAAATAGCACCTTTGCCACTGGAGAGCTCATCGCCAGGCATGGCCAAGCATGGCTGATCTTGGAATACAAATACCCAGGTTATGTTTTCTTCGGGGTTTGATTTTCATTGCGGGTGTATAACCTACTTTCACTGAATTAAGTTTTCTCCCAAACCCCTGATCCTTAAAAAGGGTTAAGGTCACAGGCAAAGCCTGAGGCTATCAGTGATATCTACCGTAAATCCCCGGTCACAAGCCGGCCCCAGTCATAAGCCGGGGGGTGAGTTCAGCAGAAATATAGAAGCCGGTTTTGGTCCATTTTAGACTTTTGCGAAAACCCCAGTCATAAGCCAGGGGTGAGTTGAGCCCCCTGACCCCCCTTACCGCCCCTAAAACCAAAAAAAATCTCACCAATTTTTAAGGAAAATTAGCCATATTTCGATCAATATTTTATTGATTTCTTATAGAAAACACATTGAAATGAACTTGTATGATAAAAAATCGTACATATTAAAGTAATAGAGGGTCTCTGGTTTTTGAGCTGTTATTTTCTATTGTATACTATTGAAATATGGTAAAAAATAATTTCAACTTTTAAAAACTCCGGTCATAAGCCGGGGGTAGACTTTGGGAGAAATTTATAAGCCGGTTTTGGTCAAAAATAGAAAAAATAGATTTACGGTATGCCCAATGGGCTACATACTATGAACTATGATATATGATATATGGTATAGGTTAGGGCTGCGTCCAGGTGACTGGTGCCGTCTTGATTACGTCTATAAACAATCTAGGTAATAGAGAAGGTGGGAGGAGCTATTAGGAAGTTGTGTACTGGATTGTTATGTGTTCATGTGACTGGTGACATCTGCATTACGTCTATAATAATGTTCATTTGATGTCCTGTTCACAGTTTGTCAATAGCTGTGGTAGACGTCCTTGATACTACGGATAACTTTATTACATTGCTGTAATGGTTAAAGCCTATGGGCCACAAAAACAAAATAATTCTAGAACTTTGCCAAGCACATCATAGAAATTCGTTGTTTGTCCATACTATCAACTGGTTACAGTGATGTCGACATCACTGAACCAATAACGTCCTGTAATGTTTTAATAAGAAAACCATGAATCATCTCTTAGAAAGCAATACCTACGTATCAACTGTTAAAATCTTAAGTTGATACCACCCCCACCCTTACACACGGAGCATCCAGACTCCAGGAACATCCTGTAAGGCACCACCGGGGTTAGTTTCACATATATAAGCCACACCCTATGGGAGAGGTATTACGGTAGTTTAGAGAAGAACACCTTTGGTCTTGGAAACATAATGCTTGATGTCACAGCTATGTGTTGTAAGAACATAAAGACCGGTGTAAGGAGCTCCTGTAAACCAGTGTATAAATTACTCACAATGGCATATAAGCCGCACCATGAGTTTGTAAGGCAACTACAAGCAGCAGACAGGGTCTGAAATGGTTCCCATTCCTTCCTAAGTATATAAGTAGATCCCCGCGTACATGCCACACCCTGACTTCAAGAACATCATATAGAGACTCTAGAGGTTCCATTTCTCGGAGCAAATCTCGCACGGTGACAGCCTTCAGTACGAGGATTCCTCTCTTTGTTATGTGTACTTCAATTGCAGATTATTCAATTAGTTCATTATATTATAAGGAAATGACATTTTTTAGTAGATTAGGGCCATGTCTCTGTTATATTTAACCGGGAACAATATAATCACATTCCTTGAGATATATATATATATATATATATATATATAGCCCTGTGGGAAATAAACATGACAAAGAGAGAAACTGGCAGGGATCCTCGTAGTGGAGTGCGAGATTTGGCCCGAGAAATGCAACCTCTGGAGCGTCTTTTAGCCGCACCTAGGGTCTGAAATGGTTTACTAGTATAATATAAAATTAATCGATACTTACATGTAAGTTGATGATTAATTGTTGTTCCAGGAGCAACGATAGATCGTTGCGGGGTACATAGGAGATGCGCATGCGCAGATCCGTAGATGTCAGACGTCCGCTGGCAGTGAATCAATCGCTGAAAGAAATTTCGTTTATGGTACATAGGAAATCAATATCTATACTATTCAATTGTCATAGTTATATAGATGAATTCGTATCGTCGAATAAGATCTATATATAGATATTATATTCAAGAAAGCTTGAATATTGTAGATTAATGATTATGCCTGACTGTCACTAATCTATTCATCCTAGGGAGGATGGGTGGGCCTATGTACCCCGCAACGATCTATCGTTGCTCCTGGAACAACAATTAATCATCAACTTACATGTAAGTATCGATTAATTTTATATTCCAGAGCGCAACGATAGATGTCGTTGCGGTCTCATAGGAGACTTTAAAGTTCAGCTGATTCACTGCCCATTTCCATAGTCCTATTATCTAATGTTACTAGTTCTCACAAACTTGTAGGAACTGTAACACAGGACTTTTTAGGAAAAGAAGTGAATAACTTTATTCATCCTGACTAAAGAGGCAGTCAGGTTTCAAGAAAAGTCTTGTTTGGTTAAACCAAAAGAAAGCTTACTTTCATTTACCCTTCTTTTAGATTCAAAGAAGGTAAACAACACCCTTCTTTTTAGATTCAAAGAAGCCAAACAACAAAATCCCAATTGATTTTAGTTGTAAATAGCACATTAGTCATGTGCTAGAAAGAGGAATTTTCCATTTGGGAAATTCATTAATTAGATTACCTCAGGTTTGAGTTTCTCAAAGATTAACAGCTGCTTAACCGTATTGTACCTCCTGATGTTGTACAATCTATGTAGTTCTAATACTACATAATTTGAGATAAATAAGCATGTTAAAATTCTCTAGCAGACATAACATGCAGAGAGTGTACAATCTTGCTGGTATGTATATAACAGTCATATTTTGTGCAAATTAAGCAAGTAAGACTGCTGCACAATTTATGTACAGACAAGTAGTTATGACTGTTTTTACTAAAATAGTAGGCACACAAACAGCTATTAGTTGTACACCCTAGTGGCATGCATATGTACCATATAAGCAGCTAAGGCTTGCTTGGTCAGTTATGGTATGATACATATCATTCCTGCGTAAGAAGATACTGCTTAAATGAAAAAAGGGGGATATGTACAACTTGTTGTACCATTTAAACAGCTTAATCTGTTAACACCCATATTCACAATGTGGAAAAAGATTTCTACATTTATAATGTAGATTTGAACAGCTCACCATAAAGATATGTTGTAAATCATAAGCAGCTGGTACATACATATAGGTGCAAAATATGGTACCTACACATATTATACAACATAAGCAGCTATGACTGCTGGACAAGTATTTTAATCCATATGTTGTACAATTTAGTACACTTGTAATGTATATATAAACCATCTACATATATAATGTGAGCTTCAGCTGGTGCAGGCAAAACAGCGACCACATTTACTATGTAGAATGTGGTTTCTACATTCATAGTGTAAAGTAAAACAACTTACAGTCTTTACATGATGTACACACTGATCACTAATACTAAATACCAGTATGGTATAGTATATTGATCTTTTGTAGCACACAAAAAACACTCTGTTTGTCTAGTGTCGTGATAGCTTCAAATGAAGCTATTACCTATACTTGTACAAATAAGCAACTATGACTTATTGTACAAGCCAAAACCACTAGACATGGTAAAGTGCAGCTACTGCTGCAACGGTATAGTGTAAACAGTCAATGTTGCTAATACTGCATAGATAGGTTCAGCTGATATGGTAAAACATATAAGCTGCAAAAATAAATAGCTAAGAAGCTAGTTTATTGGAACCATACGTTTGTACAATTTTGTCCTAGAATCTGGACATATTGTACCTTATCAGCAGCTTGACATATTTACTTATTGTAAATAGACTACCTATGTTATCTAGCATAATCAGCTACCATAACTAGTACCACACAATTATGTGTATGTTGTACAAGAATAAACCGTTATGCTGTTTATACAAGCACAAGCAGTAACAATGATACTGCATACAGTATTATACACCAAGTACACCAGACATGTCCTAAATGCTGATTGGAAGATCAGCTTGCCAGTGTTGTGCCAGGGAGCCACATCTCTGGTGGTGCTAAGTTCATCTTACCCACAAACTCTAGTAACAAGTCCTACCACAGGTCTGGACAGTTACAAAAATGAGATTGAGACTTATACCAAACTTCTTTATTTGGTATGAATGATTAGCCTGACCCATCTTTAATTGATTCAGAGATATTGCAATGGGTCTGCTTTATTGGTGGCTCATGTAAGAAATTAATTAGTTAAAATACCAAAGGTTATGTCCACCACCTTTGAAATATCAAGGTGGAACAACTGATAGTCTCCATTATGAAACTACATCAGTGACAAACTCAGTATTTAGATTTAATTTCATTAACAAGGTCAACCAAGACTATAAATGAGAGTCTTAGCTCTTACATTGAAATAAATTTCACCAGTTGTGGAATTTTTTGGCCATAAGGTAAGGATATTTTGATTTTGCAAAACACTACCTATAACCTTAAATCTAGACACCGTTTCTTGAGCCTTCTGCCCTCATTAGAGGAGCAAATCAAGAAATCATTTTTAGGCAAATGGCAGAGGAGATAGATTCAACTGCGGGTCTATTAGACCAGCAATACTAGTGCTGTGCCCAAGGCCACAGTTCTGGTGGTGTCAAGTTCATCTTAGTCTCCAGCTCCAGTAACAAGTCCCATCGAAGTACGGACAGTTTTACAGGAGTCCCTGTTTAGAATTTACCAATAATTCTAAAACAGTCACCTCACTCTACAGCCCTGGTGGTGTCAAAGTCATCTTTGCACAAACTTCAGTAACAAGTCCTCCCACAGGTTCGGACAGTTACATAGGAGTAGCTGTTAAGAATTTTACTCATAATTCCAAAACAGAGTTTATCAGGGTTAATGACATAACAACTATTTACTGCGGTCCTTTCGAGGAGCAGTTGGTAGCCATCTGATATCTGTGAAATTGCTGGGTTTCAGCAATGGCTACCTCAGTACTCTTGTTTAATAGGTAAGATTTTGTCCTTCTGTCCTCTTCTGAGTAAACACAAAAGATTTTGTTGGTGTAACCTGATACGTAACTCATTTTTATCACCAATCTTTAGGTGAATTAAGATGAGCACACTACCTCAGTTAACGACCTTACCACTTTGGCCACCGGTAGACTGTCAAAGTAAACTGAACACCAAGAAAGACATCCTAACCTAAGATAAATAAATTCAGAGAATTTATGACATGAGGTATAGGTTATCAGTAACTTGAGCACTCAAATAGCCCAACACAAGCTAGGATACTTGTGGCTGCACATTGACCTCTATGATATTTCTGAAGAAATATTCTAATGTAAAACATTAGGTCTCAGTGATTTATATATCACTACCAAGCAGCTTTGTGGTTATTGGGGAGTCAACTGCAATTCTCATAGAATTCTATGACATTAAGTATGGCTCTTAAGCTGTTAAATACAGGCTTAAAGATTTTTACCATACTTGTGAATTTATTGGGCATAAATTATAGGTATATTTGAATTCTCAATTCACAACCTATACAGAAAGTTTTTACGCCAGAATTTAGACACCATTCTGCCCTTCCAAGGGAGGCAGATCAAATTCTCTATCTTTCTCACCATAAATGGTAGAACAGAGAATTTCGGAATGCTGAATAAATCAGCTAGTTAATGTTGTGCCAGTGGGCCACAACTGTGTTGGTGTCATGGTCATTTTACACCCAATTCTATTAACAAGTCCCATCGCAGGTCTGGACAGTTACTCAGGAGTTACTGTTAAAATTTTTCCAAATTCTAGACAGTGGCCTAAAGGTAGGGCAAATACAGAAATCTCTGTACTCTTTAAGGGTGTAATAACCTGCCTGTTACAGTTTTCAAATAAAACAATTATTGTGTAACTGGCTACCTGATACTCAACTCATTTGGTCACCAGTCTAGGTGATTACTACACTAGGGTGCCGCTATGGCTCTAGGTAATACTTCAGTGTATCAGTATATAGTTTCAACACCAGGTTGGACAACCTAATCCTGTGCTAGCATAATTTCAGGGAAATTATGGCAAGAGGTATAGGTATTGGAAACTTTAGTGCCCGAAAAACCTGACACAAGCTAACAGGCCTGTGGCTACCCATTGACCTTTTAAGAAAGTTCGGAGGAATTTTCACAGGTAAAGGTCTTCGTGATATTTGAAATCACTACAAGGCAGCTTATCGGTTATTGGCAACATGCCCAGGAAAACGGTAAAGCTGCCTTCCTAGATGATGCAGGTCATAAATTTCTCCACAGAAATTTTTTGGCATAAGGTATAGGTAAATTTGATTGTTTAAATCACAACCTAAACCACTTGATTTTGACAGCTTATTAAGAATCTGCCCTCACCAGAGAGACAGGTCAAATTTTTTCTCTATCATTCTCACCACAAAGGTAGCATAGAGAAATTTGACATGCTGATTAAAGATCAGCTTGCCAGTGTTGTGCCAGAAGGTCACAATCTGGTGGTGTCAATCATCTTACACCTTACTCCAGTAACAAGTCCCATCACAGGTGTGGACAGTTACACTGGAGTCACTGTTTAGAATTTTACCCAAATTCTAAACACAGTGGTCTAACTGTAGAGCAGGCACAGAAAGATCTGTATTTTAGGTGTAGCTAACCTGCTTAACTTGGTGACATGATAAGGCCATAGACCCTATCTAAAAACCAATCTTAAAATGTCTGGAATTTTTTCCACCACAGTGACATTTTTGTAACGAATCTTTACCAGATTCTATAGCAGTAGTTAGTCTTAAGCTAACAGCTATCAAAAGACATTTATTGGTGTAAACTGAAAACACAACTCATTTTTTTTTATCACCAATCTTAGGTGAAAACATGAGTAGGAGTGTTCAGCAGATTAAATAGCTTTATCTGCACTTAAAGTGTATCAGTTTGAAGTCAACCAAGGACGGGTGATCAACCTAGCCTGTGCCTCTGTACAGTCAGAGAAATAAGGCACAGGTAAAGGAAATTGTGATATCACAATCTCACTCAACCCCAAGTAAGCTTGTAAGGCTTGTGACTGTAAGCGGACCCTCTGGAAAAAATTTTGAAATTTTTCGGCATAAGGTAAGGGTCTCAAGTGATTCTCTGACTCCTTTAATTAAGAATTAACAGGCTTGTTAATCTTTTGGGCATAAAGTATAGGCAAAGTGATTTTCTAAATCACCACCTTATAAGCCCTGGCAAAGGCAGTCACCTTCTATAGCTCTGAAAAGCCTAGCTTTGCCCTCCCCGGGGAGGCAGGTCATAAATTCCTCCAACTGAGAAATTTTTCGGCATAAGGTATAGGTAAAACTGAATTTAGCAATTCAAAACCTAGACAGCCAAAAGACAGAGTCAAAAGACAATCAGCCCTCCGTGAGGAGGCTAGTCTTTCAAATTTCTCTACATGAGAAATTTTTCGGCATAAGGTATAGGTAAAATCAGATTGACAAGTATCAACCTATACAGCCGTGTTTAGACACCGTTCTTAAGACTTCTGTCCTCCCCAGGGAGACAGGTCAAAATTTTCTATCATAATCAGCGAAAATGGTAGAAAATCGAACCACTGATTGAATCAGCTAGCCAGTATTGTGCCGGGGGGCCACAACTCTGGTGGTGTCAAGGTCCTCTTACACCCAACTCCAGTAACAAGTCCCACCGCAGGTCCGGACAGTTACGAAAGGAGTCACTGTTTAAGAATTGTACCCAAATTCTAAAACAGTGGCCTATCTGTACAGCGAGCACAGAGTCCAGCGTCTTATTGGTGTAGATAACCTCCCTGATACACAGCCATTTCATTCACAAGTCAGTCTGTGAGTACGGGATGGCTAGTGCCACTTCATTTCATCAGAAATTAATGTGGAGACCTGCAGTGGTCCGACTTTGAGTGTATCAGGCACAAAATAATTTTAATATACCATAGGTTAAGTCCACCAGCTCAGATCATAGCCAGGTGGGTCAACAGACTGAACTCCATCAAGAGGCATATCTGTGACAATATAACCAGTGCAATGGTCTAATAAAATTATTTCGTTTGATGATGTCAACTCAGGTTCCAGATCATGAACCTATGGGTAAATTGACAAACATCTAGTGTCAATCAAGGCTTCAGAACACAAGCCTAAAATTGACAACTTAGTTAGTTTTGGGGATAAAAGAGGTAAACTGACAGGTAAAAGGAAGCAGAAGTCCTCCTAAGTTACCCTTAGCAGGAGTGTGGAGGTAGAAAACCTCAACCACCACCCCAGCAGGCAGACTGACACTAGAGTGACAGTACAGGCCTGGGTCTATGGGAACTACCTCCATTATCACCCAAAACAAACAAACATAACATAACATAAAAAGGAAACAATCCAAGTACAATTGTACATGAAATATAGTAACAAAGGTGTACAAAAGGAATAATCTCACAGTTTTAGGAAGCAAATCCGTCTTATTTAGGACCAAATCAACAAAATAACTGAAAACGGCGAGCCGAGACGAAAAGTTCGGCGCCGAACCGGAAATTGACGGAAAATACCGGAAACAGCCGAGGATTTTGCCGCCAAACGGTTCTAAGTTATTGTTGATGTCGTAAAGGAAAACAAAGTCGTATTTTCGTCAATTTAAGACGGAAAATGCCCAAAAACAGTAGATAATAAAAAATATTAAAGAAATGATCTTTAATAAAGGAATACGGGGTGAAAAACTCGCCTAAAGTAGAAACGATCGGGATAAAACCCAAACTGCTTCTCCGTGATCGGCGGGAAAACAGAGATCGTTAAAATTTGTGAGAAATTAGCCTAAAGAGGCCTAATCTTAACTTTTAAGGCGAATTAACCCCCTAACATGGAATAAAATCAGATATGAAAAATGGAAGTATAGCGAAATTGCTAAAAACTCACTCGAATTGTAAGCCAAATTGCGAGACGTCTTCCTTCTATGGAAATACACAGCAGTCTGACATCTACGGATCTGCGCATGCGCATCTCCTATGAGACCGCAACGACATCTATCGTTGCGCTCTGGAACCAGCGGCTTATACGCTGGGTAAAAAAGTAGGCTGCCATGGGAGAGGCTATGGTTTGACTAACGTAGTGTTGCATAATACCTCACTACAGCCAGGTGTCTCTACTCCCTGTCCATGCCTGCCTGCTATCTCAGTACCTGGTGAGCACTACCTGACCCTACCTGGCTGCTATCTGAGTTATCTGATCATGCTGTAGTGTTAATCTGAGCATGTCCTATGGAGGGCTTAGTACACACGAACAAGGACTCATCTAATGCATGTTACCTGAAGTGGGCTACACGTTACTGGTTATGTTGGTCCGGGTTCATGGACTCACTGGTGTGAGATCCCATATGTTTTTAAATAGATGGCATAGATGAATTTTTACTCACTCTCTCTTTCACTCTCTCTCACTCTCTCTAACCACCCATACAAATCTTATTTTTTTACACTAAACAAGTGACTTCTGAACATTTGCAACAGGACGTGCGTCATCTGAAAAATTCAGTACAAGTGGTGACTCACAACCATAGGGCGAAACAAAGTGCAAGGAAAACAAAAGCATTAACAACAACAAAAAACAGAAATTAACACTAAAAGTAGACTCTGCAGCTGTTCTTAGATGAGAAGTTCCTTAATCGCCTTTATCACCAGGTATATTGGACAGATGGTGATATGGAAATGTCAGAGGCAATTTCCTGGTAACGCCACCCATATTTGAAGTGGTTCCTACCGGTCAGGGTGTCCCTTATCTTACCAACTCTATCAACGTACACCCACCAAACCAGGGTAATTCCCTGTTTTACTTTATCTTACACTACTGCCGTACCTCGTGTACATGAATTAGGCGAACCGTGACTTGATGGAAATACATTGAGGGCTTCATTTTGACCACTTTAATAATAATTGAATGTAAATATACTCTGCCTACAAGGCGTACCTAGGCACATCCTGAATTTGGGAAGTTTCTATAAGGGGCATTTACTGCAGCAAACGAGAACCTCCGAAATCAGGAAGCTGCTTATACGCAAGGCACATGAAGACTTTGGTTTTAATGGTAGAAAAGGTCATCTCTGACTGATTTAATCTTTTATTTCTAAATGGGGTTGGGGGTGCCACGGGGACAAGAACAATACTATGAAATCTCCTTCACAAAGAGAGCGCAAATATGGCTGGAATTCTAGAGCAAATTTATTACTGATAAAACTGCATATACAGTACTGCCTAGAGTACCTGCCAGATCCATCTTATTTGGGATCAGATTATGGATCGATTATAGAACCAAACTGCTCACTGGCTTAGCCTAACGTTGAGCTGCTCTGTCGCTCTACTTGCCCCCACTCACAACCTGCCCAGCCACGTCAGAGGACGGAGCCCTAACAACATGTAAGTACCGCAGACACAGAGCTTTTTTAATCAGTCTGTATTGAACCCAACCCAGTCTTGAAGCATAAACCGTCAATGCCCATTATTTGTCATGATGTTCAGCCAAGATATTTACGGTACAAGCCAAAATTTGACATAAGATATATACAGCACAACCTAAACCAGTATGTGACACAAAGCACAATGTGTTGCTTTAAAGTATACTAACTGTGATTTACGTGTTATAAAAGCCGCTATGGGAATTACTTCAAATGAATGTCTAAGATATGTTCATGTAAGGTCAGATTGCTCCTCTGTTTATCATAGTCAGAAGTTGATTAGATTAAGCCATCAATACTTAAACCAGTAGCAATCAAATTAACTGGTGAGGTAGTGACCATGATATGCTCAAACCCCATGTATGACAGTATGTACAGAAACTGAATACGGTCTACAGCACAAAAGTCGACAAGGAAGAGGAAGGGGAATTCAATTCATTGGTTAACTAAGATTCCCACCCAAAACCAGCCTTACATTATTTGTAAAACTAAAAAGCGACCTTCCTTATTATGACAAAGATGAAACATGGCAATGCCATATTTATTGAGCTCTTCCTAAATGTCAAATACCTAGCAACCTAATTCTTGCATTTTTGTTGAAAATAGATCAATTGAAACAAAATTTATGACATTTTAAACATTTTTTGTGTGTATAATCTCAATGTAAGACAGTACATTTCTTGTATAACTTTGCTGTATGCTAAACCCTGATATCGGGCTATGAGAAATGTTGACTGTCCCTTTTTTAAAACTAGGGAGTGATCTAAAAATACGGAGTGAATTTTTTTAGAATGTGGAAAAACATGAGCTACATATAGATTTTTATTTCCAGGTTTCCTCCAGAAATCAATACTGACAACTACAGCGACCACTTGCCGGCCAATCAGTTCAACATGTTAATACAGTCATCAACCTTTGACAATTTTAGTCTTAATGGCAACATAACTGAAGACATCTTCTGTAATCTTACTGCTAAGGTCGACATCTCACCATGCTTATCTGGATCTGAATATTTGGCCTCCATAGTGCTTAACCTGGTAGGTCTTGGCTGTAACAACACTAACATGAGGATGGTGAAGATAACTCAGGTGGAACGCATGTTCATCCAGACCGTCATCAGGGACAAAGTGGACGAGCTGAGAGCAGCAGAGCGCCCTTTGCTGATCCCACTCACTATCATGTTTGCACTCATTGCCTTTGCTGGTATGATCGGGAACCTTTGTGTATTGTATATCTTTAGTCGGAAGATGGCACTGACCAACCTGACCTACTTTGTGGTAACACTGGCTGTAGTGGACCTCCTGACCTGCATTGTAGTCATTCCAGGGACAGCGGCACAGGCATGGTATACTGCCTTCAACAATGATGGCCTGTGTAAGGCCTGGCAGCTCATACGCTACTCGATCCTCTTTGCACCTTCATTTTTACTGGTGGCAGTTGCGATGGAGCGCTACATTCTAATATGCCATCCGACTCTGACTATTGTTTCCTCTCGGTGCCTACGGCTGTGCCTGGCTGCTGCCTTAACAACTGGCTTTATGCTTGGCATACCCCCAATGCTTAGTGCTGGCACATATGTTCTCATCAAAGACACAGATATCATGGTTCATCTTGGCCTCTGTGTCAACAATTATATATTAATCTCCCGACAAGCAGTAGGTCACTACTGGATTGCTATCAGCATCATGTATGCCACATTTAGTGTTAGTCTCGCACTCCTCTATGGCCTCATTTTCCGCTATCTCTATCGGCGCAGACATCGCTGGCAGCAACGCACTGTTATTCCAGTACAGCCAACTGAAACAGTCCACATTATGGAATCTGATACAAGTCTGAGAAGCAGCAAAACCAATCTAGAAGAAAAAGGTGGCATACTTTCTAACCTGAGAAACATCAGAAAAGTTTCCTTCTCTCATAGAAACACCACTGGGGCAATTACACGCAAGTCCTCAATCTTTGATGGCAAAGATCGTACACTGATGTTTCGAAACCACTCCATGTACCCAGATTATGTCAATAACCTAAATGCGCGCCGGGAAGAAATAATGCAACGTGACAATTTTATGTCTGAAGGTGAACTGGCAGCCATAATCAATGACCCATATTCTCTACCAAGAACAAAACGCCACAGAGAGAAACTGATACCCCGAGAGTCTACAATCACCTCAGTGACTTCCTTGCCAACAGAGTTCACTGAAGTATCGAATGAGTTCTCCCAGATCACAGCACCAAACCAAACTGGTCTGCAAAGAATTGAAGATGAAAATTCCTGCAGCAGTTCAACTGCACCCAATGCATTTGCAATGGCACACCCAAACGTGCCGTTGGAGTCATGCCCTTCAATAACTAATGCCAATGGGGGAAAGTGCACAATCAGAACTGTAAATTCCTTAGATGGGGATTTGGAGGGAGACAACGAAAGGCCAACAGCTAAGAAACAAAATGAACAGTCCCTGTCTTCTGGAAGTACAAGTTCAGCTACCAGCAGAAAACCTGTCAATGATGCTTTGGTTAGTGTTGGCATTTCACATGAAGACATCATCCCTGACCCTGTTGGTTCCCCAGCTATTTCAGCAGTGAACCTGCAGATGGTGGGTCCTACGACACCAAGCCACCTGACCCCAGCATATCACACACAAATCAGCCGAGAGGGGAGACATCGGTCAGCATGGTCCAGTCCGCACATCAAGACCGCCATTGTGTGGTTCACTGTGACCGTCACCTTTATCTTGGCCTATACCCCTATGCTGCTGATCCAAACACGAGTCATACCACCTTTTGCGAACTCCCGGTTTCTCTATTTCACTTTCCTCTTCATTGCGGCACTGAACCCAATCATCTATTCTGTCCTCAACAGGACCTTCACTGAAGTCCTATGTCGGCTGTTACCATGTAACATCTTCAAGAGGATCTTTAAGTGTAAGGCACACAACACTACCATGGAGTCCCCTTCTAAGTGAAAGCCGTCTTTAGGATGACCATATATGCTCCATGATAAACTCTTACATCTCACATACGGACTGGGCTTTAATTGCATGTAAACTCCCAGGTGAAATCTTTTGACATGAGACTCTGACGTAGATGTCCATACATTGTTCACCTCAGGGATTGTGCCCATAACCTATAGCCACCACATGCGTGAAATTCTTACCTGGATGTATATTTTTAAAAGTAGACACTCCATCAACAGTGAGATAAATAAAATCCACTGTACAAATCTACATTTTAATCTGAACACCATGGGTTCTTTCTACCCCCCCCCCCCCCTTATTTCCCTTGTTGATATAGTGCTGCAATAAAAACGCAATCTCCATATTAAATATTTTGCCTTTGTATGCTCATGCCCTGATAACATGTTGTCGCCTTAGTGCAACGAGGTTTTAACTGCATTTTTCTAACTGCAAGTTTCGCTGAAGAGGCAAAAGACAATAGTTACTAGAGCAAAAAGTGGATACAACAAGACTTGACTGGGGTCTGTAGGCACACATATCATAGATAGAGCTTCAGTACTTTCACAGTAGGTAGATAAGGGTAAATAAATGTTGAAACAGAAGAAAACTGAATTTTGCCAAGATGTCCATTAAAACCCTCTTGCACGAAGGCGATGAAATGTATATGAAACATTGTGTTAACTCTTAGTACTTACTTTAAGGAGAGCCCCAGAGATCTCAGCCAGAAGGAGCTGGTTGACTTGTATACTACACAACTCACTGAGTTGTTTCTTTAGTGTCTTATACTTCTCATCCATATTCAGCCGCAATCCATATTTAACCGGGATCGAGCCATCCATACGCACAACTGCAATGGAGTGATTCAGAAAAGGATATAGGTTTAATCAAATAAAATTTGTACATAGAGGTGCATTTAGACTGAAAAACAAAGAATACATTGTTTTTTTATGTATATACCAAAGTTAATAAGGATGCTTTTTCATGTCATGGCTGATACGAACGTCACTATAGATCAGTACTAGAACGGCCATATTCCATGGGGGGATTGAATACGATGTGTTCATATTCAATGGCTAGGGGGCCATGACATAAATGCAAATGTCAATTCCCATTACATATTTTTCCCCTCTGTGTGGCTGGTCGCATTCCACTCAGCCATATAATGACTTTGTGGACTACGCCTGCTTCATGCAATATGCCAGCCACACCTCGGGGAATACGATGCAAAAATATTCCATGGTCATTGACATTTGCTTATAACTACAATATAAAGATTGCTGAGTAAGAAGGCTGGTATAATTTACCTATGATCTCCACATGAATGCAACTGTCCATTGGGAGGGGCAAAGATAGATAGGTGAAGGGGTCAAATCGTACACTGGTGTGCCCACATTCTAAACAACGCACACAAGATTTGAGCTGCCCATGGAATAGATCCACAACCACTGACCGGTTACGTAAAATGTGGTTCTCCCATGCCTGAAATATAAGATATATGCATTATTTCAAAATCAAAGCGAAATTGCAATTTTGAGTGAATGCATTCAACGTTTATAAGACATCAAAACAATCCTTGCCAAAAATGTAAGAATATTCACCTCTTTTGCAACCTCTTCATCCGGTCGTCCATCACTGTCCTTGAGTTCTACGTAAGGCTTATCATGAACCCTAGGGATAAACAAATTCAATTAGGGCCAATATCTAACGTGGCAGCATTACTTTCAATCTTGTATCGTGACATATTTCATACCACCTAAGCCCAATAGAAATTAATTAGAAGCCCCCCCCCCTACGCCTGTGTGCCATAGATGTTTACTATGGGATTTTCAAGAAATATAACAATTTACTATGAAAAGATTCCTATAAAAGTAGGAACATGGCCTTTCTGAAGTGCCCCCCCCCCCCCCAGTTTCCTGTATGAAATTATTGACCCTTTCTTTATACCTGATTGAATCCTCCATTACCTATTCTTCTAAAACTTACTTTCTGCACTGCCGATACTGACACCATGTGTAAAGACACTACCTTGTTGCCAGAGAGAATCCCCCATTCCCTATACTACTAACATTCCCTTGCTGCCTGAGAGAATCCCCCATTTCCTATACTACTGACATTTCCTTATTGCCTGAGAGAATCCCCCTATTTTCTATACTACTGAAATTTTCTTATTGCCCGAGTGACCCCCCCCCTTTCTATACTACTGACATCTTCAAGGGGGACATCAAGACCTTTCTTTTGATATGTTACACTCCCCTTAATTCATAAGAGCACATAGGGGGTCTTGGAGGGGGGGGCGAGGGGTCTAGCCACATATAGCTTTTTGAATTTTGAAAATTCATTACGTAGAACAAAAGTCATGAATTTTTTATTTTTCTTACCAAATTCCCAAAATCTAGGTGCGTCTTATAGGTGGGATGTGCCTTATATGTGGGAGATTACAGTACTGACATTTCCTTGCTGCCTGAGAGAATCTCCCATTTTCTATACTACAATGTACTATTATTTCCTTGCTGCCTGAGAGAATCTCCCATTTTCTATACTACAATGTACTATTATTTCCTTGCTGCCTGAGAGAATCCCCCATTTCCTATACTACTGGCATTTCCTTATTACCTGAGGGAAATGCCCATTTCCTATACTACTGACATTTCCTTGCTGCCTGAGGGAATCCCTCATTTCCTATACTACTGACATTTCCTTGCTGCCTGAGAGAATCCCTCATTCCCTATACTACTGAGATTTCCTTGCTGCCTGAGAGAATCTCCCATTATCTATACTACTGAGATTTCCTTGCTACCTGAGAAAATCCCTAATTTCCTTTACTACTGACATTTCCTTGTTGCCTGAGGGGATCCCTCAATTCACATACTGCTGCTGTCAAAGCGAAGCAACTACAGACTGGCATCCATTTGTATCCTGAAACCTGTATAGCTCCATGGTACTCATTTCTGTGAGGTAAACCTCATGAATTGCCTCTACAGATCAGCACCCAGCTCCTTGTGTACAAAACCACTTTACTAAGGACAGTAGTAAAACTTACCTTACTTAAACTTACTTACATACTACTGACACCAGTACAGACACTTTTTTTCTGCCTGAGTCAATCCATAACTTCTACACTACTAACACTTCCTTGCCGCCTGAGAATATCTTCAATTTCCTACACTACTGACACTTTCATGTTGCCTGAGGATATCCCTAATCCCTTACACTTCTGACACTTGCTTGCTGCCTGAGAGAATCCTACAGTTCCTTTTCTACAGTCCTTATTGTTGCCTGAGATTTAGAATGTTACCTGTTGAGGTCTTCGTGTAATCCATCGAGCAGGAAGGCAAGCAGCTCCTGCGAGTCATGCTGCTGGAAACCGTTAAACCGAGGTGCATACTTTCCTATTGTCCACTGTTAAAAACACAACCAGCATTGAGATAAACATTGCAAATCCTTTTATAAAGGGAGCTAAATTTTCAACAATTATCACAAAATACTGATATCAAATTAAAGGAAATTTGGTCATATGGCTAAAATAAGACGCTTACCCTTAGTTTAAGAGGTGCTATAGACTTGGCTGTGCCACTCCAAAGATCTTTCACTAGTTCTCCATAACGCTGGGCTATATGACCTTTCATGCCAAGTGGATTTGTCCTGGAAAAACAGAATCTAATGATGCAGCTGGCTGAGGAACTTGAAATTTTAAAATGTTTAAGATGTCTCATTTGAATAACGGCCTGAATAACTGTGGTAATATTCATCCAATTCAGGAAAACTCCATCCTACTTCCAGTCCAATGAGTTTCTGGTTAAATGGCAAAGAATGAGAAAATCACCATTTCCTTACCTATTGATCTCATATAGGTGCATACCACCATTGAAGTAGAGCGTGAGGATGCGCGTATTACTAACACATTGCAATGCGGAGTTCATGAAGCATGTGTTCCCGAGGTTATTCAATCCAGTTGCACCTCGCTCCGTATGTACTGAAATATCAAACCAGCAAAGGTCATAAATTACATGTTGTACAAACTAGAAACTGATTTATCAATATCATTGATTTGAACTGGTGATGAAGTAGGTACGTTTGTATAACCACCACTATTTGTTACTTAGAGTTAGGCAGCTAACAAGCTAACTTCTCGGAGATTGACCCTTCCAACTGCCTTTTTTAAACCACCGCCTCTGTAAGGCTGTCTCTAAGACCTACCAACATCATACTACACCTGACATACTTTGTTTTTTGTCCATGGCTGCTTTATTCTTTGCTAATTGAGACATCTCTTCTGGCCAGGTCAAATCCTTGTTTCGTACTAGAAATAGTAAATATTGCAAACTTTTATATTTGTAAACACAGGTAAGACATTTGAAAAGTGAAAGAGTGAGGAACAACTTGTAATGTTTTGTATTTCAATGTACCTTTTATGGTGTCACAACACCTCTAGATTGATGCATCTTTGTCGGCATGATGTCAATGAAATGCTTTAGCCAGCACTCAATTGGTGCATCATGCCAACGTTTGGGCACTGCAACAACTCAATAAGGCCAACACAAATAATGCATCAAATCGATATACGGCCTAACCTGTAGGGGAAACTCACCTTCTATGAGGAGCTGTTGGTTGTCTTCAATAGAGAGCTGCTCCATGGTCAGCTCCTCCTCCTCCAGTAGCGTCATGTTGTGCTGTAACATACAACAAGCAAACACAGTCAGATGCTGTCTTTTCACTATAGTTACTATCACAGACATGAGTCCACTCAAGAATATATTCCCCTTTCCTTTATCTACATGCCTCACCCATTGTGTCAGCAAACCGGCTGTGTCTTACACCCCACACCCCCTCAGTATATCAAGCGTACTAATCTGGCGAGCCGACGGCCAAATCCTTTTTTTATTTTTACTCAGTTCTAAATCCATATTCTCAGTCAGAGAACCAGGACAACTGTAACTATATTTGGCTAATATTCCAATCTCACCAATCACTCTATTTTACAGCCACTTTGACAGAATATCAGAAACAGCCCGCCAAGCTTAAAATCTACTTGATAGACACCCATTATCAAACAATACAGCTTTGTTTACCTCGTCTTTGAACTTCCATAGACGCATGTCATCACGGTTGATGCGGAGGCGGGTGTTGAGGAACTCATACACCTGCCGTAGTGTGTGTTTTCTGCTGAAGGCGGCCAGGTATGCCAAGTAGCGTCTTGGTGTTGGGGGCTGGCTCTGCGTCAGGCCAGCTGTGCCTGAAGTTAACATTGTGGGGTAATGAAAACGTTTGGTATACTCTGGATAAAATATCCTTTTTCCCATTCAGAAGGCTAAGACACACCCATGGATGGACATAGCAATTATACTTATCATGAACAGATATCGAATATGCAGCATGCTATAAAGAGGGCCTTTGATTTTGATATATGGAACTTTTAACACTTCCTAATTATATGATATACAAAATTCATGTTTATCTAACCGATAGATAAAACCACAATTGCAAACTTATACTAGTAAAGACACCACCTTAAAACGAGATAATGGCGCTTAGGCCAAAAGAGAATGCAACCATAACCTCCTGCAATGTTTAAGCACAGTAGACATTTATGCTTTTTCAATTCAAAAGTACAATGGGTGCACATTTGCTATCTCATAAAAAGACAGCACCGTCATACTAATTCATGAATTTGAGAGAGCAAGAGAGCGTGCGTGCACGCGCGCGCGAGAGAGAGAGAGAGAGAGAGAGAGAGATGTGCATGTCCCAGCTGAGTTCAGTACATTCTCTGAATGTTGTGTGCCTATCATATGCTGGTAGGTGATATGCATGGGCATGCTATACGCCTATACCACGTGCCTGCCCTTCCAATGCTCCAGTGTCATAGAACCTAAACTAACCTGGACCTAAAATTGCGCCTGTCCATGCTCTCGGCAGGATTTCACTCAAACGGTCTGCGTAACCCACTACATAAATACAGATTGATTTGGAACATCACAGACAGTATCTGGGACAGCTTGGATTGCACCAATCTTACTCCTGGACCAGTACATATACATGTACTACATGTTATTCATTAAGTTGAAGATGCAAAGAGAAAAGGATTAAATGTTCTGGATGCTATCTATATATGCATACACCCTTTTTTTTTATCAGTTTCATAGAAATTATAGCATTTTCTTCCATAAGTAAAAATGCTTATGCTTAGTGTATTATGAAATTACAACTTACTGACTGCCATGCCGCCCATGCCTCCAATCATGCCAGTGAAAGAGGACACCTGGTTAGGGCGTTGTGTCGGGTTCTGGTGCCGTAGAAGGCGGACTGTTATTGGGTAGAGCTCCAACTCTGGAGTATGATCTCCACGACTTGGGGTGATGACCTGAGTAATAAATACAGAGTAACACATTTTATTCATCAGTTTTTGAGTTTTTTCTTGCTTCTTTTTTTTTTTTTTAAAAAAATCAAGTTTAGGAATTAGGCTGCACACAAATAAGAGCACACTGCCACCTAAAATCATGAAAGTGATGTTGCCGAGCTAGAACAAAAAAAAAAACACACAGTAATTTTAAACTGCATGTAAATGTACAAGAATCATTTCTTCTAGTCCAATAAATTACAGTGCATTATTTTCTAAATGAAGTCATTTTATGCCATTACAGTGACAATTGGTGATACCGGTAATAGTTCTATACTCACTGTACGTGGGAGAGCGGGCGAACCTCCGTACCAGCCGGACAATGCTCGCCATACAGGCTCAGGGAGAAGCTCAAAGTCACGACATCGTGCTAACATTTTGTCACGTTTTAACCGTCCTCCTTCATTGGTGAGGGTCATCACCTACCAGATTATGCAAAGAGGCTGTTAAAAAAAGGTCCTGGCACACACAAATGTATCTACACTAAGCGTAATGAATATGATGACAAGTCGGCTTTAGCTGAGACACTATAGAATCCGAGCTATATGGGGTATCAAAGTGCATCTTCCTGGATATATGGTTACACTTGGGTTAAGAGGATGATAGAAAGTTAGTGTCATACCTTAGATGTGTTTGCTAGGATGAGCTGTGTATTGTCAATGGCTCCTGGTCTCTGTGCCAATTGAGCAATAACCCGCTTATTTAATTTTGGTGAAGGGCACGGGCTGGGGCTACCATTTCTACTGTGACTTGGACTTGCATTCACATCTGAAGCCACTGATAAGTTATTTCTACAAGCCAAAAAGATAAAGTTTTTACAGTAACACTGCAGTTTAGGATAGAAGAGGACAGAATCATCAAGACTGCTGTAGCAGTTAACAAGCAGGACATATTTCCCCAAAAGTGCCAATACACATACAAATGCCAATACACATTTTATACACTGCACAATATCTCAACTGTATATGCATGTAGGCCTATAGGCACGCAAAAGGGAACTGTTAATCCTTACTTGTAAACCATGACCTATACATGATAAAGGACTGACAGAGAGACTTTTAAAGCTTTTATACTACACAGGCTTATATGCAAGGCCCGGCATCCAGTAGACAAGGTTTTATGGTACCTGTGCGCAGGGCTGCTGTGTGGAGAGCCAGTCAGTGAAGATGTTGAGGCGGAGGAACCGGTGCGCGGTAAAGACGAGAACTTTGTGGGACTCGCTGTGACTGAGCCTGCACCATCTGTGCAAGCCGGCTGGTAACTTGTCCCCACTACTAGGCCTCCATCCTCTAGACCTATGCTGGATTTCCGGTTGAATGTTCGACAGAGTGTGGCAGCACGCGGAGCCCCCTTTTTATCAGTGAATCGCCCATTGGTCACACAATCCGGGGGCTGAGGGAGAAAAGCATAATGTCTAATACAAACAGATCAAAGGGACAGCATCATATCAAAATATCATTTAAATGATACCGCTAGTATTGCTTTTCAAGGTTAGTACGTCCACTGGGGAAATATCAAATTTCAGGATTCCCAATGTTGGTCTTCTGTATGGCATTCTAAACCACGAGGTAAATTTTGATTTAATTAAAATACTTCTACCCTCGAACGCGTGATCATGTGCTCTGTATTATCTCGCTGTTTCAAACAGATGGCACTTCAGTGTTAGGGGACATAAACACTGTCTGGTGAAATGTATCGTGTAATGAGGCATAGTGGCTAAGCTTTCCCAAGTTACATATTTGATCCAACTCCCTACAGCGGATATACCAACTTTAATTTAATAGAACCACTTCAATAATACATTATTTATGTCTATCGTGTAGGTAGGGCTATGTGTTCATTTTAACGCATGGTAGCATATATCAGTACTATCCAAGTCAGTGTGTACTTATTCAGAAGAAAGGAAAAGGGATGAGAGAAACTATCACTACTTCACTATCATGCATGTATGACGGGTGAAAAATAATCAAAGACGAGCAGTGAACCAATTTAGATATAGAAGCAAACAGTCATGCAAGCAGACAGACTACATCGGTAGATGTTTTGGTGTTCTTTTCAATTGTCCATGCATTAAATAGCATTGATGTACATTATTCAATTTCCAAACAGAAATGTAATATGTGTAGCTGTGATGCATGACGTATCGCCGAAAGGTCATGTTGGCAAACCCGATGATTGGGGGAGATCACAACTTTGATTTCTGGGCAGCAATATCGTGTATACTAAACAAAGCATTTATTTTAAGTTTTGTATAGGGGTGATATTCTTATAACTATACCATTATATCCATATAATTATATCTGTTTTACAATCAATGATCAACTATCATTGATATAGATAGTTATCATTGTAATTAATTTTTAGCTATCAGATAAAATCTATCAACAGGCCAGCAGTCAAGATTAATATAAAATTAATCGATACTTACATGTAAGTTGATGATTAATTGTTGTTCCAGGAGCAACGATAGATCGTTGCGGGGTACATAGGAGATGCGCATGCGCAGATCCGTAGATGTCAGACGTCCGCTGGCAGTGAATCAATCGCTGAAAGAAATTTCGTTTATGGTACATAGGAAATCAATATCTATACTATTCAATTTGTCGTAGTTATATAGATGAATTCGTATCGTCGAATAAGATCTATATATAGATATTATATTCAAGAAAGCTTGAATATTGTAGATTAATGATTATGCCTGACTGTCACTAATCTGTTCATCCTAGGGAGGATGGGTGGGCCTATGTACCCCGCAACGATCTATCGTTGCTCCTGGAACAACAATTAATCATCAACTTACATGTAAGTATCGATTAATTTTATATTCCAGAGCGCAACGATAGATGTCGTTGCGGTCTAATAGGAGACTTTAAAGTTCAGCTGATTCACTGCCCATTTCCATAGTCCTATTATCTAATGTTACTAGTTCTCACAAACTGGTAGAAACTGTAACGCAGGACTTTTTAGGAAAATAAGTGAATAACTTTATTCATCCTGACTAAAGAGGCAGTCAGGTTTCAAGAAAAAGTCTTGTTTGGTCAAACCAAAAGAAAGCTTACTTTCATTTACCCTTCTTTTAGATTCAATGAAGGTAAACAACACCCTTCTTTTTAGATTCAAAGAAGCCAAACAACAAAATCCCAATTGATTTTAGTTGTAAATAGCACATTAGTCATGTGCTAGAAAGAGGAATTTTCCATTTGGGAAATTCATTAATTAGATTACCTCAGGTTTGAGTTTCTCAAAGGTTAACAGCTGCTTAACAGTATTGTACCTCCTGATGTTGTACAATCTATGTAGTTCTAATACTACATAATTTGAGATAAATAAGCATGTTAAAATTCTCTAGCAGACATAACATGCAGAGAGTGTACAATCTTGCTGGTATGTATATAACAGTCATATTTTGTGCAAATTAAGCAGGTAAGACTGCTGCACAATTTATGTACAGACAAGTAGTTATGACTGTTTTTACTAAAACAGTAGGCACACAAACAGCTATTAGTTGTACACCCTAGTGGCATGCATATGTACCATATAAGCAGCTAAGGCTTGCTTGGTCAGTTATGGTATGATACATATCATTCCTGCGTAAGAAGATACTGCTTTAATGAAAAAAGGGGGATATGTACAACTTGTTGTACCATTTAAACAGCTTAATCTGTTAACACCCATATTCACAATGTAGAAAAAGATTTCTACATTTATAATGTAGATTTGAACAGCTCACCATAAAGGTATGTTGTAAATCATAAGCAGCTGGTACATACATATAGGTGCAAAATATGGTACCTACACATATTGTACAACATAAGCAGCTATGACTGCTGGACAAGTATTTTAATCCATATGTTGTACAATTTAGTACACTTGTAATGTATATATAAACCATCTACATATATAATGTGAGCTTCAGCTGGTGCAGGCAAAACAGCGACCACATTTACTATGTAGAGTGTGGTTTCTACATTCATAGTGTAAAGTAAAACAACTTACAGTCTTTACATGATGTACAATATAATTACTAATACTAAATACCAGTATGGTATAGTATATTGACCTTTTGTAGCACACAAAAAACAGTCTGTTTGTCTAGTGTCGTGATAGCTTCAAATGAAGCTATTACCTATACTTGTACAAATAAGCAACTATGACTTATTGTACAAGCCAGAACCACTAGACATGGTAAAGTGACAGTACTTGGCTAGCTACTGCTGCAACGGTATAGTGTAAACAGTCAATGTTGCTAATACTGTAAAGTGTACACATGTTTTACTGCATAGATAGGTTCAGCTGATATGGTAAGACATATAAGCTGCCAAATTAAATAGCTAAGAAGCTAGTTTATTGGAACCATACATTTGTACAATTTTGTCCTAGAATCTGGACATATTGTACCTTATCAGCAGCTTGACATATTTACTTATTGTAAATAGACTACCTATGTTATCTAGCATAATCAGCTACCCTAACTAGTACCACACAATTATGTGTATGTTGTACAAGAATAAACCGTTATGCTGTTTATACAAGCACAAGCAGTAACAATGATACTGCATACAGTATTATACACCAAGTACACCATACATGTCCTAAATGCTGATTGGAAGATCAGCTTGCCAGTGTTGTGCCAGGGAGCCACATCTCTGGTGGTGCTGAGTTCATCTTACCCACAAACTCTAGTAACAAGTCCTACCACAGGTCTGGACAGTTACAAAAATGAGATTGAGACTTATACCAAACTTCTTTATTTGGTATGAATGATTAGCCTGACCCATCTTCAATTGACTCAGAGATATTGCAGTGGGTCTGCTTTATTGGTGGTTCATGTAAGAAATTAATTAGTTAAAATACCAAAAGTTATGTCCACCACCTTTGAAATAGCAAGGTGGATCAACTGATAGTCTCCATTATGAAAACTACATCAGTGACAAACTCAGTATTTAGATTTAATTTCATTAACAAGGTCAACCAAGACTATAAACGAGAGTCTTAGCTCTTACATTGAAATAAACTTCACCAGTTGTGGAATTTTTTGGCCATAAGGTAAGGATATTTTGATTTTGCAAAACACTACCTATAACCTTGAATCTAGACACCGTTTCTTGGGCCTTCTGCCCTCATTAGAGGAGCAAATCAAGAAATCATTTTTAGGCAAATGGTAGAGGAGATAGATTCAACTGCGGGTCTATTAGACCAGCAATACTAGTGCTGTGCCAAAAGCCACAGTTCTGGTGGTGCCAAGTTCATCTTAGTCTCCAGCTCCAGTAACAGTCCCATCGTAGTACGGACAGTTTTACAGGAGTCCCTGTTTAGAATTTACCAATAATTCTCAAACAGTCACCTCACTCTACAGCCCTGGTGGTGTCAAAGTCATCTTTGCACAAACTCCAGTAACAAGTCCTCCCACAGGTTCGGACAGTTACATAGGAGTAGCTGTTAAGAATTTTACTCATAATTCCAAAAACAGAGTTTATCAGGGTTAATGACATAACGACAACTATTTACTGCGGTCCTTTCGAGGAGCAGTTGGTAGCCATCTGATATCTAATATCAGTGAAATTGCTGGGTTTCAGCAATGGCTACCTCAGTACTCTTGTTTAATAGGTAAGATTTTGTCCTTCTGTCCTCTTCTGAGTAAACAGAAAAGATTTTGTTGGTGTAACCTGATACGTAACTCATTTTTATCACCAATCTTTAGGTGAATTAAGATGAGCACACTACCTCAGTTAACCACCTTACCACTTTGGCCACCGGTAGACTTTAGTTTGTCAAAGTAAACTGAACACCAAGAAAGACATCCTAACCTAAGATAAATAAATTCAGAGAATTTATGACATGAGGTATAGGTTATCAGTAACTTGAGCACTCAAATAACCCAAACACAAGCTAGGATACTTGTGGCTGCACATTGACCTCTATGATATTTCTGAAGAAATATTCTAATGTAAAAACTAGGTCTCAGTGATTTAAATATCACTACCAAGCAGCTTTGTGGTTATTGGTGAGTCAACTGCAATTCTCATAGAATTCTATGACATTAAGTATGGCTCTTAAGCTGTTAAATACAGGCTTAAAGATTTTTACCATACTTGTGAATCTATTGGGCATAAATTATAGGTATATTTGAATTCTCAATTCACAACCTATACAAAAAGTTTTTACGCCAGAATTTAGACACCATTCTGCCCTTCCAAGGGAGGCAGATCAAATTCTCTATCTTTCTCACCATAAATGGTAGAACAGAGAATTTCGGAATGCTGATTAAATCAGCTAGTTAATGTTGTGCCAATGGGCCACAACTGTGGCGGTGTCATGGTCATTTTACACCCAATTCTATTAACAAGTCCCACCGCAGGTCTGGACTGTTACTCAGGAGTTACTGTTAAGAATTTTACCAAATTCTAGACAGTGGCCTAAAGGTAAAGCAAATACAGAAATCTCTGTATTCTTTAAGGGTGTAAGTAACCTGCCTGTTACAGTTTTAAAATAAAACAATTATTGTGTAACTGGCTATCTGATACTCAACTCATTTGGTCACCAGTCTAGGTGATTACTAAATAAGTACACTAGGGTGCCGCTATGGCTCTAGGTAATACTTCAGTGTATCAGTATATAGTTTCAACACCAGGTTGGACAACCTAATCCTGTGCTAGCATAATTTCAGGGAAATTATGGCAAAAGGTATAGGTATTGGAAACTTTAGTGCCCGAAAGACCTGACACAAGCTAATAAGCCTGTGGCTACCCATTGACCTTTTAAGAAAGTTCTGAGGAGTTTTCACAGGTAAGGGTCTCAGTGATTTTTGAAATCACTACAAGGCAGCTTATCGGTTATTGGCAACATGCCCAGAAAAATGGTAAAGCTGCCTTCCCAGGTGATGCAGGTCATAAATTTCTCCACAGAAATTTTTTGGCATAAGGTATAGGTAATTTGATTGTTTAAATCACAACCTAACCACTTGATTTTGACACCTTATTAAGAATCTGCCCTCACCAGAGAGACAGGTCAAATTTTTTCTCTATCATTCTCACCACAAAGGTAGCATAGAGAAATTTGACATGCTGATTAAAGATCAGCTTGCCAGTGTTGTGCCAGAAGGTCACAAATCTGGTGGTGTCAATCATCTTACACCTTACTCCGGTAACAAGTCCCATCGCAGGTCTGGACAGTTACACTGGAGTCACTGTTTAGAATTTTACCCAAATTCTAAACACAGTGGTCTAACTGTAGAGCAGGCACAGAAAGAGCTGTATTTTAGGTATAGCTAACCTGCTTATCTTGGTGACATGATAAGGCCATAGACCCTATCTAAGAACCAATCTTAAAATGTCTGGAAATTTTTCCACCACAGTGAAAAATTTTTGTAACGAATCTTTACCAGATTCTATAGCAGTAGTTAGTCTAAGCTAACAGCTACCAAAAGACATTTATTGGTGTAAACTGAAAACACAACTCCTATCACCAATCTTAGGTGAAGAACATGAGTAGGAGTGTTCAGCAGATTAAATAACTTTATCTGCATTTATAGTGTATCAGTTTGAAGTCAACCAAGGAGGGGTGATCAACTTAGCCTGTGCCTCTGTACAGTCAGAGAAATAAGGCAAAGGTAAAGGAAATTGTGATATCACAATCTCACTCAACCCCAAGTAAGCTTGTAAGGCTTGTGACTGTAAGCGGACCCTCTGGAAAAATTTTTTGAAATTTTTCGGCATAAGGTAAGGGTCTCAAGTGATTCTCTGACTCACTTTAATTAAGAATTAACAGGCTTGTTAATCTTTTGGGCATAAGGTGTAGACAAGTGATTTTCTAAATCACCACCTTTTACGCCCTTGCAAAGGCAGTCACAAACTAAAGCTCTGAAAAGCCTAGCTTTAGCCCTCCCCGGGGAGGCAGGTCATAAATTTCTCCAACTGAGAAATTTTTTCGGCATAAGGTATAGGTAAGCTGAATTAGCAATTCAAAACCTAGACAGCCAAAAGACAGTCATAGACAATCAGCCCTCCGCGAAGAGGCTAGTCTTTCAAATTTCTCTAAATGAGAAATTTTTCGGCATAAGGTATAGGTAAAAGCAGTTTTACAAGTATCAACCTATACAGCCGTGTTTAGACACCGTTCTTAAGACTTCTGCCCTCCCCAGGGAGACAGGTCAAAATTTTCTATCATAATCAGCGAAAATGGTAGAAAATCGAACCACTGATTGAATCAGCTAGCCAGTGTTGTGCCAGGGGGCCACAACTCTGGTGGTGTCAAGGTCCTCTTACACCCAAACTCCAGTAGCAAGTCCCACCACAGGTCCGGACAGTTACGAAGGAGTTACTGTTTAAGAATTGTACCCAAATTCTAAAAACAGTGGCCTATCTGTACAGCGAGCACAGAGTCCAGCGTCTTAATGGTGTAGATAACCTCCCTGATACACAGCCATTTCATCACAAGTCAGTCTGTGAGTACGGGATGGCTCGTGCCACTTCATTTCATCAGAAATTAATGTGGAGACCTGCAGCGGTCCGACTTTGAGTGTATCAGGCACAAAATAATTTTAATATACCATAGGTTAAGTCCACCAGCTCAGAACATAGCCAGGTGGGTCAACAGACTGAACTCCATCAAGAGGCATATCTGTGACTATCTAACCAGTGCAAAGGTCTACTAAAATTATTTCGTTTGATGATGTCAACTCAGGTTCCAGATCATGAACCTATGGGTAGATTGACAAACATCAAGTGTCAATCAAGGCTTCAGAACACAAGCCTAAAATTGACAAACTTGGTTAGTTTTGGAGATAAAAGAGGTAAACTGACAGGTAAAAGGAAGCAGAAATCCTCCTAAGTTACCCTTAGCAGGAGTGTGGAGGTAGATAACCTCAACCACCACCCCAGCAGGCAGACTGACACTAGAGTGACAGTACAGGCCTTGGTCTATGGGAACTACCTCTATTATCGCCCAAAAACAAACAAACAAAAACATAACATACAAAGCAAACCAAGTAAAAAAGGACAAGGAAAAGGTGAAAACGATGGAAAAACAGAGTAATCTCACAGTTTTTGGAAGAAAATCCGTCTTAATTGCACCAAATAACAATATAAAAGAGAAAACGGCGAGCCGAGACGAAAAGTTCGGCGCCGACCGGAAATTGACGGAAAATACCGGAAACAGCCGAGGATTTTGCCGCCAAACGGTTCTAACTTATTGTTGGTGTCGTAAAAGTATACGAAATCGTATTTTCGATCAAATTAAGACGGAAAATGCCCAAAAACAGTAGATATTAACAAAATATTGAAGGATTACTCTTTATCAAAAAAGGTGGGAAAACTCGCCCAAAAGTAGAACGATCGGGATAGGAACCCAACTGCTTCTCCGTGATCGGCGGGAAAACAGAGATCGTTACAAAAAGTGAGAAAAATAGCCTAAAGAGGCCTAATCTTAACTTTTAAGGCGAATTAACCCCCTAAAAAGGAATAAAAAATGGAAGTATAGCGAAATTGCTAAAAACTCACTCGAATTGTAAGCCAAATTGCGAGACGTCCTCCTTCTATGGAAATACACAGCAGTCTGGCATCTACGGATCTGCGCATGCGCATCTCCTATTAGACCGCAACGACATCTATCGTTGCGCTCTGGAACCCCCATTATCAATGAGAAGATGTTGTATCTTTCTACGTTTGGTACTTAAAATAAGTGGAGATTAAAAACAGAATATTCCAGAGATATGTACAGAGTATAAATCCCTTGATATAAATATACAGATTCCTTTAAAACTCTATATTCTCATAAATCATTTTTATTAGAGCTATGCGACACAAATGATTATCTAACATCTTTCACTGTTAAGATATTTTAAACTATAGAGGCAAATTACAGGCTTGCACTCAGTAGTCTAAAATGTAAAATTAGTGTTAATCGAAACCCACAAAAAAGGACAGAGGAACAAATTAGAACACGCAACAAAAGCAAATAAATAAAATTCGCAGAATCAATACTAAAAGCAGACCAACTCATACAAAGATAATTGAAATTCCTTTATGCTTAAGAAATCCCAATTAGGCTCCTCGTGAAGAGATCTTCCACGTAGTGCAACCTGGCGCTGTTTAGATTATGTGATTGTGCAAACAGTTTGTAGCATGCGTTCTCCAACCATTGGGCAGTGCTTCTGCAGCAATCTTAAGACACTTACCATTATTTCCTCGGCCAGATCGATCTGTACTGGCTAAAATAAAGCGTGGGATGGTTTCTACATGTCTCGAATTTAAAACAGAAAAGGTATTGTGTAGAGGTGGGTGGAGGTCCCTATTGTAGTGCTCGTAGTTTTCTACTAAAAATCATAGTCTTTCTGCCGAGTGATTTATCGAAATTATTTCAAGGCCACCCATTAAATGCCACCTTTTCTTTGTGATGCGTACTTTTATCACTGACAGGTATCTTCATAATACCCTATTTAATTTATTAGTCATGTCAACCCTACAGGGTCGACTTACACCTGCAGGGTGAACGTCCATTATTAATAGGCTGGATATTGTTGTGCAAAATATGCTGATTAGCAGGTCTTGATTGTGTCCTGATATATGCATTAATCTACACAGCTTCAGTATTAACTATAGCAGATTGAAACAAACCACTACACTAGAAGCAGAGACAATTCAAGGTGCTACTGTGGTCTTTGACAAACTAGAATTAGTCAGAGGTTACTAACTCAAGATGGGAAGTTTGATCATAAGGGAGTGGTCATTTTTTAACAACGGGGATGGGGGATGGGAGGTGGATTGGAAGGATCAAGAAAATCTCAAGCCCCTCTCGGGGGAACAGAGAAACATTTACCCCCATTCAGCGAAAAAAGTCTGCGAGTTACTCCATGGTGGGGATGAAAATATGTTTGGCATATGTGCACAAAAAAAATGACCACTCCCTCAGCATTACCGTTTTATAAAGAATGAGAGGGGTAATTTCCAAGGCCATCAGGACAGTGTAATTTTCATGTTGCCAACAAGAAACCTCAGAAACCCCTGGTCAATGCACTGTGAGCAACCGCCCACACCCATACAGGCACCAGTTACACAGGTCAATACAACTACCGTAATCTCCCGCGTAGAAGACGCGCTGCGCATATAAGACACACCCCAAACTCAGCAAATGCATTTTCGCGTATAAGACGCACATTTAAAGGCTGAAATTTGTAAGATTAGTACATTTCTATAGTAAAATTACCCCTCGCATAAGACGCACCCCGAACTTCAGAAAATCCTATAAGACGCACAAGGCATTTGTTTGGCATAGAGGACGCGTCTTATACACGGGAGATTACGGTACTATCATTTGATTCCCTCCATCAAACTTCACTGAGCGAAATTTCGCATGGAATGTTTCAAAACAAATTGAGCTTTGTTGTCTGAGTGGTTTTTTCCAGTGAGATAATTCTGTTATTGAATATCTACTTGTGTTATCAAGCTCGATTGTGGTAAAATGAACAAGGAATCGTGAGGTTTCAGGTTTTATTAGATTGGCAACACTCTATAACGCCACACATGAGGAAGCTTACCTTGAGGTTGACATACTCTTGCCATTGCCGCCACCATGGCATCGAGACGAGGTACCATGTGGTACCCGTGATGAGACCACGCCGCTCTTCCCGCTCTAGCCACCCACTGAAATTTCACAACAAACATTAATTTAATTCAGGTTACTGCCTGACTCCACACATACAATGACTCCTTGGAGTTTGGGGCAGAATTTACCTGTGTGGTAAAAGGTAAAGAACAATAGTGAGCTACATATTATACAGCAGGATCCTACCTTATAATTGTAGCCTCATCTTCCTTGTTCTGTGGTTTTAATCCCAGAACAACGTGGCAAACCTGAAGTAATGGAAAAATGTGTAAGATAACGGTTCATCTCTCTAATGCTTTTTTTTGTTTTCTTCATATCCCTGTATGTATTTTAAGGTTTGTTTCTAGGCAATCCACACGGTAAAGCATTTCACTAATTTTCAACAGATGTTTAGATTGCTTATGTCCAATATTGTCATGGCATAGTAAAGGTTCATACTACCCTTAACGACTGATATCAAAGGCGAACAAAAAAAACTTACCTGAAATAGTAGTTGAAGAAAGATGTCTGGCAGCGCGTGACTTACGGTCCACACCAAGAAATCTTCTTGACTTAACTTCCCATCCTGGAAATGCAGTGCAAGATAAATCATGGCAATACAGTCAGGAAAGTTGATAACGAAAAGATATCAAGTAAGGCTGACATAGCCAGGGTCTGTGTTTTATTATTGTATGCGGTACAACCAAAGAAGTGACATATTTGCTTAAGTATCTGCTATATACCCAAATATATATTATATATACCGTAATCTCCCGCGTATAAGACGCGTCCTCTACGCCAAACAAAATGCTGGGGAGTCTTATAGGATGTATTGAAATTGGGGGTGCGTCTTATACGAGGGGTAATTTTACTATAGAAATGTATTGAATTTACAAATATCAGCATTAAAATGTGCGTCTTATATGCGAAAATGCATGTGCTGAGTTTGGGGTGCGTCCTATACGCGCACCGCGTCTTCTACGCGGGAGATTACGGTACTTGATAATTTACAACCAGACATATTCCTCAGTACATTGCATAATAATAAGGACCATCTTGTGCAAATGGCGCAGCCTGGGTTGAAAGAAATGCCAAAAGGCACACCTAGGGCTTGATGTAGAGCAGCTTATGACTATTTTAATGTAATTACATTCTGCCTATATGGCACATGACGTACTGCAGAACTACGGTACACCCTGTAACACCAGATATGTATTTGCCGAAACCAAAGATATGGTATCCCTAACTTACCATGTCCGTGTCATGCTTTTTGAGAATCTCATCTGCTAGCTTTGCTGGATCTACATCAGTTAACTCGTCCTCTGCCTAAACATGATAAAATAAATCACACATGAATTATGAATGGGCTTTCAAAGATTTGAGCAGAACCATTTAAAGGCAAAACTAGAGATACTTAACCAAATGCGATTATCTGTCCAGATATTGTTACAAAGAATAGGTCCTATCTCCTCTGTCAATCAATTTCCGTATAAATAATACCTAGATTATCATGTTCTGGTAAAGGCAACATAATATTTTCGTCGTTACCTGTTCTTCTGGTGAATGCGTCTCTGTGCGTACCGCCAACATGGCAGCCACCATTGCCTGCAGCTCACACCGTGACAATAACCCGTCATGGTCAGCATCAAATATCTTAAAGCAAACTGTCAGATGCAAGAAAACTTTAAACATCAGTATAACCTAGTAAATCCACATTCGCAACAGTACATAGGCCCAAAAGTTGCCAGGTTTTACTCATCTTTTGAGGTAGGCCTACAGTGGAATCTATAGTCCACAGAAGACTCTACAAGCTAAGTTTTTTCAAGCATATCATTGTGGAGAATATTTACATCGACAAATGCATCTTATTCAAGCAGGTTATCAAATGATTCACTCAACCCTGAAAGATGCCCTGAAGACAGCAGATCAATTTTAATACTTGTATGAAAGTTACCGAAACCAGGGGAATTGCAAACTTACACTTTTGTCGCTCTGCAAGTGGTCCCCTACAGCAGGCCGAAATACCACACGCCATTTCTTTGAAGTCAATGTGGTTATCCCGATTCTCATCAAACGCATAGAAAACACCTTAAATGAATGAAGATAAACAGCTATATATATATATATATATATATATATATATATATATATATATATATATATATATATATATATATATATATATATATATAGTAACTAGAAGAAATTTTTGCACCTGATATGTTTGGAGAAGAAAAATACTATCGTTGTAAACCTGTCTGAAATCATGTATACCTTATTAGTTCAATCTTTTAGCCATATCTGGGGATTGCTTCAAGTATAAGCCGTGGCGTTTACACAGATGTATCTGGTACATAATATGTTACTCTTCGACCTCACAGAAGTATGTGCACGGTGGTACAGAAAAGATGTTCGAAACTGTGGACTGGGATGATCATTTCTGGGTGCCAGCTCATTTCTTACCTTCTTGCACATATCATTCAAAATCAAATCTCTCTATTACTCCCTATGTTCCTTCTCCCCTACATTCAATATGTGTACGTGTTTTTAACATGGCTGATTATTACCCTATATTGGTTTGGTTGATTTTACTTCCACTGATTGTACAATGTAATTAAATGTCAGCAGAGAGACTGTGGTTTCCGAACAGTAGGCCCAAGTCCTTTCTTTTCTCAGTTTGGACAGGTGTTTAAAAACTGCTTATCCCAACAAGTAGACAAGTATTTATACACTGCTGATCTGATACAGCAGCGATCGCATCTATAGTCGAAATGGGCACGACTGTATATATGACCCCATGTTCACCCAGGGTGCACTGATCGACCTTTTGGTTGACATCACACCCTCGGTGTGACATTATCATGTATCAGGTTATATGCACGACAAGCAACAATGGTAAATCCATGCGAGATGACACTTTGCCCTTTGAAAGACCTCTCATGCCATAAGCAGTGCTACCTCTCTCCCTATTGGATTGCTTTTACCTCTGGCTGAGAAAATATGACTCGTGTTGATAATATTCAATATTCTTTTTCACATACATATGTACAACATGTATTCATATTTCTTTTCATCCTGAACTAAGATAAGTTAGAGTATTTCAATCTATGCCTTGTATTATACATCAAAGGATAAAGCACTGACCTTCGCAGAGGGCATCTGGTATGGGTGGACAGACTATGGGGCGGAATGTGTCCACATCAAAGCGCCCCGTTTTGGACTGCGCCTTTAATGTCCAGTAACGCTTCTCAAGTTCAATAATGTCAGTTTCCTCCACTGAAACAATATGAAAAATTTTCAATAAAGTAAAGAGATCTGGCATAACTAGAAAGAGGCAAAATTGAAAATACATACAGATTTACAAACTATTCGAACTAAGCTCAACCTATGTATCATTAACAAAGGACTATTCTTTTAGCACTGATTTATTTCATATGACATTTATCACACTCACAATGTGTGACCCCAGCCAAGGTCTGGTAGAAAGTGGGTGTCTCCAGGTTGTTATAAAGGGTGACCGTGCACGGCTCCTGCAGCAGCCAGCGTGTCACCGATGTCGCTTCCACATGACAAAACACCCAGTTACGGAATGCCTCATATGTCACACGATCAGTCTAAAATAATAGGATATCTTTGAATTAAATTCTCACTGACATCTATGAACTTTTTTTTACACAGAGACATATTGATAAAGCATTTACATGCTGTGACAGTTTGAAAGAAAATATTGGCTTTTATGTCTTTTGCGCCTGAAGTATAATAGCCTGTGGTTACTCTTCAGTTGCAGTGAGAGAAACCTTTTCATTTTGTGTGGGATTTGTTGGTGACAATCTAGTCTACCTTATTATAATTCTTGATATCAGAAAAAGAAGGGAATGTCTGATAGTGAAGCATGGTGAAGATAAAATATACTCACATCTCGGAAGAGGTCTGACAGTGCATGGGGGACGTGGCCCTCGGTGGCAAGCACGAGTTGGTCCATCTCCTCCTTCTGTACGTGAATGAGCATCTCGTTCGCGTACAGCCCAAACAAGACTGTAAAACAGAAACCAATATGAAACATGTGGCTGATTCTACCTGCTTTAAGACTAATGTCATGTAAAGCAGATACAAAATGTAAAAGACGCAACGAGCGTTGAGGCTGATCATAAAAGGGGGAACATGAGCTTTTACATGAGGTAATCGATAGTACCGTATAAGGCCCAGCCCGTGTATAAGGCGCACCTAAAAATTTTGGAAAATTCTCAAAAAAATGAAAAATTCATAACTTTGGTTCTACTGAATGAATTTTCAAAATTCAAAAACCTATGTGTAGCTTGGGCCACTACAGACCCTCCTGGGCCCACTGGGCTCCTATTATGACCAAGGGGACATGTAAGATATCAAAAGAAAGGTCTTGGTGTCCCCCTTGTGGATCCAATGAGAACTAAAACCCCCCGTATAAGATGCACCTTATACGCGGGATATTACGGTAGATGATCATGTGGACCATGCGATGCATAGTTGACCATGGTATGTATCTGATAGACATCAACTAAATATACGTCAACATTGTGTTTAAGTATGCATCTAGTGAGAGGATCTGAGTTTACAGTATTGAATTATTTCGCAAACATTGGTCTCCATATACCCTTCTTTCTTTTCACTTCAGATTATTGTAATAGGTCCAGTTACATTTCACTTACTAACTACGAGCCTACATAAAATCTATCAAAACCTTCTTAAGTGTGTATGTTTGATGCACTGGAGCAGCACTGCTAATCAAACATTGTTTAGGTACACCATGAAGTCATCTAGGGAGTCTATTAAGCCTAACAGGGTTCCCATGATTTATTGGTCATGGTTTTAACTGACTTTTCACCTGACATTTATATATTTACCCGACCAAATATTGGATAATTGACGGGGTTCATGAAAAAATTCCTCCATTCTCCAGCGGGTTGTTAAAGAAAATTTTCATATTCACATGAAATCATGACAATCACACCCTTAAATTAGTCAAAATACCATTTTTAACTGACTTTTAACTGACACTTCCACATTTTCAATGTCAAATTGACTCAAGTTGATATTTTGGTACATTTTAAAATTCGAAAAGTCGGTGTCGTTTTATCTGAAACATTGCGAAACCAAACCCAGAAAATATCCCTTACCTGGGCTATAGTGACTCCACTTTTATAGTGACTAGATGTGCTGACGACTTACTGAACAGTGTTGCCCCATACATATATATCATTATGCCTGTGTAAGGCTCTTATGTTACTCCCTGTTCATTGTAATATGAAAATATACATAAAAAAAAACGTTTATTCTGTCCTCCCTCTCACAATTGGACTATTTCCTGAATATGATTGAGAGACTGCAGTTGGTATCAGACTCAACTACTAACTCGCTGGGTTATCAGGTCAATATATGGGTCAAGAGAGGGTTCAGCCTGTGGAGTTACAATGAGACGCGATGGGCAATAGGGTAGAGTGACCATGAGTCGTCCACCTGGACCCCTATGAAAGCTATAACTTATTGTTGGGTCTCTGCTATAGTAAGCAAACTTGGGGGGACACTTGACTATGGATATGAAAATTATCTTGAAGTCTTAGGCTGTCAAGCCAATATAGTTAAACTGCCATAATGTAAGTCTATTAGGTTATAGAGGCCTTCTTTACCTGGTGAATGTGACTTTTCATCATCAGTACCATGAGTCAGCCACAAGTACCTTGAGTTGGCCACATCACACTGTGAGTCAAATGCTCATATCAGGGTGTCTACTTTTGTATCAAATACAAAGGAAGGGCTTATTCATAGGTAACTGATACTTGACAGTGCATGAATGTAATGCAATAGTCGCTTTTACTGGATGTTAACTGTATTGCTTGACCAAGAGATCATCAATTTCGATTTTTCATCATTTACTGCTGATTTCCTCTTCCAAGGTGGTTTGCAGGTTGTCAGAGATCCACCTCCAAGTCTGAAAATTTTGCCCCTGGGCCCATATTATAGACAGTCCATAGAGAGGGATTGGACTAGATTCCCAAAAATATTTAAGTAGCAGCATTTACATCTACCCCTCTCCTATCAGGGTAAATAGGCTGAAACCCATTAGAATGACTATTTATTATTATAATTTGGAGTCAGAAACAAGGAAAATGGCCGACTCAAGGTACATGGACGACTCAAGGTCACTCTACCTATATGATTTTGTATGTGCAATATTGTGTTCTAGTCGTAATGAGCAAACATGTATATTACACCGACATACTGGGCGTCATTTACCAAATACATTCTCATCTCATTGGTCCATATACCGTGTACCGGTATATATGATTATACATGTGCAAATAGGCTTAATAAATCTTTAAGAACTGTCCATTGATCTCCCATGAGGGCGGAGTATAGAATCTCAGAGAGTAAAATCTATACAAACAAGAGTAACAATACATACGTGTTATTCCCCTGACATAAAACACCTTAAGGGACACACATGGCTTCATTACCCTTTGGTCGGCACGATGCATTAATGCAGCCTGGTGATTAACACGCCACAGTTACATTCATGCATCACACCAACCCTACAGTGCCAATGTAAAGTTATCTATGGGGGGCTGCTATTGCTGATCATGACAATAAATGACCACCAGCTCTTCATGCACTGTACTGTCCTTCACGGATCAGTCTAAAAATGTGGGTAACCACCATAGTAATAAAACTGGGACACACAATGACAGAAACTGGGTCGAATATGCGTAAGAACTGTGTGATAAATACATAAGGTATGTAAATAAATACCTATAGTGAGGGGAAAAAAACAACAATTGTACCAGATTTAGCGAGTAGGTCGGCCTATTCCTGGCCCAAAAAGTACGCACATATGGACATATATATACGTCATACATTTATTTTGATTTAGTCTTAATTGATTAAATGTAAATATATACTACCGGGTACCTACAGACAGATTGTATCCTTGTTCTTATATCATGATTTAACATACGGTGCAGGAATACAATAAAGTCACAAGGTATATGACCAATAGTCACGGATCATCGTCAAATGGCTGGTCAGAGGGGTCCAAAAAAAATTTTGCAGTATGGTAAATTCCTTTAGTGTACATAATGTATATATGTTGGGCTACAATGCCCATATATGAGGGAAGGTTAAATATATTTCATAGGATGCCCACAGTACAATGCCTTATTACATGGTCGTAGATGTGTCCATGCACTATATATTCAATGCCATAGCTCAGAGTTGCAATCAGGCAGAATATCCTCACTAACATGCAAAGTTCCTCTCATATCAAGGAACAATTAACATATAATGGTTTTTCTTAAATACAAAATCAGCTTGCTGTATGACTACATGTATGGTCGTAGACGTGTCCCTGGTCGTAGACGTGTCCTTGTTTTTGTATTCAGTGTCATAGCTGAGAGTTGCTTTAAGACAGAATAATCTCATTAACACTCAATGTTGCTTTCATATCAAGGTATAATTCACACATAACAAGGACAGTCAAGTATCAAGCATCTTGCAATATAACTGTAGACATGTCCATGGTCGTAGACGTGTCCTCGGTCGTAGACGTGTCCTCTTCAGTACTTTTGTTATGATATCTCTGGTTCTATGTGGAATCTATTAACCAAACTTACAGGGCTTTTTGCTGTCATATGAAGGTATAAGGCCCACATAATAAGGATAGTTAAATATCAAACCCCTAGCAGCTATGAGTACATGTAAGGTCGTAGACGTGTCCATGCGTAAACTACCCCAAAACCATATCATAGCCTGTGGAACATACAGTTGTACAGGCAAGTTCATTTTTTTTGTGGCCTACATAGGTACATGTAAGGTCTCTACCTGGTATATTTCATTAGTCCATCCACTATGTCTTTCATGGTGCAAAACAACCTGAAAAAGGTCGTAGACGTGTCCTCACGACGATTACACCAAAGGTTTTTTGTACCCAGTCACCACAAAAGATAATGCATGGATCCCCAACTGTTACAAAAAAATTCTCTACCCTAGGGGGTATCCCAAATGAAGTAGATAAGGATTTGCCTCTTTATTTTTTTTTTGGTAGCTAAAGAAAAATATTAGTTCCTTGTTTTTACCCTAAAAAACACCCTTTTTGGTTGTTCTGACCCCTGTGGCTCACTTAATATGCTTCACAGATAGGTAAAACCATGGTTCCCCTTCAAGCTCTAAGCCTTGGGGACCAGAATGCATGAAAAACACAACTACATCTCTTATTTTGAAGAATTTATTGACAGGGAGGCAAAGGCAACCTATTTGACGACGATCTGTGACTATTGGTCATATATAATATTAGATACTGAATATTGACCCGAGGTAGAGATAAGGATGGCATTGATCAGGTCTGAGCAACTACCTTAATTACAACCCGGTAGGAAATTACACACTGTTGTCGTTTTACACACCACTCTCCCAAGGTGGTGATGTGATTTTCCGCGTCAGTGCAAAAAAAGCTGCCAGTGCAAGAAAAGGCACCAGTAGGAAATCCTGCTATGCTGCATTGTCTCGTATTGTCAAGTGTGTATTATAAAATGGCTTTTATCATTAATGACTGATTAGATCACTTTGTTTTTTTTGTGAGTAGCTTACTGGGATGTTCCTTCAATCATTGATACACATTACATCGTTTAGCAAAAAGCATAAAGGATTAGCAAATTAGATACAAAATGGGTTGTGATGAATTTGGGACATAATCCAGAGGGAAAATCGACTTTTCTCTGTTATAAACTAACTCTAAGGGTAAAACTTGAAAAAGTACAACAGAGACTAATTGTTTCAAGAATTACCATGATTTATATCCATTAGAATATAAATCAGATTGGTCAAAATCATCTTTGAAATGGTTATTTTGGCAGTGATGCCAAATCACACACCACCCCCAAATCACAGGCTGGTGTGACGTGTGATTTGGTGCCGTAGCGGTTTTCCACACCGGTAGGTTATTTCAGCTTTGCTGGAACCTGTTGATTTGTGTTCTACCATAGAGTAGCAGTAGATTTTCACTTAGACTGTGTGTGGACTAGATATATGATAGTTCTTCCTAAGGGAACACGAAACATGGGGGAGTTTCCTCAGTGCTAATGCAGATATCATAGAACTTACAGAGATTCAGATATCAACTTGATCCATATAATATTATGATATCATTACATAGTGGCCCTATACAGGTTAGGGTTGTTAGGGGCCGGGACAAAATATTACACATGCAAAGGTCGCAGAGACATCCACCGACTTCTACAATTGTGAAAACATGAGAGGCCAATGTACATAGCTATACAACAGTCAACACATGACATTTTGCTGTTCATACATCAGCCTGCTCACATACATCATCACATGCTACTTCATGGAAACCATGGAAACCTTCAGGATGTCCTCCATTAACGCTTTGGGCCAGATCGGTCTTAGGATACCATGCGCATCGGGTATATTGCTGTTATGATTGTGTGTTTAATATCCATCCAATCTGGGAGGAGGAGTTAACCCTTTTTTCCACAACGGCTCACTGTTATATTTCAATTTCAAAATCAGGAACTCCATCATATCAAAATATTCACCCATAATTTAGAGTGCTGCTATTTAGGGATAAAAATTGCAGATAACTAGTGATCCAATTCACATGTATTATCTATTGCTGTCTTCATGCCTTGTTCGTTCCTATGACTACATGATTAACAATTTATGAATGTCATCATGATACACTGCAACCCACTGCCTACTAGCCAGCACTGCATTAGGGCATCATGGTGGACATGATGCATGAATGCAGCCCTGGCCAGTGATTGGGCAGGGCTGTATTCATGTCTCATAATGACAAATGAATTAAGGTGAACCCACTATGCAGCCTTTAACATGTAAAGATCAAAGGTTACTTACATTTGACCTTCTCTTCCTGGCGCCCCCTGGTGAGTAGGACCAGACCACAAACCAGGTCCTTGAGGGCCAGGCCTTTAGCCGTGCCACCAAAGGCCACATACATTTGCTAAAAGAAAAATATAGAAAAGTAATTAAAAGGGGGTAAAATATGGACATGTGTGGAAAGGAAAATACCAGTGTGATCGGAGTAACATTTATTATACGAATCAAAATACATGTATTGTAAGTTCAATCATCTACAGCTGGGCAACTTGCATCACTAGATACCTGGCTTTTACTTTAATCATAATATATAGGCCCCGAAGTGATGTAACATAGAGTGAGCAGCTCACCTCTGCTAAGCGGGGTGGAACTCCATCTCCGAGCACCTCACGAATAAAGACAGGCTTGGTCATGTAGCCGCTCAGGGTGGACGACCGTTTAAATGCATCTTTTAACCTTTTCAGTTCCGTCTCTGAGACTGTAATAGATTAACAATGAGTTGCATTAAAGAACAGATGGTTAGTGGGATGCGGGTACAGGTATCTACATCAAATACTCATATACTGTCAAATTATAGAATAAGTTGTGTTGATCTACTGACATCACAAATCTTAAATTCCAATGAACCCTCATGCTACCACAAAATATATTAAAACCTAGCCCATTATCTGATGTACCGTAATACCTCGTGTATAAGGAGCACCCCCATGTTTAAGAAGCACTCCTAAACCTAGATGAAGCGAATGCTATAAGGTGAAGGTGGGACTTGGTTACTCCCTGTTCTATAGTAAAAGTACCCCGCATATGAGACGCACCATGACTAGTCTATGGGCTGGTACTATAAGACCACTGAATCCAACCCCGTGTACAAGGTGCGGCTTATACGTAAAATGAATCTGTGCCCTATTCCCGGTGAGCGGATTCCTTAGTGGGCCGACCCCTGCTGAAGCTGATACCTTGCAAGATAAGGACTGATAAGAGTGAGCTGATGGGTACCAGGTGTTACGTAATGCACCCTAAAGAGTCTGCACTGAATGAAAGGAATTTTCTCATTGGTCAATATTGTATCCCACTAGGTAGGAATAGTACAAGGGGTATTACGATACTTATCCTTTTCTCTAGACTACAATTCAAATTTTTAGTTAAAATAGCACCATCCATTATTAAAAGTTAATTTGGGGGGTTCATCAACATTACGCACCTCGGGAAACACACACTGGCTGCACTATTTTTGAAAGTTATCAAAGCATGTGAAGTTGTTTGACATTTCAAACTCTCATATCCTTATATTAGCTGGGTATTGAATAGGAGAGGCACGATTGTCGATTATCTCAGGTCATGGCCTACTACCTTAGATATGACTGTACCTCTCTGATGTAGGCCTAGGTGAGTCTATTACACACTATCTGCTCTATCATTCCGACCTGCTTGGGATTAGGTGAATAATATTTGTTTATTGTCTTTTCATCAGCTAAGGTCATATTCATGGCGAGAAACATTACAGTCATAGATGTATTGATGAAGGTGTCGGTGCCTTCGCATATGTGCATCAGACCCAGAGAAGAGACTGGAAAGATGAGGTTCACCGTGTGGACAGGTACTAGGGTAACTGCAGTTACCCGATCCAATATGGCAGATGCTAAGTCCACCAGTGTTAAAGCCTTTTCTCAATATGTAGTAGATAAACTATGGGTTAACCAGGTTATGTGACTTTATCTAACTATCTGGGCCTCAACTGTGCTTTTTTGTTCATAACCCAAGTTCCTTATCCAGCCATAACGCACTCTGAGACCTTTTCTTCGTCTTCAAGAGGCTGCTAGTTTCAATCTGGACATGATAATAAATTGGCGAAGTATACAAAGTCAACCACGCCATAGTTTTCCAGTTAAAACCGTTTAGGTTCAATGGGGAATCGATCCCCGGCCGCTGGGGCAGGAGGCGAGCTCGCTGTCCACTATACCAAGCCGACCGGTGCTAGAAACCACTGCACATGGAGGATTTGAAAAAGTTTTCCAACATACCTGATGTTTACACACCTCGATAGCCTAGAATATATGGAGCCTGGTGGAGTTATTAACACAGAACCATCCTTAGATATCCTAGATGAACATGCCATGCCAAATTCCTCCATTTTCTTCAAAATAAATAAGAATCTATTGATTTTCCACATCGATACGAGTCGGGACCCGCCCCGTCGTCCGACCGGCTGACCTACATACGGGACTTCCCCACACTGTCAACACGAAGCCGAGCATGGTGGAGGCGGGTGGCGAAACGTATCGCTATGGAAAATCAATGGATTCTTATTTATTTCGAAGAAAATGGAGACAAATTGTAGGCGAACACCAACTAGAGATCGTATATTTGGCGGTGCTAGAATAACAGAGCTTGACATCCTTGGATCATACCCGAAAATTCGTTGGAAATACGAGGGTTTGACGGGTGGACTAAAAACAATGGCTACGCTGGCTTGGCAAAACCGTGCGGATAGGATGCACTTACAAAATGTCTTCTCCTGGATTAATTCTTGGGTTATAAGGTAAGAAATTAATACAAAATGGAGAAATATGTTCGATAAACGCTTTAATGTATGTTATGGGAAAGCACGAGTGGATTTACGGGTTAATAATCCACGACCCCATAACATACATTAAACACTAAATATACCCGGTGCGAAGCACCAAGTATATATTACATAACCTGGTTAAACCCATAGTTTATCTGCTTTAAACCATGGTCCAGGTTTGTCACACCTAGTGTATATGGGAGACATTTCTATACACCAGGTTACATGATATATTCATAGTGGGATTCTTTTGTTCTAATAGAGGAGCAGCAAAGTGGTCCTCAGGGGTCATTTATTTCGTAGGATTACTGAAAGATACATGTTTTTTTTATGTTGTCTGATGTGTCTGGATATGGAAAAGTGACATTGTGGGTGTGAACTCTCGTGCAGGCACCTAGAAATCTGCACTTCTATGAAATCATCTTTTCAAATTATAGGTCCCTTTTTTAGGGTAGGAAAACATACAAATCCATCTGTCCTAACTCTAATATTGATGTTATAGAAATTCTGATGGTACCTATCCCCCCTAAAGTTGACCGAAGGAAAATGCCGATACTTTCTATTTTTTGCTAGGACAAGCGGTTACCTAGCAACGGCCACTTTTACCCAGCAACAGGCCCTTTCCGAGACATTTATCGATAACATTTCTAATGGTATCTAGTCCTGTAAAATGGACCCAAGGAGCACACTGAAGCTTTCCATTTGTTGCTAGGACATGCAGCTACCTTTTATCTAGCAACAGGCTCTTTTTGCTATAAGAAATGAACAACATTTGGAATGGAAGGAGTCAGCAGTAAGGAACCAACTTTGTATCAATATGATACTGAGAAGGTCCATGCTCTAATTTAGAGTGAAATTTTGATGGTACCTCCCCTAGAATGGACCCAAGCAAAATGCAGAAGCTTTCTATTTGTTACCTAGCAATGGCTACTTTTGCCTAGCAACAGGCCCTTTCCGAGACATTGATCTTATAAAGGTTTTGATGATACCTACCCCCGTAAAATAGACCAAAGAAAGATGGTGAGACTTTCCATTTGTTGTGAAGCTACCTACTAACAGCTGCTTTTGCCTACCAACAGGTCCTTCCTGTGACAAGAAAAGCTCTATGCTTGGAATGAGCTAAGGAGTTCACAGTGTGGAAACAACTTATTTATATAATATACTGAGAAGGTTCATGCACTGATATAAAGTGGCATTTTGTCAGAAATAAATCACCATTGCTAAATACTTTAGAGGAATAAGAATACCTCACAGGTGCAGGTGGAAATTATTCATGAGGATAGACTCCTAGTGTCACTTATGGGATTGGCGGCTAACGTTGCGGGTGTGCTAGGATATCATATTATAGAACAGCACTTAACTAAGCCACCTTAAAACAAGCTCTGTGTGCACCTTCTAGTATCTCCCTAAGCTGGGGCTGCACACTTTTCATTCTTCTGCCAAAGTTTTATCTTTTGGAGAATGCTGGTGTCTCTTTTAGACTGAAAGTAAGGAGCAATTCATGAGAAAGGAGTAAATCAAACTGGCAATGGCCTTGTATTGTAAGAAGGAGGATGCCTAGTGTATCCTGCTTACACCACAAACACTGATCTGGTGCAGATTATTAAGCAATGGTAACTGCCAAGTTGTTCTTTGCACTCCATTGACCATGTTATGACCTTCCCTGAACTGTAATTCCAAATACAGCATTTTTAATAATTGTACCTATCCCCCCTAAAGTTGACCGAAGGAAAATGCTGATACCTTCTATTTTTAGCTAGGACAAGCAGTTACCTAGCAACAGCCACTTTTACCCAGCAACAGGCCCTTTCCGAGACATTTATCGATAAAATTTCTAATGATATCTAGCCCTGTAAAATGGACCCAAGGAGCACACTGAAGCTTTCCATTTGTTGCTTTTCACACCCACAACGTCACTTTTCCATGTCCAGACACATCAGACGAGATAAAAAAAACACATTGTAGCTTTCAGTAATTCCTAGAATTAGGCCCTTTTGGAGCATTTGCTGCTCTACTATAAGGTGTGACCATGGTTTAAATACTGTTTTTAATCTGTTGTATTTCATGATAATTTGTAGGATCATAGTTAAGGCATGGATACTCATGGAGACATAGCCTAGAGTCATCCAATTACATAGAAATCAGCCAGCAATTAATATTTGGTACTAGGGTAACTGTTTGTGTGGTACTAGGGTAACTGGTTTCCTGTGTTATGAAAGGTACTAGGGTAACTGGCATTTTTTCTATCTATTCATAAACAAGGCTTTTTGGTTGCAGATTTCTTTTGTCAAGAGGGAGGGAAATTTGCATGCCTGTTTATTGTTAGAAATCGATTGCACTCCCACCAGGGGATCATGGTAAGGGAGTGGTTTTTAACTATCAAGTATTAAGTTTGACTTTTGTTGGAATATTTGAGGAATTCTGTCAATTTTCGAAAACATGCGACTAAGGGAGTGATCTTTTTTTAACAAGGAGGGGGCTGGTGGGTTTGTGCGTGGACAGACGAAAGAAATTTTGCCCCCCCCCTCTCGAGAGTCAAATTTTTTTTCATCCCCCCCCAGAGCTGAAAATCTTGTACGAACGGCCAAACACGGCCTTTTCACCTATAGTAACACATGGGCTTTTTCGCTGAAAACAGGTGAAATTATTTTGACTGCCCCTGGCCAAGGGGTCGAAAAGATTCTGACCCCCCTCTGAAACCCACTAGGGCCCCCCCCCCCTGTTGTTAAAAAATGATCGATCCCTAAGCCCAATGTCAAGTGTCAAATTTAAGAATGGCCATGTCACCATGTCGAATTTAGGGGTTTAGGGTCATTATAGTGCCATTACCTGAACTTTCTAGGTGATATTTCTGCATATCACAGGCTTGTAGTTACCCTAGTACATGGAACACCATCCCAGCACTTAGTAGTTACCCTAGTACCTGGCACATGGTCCCTTAAATGAGCTACTTTTCTCATTTTTGGCCATTCTGGTTGGATTCTGCAGTTCTTATTACCAGATACTATTCAGATAACATCAACATCATGAAGACATGTCACACATTTGCCCTAACCACCTTATTCTTAGTGATCTGAGTTGTTCCAGCCCTTTTTACCTTTTTACAGTTACCCTAGTACCCCTGTTTCAGTTACCCTAGTACTTGGTATTGTTGACCAAATCAGTTACCCTAGTACACCCAAATCTGAAAGCACTATTTACTGCTGTTCTAGACCATGTCAGACTACAGGTACTACCGTAATCTCCCGCGTATAAGGCGAGTCTTATACGCCAAACAAAATGCTGCTGAGTCTTATACGTGGGAGGGACATTGCCTTGAGTTTGGGGTGCGCCTTATAGGGGGGGGGCGTATTTTTACTATAGAACAGTACTAAATTAACAAAAATCTGCCCTAGAGGTGCGCCTTATACGTGGGACAGGCCTCCCTGAGTTGGGGGTGTGAGTTATACACGGGCTGCGCCTTATACGCGGGAGATTACGGTAGTTCAGATTATCAGGAATTTTCTGGACAACAACTACACAACTGTGCATCATTCAAATCCACAGGAATGCAGTGTAATTTCACATTTTATTTCTTTAAAGGACAGACAACATCTGCCATGTTGGATCGGGTAACTGAGTCAGTTACGCTAGTACCTGTCCCCACAGTGAGGTTGGGACCCTTTTAAGGTGCACTAGGGAAGCCTGACCAGCTTTAGGTGTCTACAATGGTGGGTGCAATTTATGTACAAAGTATTCTTTAAGCCCCGTACTGAGTCGCGTGTGTAAGCCATTTGTTGAGAGTAAAGAGGTGTTAACAGCTGTATCTATAGATAGGGCGCAGATCAAGTGATATCAGTGTCAGGTGGTGACATAAAGATAACATTGTTTATGTCATTTCATTTGTTTCGCACTCAGTAACAGTTGGTTGTAATTTTTTTCTGTTCACTCTTTTTTAGCTTTCCTTAAGAAGGTTTGGATATGGTTGCCTTTCAGGATGGCAGGGAATCATTACGTTCTTAACCAGACTTTTTTTTAGTGTGGCCTTATATGTTTTGTGGACATTTTGTGCGAGGGATTTCTCAAGCATTCTTTAACGTGGACACGTTGTGCTCTGTCGCTAAACTGAGGCCAAAAGTCAATGGGAACTGATCCAGAAATTGTCATCATAGTATACTAATGCAGGAAAAGTGATAAACTCATCGGTACGTCATCAGTGCATGGTGCTAACTAAGGGAGGAGTTAATTACATATATGATAACCTCAGATTGAGGTATGTTGACTTTCACTGACCACAAGGTGCTAAAGAACTTCACATCAAGCACTAAATTGAAGGTATGTTATTGCATTTCCAATACATACTGCTATGATCATATCATACATACTGACTAGTCAACAATATATGAGGCATGGTCGATATTGTGTGTTTCCGACATTCTTAATTTCTTTGCTCTCAATACTGTTATTGTAACACACATCCAAGACGTCCTATGACATGTCATCAAAGGGCCACCCTTAAAAATATGTTCGTTTCCTGTCCAGAGGCCTGGTGGAATTTTTTTTAAGAATGGGAAAATTTTTTCCTTGAGTTCTAAAAAAAATAATTTTTTTGTCTATTAGCACAAGAATCTAGGTTTTCAATCACTGAATCCTAGAACGCGATGACAAATTCACGCCATCCCCACTTGCGATGTCCATGACAAATAAAAATCTTTTCCTAAAAAAAAATTTTCCCCTCCCTCCCTCATGGGTCTGAAAAATCCCACCCTCTGGACAGGAAACGAACATATTTTTAATGTATGGCTATTGATAGCCATACATGATGAACAATTGGCAAGAGACTTTGGCAACTTGAGGAAATCTGATTAAACCTGTGACACTTGTAAATAAAAACAAAGTCTTGTACAACTACCGGTAATGGTATAATTGTAAGAGGTGGCTAATATTTGTGTACTGTAGTCTATACTTGTCATTCATGGTAAATACAACCTCAATAGAATACACAGTGTTTACATAAGAAAACCAAGAGTGCAAAATTATTTGGTACATAGCATTTCTATCAGAATCCAGAAGTTCCTTTAAATGACTGTAGGGGGCAGGTGTTAACGATTTTCCAAAACTCTCATGATGCTTTGCTGTAATAATTACCCATAATGCCTCACATGTCTATAAATAGCCATGTTTTCTCTCAGAACTGGTCAGTAGGGCAGTAGGGTCTGATGAAGGCTTAGAGATAGGCCGAAACGTTATCCTTATACATAGCCCCTCAAAAAATCTCACTGTGATCTTCCTGAATAGACCGTGGAAATTATATTTCTATCGTTGGATTTTGGTTTGTGGTATAACCCCCAAAACCACATATTTTTAAGGGTGGCCTAATCATATATGTGCTGCGTCAAGTCTATTCAGAGACAACCTGTACCAGGGTCAGCTCTTACTGTGTCCTCTCTGATATGTATTATGATGACACTGATAAGATTCTTAAGCGAGGGATCCCATCCGGCCAGATTTCTGCAAATTTGTTCATAAAAGAGAGAACTGTAGGTGCTCTTGTGACTATCCAAAATAGTTCAATTTCTACATCTACAGTCGGACATTTCACATCCATTACCACATTTTTTATTAGCAACTCCGTACAATGGATCTTTGGCTTAAGGCCAATGGGAGAACTTTTATATAGGCCTTACACAATCTTTCATTGAAAATTGACGCAATTCAGGGCATTGAAAGATATGCCCTTTGCTATCAGTATCATGGAGATATATCAGCCTAATCTATGTGATGTAAACACTGACACATATGCTATCTAAATCAATACCGGTACCACAAAACGATATGCAATACATAAATATGGGCAGAGGGCATTTTCATATATATGAGTGAATGGGACGTGTATCGTAATTGGAAACGAGGGAGTCAATATGAGCTTGTCTGTTCGTGTTCTATTCTTTTTAAGCAGTATTAGCAATAACTTTCAGTGTTGCCACTGGTCCTTGACCAAAATTAAGTATCGTTTGCCCTTAAAACCTAGCAAGCAGGGCCGACAGAAGAATTTTTCTTCAATTTTGAAGAAATTCCATGATTTTGGTTCATGATTGCCCTGTGTGATTTAGCCGCATGTCCTACCTACCCGGTAATATCTTTCAGCAAGTTACCTGAAACACACATCGTTTTTTTCAGGCCTAGGCACACCTCCAAATTTGGACGCTTCTATTCTAATGAGGCTTCTAATCCTTCTTCCATCCTGGGGCCTTTGACGGGGTGGTCTCTATTTCCCATATCGATTTTAAGAAATACGTACCATAAATCCTCACCTATAACCACACCCTGATATAAGGTAGGCACTTACCTATTTTTCGAAACTTTATTCTTTTGATTTTATCTATTTAGAAATGGAAACAGCTAATAAAAAAGAAGTGGATTTGCCTTTCAAATGAAGTCTTTATGTCAATTTAAAGGGAAATTATGACTGGTTAAAAATGTCAAAACGAACTCATAATTCTGCCATAGTTAAGAGTAGGATCCAAATTTTATGATCAAGCAAGTTGACTACAGGAGAATATAGTTCAGTTATATCACTATTTTTGATGATTTTCTTTTTTGAGATGCAAGATTATGCCTAGTATTATAGTAAAATAATTCAAAATTGTTTATTTAGATTCAAATCCCCCCCCCCACTTTAGCGGTCGACAAGAATCACAGCAGAATTGTAGGGTCCTCTCTGAGAGCTTTGACTGGTCATAATTTCCCTTTGAATTTCATTCAAAAAGCAAATCCCCTTCTTTTTACCATACCTATTCAAGCTTGAGCAAGTCTTTGAGTGAACCACACATCAAAATTTTTGGGCTGTCTGTCAAACATCTGGGGGCGCTTTAGAAAAAATACATCTAAACATTTTCTAGACTATTTTTAACCAGAGAATGCATGCAAACCATTATTTTTTTATGTGCTATGCCATCTTCATATCATAAAATGCTTTTGAAATTATGGTTCAACTTAAGTGTGGAGAATGGTTTTGTTCTCTGGTACCTTGGTGTCCTGATACTCCTATGAATAGCTTCAAAATCAATTTGGAAAGACAAGTGAGGTTACAGCTGTGCATGATCACAGTTTTCACACTTGCACTGGCAGACCCGCACACAGCAGATAGGTCAGTGCCTATATAAGGCCATGGGAATTCAGGTTAGTTTGCCGTCCACTGCCCGTTCATTAAAGCTGACTGCAGAAGGGCCCAACTGGGTTGGCCAATTGTGACATCAGGGACGTCCGATAAATTCGGTCAATATCAAACATGTTTGATCTTCCTGATCGGATCAGCCACACTTTCCCTAACTACCGACTGGATCGGCCTCATCTGCAGTCCCCTTATTTCTCACCTCCTCGAGAATTATTTTGTAGAAAATTCTGATGAATAAAATCACCGAAATGCGGGTTTTGAGGAGTTTGTCCGGACGGTAACTACGTATCGTAGTAAGTCGCCAAGGTAACGTGTCACGTGCACACGGACTGTGCCATATTGTGAGGGGGACAGATTTGTATGCTTCAGTCCTATGCATGCTATACATCTGCAAAATTCTCTCAAATGATGGGACTATTGGCATTTTCATCCACACACTAAATAGTAAATGACAGAGAAGATGATGTCATGTGTATAAGTAAGAGATGGGGGCAGTATGATGGCAGTATAATGGATTTCAAATATGAGCAGGGCCCCAGTGTAGGATTTTTTTATGTGATGTGAGGGAGAGCACCAAGCGCAGAGCACCACTTTGTCCCCGGCATCCGGTGTGCGGACGTCGGACCGTTGCCGTAGTTACGGGACTTTTCGTCTCAATGAGTAGAAATGTGGAACCTTGTTTAATAGGGGGATTTTCTCAAAAGTAGACCTTGTTGGGGGAATTATCTCAAAAGTAGTCCCTTGTTACTGTTAGAGGGATTTTTCTTTAAAATGGGACCCTTGTTAGGGGGATTTTGGTAAAAAAAAAAAACAAAAAAAAACAAAAAAAAAAAAACCTTGCCAGCCGGACACATGTGGTAGCAAAACACATGAAGTGCCCCCGGGGTGGGTGGGGGGGGGGGGTAGATCTACACTGTCACACTCACTGAGAGTCTCAATGTCACTCACTCAGTCAGTCACTGACTCAGGCCCAGGTCGAGGGCAGGCTCAGGTCTGAGAAGACTCACTCAGTCACTCACTTTTTCAACAGACTCATGAGACTGCTTGCCTGGAAATGATTCAGCCCACAGTGGCACAGAGGCAGAACTTGTAAAAATAAGCTGGCAATACAATAAATAGCTGACTAATATTTGGAGGTGAGGCTGTAATTAATTGACGGTTGTCTCTCAGTGATTCCAACGGAGGCGGAGCCGGAGGACCTGTCAACTCATAGGATCCTCACCGCTCACGACACTCAAATCATAAACATCACTCGATAAACAGAAGCAATCCCCCTTCCCACTTGAACGCTTTATGCACACAACTTACCTCGTTTGAGGGCCTCGTCATAAGTTAGAAAAGACGGTTTAGAATCCTTGGCACCCATTTTGAGGGTGAAATATTAAAGACGTATGGATTAAAATGTCGCGTAAATCATAACATACAGTGACAGAATTTTCCCCCACCCTCCATGTTTGGTCACATGATCATGGTCTGTCCACGCGAGAATTTACGAGAACAGAACTGCAATGCTGCCGACTAGTGGTTCAGATAGGAACCACTAGTCGGCTTTAGTTTCAGTTTCACTTGTACCAGGTGGCGTCCTTTCATCTCCCCCCGGGTCCATCTAGCTATTCTAGGTGAAGTTTCATCTTTTGGAAACGGGCGGCCTTTGAGATGAAACTTCATCTAGACTACCGTTTTGTCCCAATCCATAACATCGAATCACAAGAAGAGCCAACACCCAAGGACATCGCCTAGCTCGTGCTCATAGACATAGTGTCCACATTAAGAGGAGGTTGAAAAGGGCGCCGCAAAGCCTTTCGGGATTGTCAGCGTCTCAGTTCATAAACATGGCACTCTCGCGGTAACAAACAGCCGGGGGGGGGGGGGCACTTCAATTTTTTTTATACGGGTGTGTGGCTGAACCCCCGACTATCCTTACCCTTGCTAGGGCACTTGTTCGCGGGTTTTTCTTCCAAACCCTACCCATGCTAGGGAACTCTGTACATAATAGTCTTAGATTTTGCTCAAAATATCTTAAAATGAACTTGTTTGGGTGAAAATTGTATTTTGTTCATGCTATTTTCATGAAAACTTGGAAAATATTTGTGAAAATTTCTAAATATTCCACGTGAATCGGGGTATTTCGCCGAAAGTTTAGCCTTGCTAGGGACATTTTGCTCAAAAGTAGACCCTTGCTAGGGACATTTGTGGCTGAAACAGGAGGCTTGCTAGGGACTTTTCCTTGAAAAAGTACCCTTGCCAGCCGCACATATATGTGTATACATTACATAGAGAGTGCCCCGGGAACAAACATTGCCGGCACTCAGAGAAGGGGCTGTGTACAAATGACGTCATGCTTTTTGGGGCCATTTTTGACCCCCCCTCCCCCCCTTGTCATGTTTCGTCATACAATGCTTGACCCCCCCTTAACATGACGTCATGCAGGGATACCCCCCCCCCCCCGGCCCAAAGTACATGAAGAGAGTATAGCAAATTGAGATGGTTCAAAGGGACATGTATATATTGGGTTAAATTAATGGTGTTGGAAAAAAATTGTTGTGTTCAGATAACAGGTCGAAAATAATTAGGGTAGGTAGGTAGGGATTTTTTTTTTTGAGAATTTTTTGAGGTTTGCGCTTTTCTAGAACTTCTAATTTTTTTTCGACCCATTACTTGAACACAACAATTTTTTTAGGCCTTACCAATTCACACCCATTATTAGCCAAGCACGGTTTCGGACCAGGGATGGTGGAAAAAGCCCCACCTGTTTGCAACACCATTAATTTAACCCAATATATACATATGGGTTTTTGAATTGTGAAATATCAAATAGAATAGAAGTTGGGTCATTTGAATCTTTCTACTGAATTCTCAATGCCAGAGTGCTTCTTACCCATATGGATCAACCTATATATGGGGTCCTTTGGTTTAATGAGTCAAACTAAAAGGGTATTTCAAAGTGGTATGGGCCGGGCCTGGGTAGGAGGAAGGATAGTGTAGTGGACCCAACACTGACACTGATGGCAGTGACAATCATTGAGTGGGATGTCTCAGGATAACAGATGAATACATTAAACTTCCCTACCTTTACAAATCTTTTTTTTTTCTTGCCAAAACTGAAGCAACTTGCAATTTTTTTTCAAGACATGATGTCATGCAGCCCATGACCCCCCTCCCCCCCTTTTCATGCTTGGTCATGGGGAGTGGGACCCCTCCTCCCCCCCTCCTGCATGACATCATTTGTACAAACCCCGAATTCAGCTAAATAGGGATTGATAGAAAAACCATCTGAAGTTCATATGATCACAGTCATGTAGCATCCTTTCCCATCAAGTGTCCAGGAATTATTTTGTCACTGACAACGCCCAGATATTATGAGTGCAGTGTTTTGTCAGTCGCAAAAATGGCTTCCCTAAAATCCCATAATTAGCCATTCCAAAGTCAACTTTACACAAAAATCTGATCACCGTAAAATGGGGCTATTTTGTCCTGTGGGGGCTATTTTGGCCACCCTCCAAAAAAGTGTTCACATTTCACTTAAAGATGAAAAATTAAGAAGTAGAGATGAAAATAACTGGATACATAGTTTTGATATCATATATTTATGTATCTAAGATTGCATTTTGATGTTTTGGAGAAAAATCGGCTTTGGGGTGCATATCTGAGCATGCGGCCATTTTGAGGTCACATGACCTCAAGATTTATGAAAAAATTCATCGTACCTCGAACTTTATCACAGTATCATATACCATATTATTATTCCATAAATTGTGACATATTATTATATTAATCAAAGAAGGTATAAGAAATTAATACATAGGTTGGTTATAAGAGCTGTAAGAGCGCTCAAACTTTATATAAGAGCGTTCATGCTCCACTGCACACCAGCTATATCAAATATACACAAGTTACATCACCCAGTGCACAATATAATAACTTGTAAGTGAATGCAAACGGCCGTTAGGGGTGCCTGGGCACCGCTGACGCCGTCATGGGTGTCTGAGCACCGAAACACTGAACAATAGATTAAATATCAAAGCATTTATGGAAAGCCCATAATTAGACGGTCAGAATGAGCCCAAGAACAAGGCGGAACTCCTATTATTAAGGAAGTTATGCTATGTAGACTAATTCAACCTCCAAATGCACTACCGACGAACCAGCGCAAGTTAAGCGCCCAGAAAGCGGGCGTTGACAACTTCACATATTCAAGTCCGCGCATGCGCAAAATGGCATTTATAGCGGCGTAAACGACCGAGATATGAGGGTCTGAAGTTGCAAAACCGACCAAGACAATGGGGGGCATGGAGGCGTCCATGGGGGTCCTTTGTGCACCCAGTGACACATGAAAGACTCCCCTCAAACAATTACAGAGTTAGGCAGATGCCACTGGCCCCAGTCAGTCTGAGGTGCAAAGCCAAGAAATGGTACAAATAGCCTGGCTGCTCCTCCTAGAAATCAGAATCTCCAGAACCACTCCAGAGGTAACATCTCCAGTCATCTCCTGCTACCTGCTATACCTCTACACTATGGTTAAACTATGCTAGACAGGCATAGGGTTCAACCATTAGTGGCCAGAGGCTATCTCCTACAAGACATCCACCAGAGGGTAAAGTTACACATTATTACATTATTCCTCTAAGCAGCAGGTCAGGAGCTAGGTGTGGGAACCCACCTAGAACTATGCTGGACATTGTATTATTATTACCTCACAGGTGGAGTGGAACAGAACATTAAACTTTATAAACTATTGTATATTTACTGTATGTGGAAATTACCTGCATATTAACAACTGTGTGATTGATATTTCTTACATGTTGCCTAAAGCTGAATAAACCAGTGATAACTGGAAATAACACTATTTTATAAGAGCTTGTTGGATTTACACTATATACCACTAGTCATATGATATTTCTCATATGACAACTTGATCATGCACAATTACTAGTATGACAACAGATAGTCATGAAATAATGTGTAGAAATGACTTAAATATTTATAAGTTCCATATAAAGTCATATTCTAAGATATAATAATGAAAAAATATACAATATTTGGATTTTGCTGAAAATATTAGGAATTTACTGAAAAAATTGCTAAATTTTAGGTAATTCGGGGCTATTTTGGCCAGTAGCCCGTTACAAATATTGGTCACATGATTTCCTTTATAAGTAGAGTTAAAAATCATTTTACATTGGAATAACTACCAAAATCAAATTCTCCAGCTAATTTCACATGAGAAATGAGATGTTTGGTGAAGATTTCTGAATGAAAAAGTGAAAAAAGAGGTGACCAAAATGTCATGACCTTACATATGGTTCAATTTTGTGGTAGGAATTGCCAAATATATCTGCTATTGGTGAATTCTGCATATCTCACCTCAAAAAGATGACGATGGAATGAAGTATGGCATAGCTTTTGGGAAGCTCAAAATCACTTTTAAATGATCTTAAGTATGTTTGAGTATCCCTATAATGTCATTTTTCTAACCAATAGGCCATAATCAGAAAAAAAATTGCACATGGCGTATGGTCAAATATGGCTACCCAGGCGGCCAATATAGCACCTATGTAGGGGCTATTTTGGCCAGGCCTTTTTTCACGAAAAAATAGCACAATTTGAATGATTTTAAATACAGTTTCATTCATAGTGCACGCATTTAGATTAGGGTAGGAGGGGGTAAGAGGCCCTTTGGGGTAAAAGGCCCTTTAGCCCTCATAACCAAGGTACCGTACTAGTTCTATGCAGCCATTTAACACTTGGAAGTAAGGATAATTTCGAGGAGATCTCTTTTGTAGGTTTCATTATGATTGGATGAGAAAACGTTAACTTATCAGACATTCTATACACTAGTTTCACTAGTCACAATCACAAGGGGGCGCCCTTGTAGGATAGCCAGCTACAGGGGCATGGCACTCACCCAGCCCCTGAAACCTATGACATACCTATGGAGAAAGAGACACCTTTCAGAGTTGAGCCTTAATTTGGTGGAAGGAATATTCCCTCACCTTAGAAATTATAGCTACATGGGGAGAAATGGTTTATCTACCTATTCCTGTGATATTATGGCAATACCTTCAGTAAATATTTAGTTAGACTTAGATAAATATGAATGACTTAATAATTTCTAGAGCTGAGAAAAGTGGGCAGGAGGGGGTGCAGGAGGATGGTGTTGGTGGTCATAACAGACCATAAAACAGGTCCCTTGGGGCCATTAAACCAATTAAATAACCATTATCTCACCATGGAGGAGAGTGTTAATTGTTATTACAGGCCTGTAAAGTTTATCTCCCCCCATGAGTAAGGGGTGCTGTCTCTGATGTTTATAATCTCTCCTCCAGTGTCCACCATTGTAATGACAGATGTCAACCCTTCTGCCACCACCCCTTTTTCCTTGAGAATCACCCCTCCAGTGGTGCCCCTGTATCAGGACCAAACTGGTCAGGTCAACACTAGTGCCACCTACTGTATCATGGTTGATGAAACTGGTGTTATAACTGTTAAGATCATCATGCTCAATTTGAGATAATGAGAAATAAAAGGGTCCTGAAATATCCATGGATTTTTGGGTAGCAAGTTAAATGGGTTAAAAATATTAGGTGAGGTATTAGTAGATAAAAGGGTGAAGGGTCCCAGCAAATTGTCGTGACTCCTCGTCAACCTGTGTGAAGTGGCTCACACATGTCGCTAGATGGAACACGACGTCGCTATAGCACAAGATCACCAGAAATAGCAATGGTGGTGATCACATGGCCTCACCTCAGATGGCGAGGATGGTGATCACTCAGACTCACCAGGGATGGCGACGCTGGTGATTACTCACCTTGTTAGATGAAAAGCTCATGATCATCGACATTGGTAATCATGCAGCCTCACATCTGCCAGATCAAAGTATGTTTTGCCAGAGAAGGTATTGCCATATGTATCTTCCCTCTTACCACAGACAAGGTGTTCATGTTGATATTTCCCCATGTATTTTTCCTGTAACCAGAGAAAAGGTGTTTATGGGTAGTTGCTTTCATTTTAGAGATACCTCTATCTAAATTCAATTGATATTCTCTCTATATAATCTTGTTTGATTCAACTTTGAAGTATTACATGGAAATCAGTGTGAAACAAAGCACATTTGATACGTATGGGACTTATACTTCATACCCACACTTCCTAGATAGGCTACATGTTGAACAGTGGTGCTGTCTCAACAACTTTGGCAATGGTGGTGATAAGTTGCCACTGTGAGTGAGAGTGAGTGACAGATGATGCAATCCTCAGAGAGCATTGACTTGGAGTGACACAAATTCACGTATTGAGTGAGACCAATGTTGGCAATGGTGGTGATAAGTCGCCATTTTGAGAGAAGATTAACTAGGAGTGATACACACTGATGCAGTGAGTGAGAGCCATGTGGCAATGCAGGTGAAAAGTTGCCATTCTGACTGAGAGTCGACAGGCAGTGGCACATACTCACGCAGTGAGTTAGATCCATATTGGCGATGGTGGTGATATGTCACCATGCTTTGTGAGGGATGACAAGGGGTGGCACATACTCACGCAGTAAGTGAGATCATGTTGGCGACTGTTGTGATAAATCACCATGCCATGTGAGACTGACACACAGTGGCGAAAGATGACGCAGTGAGTTATCACTCAGAAAGGAGTCACCATTGATGACCAATCATGGCGACAGATAACGACAATTTGCTGGGGTAGGTCATAATGATACATTTTTTTTACCTTACACTTTGTTCCAATACCTACATGGGCTTTTGAGATGAACCTTATCTTATCATCAGATCCATGGGCCTTTTGCCCCATCGCTTTGGGCCTTTTACCCCAGCCTTTCAACCTATGGGGCAAGTTGGCCCACTTTTTGTCAAGCATTCTATTGGAATATTCCATAAGGCTAGGCTGACAACCTATTTCACAAGTATATGATACATTGTTCCATCTCTTGATTGGTGTGAAAATGTGCATTAATTAGGGATTATTCTCTTAGAACTAGCTCAGTTACGTGCTATTAGGGTATTTTAGCTTATCCTACCCTATCGCCCCTTGGACTTCGATATGAATTATCAAAAATGCTACTTTAGGTGATTTAGGATGTCCAAATCTCAGCAGTACTTCATGAATATTAACTTTAGCTTCTTTTTTAATGACAAGAATCTAAATGGAGCATTTCTTCCAATTATGATCCTATTCATTGTGCATGTGGGCCTTTTATCCCAAAGGTTGTGGGCCTTTTACCCCAGCTGTGGGCCTTTTACCCCAGCATCCACTTTTTTCCATACATGATTTACTGTAACAATCTATGGGGCAGAGCTGACAAGCTTTTGCGAATGAAGAAAATATCATTCCCTCCTTTGATTAATGAAAAAAGTATTCTGGAAGCAGCCATGAATTTCTTATAAATGACACATTTGTAAATAAGCGTGTCTTACCCCTCCCTACCCTAGTTCTTATAGTAAAATCACAATATATTGCAAACAGTGATAAATCGGAGCAAATATCCAAAGAAAACCGCAAAATAGCCCCGCTTTACAGCATACAAAATTATTTAAACTTAAATACCCAACAGACTAGGACTTTATGCACTGAATTCATTCTGAGAGACTTGAAGCGACTCAAGTTTAGATTTAGATAAATGTCTGTGAACATGGCCTTAGCTGCCATAGACAAAGCACTAGAAATTAGGCAGGGGGTCTTCAGATTAAACTAAAACTTTTTTTCCATGAAACCTCAGACTCTGTCCTATCATATCCTGAAGTGAGGTGGTAACAGCCTTTCTCAATGTCAAGTTTTCAGTGCTGTTTCCGAGCAGCGATTTTTATCATCAAAGACTCATGCACTAGACAAGTGAAAGCTCTGGAGCTGCCAAACTGCATATATGTTTTGAATGCAGTCACATGGTGACGAAGAGGGCATTGCTTTTGCAAGATATAGTGTGGCATTTCCCAGAGATAATCACAAAATCGTGGAAAATATCATATAATTGCTGAAAAATGATTAATATTAGGCCTATGATTAATCCAACTTTTATGAGATGATATCCTATCAGGGGATCATTTCTTTAGCTGTGCCTTTTCTGCTGTATGCATTTATAAATATCTATTATCAACATTGTACCAATATCTGCACTCATGAACAAATTACTACTTGTTAATTTGATGATTGCTCGGTCATTGAAATTTTGACTGAACACCGCAAACCCGACCAAATTGTTAGTGGTCCCTATGGTAGGCCCTAATTGGACATCTGTGCATAAAAAGCCCTAGAAAGATTGAAATAAGACTAAAAGTTAATTTTCAGCTGAAAATTTCATTCTGTTGGTGGGTTATGTCCAGAAAAAGTGGTGTTCGGGGCAATTTGTAGAAACTGCAATATTTTGGAAATTACCCTATCTCCGCAAGCAACATTTTCTAAGTTTTTTCTCATTTATACACCATTTATGTGGCTATTTTGGTCATATTCCTACAAAACCACCCCTGCTGTAACAGAAAAATGACTTTAAAATGTAATCTGAAATATGAAGGCAAAATGCCCATACCTTCTATAGGTCACATGGCACTAAATCCATTTCCTCTATGTTTCTATATAGCATAACACACAAAAACAGCCGCCTAAAATGTTCGTTGGTAAAAATTTTAACCATAGCATGGTTAACTCATCCCTCATACATAATCTGACAGAATGTTGGATAGGCTTAACCCTGAAAATCTTAAATAAGGGAATGATATGTGCAGTGAGTGCCATTCTACCCTATTTTGGGCCTAAAAATCTCCATTGGCCAGATTAACTTTTGCATGCCTCATAAAATCCCCAAGGCCTGGCATAATATAAAAGCACACCTACTATTCCATTTATTAACTATTTGGGAACACCTGTGATTTTTTTTCATAATTTTACCAATATTTCTTCTGTCTAATTCTAAACCACTCAGCAGTCAGAACACCCTTCAGTGCAGTCCTGAATACCATATGACTCACGAGAGGGCAGCATTTACGTCCATGTAACCTAGATGAAGCATCCCGTCTGGGTCTCACAGAAGGAATTGGTTCCGCACTATAATTTAATGTAGCGCGAAATGCGATAGCAACCTTTGGAACATGTTCATTTTCTAAAAATCACCCCAGAATTAATAAATACATCTTTCCTTCATAATATAGGCTGACTTAAAATATGAATTGACCACGAAAATTTTGAGCACTGGACTATCGCGTAAAAACGCCCTGATTCTGCCTAAATCTGCACTGAATAAAATGTAGATTCACTATTTCCAATCTAACCTTTGAAAAAATGGGTAAGCACTTTGAGAAATGCCCTCCTGGTATTTTATCCAAAGCAGCAAATGTTCAACAACATGTGTAGTGGTTTTATATTTATTGGCATTATTTTCAACATGGTTGTTGACCATTCAGTGTGCCTGCAGTATTCACTTCTGACCACAATCGTATATGACTTCCGGTTTTCTGCGGGATTTCCTTCACTGAGACCTCTGTGAACGGTTGAGCGATATTGGGGGTTTTGGGAAGGTTCCGAAAACGACCGCCAGGGACGGCTGTAATCAGTATCACCTCCTCTTGTCCACAGTGTGAATGACGACTCTGGGAATGATTAGCCTTAGGGGCCCCCGCCCGGGGCCCGGGGGGGGGCACTTCAATTTTTTTTGATACAGGTGTGTGGCCAGAGATGCCACTTTTCCTAACTTTTTAGGAATTCCGAATTTTGGAATTCATTTCCTATAGGCATTTCCTATAGGGAGTCCCGAAAATTAGGATGATTTCCGAATTTTCATTGACCAGTGAGTGGCATCTCTGGTGGCTGAACCCACGACAACCCTTACCCTTTTTTTCTTCGAAAGCCTCCCCTTGCTAGGGCAATTTTGATTCAATAATCCTAGATTTGTTTCAAAATGTCTTAAATTTACACTGATTGGGGAGAAAATTGAATTTGGTTCATGTTATTTTCATGAAAACTGCTTATGTCCAAGAAAAATTCGAAATTTCCCGCGTAAATTGGGGTATTTTGCTGAAAGTTGACCCTTGCTAGGGACATTTTGCTCAAAAGTACACCCTTGCTAGGGACATATGTGGCTGAAACAGGAGGCTTGCTAGGGACTTTTCCTTGAAAAAGTACCCTTGCCAGCCGCACATATGTGTATACCTTACATAGAGAGTGCCCCCCCCCCCGGGGGCCCCCGACTAGGGGAAACCTAGTCAACCTAGGCTGAGGACCCCAGTGAGGAACTCTGCCTCTCTTACTCCTGTAGAGAGGCAGAGAAAGCTGTAGGCCTAGTTAAAAACTGGGGGACTGGGGTGCTAACATGGGCTTGTGACCTGGGGCTTGTGAGCACTTTTTAGCCAAATACTTGGAAATTTGTGATTTTATCAACTGTCACAGATAGCCCAACTTGTTTTCTTTTTTCCAATCCACCCAATATGAAAAGCAGATGCCTGAAATTGAATATTTTAAAGCACTTGTTTTCAAACCCATCCTGATTCTGCATTCCAGACTGGCCCAGTGACCATGATCAGCCCCGGGTGGTCAGCCTTCGTAAGGCTGACTTTCTGTCACTGGTGACGAAAGTCAGCCTATCATAGCGCTGATCATGCTATAATAGCTTCCTCCACTTTTAAACATGTATACAGCTTTCCTGAACTTTCACGTATAGGAATGGAGAAGAGAGTTCATGAACTGAGCTAGGGGAAACAGGGGGAATCATATTGGATACTTATAGCATATAACAATAACACTAGATCTGGCATGAGAGGCCTAAAGAGAAATTTTAGAAAACTGATGGCCTAAAGAGGAATTTTAGAAAACTGATAAGCCTAGTTTCCATTAACATTAATCCCTTTTAATAGTTTTATATCATTGATTATTCACAGGAATGAAAATACTGATATGCTATACACTCATTCAGTTACATGGCAAACGATGCAAATTAACTGTCGTTAATGTACAGCTACATAAACTGGTATCAGCTTATTTTCAGCGACTTCTTCAGGCTTTGTACCAAAATGCGGGTCGATGTGGACAGATAAGATATGATGATGATTTGAGAGAAGATAGACTTAGCAACTAACTAATACACATTGTATATTAAACATACATCCGTGACTAGACAACAGCTAGAAAGGAAGAAAAATAGAGAAGCAGTTACAAAAATACATTTTTTTTCTGGCAACAATACCGCGCAGGGCTTGGTTAATCTTAACCTACCAATTTACAGTTCATACAAACAAATGATCTTGATCCTAGACATAGACATGCACTCGCAAAAATAGAACATTAAAGCTTTCGTTCATTAGACTGTACATATTCTCTTTATTAGGCCTATATGGGGCTCATCATTAGGATATGGTTATGTTCATCAATACTCTTTTCATTTAAATCGTGGACCTAACATGAAACAAAAAAAGTGAAAATATTCGTCGTTGGAACAAGAAAAGTAGGGGGTCTGGGGGCATCCCCCAGGAAGATTTTGAAAATTGTTTGGCCAGAGTTACATTCTGAAGCTTTCTGAAGATAGCCAAGACCTTCTCTATAGGCCCTATTTTTCATGTCACTAAGCCCCATGTCACATGTCGAATTTAAGAATAGGCCCCGTCACAAGTCACTAGTCCAGCCCTGTCCCATGTCAATTTTAAGAAATGGCCATGTCACCATGTCGAATTTAGGGCTCTAGGGCCATATATTCATAGCGAGAACTACATGACACAATTTCACAGAGGAATGTGTTGGTGCCCATGCTTATATGTGCACCACACACATCCAAGTGGAACGGAAAGAGGAGATATAGACCCTTTAAGTGTGCTAGGGAAGCCCGAATTTACAAATGTCTCCCTGAATACACTTCTAAAGTTCTATATTGGCTTTTTTGCTTCTACCACCCATAGGGTAGATTCACATGAAGTCGACCACATACCTGGAGTCGGCCACCCCTCCAGGGAGCTTAGAAATATTGATATTGAAGGAACAATGCTAACAAGTTGAATAGCAGTGATTCAACTTGTTGGCGCTGTTCAAACATTACTATAACAATTTCTAAGCCCCCTGGAGGGATGACCGACTCCAGGTATGTGGCCGACTTCAGGTGAATCTACCCTACGTGTTTCAAATGATTTCTCCAGTTCTACACATGGTAGAGGAATAATCAAAGGTGTTCTGAAAGGGTACAAAGGGCCTCAATTTGGCTTAAAAGATGAGAACATAAAACGTTAATTTCATGCACTTTTGAGAAAATGTCCAGGTGCCTACCCACATTGTTTTATCATTTAATACATTCGCCCCTCCCCCCCCCCCTTTATCCCAACTACCCCTGCCTCTTCTGGTTTTATTCGCCAATCCAGTTCCATAATCTGGATAAATCAGTTTCTCCTATTGTGAAAATGTTATAATGCTAATATATGTGATTTCAGTGTTTATAAGGAAAAGTAAAATCACCTAGTCCAAATAAACTGCGAGCCCAAAATAAGGTGTGCTTCTTATGGGTAAAAACCCCTGTTATAAAATGTTTTGTCTGTCTACATGGATGAACTGGCGTTCGGCGATTTGAGTGCTGTGTTAAATGCTATTAATGCAAATCACAATTAATCCAATCACCCCATCCCACCCCAGTCATCACTATCCGTCGAAGCATGTGACGCTAGTGGGTTAGCGCGCCATGCAGGGTGCTGTGGGTGCAGTGAAGCGTGACAAACGGCCTGGCTGGGATACTATTATCTGTACAAGTCAAGCTAGCCTATATCCTTTCTAGGGGAGACCCCTCATCACGGGAAATAAATTGATATCATTCCCTCCCTATGTAGATATATATCTCGATCAAAAACTTTATTCCCAAGACAGATGCATTGTTTAAAATCTTAATACAGATGCATTGTTTGAAATCTTATAATACAGATTTTTGTTAAACACTTTTTTTGGGCAAAACACTAAACACTTTTTCAAAAAGTGTTTAAAAATTCAAAAGTGTTTTGATTAAAATGTGTTTTAGATGAGAAAGTGTTTAACTGATTCTGAGAATAAAGTATTTAGGTTCAGAAAGTGTTTAAAATGAGGTTCAGGCAAGTTTATGGCCTTGCTTTTATTTCATTTTCCTTATTTATAACCCATGGTCCCAGTTTTAGGATTAGTGAGTCCTCCCTACTGCATATTGCTGTCTCTCTGCAGGTAGAGAATATTGAAGTTATGTTGATAGCAAATGATGAATGTTGATCATCCAGTTATCAACATTGATTCTAGGCTAACCAGGCTTGGCATACAGTCAAGATGAGTTCAAACACATTGATGCACAGAGTTAGTCAGAGAGTTTAGAACTGGGATGTATGTATTAATCCTGAATGTTACAAAATGGGCGTTTATAATGGGTTACATTAGAATCAAGGTATTGAGAAGGTAATTTTTAGATGCTTCTTTTACAAATCCATTCTAAGATAAAGTGTTAATATTACGTTCTATCAGGATGCTGTGTATCATTATCATTTATACTTAAATTCAGACATTTGTGTCCATATGAATGTTACAATAGCACCATCATAGGTGGCCCCTGCCCCCACCCCTGCCACCTGGTGAGTTGGATTGGAACCAAGTATTAAAACACTTTTATAAACCTAAACACTTTTGCAGGAAAAGTGTAAAGTGTTTTAGTGTTTAGATGATGAAAATGTGTTTTACCAAAAAGTGTTTTGGTAAAATATGTTTTACTTAAAACACATTTTTTAGAGTGTACACATACAAAAAGCTGGCAGCAGCGTTCTTCAACATATAGGCTATGCGACGTGTCTGATTCTGAATGATAATCGGCTGACGCCATCATCGATCATACAAACCAAGTTACGCCAGGTCCTCGTGGATAGAGTTTAAATCCCTGACCCATAGATGGGACTGAGCTCGCTGCTGCTGCTACTGTTCATGGTGACAAGTGGACCGACTAAACCTCCAAATGCCTGCGGCGTCCGTCTGCAGACGACATTTTAACTCTACACGACACATCACACAGCTGTTCCCATCTCACACCAGTATCTCAAGTAGGTCGTTATTTCATCATTCTTTGGGGAACCGTGTGAACTATCACATCAGTAACTAACAATATATACTTTTAATAACCCCAACTTGTTAATCTGGTTCAGGACTGGGACAGAATTAGATCCCCACCGTATTCCCCTATACTGAACGCCATGTGACCACTAAACAAATACTATTTAAAGAACCCTTTCAGCTAGGCTAGTCTACTCAATCCCCTCCCCCCCACCCTTTCATACCAGAAACCAATCTGCAGGGCTATAGCCGTAAGTGTGACTCTTTATACCTTTTCATAGCCAGGTCATGGAATTTGATTTGTTGTTTGCAGTATAGCAATGACATGTTTTAAACCGCAGAGATAATGGTATCCAATGCTACTTGTGCCCTCCACTGACGACAACTGGCACACTCGCCGTCACGCTCCACTAACTTCGTCCTAACACAGCTGAAAGTGGTTCACAGGGACACAGGGGATGATGGGTCCTTAGAAACGGTGTGGGTTGGTGTGCGTAGTACGGAGCCCTGGAAAGGACATTCGTTTTCTACATATTTTTTTTTCTAGAGTTTGTTTCAGCAAATTTTATTTTCGTTTCCGCAAGTAGTACTTTCATTTTCGCAACTTCCATTTTCGTTTCCGCAAGTTAATATTTCGTTTCTGCAACTTTTATTTTAGTTTCCGCAACTTTTATTTTCGTTTCCACAACTTTTATTTTCGTTTCCGCAAATTAATTGTTTGTTTGTGCACAGTCAATCAGTTTTATTAACCCTTAGGTGCCCAAGCGCGCTTCAATGCGCGGTTTTGGGCTTAAATACATCTATATTGAATGAAATTTCCATGCATGTACTTCTACTGGTCCAATCTGCAAAGTTAGACCCTCCTAAGAAAGCTCATGACTTCACAATTACGATACAACCATCCATGTGGCTCTATCCCCTTTACATCAGGCACGGGAAGTCAAAAACTGAAAGTCAGCTGTCATTTTATGTGGTTCATTAAAGGGGAACCCTCTAGGGAGCTAAAGGATGACATAGTACCAAAATGATGGTGGATCATACACACATAGTTTCCCATACTCCCATTAGATCTTACAACAACAGTTCATATCCATAAAGAGAAGTCATATTTGTTACTAAAACATTTTGTTTCCCAAGTTGCAGTGCACATGCAGGCAGGATCAGCTTTGACAGTTCTATAAGGTCTCAGTATTGCAGGGATTATGGCTATATAATTATATAGCACAAGAGAGACTAAAATACTATAAAATGACAACAAATGGAATGTTTTGGTAACTATGGTTACCACACCTGACCAGAAGTATTATGACCTTAACTAAAAGTCTTCCCTGCATTATGAGTATTGAGAAAATGTAATACAGAGCCCATATCAAAGGAGGATATCAAAATAACACATGACCTTATCAACAAAGTGATACAATTGTGAAATAACGTAAAATCTTCAAATAATTCTGGGCATGAAAGGGTTAAGCTGCGGAAACAAAGATATAGGGGAAAGTTGCCTAATTTGGACCCCTTAAGAACTTTTTCTGTCCAGTGATTATTTCTATGAATTTGAATGTAAAATTTATACACTTTGTGATGGCACCTTATAGCTTTGTGGTGATAGCATAAAAATCTAGGAATTTGAATTTCTCTAGTCAGGGTGTGCAATTAAAAATCAAAGCCTAATGGTCCAATTTAGGCACCTGGTTGCCTAAATTGGACCAGTTGGTATCCTAATTTGGACCAATATGCACTATTGTTCTCTATTTCCTTATACTTTCATTATATTGAAAAATATATAAAGCTAGGGAACTGGAGTAAGAAAAAGGTTACATGTTGATCCAATTTACAAAACAAGGCCTAGGCCCCATCAGGTGGTCCAATTTAGGCAACTTTCTCATTGATAGTTTGTTTTCTAAAACATGACAATGGTTTTTATCAAATTTCATTTTAATATGACATCTAAAAATTTGAAAGGTTTTTGAACAAAAGAAATGTTGCCTAGCAACCAGGAGGGCTTAAGTAAGCAGTGATGCAAATAAGATCAAGAGGACCAAAACCCATTTTCACGAAAAATGCGCATAAAATTACAGAAAAACATTTTTGGAAGTTATTAGGAACTTTAGTGATATTGACTAAAAAATGGCAGCATTGGAACCTAGTTCCTATTACTGCCACTAGGGGAAACAAGGGTGGTCCAATTTAGGAGCCGGTCCAAATTAGGCAACTTTCCCCTAGAAGATGCGGAAACAGAAAATTTAGTTGCAGGAACACAAAACATTAACGAAAATAAAAGTTGCAGAAACGAAAATGATAAAAAAATGTGAACAACGGATGTCCTCTCCAGGGCTCCGTTGTACGGTCACCTGTCTTTTCATTTTCATTTATCTTGACTTCAGATAAGGGAGCGTTCAACAATTACGTTACTGCTTAGGGGGTGGGGGGGGGGGGGGTCTTTGGGTTCCTCTATATGTCCCATACAAAAACAGTGACAAGGGGGGTGGCTGAAAAATGCCTAAATACCGGTGACGTATTTGTTGAACGTCCCCTAAGAAGGTCAGAAAAAGAATACTGGCGCAATGGGGCCGCTATATAGATCTATATGTTAATCCATTTTCTCGTACCCCCCTCTATCTCTGTCTCTGTCTCTATAGAAAATTGAATCTCTTTACCAGAATATCAATCATAGAGGTTTTAATTGGATGAATCAGCCTAACATTGAATACAGTCCGAGGTAGATGATGAATTAAAATGGATTTAAAATGAATTCCTAGAATGGTCCTCTTATCAGACTGAGTATTAAAGTTATCCCCATCGTTACAACAGATGTAATACTACTGTATTATAAATATACATGTAGTGTATAAACGGCGATCTCTTTTGACTTATGGGCTCTATAACATAATGACCTTAGGCTCCTGCTTATACACGAAATTTTAACCAAAAGGAGTACCGGGGTATTTTCATAAAAGAGTTGCCATAACTTCTGTTTTAAAGGGACGATTCAAAACGGGGTGCATTTCTCGTGCATCATTATAGTTGCATACTATATTTTTATAGGCAGAACACTGAACATTCCAGATAAATTTATATAGGTCTTGTCGTCCCAATTTCATAGTTTAGGCCTATACCATTACAAATTTACATTTATTTTTTTATGGGAGGTGGTTTATAATGAATAACCTTTCTTATTTTTAATTACCTAATCAGGTCTTTAGTAGTCATAAAATAGGCCGGCTCCCATTATAGTTTACACTCAAATACCTCATTGAATTATTGCTGTGCTGTGATTAGTTGAAAAGATTTTTCTCTCTTTGATCCAATGTGTTGAAATTAGTTGACTGTTTTTGCAATAGGTAGTGTGCAGATAGGGCCTGGGTTTAGCTGGTGGGACTTGGTTCTTTCAATACTCACTAGATGGTGCCACCTCACTGTCCTCACTGCAAAGGCCTGGGTTGGAATCTTGGTGGTCAATGAAATAGCTCGGAAAGCTTTTATTCACTGTCCCAGTAATGTCTTATCCAGAATCTTTTACTTTTATGCCCCTCAGGCACCTCAAATCTCTCTGAGAATCAATTCCCAGAGCGGATATCAGTCTGTGCATTCTCCGTAGATTTCATTGATTTCTAGCATTGACATGGAGGTATGGTCCTTTCCCATAGAAAAAATGGTCACAGGGCCAAGAAAATTGACATGCTGATAGCCAAGGGGCACCACATGAGGGACTGAGTGTTATTCTCTCTCTAGATGCTATAATTCACAGAAATATCTGGCTAAAATGTATGAAAACCCCCTGGAAATGTAACGTTATAAAGGAATAAATTCAACAAAATGCATCTTAACTCCATGTGTAATGGCGTAGATGGCCCTCTTTACACATTATTCAAGCTCCCCTATGTGATGACAAAAAAACTAAACCAGATATGGTGAATACAAGGACATTTTATTAGCGCGGCGACTAGTGAGTACTACTAGTGAGATGAGTAGACTAGTGTATGGTTCACAGTCGCCACGGTGTAAGGGATAGGGAGGCCTTGCAATCTATTTTTGTTTGTGGCTCCTCTGCTATGGACTATTCCTGCTCACTATTCTAATGTAATAACAACAGTGTGTGTACTTTACTTATCAGTGAAGGAATTTTCAGAATATATCTCATACTTTTGATTTTATTCGCAGATAAGACATTCCATCATTTGGAGCCCTATGGCAGATTAGCATTAGAGCATTTTAAGATTCAGAAATGCATCCCTGTAGCCTTTGTTTTAGAATTGTTCATTTTGAAACTACTATATATATGTAGTACAGGTTTTATCTCAGTGGGTTATGGTACAATTGGATCATATTTTCTGTATTTGAACAAAGTATTCACTGTCAAAGATCTCTATGGAGAAATCAGTGCTAAAGTGTGTGTTGCCATATGTGCATTTTTGTAAATCAGAGGAGGTTGAAGTGTAAGGCCACCTTGTGGACCTGGTACATTCTTTTCTGTGTAAAATTTTTAGTTTACATTGAAATAATACTATCTCAGAATATGTATCTACTATTGGTGATGAAAGATTAATTTGATTACTCCTTTCATTATACAAACAATTTTGTGGAACACTGAAAACATGTATGTACACCGAGGTACTTACACTGTGCTCCCCCTCTACAGAGAGGTGGAGTGATCTGGCCGGTACCACTGGCCCATGACAGGTACAAACTATTACAAGTGATTGGCAGTTGGGTGTGTGTGTGTGGGGTGGGGGGCGTGGAGGCAGAGCAGGCTCCTGGCAATCTGAGACAGTGTACACTCATAATGACATACCTGTTGACTATGGCATTGAACATTGAATAAGACAGGTCTCTGTGGCAGCTGAGTGAGGTGCATGCAGAATGGACAGTCTACAGACTATTAGTACTTAGCTGCAGTGGGTAGTTCAGGTTGAATTTGTGCTATATACTACCAAAAGCCCAGATGATAGTATGCCGTATCTGTCTCACCAACTGAAACTAGACACAAGATTACAAGTCGCCGCGCCATGTCTCACAGGACTATTCTCTACTATTGTATTAAAATCTACAACACTATGGTTTTATTAAGTGTCAGTAGACATTCATTTGCTGCATAGCTCGGGGAGAGAAAAATGATGTTTTCCCCCCGATGCATGAAAATTAATGGCCTCCCATAGAGCACTGAGGATGATAATAGATGGAAACAGCTGAGAATGCAGGTCATTCTGACCCTGAAAACCATAATTTTGGTTACCTGGCACCCCCAAGAGAGAAGTATCAGGCTTGCGGATTGACACCAGAATATTTCTCATAAACCTCTCCAAGGCCGAAACTCTGCTACTACGATTTTCAGTGATTTCTCACTAATTTCATTGATTCCCTTGCCCTTTCTCACCATAACATTGTCAAAATGACTTACCCTAAGCAAAATAAACACATTTTAGCCAAATTTGTATCTGCATTTTTCAAGTTTTGCAGGAGAGGCAAAAGAAGTGTTTCAATTACTGTAGAACATAGTTGATACAAAATGTATAACCTCATTGCACTTGGGTCTGTAGGCACTAATATCATAGAGCTTCATTACTTCCATAGTAGGTAGAAGGGGGACAATATATATTTAATAAAATTGAAGAATACTCAATTTTGTCAAAATGTCAGTTACAACCTTGTTGTACTGAGGCGACAAAATGTTCTCAGATGCATGGTTCATGGGTTCAATCCCAGCCCCAGCTGACATTTTGTAGTTGCATCAAGCCTGCTGCTTCTAGTGATGAAGTTGCAACAGGTATAGTCATAGAGGAACAAGCTCCATTCATGAGTATTCATTACATACATGGGAGAATGCACCAATCAGTGAGGCCACTAGCTTATGAAAAAGTGGTCCAGGATCCTGGATCAAGGTATTGCAATGATTTAATAAGGAATGGTCTAGTCCCAATCTAGGGACTCGATGATCGAGGCTGTGTTGAATGTGGTTCTATCATAGTCGGCAGTGCATAACAAACGTTCAGGGTGTCGGTCAGAGGACCAACGTAATGTGATGATGTCATTCCCTCACTCTCCTAGCAGATACTTTACTTGAATGCGTGATATACCCATTGAATGGGGAATTAAGCAACATCTAGAGGTTGGTTATATTCAGATAATGTGAGACAATGATAGAACCGTATTTACACATGGGATTGGTGTGTTGGATCCCCTGACCAACCCACTTGGCCCTTGTTGCTTTGCGGCCTTGACAGCGTGGGTTGGTCAGGGGACCAACACAACAACACCATGTGTAAAATACGTAGACCATTAATCGAATCACTGTTATGCTGATTACATGTGTTGAGGGGTGCTTAAATGAGAGAATAAGCATTCTCTCCCATGAATATATAGGATTGGGTAGCTATCATGTGTATCAGAGTGAATCCAATTTCAGAGGCTTCGTCGCATTGGGCATACTGATAATCATCCACAAAGACCAGCTGGATTTGGATTTTGCTTTCAATGTGGTGCCACCCAGTAACCATTTGTAACAACCTTTCTATTGAACAAAGACACACAGAAATATACTTGTGGAACAACAAGTTAAATTTGACTCTCTGAGCCTTCATGAAGGTACCATTTACCTTGTTGATTTACAAATATAATTACTGTCAACTGGCATACAGATATCACATCTTTCTTATTCCTAATATAACCTGTGTTCTTATACTTTCCAGATAATATTCTTACATGGAAAAAGAGGCTTTCTATTCTTTGAATGATAGGATGAATTGTCCAAGACCAAACAGGATAAATGAACACCAAGTTATGGAAGCTATCCATGAATTACTAAGGTGCAGTAACTTAAATGAATAAAGATGAGGGTGCATACACTGTCAATCATCCGATGGATAGGCATCTTTTCATTTTGCTTTGCTCTGTTCGTGCTGTATTCGAGGCAACTACCCCCTATGCTTGACCACCCCGAGTACATACATACCAAAAGACACAAGATGCACATTAGAATACAAGGCCCTTTCAGCAGACACCAATATGATGGAGATCATGGGAACCAAGAGACTTATGAACAACACTTCGATTATGATGAAGAAATTGAACTGGATGATGAAGCAATGAAACATATGATATTTACAAAGCTTTCAACAACTGGGGGTTTACGGCCTGCTGGTCAACCCATTGTGCTACAAGAAAAACCTCAAGATGGAGCGAAACTGACAAAGCCTGGGTTGAGCCTGGAGGTGGAGTCCTACATTACATTTAAAGTAGACGATAGCAATTCTGCAGGGTTAGAAATCACCAGATGTGCCCAGAGATCAAAACTTAACTCAAGCTCTTGTTACAAACCTTCGGCGGCCGCTACCCCTCTATACAATCTCACCATCTGGAGTCAGGACTACAACCCTGCTGCTGTGCAGGCACTTAAGTCTCTCCTAGAACCCCTCGGAGTGAAATTCATCGATAAAAGCCTGTCACAACATTGTGTGCTATTCAGAAGTTGTGGCCATAATTTAAGGGGTATTAGGAGCCATGAGGGCATTAACCTGCAGGAGGACACAGTGCAACAGTTCCAGGCTGAGTACATCAGGGACCCCCAGTTTACATCAACAGATGCTTTTCTGTGCATCCGACCTCCGGCCATGTGTGAGTTATTCATGCCATTTGGAAAGAGTCTCCTTGTCTACATAGATGCCAGGTTTGAGCTGGGACGCTTCACAATGGAGCGCTGGAGGTACTGGATCCAGAACCTGCTGACAATATCACAGAACCCGAAGAACATTATAGCTGTGAGCAATGAGTATGATGCTCAGTATGTGCTTTACTACACTGGCTATCGCCCTCTCCTGCTCCCACCTATGTGTCATTACATCATTCATTCCTACCTACCTGAAACCAGCACAGAATTCCTTCTATTCCCACACAAGTCCTCAAGGCTTCGGCAGATCTTCCTGGGTGACTTCGAAAAGTGGAATACAGCCGTCACCAATGATTCCATTATCCTCAAGGACATGAAAGCAGCTAAATTTGATCAGTCAGCAGTAAACCTTGTCCGTTATGCAGGGATTGTCATGATACCACACCAGACATCATCCCTACGTATGACTGAGATTTACAGGATGAACATTCCTATCTTTGCCCCAAGCCCACAGCTTCTAACCCGGTGGCATATTGATTATGATGTAGTAGAGATGAGAACTTGGAAAATTCTGACACGCCTCATTCCTTGGAGCGCTGGGGCTAAAATGCCAGGAAAGCTCTCCCTGCCAAACCCGAATGATGAAAAGATTGAGAGTGTTGGTTTCTGGTTAAGTTATGTCGATCTTTTTACCTGGCCTCATATATTGTATTTTGATAATGTGAAAGACCTTCTTACCAAAATGCAGATGTACTCAATGAATGGGAAATTGAAGGATACCAGCCGCCTAATGGCCACGCACAATCGAAAAGAGAAGAGCAGCATCTTAGTGAAATGGAGAGATATTCTGAATATGCTGCAAGCTGATAAGAAATTAAGGCTGTAATTGAGGAGCGTGGTGCCCATATTGCTAGAAATTCGTTTTAGAATATCTGTATAATTTTAGTACTTAGCACTTTTTTTTCTCCATAAATGAAGAAATCCATGCAGCATTTTGTAAAAAGCAAAAGCTGTATTTAAAAGATACGATATACTTGAACTGCCCATGGAGACTCTTAAGTTAGATTGACTCCTTGATTTATAAGCTGGAGGCAATCAGTGTACACAACAACCACCGATCTATAACTTTGTATTTATTACTCGTTGAAATTAAACACTTCAACGGCTCAGACCTCGTAGAGGCATTGCTTCTCTAGCCATCCTCTGGTGCTATGTTATTTATAAGACTTGATATACAGGGCATTCATATCACAATAACATGTCTACAACTGGTATAGCAAGAATGGCAGGCGAGATACACCTCTGTGACATTCTTTCTGGTGTACTGGTTGGAAGAAGTATACTAAAAGGTTAATTCTCGCATTTTAACCTTAAAATGATTCGGTTAACCGTGTACCCATGACCTATATATGGATACATTGCAATATAGGGACTGTAAGTGCCTACGCCTTTGTAGCGTGAAAATCCATTCAAATACAAATTTTATCTTTCGTGCTTTAAAAGCTTTAAGGAATGTCAAGTATGGTCCAGTGAGCTTACTATTATAGTGTTACTCTCAAGTTGGGCCTTATAACCATAATGGTGTCTGGTAATGTTCTCTCAAAGGATTTTGCAGGTAATGTGGCAGAGAGACCTTGAAACCCTCTTAAGTTGCCAATCTAAGTGCCACCTTTGAGCTATATTGGTCCAGAAGAAAATGTCTGTTCCAGGTAACATGCCGAAAAAAAATCAGGTATAGTAAGTTAAATTCTTTTTTTTAATGTCACAAGGACAAATGGTAGACCAGGAAGGACAGACGAGTGCGACACTCAGGTCACTATAATAACCCAAAAGATTTTTTTTTTAAACTGATGAAAAAAAATCAAGGTCGGCATTGCTTTGCTAGGTAAGATGGGTTACATGAAAAAAAACCTTTTGGCATAACCTCTGTCAACAAGAGTTGATGGTATACTCTTTATGTGGCAAGTACTAAAGCAAATGTCGATTGTGTTTAGGATTGCAGTCTGTTTTCATATGGGCAAGTTGCTCAAACAGCTCTGCCTGGAGGCCTATAGGAAGGTATAAATGCATATTGTATGAATACTGTATATTGTTGATACTGTTAAAGTTTCGTATTTATTTTCAATGCTCATTATTATTATTATCACTGCTCAAGCTTATACTAAAATGTATCAATGCATTTATCTCAAATAAATTCACGGAAATGTAGGTGTTTCAGTTAATTAGCTTGATGACAGGGGTTGTACTATTTGATACAAGCTACTAAAAATAGCAAAATTTGATGTGTGGATTTGTAACAGAGTAATGACCCTGGTTATAATTAGCGCGGCGACTAGTGAGTACTACTTGTGAGATGAGAAGACTAGTGTATGGTTCACAGTCGCCACGGTGTAAGGGATAGGGAGGCCTTGCAATCTATTTTTGTTTGTGGCTCCTCTGCTATGGACTATTCCTGCTCACTATTCTAATGTAATAACAACAGTGTGTGTACTTTACTTATCAGTGAAGGAATTTTCAGAATATATCTCATACTTTTGATTTTATTCGCAGATAAGTCATTTCATCATTTGGAGCCCTATGGCAGATTAGGATTAGAGCATTTTAAGATTCAGAAATGCATCCCTGTAGGCTTTGTTTTAGAATTGTTCGTTTTGAAACTACTATATATATGTAGTACAGGTTTTATCTCAGTGGGTTATGGTACAATTGGATATTTTCTGTATTTGAACAAAGTATTCACTGTCAAAGATATCTATGGAGAAATCAGTGCTAAAGTGTGTGTTGCCATATGTGCATTTTTGTAAATCAGAGGAGGTTGAAGTGTAAGGCCACCTTGTGGAACTGCTACATTCTTTTCTGTGTAAAATCTTTAGTTTACATTGAAATAATGCTTTCTCAGAATATGTGGATCAACACGGTAAAAGGTATGCCCACGCACCCCCTCGCGGGTGTACCTTTTACCGTGTTGATCCACATATGTATCTACTATTGGTGATGAAAGATTAATTTGATTACTCCTTTCATTATATAAATGATTTTGTGGAACACTGAAAAGATGTATGTACTTACACTGTGCTCCCCCTCTACAGAGAGGTGGAGTGATCTGGCCGGTTTGCTGACCACTGGCCCGTGACGAGGTACAGACTATTACAAGTGATTGGCAGTTGGGTGTGTGTGTGTGGGGGGGGGGGGGGTGGAAGGCAGAGCAGGCTCCTGGCAATCTGAGAAAGTGTACACTCATAATGACACACCTGTTCACTATGGCATTGAACATTGAATAAGACAGGTCCCTGTGGCAGCTGAGTGAGGTGCATGCAGAATGGACAGTCTACACACTATTAGTACTTAGCTGCAGTGGGTAGTTCAGGTTGAATTTGTGCTATATACTACCAAAAGCCCAGATGATAGTATGCCCTATCTGTCTCACCAACTGAAACTAGACACAAGATTACCAGTCGCCGCGCCATGTCTCACAGAACTATTCTCTACTATTGTATTAAAATCTACAACACTATGGTTTTATTTATGTTGGCGTCTTTAGCAGTTACACACATGTGCTTGCTACAGCCAGTCACTGAAGTAGGCTAGAAGAACCAATGTGCTTGGGATTGCACCCTTTTAGCATGGTGGTTTTATTAGAAAGTTTTATGAGTTAATCTTTGGGAATCTATACAATAGTTTAATTTCCAACTACTGTATTCTATTTGCCCCAGCTTTACTTCGGGTTCCAGTCCTATGGCCTATAACCCAAGTAGCCCTGCGTCTTATGGCCCAAAAGACATTTGGCCGAAATGTCATTTGGCCGAAATGACAGATGGCCGAAATTACAGATGGCCAATATACTTAAAAATCATTTTATCCAACCTCCATTTTCAACATTTTCAACACTACCCTGGACTGAAAGGCGTACTAAAAAACACGGTACCCCCCTGCCCCTCCGTACCAACCTGTACAACACCATACAACACCGTACCACACCATACAACACCAGTAAAACACCATACAAGACCATAAAACACCAGTACAACACCATACAACACCAGTAAAACACCATACCACACCAGTACAACACCATACAACACCTTACCACACCATAAAACACCAGTACAACACCATACAACACCAGTAAAACACCATACCACACCAGTACAACACCATACAACACCTTACCACACCATACAACACCAGTACAACACCATACCACACCATACAACACCAAACGAAACCAGTACAACACCAGTTCAACACCATACAACACCATAAAACACCAGTACAACACCATACAAGACCATACAACACCAGTACAAGACCATACAACACCAGTACAAGACCATACAACACCAGTACAACACCATACAACACCAGTACAACACCAAACCACACCATACAACACCAGTACAACACCAGTACGACACCATACAACACCATACCACACCATACAACACCTTACCACACCATACAACACCAGTACAACACCATACAACACCAGTACAATACCATACCACACCAGTACAACAGCATACAACACCAGTACAACACCAGTATGACCCCATACAACACCAGTACAACACCATACCACACCAGTACAACACCATAGAACACCAGTACAACACCATAGAACACCAGTAAAACACCAGTACAAGACCATAGAACACCAGTAAAACACCAGTACAACACCATACAACACCAGTGTTGTATGACCCAGTACACCAGTGTTGTATGGTGTTGTACTGGTTTTGTATGGTGTTGTTCTGGTGTTGTACTGTGCCCACTGGAACAGGCTGTAGAAGTATGGAATTCAATGACATTTCGGCCATCTGACATTTCGGTCATCTGACAGTTCGGCCATATGTCATTTCGGCCATGTGACATGGTTTTACTACACAAGGGCATCTGCCATTCCAGAAGGAAAGATGCAGTGAGCCCGGATTCTAAGGCACCAACACTCCACCCCCAAAACTCTGCCTATCTGTTTGCGGTTGTGGGACAGAACATGATACTCCTGTAGGTTGATTTGTCTCCTTCAGATGGCACCAGTGAATATTCCCATTCAACTACCAGCATACACAAATGCCAGGGCTTCACTAGGCGGCATTGGGCGGCAGCGTCACAGGTTTCGGGTATCCTTTCTGCTTGCTCCGGGTGCTTGCCAGTACAGGAACGCAGCGTTTCGCATCAATGTCGTAGCAATTTCGCCGGGACATTGACACGAAACACTGCATTCCTGTACTGGCAAGCAGAAAGGATACCCCAATGCAAGGAAAACCTGTGACGTCCGTGACGCTGCCGCCCCGTGATGCCTAGAGGAGCCTCGGCTGTAGCCCAAATCATATGAGGATTTCGCCTACGTTCTCAGTTTTCACCCCTTATTCACAGAATATAAGCTTTTTGGCTGCCTGGGTACGTCGAATTCTTGCTTCTTGGAGGGGGGGGGCTTCCCCTAAAAATGTTGCTGTAGTTTATTGGGGTGGTTTCACATGCCCTTCTACCCCCCTGGTGATGGGTTGTGGCTTTTTTTAAGCTAAACTTTTAGGTTTGAAGCCTTCTTGGGATTTTAGGGGGTTTGATGCCTCATATGTTTAAAGCCAGTTGCTCATATTTCAAGCCCCCATTCTCCCATAGTCATTCATAGATATGGTCACTGCTGTGTCGGGCAAACAGCATATAAATACCTGTCCAAACAGAAAAGAAAGGACTTAATGTCCGAGAAACCTTGAATGTCTGAGTTCCTTTATGGCCCCCGGACATAAAACTAAACAAACAAACAAAAAAAACCTCTTCTCCTTGGGGGTGGTCTCAAAAAGATCTTTTTGAATTACTAGCAATTACATTGCTGTTGTATGTTCCAAAAGCCTGTCTCATTCCGCTAGCCATGGCCACTAAAGCTGTAAAACCACAGTCATGCTATTTGACAAGCTACTTTGAAGAGCAATTTGCTAACAGATTGAAGGGAGTGAGCATGGTTGTTAAGAGGATTCAACATAAACATTCCTCCATTCTTCAATCTCTCTCATATATCATTAGTAACCTATGAAAAAAATATTGGCCATCCACACGAGAATTTGAGATAAATCCAGTATCTACACACTATGAAATTTGGTTTTGATCAAAATATGATTTATGTTGACAGAGTAATGACACAAGACATATGATACACAGTTTATTTTCTTATTTCTGATATTCATATAACAAGGTAAAAGCTACAATTGCAAAACAGGTATATAACCAGTTTTTTGTTTTTGTTTTCAAAATATTTTGACCCTCTCGCCTATTGCACCAACAACAACATGGAGAGGCGGGAAGTATAATTCATAACACATAAAACATTTTACATATTTCAGCAATTTACATATATAATTTGATTCATAGCATACCACCCTTAAATCACATCTTATGAAACTGAGACATTCTGTTACCTGCTTTGTTATGCAAATTAATGGTGAATGCAACTGTCACATACATATAACATGCACTTCAAGGTAAGTGGGTCATCTGGAGGTCCAGAACTAAGAGGTAGAATACACTGAGAAGGGTTTCACTGGTTTATGGAATAAAGAACAGCCATGAGAGACCCTCACAGGAAAGTAGCTGGTGCAGAATTCTTTCGTTTATACTGAACCCGGTCTATTTGCTTCAACCTTTGCATGGATCTGATCTTAAGTCTTTTGTTTTCCTTTTTGGGCTGTGGAGGTTCCTCTTCCTCAGACTTTGTTTCCTCCTCCTCTTCTTCACTTTTCTCCTCAATCACATCAGGGAGGGGCTTCTCACCATCACATGCATTTTCCTCATTCACAGGTGTCTGGTTGTTGCTTCGCTTCATAACTCCTGCCATTGGCACCTTGCGAAGGCTGAAGTTGGCAATACGAGCCGAGCGTGTTTTCCACACTCCAAGTGAACGAACAGAACTCTTCCTCCGCTCTGCCTCAGAGAGTGGCTTCAAGTTCTTGGAGTTTGCTGACACACTCTTAACTCCATCTTCCCCAATTTGGTTCCTGCGGAGATCTAGACTTCGCAACCTGGGCAAGCCTTTGATAACCTCACCAAGTCTTACTGCTGATTTGTCGGTCAAGCGGTTACCAGCAACATGCAAGAACTCAAGCGCTGGGCAGTAGTGGAGATTAGCAACGACCTTTTCCATTCCCTTATCTGAGATGCCATTATTGCTGAGGTTCAGGTATATCAGCTGGAGACATATCAAAATATCTGAGAGAGCTATGGCTCCTGCATCAAACAGGAGACAACCTGAGAGATCAAGGTGGGTCAGCAGTGAGGCTTTGACAAAGAATCTCTCCAGTCTAATGAGCCCAGCCTCCCCAAGCTCATTTCCACTGAGGTTCAACACTTGCAGGCTATTGTCTGAGATTATATTCAAAGGGTCAGCTAGAAGGTGGATGTTTGTCTCATTGATACCAAAATTGGCCAGATGTAAACCAAACACCTCTCCGTTTGTGCGTACAAGGTGCCCTACTGCAGCAATTGAGTAGTTAAGCCGATGACGATGCACCCTCACATTAGAGAAATTGATGGTTTGATTCAAAGTGAAGTCATCAAGGGCCTTGCGAGAAATGGCACTGGCAAGACGGGATTCATACACCGACTCCACACAAAGTGAAGTCATGTCATAGGAAGACATGGTTATGAGTGTTTTTGAATAATCTAGCAATTCAACCATGAGAGGGCGCTGCTTCTTTCTGGTTTCGGAAGACTTGACCATTAATCCAATTGTCATCCGCCATAAGTCTCCTGTTGCTGGGAGGCGACGAACACTTTCTATCAAATTAGATGAAAGAAGTTTCTTCCTCTCAGATTTGATCTTTCTCTGCACTTCAGATAACTGATAATGTGCCGCAAGATAGTCCCTTATCACATGATCCCTGAATTTCAATGTTCCTTTCTTAGCATTATCATCATGTACTAGGAAGCCATAACTGCCATAAACTGACCTAGGATCACCCCCTGTTTCTGTAGACTGGTTTCCCACAACATCACAGCTAGAGGAATCATCTGGCAATGTCATTTGGTATTGCTTCTCTAGAACCTCGCGACTTAGTTTCCTCTTTCGGACAAACACATCAAATGCAACCTGGCCAAATTTGACAAAGATCTCAGCTGAATTCATCTCACAATTAGCCTTGCTAGAATGGTTCTGGTTCTTTGACGAACAGGCGTTACGCTTCATAATGTAGTTGACATAGCCTCCGTACAGCTCGTTCATGGTGGCAGGAACCTCCTGGTGTGAGCTAATGAGGAAGGTGATGTAACCTTTAAGTTGCTCATTCTGTTCAAGGCCCTGTTCTACCCGGAGAATAGACAAGACTGGGTGCTGCATGCTGAGCTCGCCTAGTGTCACCGCCATCATTCTCACTGCTTTGTCTCCTCACTGTTAGAAAAGAAAGAAAGGAATGTCATTAGTACATTTGCAGCTGAAGCCTAGGGCCGTTGTGTTTCTGTTCATCACAGGTTATGTAGCAATAAACAACAGGGGGTGGGGTTCCCTGTAGATTCCCCAGATATTCCATACCATGTTACATTCCCCTTTTTTCAAGAGCAGAGAGTATTTCAGTCAATAACATTTTATCAGTATCAGCAGTCAATGAATACAAGCCCATCCCAGCAAGGGCGTCACAGTTTCCTTTCAGAAAGTGGCCCAGTATGTGGCTCTAATCAAAGTCCATACAAGGTATAAAAGAAAAGACCTGCACCTTGAAAGAAATATATAGGTCTCCATGGGCACAATAATGGCTAACAGAAGGTTAAAACACAGGAGTAATGATTAGATAGAAAATGTGAATGTGCCATCTAAACAATTTAATCCATGTAGGAATAGATATCATGACCAAGGGAATGGTTTACAGAAGGGGTGCTCAATACCGTAATGTCTCAAATAGGGGCTTTGGCCTTTATTGTTTTCAATGTACCTGCATCCCCGGCCCCAATTCAAGACAGGCCCTTATTCAAGGCCCGGCCCTTATTAATTTAGAGGCTGAAAGTATGTCTAAAGAAGCAAATGTGATATGGTCTTTCACCAATCATATTAGGATGGATCGGAGGCCAGCCCCAAGCAAAGCCAATTTATAGTATATTATAATTAAATATATGAAACCAAGTTTTGTTAAATAAATGTACCTATAACAAAGTAAGGTACAAATGACTGTAAGATACAAGGAACAGGTCCTAGACCCATGTATACCTTCAGTACAATGAACGTAATTACTACTACCAAAGGAGAACTGGTGTAGATAGAGCACTGCCCCACCCCCTCTTCAAAAGCTGTCATAGCTAACCGTCACCCAGCATTACAGAGGATATCACACCTAGCTAATACCTAAGCTAATTGTATGCAAGCCAATGTATACCCTGCAATTCTTTCTTCTAAAACTGGCCCCACCAGGCCCCTATTCAAGGCCCGGCCCCTATTGATTTCATGACCCCCCTACCCCCAGCCCCTATTCAAGGGAGGCTGCTATTCAACGCCCGGCCCCTATATGCGACATTGCGGTTTGTATAATTACATATTTCAATGGATGCATAAAAATATCATTGTACTGGGATTTCCTATTTCAAATTTCAGAGTGATTGGACATGTAGTTAGGTTTTAATGGCCTTTTATGTGGCACACCCTGACTGGCTTCATGGATAAGGCCATAGATGACTGATTTTGTCAATTTTAATCACCCACAAATTGATACGTGATATGTGAAAGTAGCCCCAGTTGAGTTAGTTTAACCTATTATGTATGGGATATCATACCCTTGAGATAAATGTTCATCAAGTTGTATATGGCCTGAACATGGAAGAATGGATACCTACATGCATAGTTAGTTTGGAATTATTGAATAACTTTGCACTTTTAGAGGCATTCTATTCCAATTTGCAAGCAAATGAATGCAGTTAAAATCCATATGAGTTCATGGCCGTTGCCACAGAGAAAGTGGAATGATATTTGAACATTAAATATCTGGCATTTGATTGTCAGAAAGGCCATCCCCTCATCTCATGTGGCTGGCTAGTGTTTGCAGGTGCCATTTTCATTCGCAGATTTCATTCGCAGTATGTAGCTGCTGTCAATGGAGGAATCCATCCATTTTGGGTACTGTCTATGCAGGGCCTAAATAGGGAATACCAAAGAGATATATGGGGTATGAACTGTATAAAAGCTAATAGTTCTCTTATTCTACATGTATATACACACATCGAGGTTCACTCTATCACCCACAGAGTAAGCCCACAGAAACTAGCTTTATAGCCCCTAAGGGCAGGCTATGGGGAAATTTATACGGACATCCCGTAAAACCTTGCGCATGAGCAGCAACACCATATGGAATAAAGCTGCAACAGGGACTTGAAAATTACAAGTTAGGTATTTTTCTGCTGTGTCCCCCAAAGCCTGTTACACAGGGTTTTGAAGGGGTCATCATGCAATTCTTTGAAATTGATAATTAAGACATATCAATTAATGAGAGAATAATCATTTGAAAGCTCCTCTCTGCTCAGGCCAGACGGGTAATCACATGTGATCACCCAAATCACAGGTTACATTCCCCAGTCTTCAATAACAGATGACCAAAATTCATCACTACAAAGTACCTTTTTAACTTAAACCATATTTTCTTCAGTGTGAAGCCATGCATAATCACATCCAAGGTTTAATGGCGGCAGCCAGTCATAATTCTTTTCCATCCAGTTCCATCCTTATATGTTGCTAACCTAGGCGAGATATGAGGCAAACACAAAAGACACTCACATTTTATGTAAACTGCCTGTTTCGCTGCATGAGCACTATTGTCAGTGCCATCAATTGACTGAAAATGATGGTGCTCTCTCCATGGTTTGCCATACAATCAGAATTAATAGACTGATGAAGCTGAAGGGCCCAGACAGTTATTCCTTTGCTCACTATACAGTTGTTACTATCTCAGACAGTCTCACATACTTCAAAGACAACCAAGCCAAACTGTGTAGACAACTTCTGACCACAACCAGAGAGTCCATCAATAATGAGGTGGACCTCCCTCTTTGATGTTGTGTCCCCACAGCAAAATGTCATAGTAAAGCTACTCAGTCAATTCAGATCAAAGCCCACACCTGGACAAGATGGATGCATGTTGTAGGATTTATTTCACTGTCCGTCTTAAGCCCTTTTTTCTGTTTTCTCTTTTTCCATGTCTTGGTGCTGAAAACTGAGAGCATTAAAGTGGGTAAGCCTAATGTCAGAGGTGTAAAAGGATGTGTGAAAGGTTGCTACCATAGAAAGGTCAGTAAGAAATTTGCGGTTTAAAATTGCACTGCACCCAACATCAACGGGTTCCATTCTCCATGGAAACAGTGTGTTTATCTAAAACTGTAAGGCCTATGGCTTCCGATCATTCCCCCTTCCCATTGATGCCAAAGAGATGGATGGGATATATGGAGAAATGATGGCAGGATGATATGAGTGTGACAAATATTATGATTATGACGGAACGTGATAGGAATTCTGGAGAATGATGGAGAGATGCTAAATTGGCCAAAGTATGTTGAAGGGATGAGAGAAATATGGACATTTGCTGAGAGGTTAATTGAAATGATGCTGGATGCCCAGTCCCCAGAATCCATGCCCAATCTGGCACAAGCTATATTATGCAAAACAAGGTGGCATTTGCTTAAACTGTTATCTTAGTTATTTGTCTTTATTAAAAAAGTAATGCGTCCAGTTACAGAGTAACTTGTCCATGACAATCTACATCGGGGTTATCTACATCCCTGGTATCTACATCCCATATCCCTGGTATCTACGTCATACATCCCTGGTATCTATATCATACATCTCTGGTATCTACATCCCACATCCCTGGTATCTACATCATACACCCCAATATCTACATCATGTCACCAGTATCTACATCCTACATCCCTGGTACCTACATCATTGGTATCTGTATCCTACACCCTGGTATCTACATCCTACATCCCTGGTATCTACATGCCATGGATCCCATCCCATAGTGGGTCAATACCTTTCAAGTGTTGCAATATATGTCGCAGTAAGTCAGTGTTGCAAAGGTGATGTGACCTTGTTACAGTTTCTTGTTAGAATTATGTGCACAAAACATACTATGGACACAAAAATAGTCCAACAATAACCAGACCAGTGGAAATCTTTGAAAAATTCATAGAAAAATACAATATCCATGAAAACAGTCTTGAAATATGCCTACATCACATCTAAAATCCCTACTGGTAACAACGGTCCAGTTTACTATAGCTTGGGAAAGTTGCATACATGGTTTCTATGGAAACTGAATATGTTAATATTTAAATAGAATCAAACTAGGCTTCCCTAGCCTTTTCTTAGGGAGTGATCATTTTTTAACAACAGCGGGGGCTGGTGGGTTTGAGTGGGGGGTTAGAATTTTTTTAACCCCTTGACCAGGGGGGGTCAGAATTTTTTCAATACCTCTGATGGGGGGGTCAAAATAATTTCACCTCTTTTCAGTGGAAAACCCCGCGCGTTACTATAGGCTAAAAGGGGACGTTCGCACGTGATTTTTGTGCCTTATGGGGGGGTCGAAAAAATTGTACCCCCTCGAGAGGGGGGGGTCGAAATTTTTTTTGCGCATCCGCGCACAAACCCACCCACCCCCCCATTGTTAAAAAATGATCACTCCCTTAGAAGGATCTTTATCCCCTCTTCCTCCTTGTGTCTTGTGCCCCTATGTACAACCATGGACAAATCTATTCATCTATTCGAACTGCTGTCTTGTATGCTTTTTATCACCATAAATGTGGTCATGCTTATCTAAATAATTACAGGGATGCAAGTCAGGAATGGGCAAAAATCAGGAAGCCATAGATTTACTTGATATAAAAGCCCTCTATTTTCCCAAACAGCCCTCCTTACCACGCATATAAGGAATATACATGTCATTCAAAACTTTCAGAAATCAGGAAATCCTGATAAAACCTGAAGACTTGCATCCCTGTAAATGGTGTTAACCCATTGAGGGCTAGCATCGACTATAGTCGACACCATGGCAGGCCTAGCATCGACTATAGTCGACACCATGGTAGGCCTAGCGTCGACTATAGTCGATGCCCATTATATAGGATTTGTATAGGAATTGAAAATAGGCTCGTCCTCTAGGAACTATACTTTTTTCAGAGGCCGTCCCCATGGCCAGGGCAACCAATTTTGCTCTGCCCTCAAAGGGTTAAACAACCAATTTATAGCTCACTCACAGAATCTAACAGAATCAATATGTCCACCATTTGGGGTACATCAACTATTAATGGAAAAATGACTGTGAATATTACATTATCAAAAAGCATGGATCCCATCACTGACTCTCTGCTTCAACACTTTGGCAGCAGAAAATGGACTATCAGTTGCAGTCTCATTATCAGATTGTCATCACAATGTGTTGTTCCGACAAGAACACACACGAGAATAACAAAATCATGATCAGCATCCCATTGAGAAATTCCTTCCCTGCAATACTTAGAAATGCCATTAAGTGAAAGAAAATGTTGCCTGCTGCTGGGGATTGTCAATTTGGTGCCAAATGGAAACCAATAGAGACATTGAGTGTTCTCAATGTTTGCCATGATCTAACATAATTACGGACTCAGACTTGGTCTGACTGACTTTGGGACAGAAATGCTTTGTAACAATCTCCCCATCAATAAAGTAACAATTCCCTTGGGTATAAAGCTGATTATTCTTTTACAGAGTTTTTACTGGTTTTTATTGAAGTGCAAGTCACTGATTTCCATCAAATGACATCTGCATTCTTTTAAACCAATTATCATACAGCAATATATAACTGTGTGGGCTATAAAACAGCTTGCAGTGTAACTGCAAAATTGATTTGTAAGTGCACTAGTCTGATTTCATCCTATTTAGTGGTCTGCTACAAAATAAGGTTGGCTTCTTCTTTAAAGCAACCTGAACCAATGAAAATGTAATTGTTAGATTATCTACATATGACTAAATCATGACCTATCAAAAGTGTAGCATTTTTTCCACTATTTCAACTTTCTTTAATGATAAGGTGAAAACATTTCAGGAGTAAAATGGTGAGGCAAAATTCCAATCTGAAGGGCCTTCCTCTTTTTCCTTTTTTTGTATCTAATGCCTTGGAAAACAGAGACACTGAGAACACACTGAAGGTGAATGAAAAAAAGTCCCCTTCAAGTCATAAAAAATAAAAAGAACAGGTGTGAGGCATCCACAGCACTACAAGGTAAGCCATGTTGGCATTTAAGCAGTTTGTCGTATTTTCATTAATTTCTTCCCCATAGCTTTTTGCCCCCACTTCATCTATGATGGTCTGCTTCAACTTTCCTGTCCTCAAAATTGCAAATCACCAATAGTGGTGAAAATAATGCAAGTACTCTTATCTAATATTCCCAATTTCCCCAGGATCAATTTGTGATGATTTATTTATGAGACTGTTCCTCCTTTCAGAGACGTAGTCTGAATCATTTGCAAATGCCAATGAAAAATCATTAAATATTTGCAGCAGAGCTTAGATCATTACAAATGCATATCACACATTGATATCTTTTCCCTTGGGGACAAAGCTGTCAGGCATGGGATTGGGTAGTACTGAACGAATGTAGGAGGGAGTAACCTAGCTTTTGTCTAATTCCTAAGTGGCTACAGTACAGTACTAGAGGCCGGCCTGTAGCCAGGTACAGACCGGTGCAGCCCACCATCTGGGTAAGACGTCTGGGCAGCAGTAAAGCAGAGACTCTTAGAATTATTCTTCTTAGTATGGTTGATATACCCACACTATAAATCCCTTTTAATACCTTGCATTGCCTATAATTCACTGAACCATTCACGATGTTGATAGTAGTCAGTAGAGGTATGGTTTCTGTAAATACTATATTCAATACAATAAGCGCACATACCATAATAAGGGGACGGCCCCTTATGGACGGCCCCTCCTTTTGCTCATATTTTAGACTAGAAATGACCCAATCATTTTCAATATTGAAGCACAATTAAAGTCATAACTACTAATTGCACTGTGTGCTAATTATGCCAGATACAGTAAGTTGAGTCAGTGTTTTGGTTCACTGCTACCCTGGTAGGTGATTAAGAGATTTCTCAAGATAGTACACATAGACCCCTTGGAATCATAACGGGATCCCTTAGGGAGTGGTCATTTATTATCAACAGGGGGGGGGGGGGTGGGTTTGAGGGGGGGCGTAAAAAATTCTGACCCCTCTCGAGGGGGGGGGCTAAAAAAATTTTGAACCCTCTTGAGGGGGGGGGCTAAAAAAATTTACCCTCTTTTTAGCAAAAAAGCCCGCGCGCTACTATAGATCAAAGAGGGGGCGCGAAAACTCTCCGCGCCTCTGGCGCGGGGGGGGCGCAAATTTTTTTTACTGCCGTCGAGGGGGGGGCGTAAAAAATTTTCGCGCATCCGCGCGAAAACCCACCACCCCCCCCTGTTGATAAATAATGACCACTCCCTTACTCTAATGCCATTACAGTCCTGCATCTAATGGTCACTAGTGATTGCACTGGTACATACAACTGCCCTACCTATTCACCGTATTACGGTTACCAAAGGCATAGCATTTTCTCGCCTCCTTTCGCAGTTGCCCAGTTTATGGTCATGACCGTGGTATGACATATTTGTTTGCACCAATGATTACACAGTAGCAGCAACACTTATCTATACCCTGCTGCAGCTATAATTTGGTAAATGATGGTTTCCTTAACAATATTACCCCCAGTGTTTCATGTAGAAAGGGGTGATTAAAGCTTTAATGACAATTGCAAAGAGACAAGACAAAGAGGCATGACCAGAAACTGGGCAACTCCGCGAAAGGAGGTGAGAAAGTGCTACGCTTTCGGGAACCATCATACGGCGAATGATCACCTACTCTAATTTTGAGGGTTTCAAATTGTATTGGCTGTTTTCAGTTGTACCATATTGAGAAATGTCCTCCAGCCCTGGAAAAGAGCTATTTGCCTGCTTTACAATAGTTGCACTGCCACTGTGGTATATGATAACAATTCAGGGTAGGTAAGATGGCAGCGCGTGAGTCTTTACATCAAAAAATCCCAGTATTGCTTCCCACAGCTGCCAGTAGTTTTGAAAAAGTATAGGCTATTGAATAATCTCGCAAATTGAAGGGATTTTTCTTATAGTTTTCTTCTTTTTTTTTTCTTTTTTTTTTTCAAAGTTAGAGATCTGACTTCAATGGTATGCAGTGTTTTGGTTCACTGCTGCATCCTTAGGGTCCCCGGCTCTCTAGTTCTATTAGACCTTGGAGTTATCTTGGTTCCTTATTCAGCCCAAATCTTTTAAAGACAAATGCGACCACATGCCTGGATTGGGTTCTGCTACTGATGGTCTCAAATAACTCTAGATTATATCAGTTTGATATTCTGGGAATAAAAAATGCAAAAAAATCCTATGTTACAGTGATAACTTTTATTGTATGGCCATTGTAAGTGTAAATGACTTTACTATAGAAATGAATGGAGAAAAAATATTTTCTATAATGATACATATCTAATGTCCCTGTACCGATTTATCAGCCCTGTGGACAGAAATCATGTGCCTGAAGCTCGCAGCAGTGACAAAATTTGGACCTTAACGCTATGGACGTTTTCATCAGTGTTTTAGCCACAGGTAGCCAATTGCAACAGAGCACAGCTACAGGCAGCTGATGGCAGCGAGCCTTGTTTTCAGGTCCAATTAGGCCATGACGTGACACACAGCAATGGTGGCCGGCCGTCATACTCCAACCTTTAATAGAATTAGAAAGCCGGGGAGGGCTAAGGATACTGTCCCTAGGCACTCCGTCAGTGACGGATGACCGTCAGTTGGCCGTGAATCAACAGTTTTGTAGGTGTGCTCATTTCCTTTTAAATTCCATTATCACTGCACACCAGCAGCCGCTATCGCTGCATGTGACATCATGACCTGATTGCCCAATAAAAGGAGACAGAAGTAGTCATGTGACTTCCCCACCATCGTCACTGGCCTGCTGCATGTCATTAGTGCATCGTCATCTGCCTAAAAGGCACTGACGATGCCGGCACCAGTGTGGATGAAGGTCGTGATGATTATTCAGAGTGCTGAGCACTGCCAGTCGACAAGATTTGATTATTGCCTTTCAATCCAGAGGCTTGGGTTCAATTCCACCTTGTATATGAATTTTCACTAGCGTTATTCCTTCTGTTGGAGTAAGTTTTATCTAGCCCACATCCCTAGGGTAAATGTGTGTGCAAATTAGCAGTGAAATCAGTTACACCCAGGCTTCAATGTCTGGTCTAATTGGGCAATCCTTGCAACATGTATGTTATAGAGGCAGGCCGCACCAGTCTATAGGATTGGGTTTTGAAGACATTTCCACGAGGGTGCCAAAATTGCTCCTCGTGAAGATATTTGCGAATTCATAATTGTATGGGATGAGGCCACTTAAATATCTGACACTTAAATACCCCCCCCCCTTCAAAAAAGGAAGAAAATAATTATTGTTCAAAGAAATTCTCAATTGATTTGTGCAAATTACAAGAATGACAAGTCTGACCTTTAATTTCCGAATTTCCAGAGGAATCTCATGCCTGCGTGTGTATAGGAAAGAAAAATACAAGAGAGAGACCATGACTGTCTGCTATGTATCGAACAGAGGTGTCTTATGCTTCATATAAGAAGTATCAATGTATATATATTTGTGCACTAGCTGTATCTTTCATATAATTGTGGATTTCCAACACTGCCAAACTCTGAGATTCATCTCAATAAGCCTTCCGAGGCTGGCCATGGCAAATTGCCTCAGGAAGGCTAGGATAACAAATGTGGTCTTATCTATTATTCACAGAGACTCATACTGGCCTATCTGTCTCCCGCCTAAAGGGAAGCATCTTCGGAAATAGCCCCCAAGTGTCTGAAAAGCATTCATGATGTAGAGCTGAATGATAGCCTAACTGTGCCTTCACTTAACACCTTGCATTTCTTTCACATTTTACCCCAAAAACCTAATATGTCTTTATTTCCTTTGTGCTGAAGAAGTTCGGAAATCCCATTGGTATAGTCCTTGAATGTAAATCCATCTTAATACACACTCCCCTGCTGTATATCCCCATATATTCCAAGCACACCCAAGGGGCAACAGACAACTAAAGGCTGATGACTTAGTATGAGACTGAGCTCCCATGGTGCCCTTTTTCAATCAAATTCCTGGATTTAATCAGGATGCCCGAGTGCATGGCTTTGTTATATCTTTCTTTTTGTTCTATGGGTTTGGTTGATTACTTTGCTCTGGTGATAAATACGTCTGTGCCCAATGGATATGTTATAAGTTTCGTACGTAACTTCCCAGTTAGGCACTGGCGCTCCAACCCTGTAAGCATTTTCACTTGGGGAGGGAGAGGGGGGTTCTTGAGTTTGTTTTATACATAAAACACAAAAAAAAAAAAAATGACCCAAAAAGCTGGAGTCTGTAATGTATGCGCTTGGCACCATCTTGTGTGTAGAATGTTAAGGAGACCGGAAGTTGAGTGACAATAAGGGAATAAACGTTAGTCTAGCACGAGGCACCGAATTGTAAGGTCTTGGTTCTTCCTTCAACTCATTACATGGTTGTCAGAAGTGGTTCTACTCTCTCAAGATAGATCCAACCGTAAAGCCAGTTGTGCATGGAGCCCGACGTCAACCCCATGCTCTGCATGAGAAGATTGTGGTAAAACTGAAAGAAATGGAGGAGGATGGTCACATCACCAAAGTCACAGAACCCACAGGCTGGGTAAGTTCCATGGTGGTGGTCCAGAAGAATGATAAAATAAGAATTTGCCTTGATCCACGAGATCTAAATACAGCGATTAGACGGGAACATTACCCAACCCCGACCATTGAGGACATTGTTGCATCCATGGGAGATGCCAAAGTATTCACTGTTATTGATGCAAAATCTGGTTTCTTGCAAATTAAGATGGATTATGAGTCAAGTCTATTGGCAACATTCAACACACCGGTTGGAAGGTATCGGTGGCTGAGGCTACCCTTTGGGGTGAAATCCGCACCTGAAATCTACCAGAGGATAATGGATGACATGCTACAGGATATCTCGGGTGCATATGCAGTGATGGGTGACATTCTGATAGCAGGGAGACACAACCCACCATGATGCTATTATGAAAAGAGTAGTTGAACGAGCTACAGCGTGGAACTTAAAGTTGAACTTCGGAAAGTGTCAGGTCAGGAAATTTAGCGTCAAGTACGTTGGTCACATTGTCTCGTCAGAAGGTCTAAAGGTTGACCCAGACAAAGTCAAGGCTGTGAGAGAGATGCCAACACCTCAGACAAAGGAATGTGTACGTTGATTTCTGGGGTTTGTTCAGTATATCTCAAAGTTCATCCCTAACCTCAGTAAGATTGCAGCACCTCTACGTGCACTCACAAAGAAAAACTCAGAGTTTGTGTGGGAAGAGCCTGAGCAGTGCAGCTTTGGGAAGCTGAAAGACCTGTGTTGTAATGCCCCAGTACTGGCATACTATGATGTGCGGAAACCAGTCAAGATTCAGTGTGATGCATCCAGCTATGCACTAGGAGGTGTGTTGCTCCAAAATCACAAACCAGTGGCATATACCTCAAGGGCCCTGACAAGCACAGAACGAGGATATGCTCAGATAGAAAAAGAGACGCTAGCTATTGTCCACTGTTGCAAGAAATTTCATCACTATGTCTTTGGCAAAGAAGTGGTTGTGCAGTCAGACCATAAACCACTTCAATCGATCTTCACGAAGCCTATCTCATCAGCGCCAATGAGACTCCAGACGATGATGCTATGCCTTCAGCCCTATGACCTAAATGTCTGCTATGCTCCAGGAAAGGATATTCCTATGGGAGATGCACTGAGCCGGGCAAACCTATCAGAAGCAGAAGAAGACATAGAACATATTACAGTTAACATGGTTAACTTTATCACCGTTACTCCAACCCGGTATCGCAGTTTCCAAGAAACAACAGCTGATGAGATGAACGAGCTGTACAGCATCATACTCAAAGGTTGGCCAGATACAAAAGTGCCACACAGCATAAGGGAGTACTGGTCCATTAGAGATGAGCTTTTTCGGATGGCATTGTGTATAAAGGGATGAGGATTGTGGTGCCACCTAGTCTTCAAGCAGAGATGCTCACCCAGGTTCATGGATCCCACCTTGGCATCACACAGTGTAAACAGAGAGCAAGGAAAGCACTGTACTGGCCAGGGATGAGCCAAAGAATCGAAGAACTGGTCAGTGATTGTGCAACCTGTAATACTTATCAGAATAAACAGCCATCAGAGACCCTACGTCCAACCCCAACACCCCAACGTCCCTGGCAGGAGGTGGCTAGTGATATATTTGAGTGGAAAGGACAAAACTATTTGCTGACTGTAGACTATATGACTAAATTTATTGAAGTACAAACTGCATGACATGTCATCGGCAACTACACAAGAGACTCTAATGCGCCAACTAGCAGTTCATGGTCTACCAGAGACTCTTAGGACAGATAATGGACCTCAGTTCTCCAGTCAGGATTTTGAACGATTTTGTGTTATAAGACACATTACACATATCAAATCATCTCCAAACTACCCTCAATCTAATGGGGAGGCTGAAAGAGCAGTGCAAACAGTGAAAAGACTTTGGGCCAAAGCCAGTGACAAATATATGGCACTGCTAGATCATAGAACAACACCGATGGAGAGTTGTGGCTGTCACCAGCACAGCTGAGTATGGGCAGGAGACCACGTAACACGATTCCAATAGCTACAGAGTTACTAAACCCAAAACAGATAGACATTAAGGATGTGAGAAAGGCCTTGGACCAATCTAAAAGGTCACAGAAACATTATCATGATGCCAAGCACCCAAGTGACCTACCACCACTTAAAGTAGGTGATCCAGTAAGAATGTCATGATTCCCAGGATCTAAGAAACGGGTGCCAGGGACTGTTGTGAGACATCATGAGGAGCCAAGGTCTTATGTGGTGGAGCGTGAAGGGCAAAAGTATCGGAGAAACCGTCAGCATATACGAGTGGCAACACATGAGGCCAACAAGAATGCTAACAATAACTGCACTCCTGAAATAACTAGGGCTACTGTGGCCCAGAGAACAACTGTGAATATACCACCTATCAATATCATACCGCAAACACCTGCTGACTTACCATCTCCACCTAAGCCACTCTCGCCACAGAAATCACCTCACCCAACTGTTACTGTAAGTTGCCCAAAAGAAGTGCCTCCAACTCCTACTTGCAGAAAAGACTGCTCAAGGTGATGGTGCTCCATATCGCACCAGTAGTGGCAGGTTGAGCAAACCACCCAAAAAGCTCGATCTTTGAAACATTTATGGGTTATCTTCAAAAGGACTGTTCAGTTAGTCATTGTGACATAAACTATAAGTGATCCAAAGGGATTTGATATTATGGTATTTTGCATCGTTTTATCATGAGACTGTTCAAGAAAAGAAGAAAGACACTTGATTTTTTTTTTTTTTCACATCAAAGTAGCCTTCGCTATATTGAAGACTGGTTGAGTCATGTTCATTAGTGCATTTGATGGTTGTGCTATATAGTAACTTCTCTGTTTAAAAATAAATAAATAAAGAGAAAAAGGGAGATGTAACGTATGCGCTTGGCGCCATCTTGTGTGTAGAATGTTAAGGAGACCGGAAGTTCAGTGACAATAGGGGAATAAACGTTAGTCTAGCACGAGGCACTGAATTGTAAGGTCTTGGTTCTACCTTCAACTCATTACAGAGTCCACACCCTGACATGTTTCTGGATATGAGAAAAACGTCTTTCAAAAAAGTTTATCGTCCCTACCCTTTTCAATCATTCCCAAACATTATGGGCAATATTACTTCCTTGGCACTAATAGATCTGATCCTTCACATATTAAAAGTACATTGGCACCTGTTCGGGACCAGCATTATTAGGAAGCCAAGTGCTAAAACATTACTGTCCATCATCAAAAACTAACCTTCATTAAAACTGGTCTTATAGGAATGAAGGTAAGGCCTCTTGGCGGTAGATCTATTAACACTTGAATGCCACTATCTTGCATCATAACCTATGGCAATGTGCAGATTGTTTGTTTGTTTAGTTTTACGTTCGGGAGTCATCGAGGAACTCAGACATTCAATGTGCAGATGGCAATATTAAACGAGCAAGCTGTTGAATATCATTTAAGGACGAGAGCAGCAGGCCCCTTGTGGCTATTTTGTAAACTACTGCATTTAACTCATTGAGAGAAATCTGCCAGTTTTTAAAGCAAGCTTCTATTGTTCTTAATGATTTGGTTGTGTTTCATCAAGACTGTACACTGTAAAAAATTCTCTAAATTTAGTATGGAAACTCCCTAAAATTTTACGTTGATAAACTGTAATTGAAAGAAGAGTGACATCCCCCATAATAACTGTGTTTTACACTAAGATGGTCCACTGGCATCTCTTTTTGGTGCAACTTTGTAAGATGAGATAGATATTGAAAAAGACAGTCGTCATCTCGTAAACGGACACATGTACATTTTCTTTTGTACACATCATGTTGGTGTAACCACTACTCGAGCAAGCAGATGCCCGTTAATGTCGTCGTTCACTACTTTCAGATTAGTCCAAAAGTAAAGGTTTACCATAGGTTATGGACCCGGAATCGCTTTAACTGTAGCAGATCACGATCGTATGTTTGTCTGTAGCTGCTATTGACACTGTTAATGAGGTAAAATTGGACGGGGTTGCCCGCAGCAGGGCCGTTGGTCAGCTTTCTGTGTCCCTGAAGGATACAAGCCCTTGTGTCCTTCAGAGATACAAGCAATTGACCAATCAAGAGCCGGTCTCTGCAGCAGCAGATGGCAGCTGCTAAAACCAAGATGGTGGACCTTCTACAACCTGCATTCAAAGCACAAACACACTGATTTCTGAATAAATAGGCAGAATTTTTCTTTGTTATAATTAGACAGATTAAAATAGTGATAGAAAGAAATTGAAATGCTCATTTATTTTGTCCATGGATGATGATCCTGGATTCAAAGCTTTGTTGACACAGTGCATGGGTGGGCTAGCCTTGTGTCCCTGAAGGACACAATACCAATTCTTTGTTGACACATTGGGGTGGGCTAGTCTAGTGTCCCTCAAGGACACAACAGCTGGTCTAAGGGAGTGGTCAACATTTATCAACAGGGGGGTGGTGGTGGGTTTTCGCGTGGACGCGCACAATTTTTTTCACCCCCTCCTTGACTGTAATTTTTTTGTTCCCCCCCCCAATGTGCTAGAGGCGCTGAGAATTTCCGCAGCCCTCTTTGATGTATAGTAGCGCACAGCTTTTGGGCTAAAAAGAAGGTAAATTCTTTTAGCCCCCCCTCAAGAGGGGTCAAAATTTTTTAGGGAGTGGTCATTTTTTTATCAACAGGGGGGTGTGGTGGGTTAAGGGGGGCATAAAAATTTCAGACACCTCCCAAGGGGGGGGGGCTAATACAATTTTGACCTCTCTTGCGGAGGGGCCCAAAAAATTTACCCTGCTTTTAGCAAAAAAGCCTGCGCACTACTATAGATCAAAGAGGAATGCACAAACTTCCATACTGGGGGACACAACAAATTTTGACTTCTGTTAAGGGGGGGCGTCCTGGGGGGCGTCAAAAATTATCGTGTGTCCGCGCGAAAACCCACCACCCCCTGTTGATAAATAATGGCCACTCCCCAAAAAACGTTATAAAACGTTTCAGAACGTTTCCCTATGGCTCCTTATTATGGCTAAACATTTTAAAATGTTGAAAATGTTTTCTTGACTTTAAATAACGTTTTTTTGTTGACTGGGTCTGTCCTTGAAGGATACAAGCAGACCACTGCATCCTTGAAGGATACAATCAGAGCACTGCGTCCTTGAAGGATACAAGCAGACCACTGCATCCTTGAGGGACACAAGCAACCCACTGTGTCCTCCAAGGACACAAACAGCCCGCTGTGTCCTCCAAGGACACAAGCAGCCCACTGTGCCCTTGAACTTGAAGGATACAAGCAGACCACAGCATCCTTGAGGGACACAAGCAGCCCACTGTGTCCTAAAAGGACACAAGCAGCCCACTGTGTCCTTGAAGGATACAACAACCCACTGTGTCCTTGAAGGATATAAGCAGACCACTGTGTCTTTGAAGGATACAAGCAGACCAGCCCGTCTGTGGAGGATATAGAAGATCAGCATGTCCTTCAAGACACTAGCACACCACTGTGTACTGGTATCTAAGGGACACAAGGAGACTATTGTGTCCTTGAAGGATACAAGCTGACCACTGCAGCATGTGTTCTAGGAGTATAGCGAGGTTCCATGTTGAAAAGTCGGCCGCGCTAATAAGGTAAATGACGGGGGACCAGTCCCAAAATACGCACCCCTCATGACCTACTTTCGAGGGTGGTCCCCAGTCATTTACCTTCTTTGGCATGTTTGTGCAGTTTAAATGTGCAGTTTAAATGTGCACTAATCCTAGGGATGTCATTGACATGCGGTTGTTGTCGATTCCGGTAATCACAAATTTTGGTCTCAAATTTTGTTCAATTGCCCTCAGCACATCCGGTAACAGAACATGTACATGTCCATAGAAAATTATTGATTACTCACGTATAAATGTATCGTTTAAGGACACAATGGTCTGGTTGTATCCCTCAAGGACACATTGGCCTGCTTGTATCCTTCAAGGACACAGTCCTCTGCTTTTATCCTTCGAGAACACAGTGTTCTGCTTGTGTCCTTCAAGGATACAGTGTTATTCTTGTGTCCTTCAAGGACACAATAGTCTCCTTGTATCCGTTAAGGACACAGTGATCTCCTTGTTTCCTTCAAGGATGCAGTGGTCTGCTTGTATCCTTCAAGGACACAGTGTGCTGCTTATAGCCTTCAAGGATGCAGTGGGCTGCTTGTGTACTTGGAGGACACACTAGCCTACTTGTATCCTTCAAGGACGCAGTGGTCTACTTGTGTCCTTCAAGGATGTAATAGTCTGCTTGTATCCTTTAAGGACACAGTGATGGGTTTTTGTCCCCCCCTCAACGACAGTCAAAATTTATTGTGCCCTAATGAGCCGGAGCCGAGAAGAATTTTTGCGCCTCTCTTTTATCTATAGTAGTGCCCGGGCTTTCTTGCTAAAAAGAGGGTCAATTCTTTTAGCCCCCACAAGAGGGATCAAATTTTTCTTTTAGCCTCCCCTCCGGAGGGGTGTTAAATTTGTATACCCCCCTCAAACCCACAATCCCCTGTTCATAAAGAATGACCACTCCCTAAGTGAGCAAATAATGAGCAGTGATGAATAGAAGAATACCAACTTGTTTGCAACTATTTCAAAGAACAGATACTGCTTTAAGTTTTACCCTGAAAAGATCAGTGCACTTATGCATTGAATAGGTATCACAAAGTTCAGCATCTTGGTCTCATGCAGCTGTGCAGCTGCTGCAGCAGAAGCCAGCTCCTGATTGGTCAGTTGGTTGTATCCTTCAAGGAGACTACATAATGAGCTGCTGCTGTGTCCTTCAGAGACACAGAAAGCTGACCATCGGCCCTGCTGCGGGTTGCCCTTCTGAAGCAGACTTTTGAATGCTAGAAAGTACGGAGAACTTCAGACCACGTGCTGATGTCGTGAAGGGCAAAGTACAGCTGGGGAAAATACTAGAGGAGTTGCAGACACTAAGAAGCACTGTGGACATCGTGGGTTTGTCTTAAAGGTCTCGTAAACATTGTGAGTAGAAGACAAACAGTCTGCATTTTAGGACAGGTCTGTGTCAGTGCACAAGGATTGTTGTCAGCCTGACTGTCAATGGTGGTACTTCGTGCAGAGTAGCACTAGTGATTTAATGACATACCAAAAAGTAGCAGGGCTCATCACTGGTGACTGGAGATAAGGCGAGATAAGGTGCCAAGTAAAATCGTCATCGACATCGGCAGAATCAGCAGGGAAAGAAGTTCGTTGTCATGTCCAAAGCCCAAACACTGTGAGCTGTGCAGTACGCTTGCTGCTGTGCAGTACGCTCGCTGCTGTGCAGTACACTCGCTGCTGTGCAGTAAGCTCGCTGCTGTGGAGTACGTTCGTTGCTGTGGAGTACATTCACTGCTGTGGAGTACATTCACTGCTGTGGAGTACGTTCGCTGTGGATATCGGCTTGGGGTGTGACAAGTGCATAGATCTATATTTTGCTGTAGTGTTTGTGCTGATTCAGAAGGAGTCAGAATCTGTGGGTAAATTGTGTAGATCTACATTCTGTTTGTGTGTGGTACCTTGGTGCTCTAGATCTACAAATGGCTTCTGGGAATACAAGCAGTATGTCTCCTTTGGTTGGATCAAACTATGCCACCTGGAGAGTGCAATGCCAAATGGCCCTCATGAAGGACAACCTCTGGGGTATTGTCAAAGGCACTGAGGTGAAACCCCCAGCAGCTGAGGCTGAAAAACTGGCTAAGTTTAGAGAAAGGAAAGACAAGGCCCTAGCTATTATCGTGCTTGCTGTAGATACTACATTACTGCACCTGTTGGGAGATCCAACAGACCCAACAACAGTATGGAATCTGCTAAGGGATCAGTTTCAAAAAAAGACTTGGTCAAACAAACTGAAACTAAGGAGGAGACTGATAGGCTTAAAAATGGAGGACGGAGATCCAGTACAAAAGCATATCAAGGATATGACAGAAGTCTTTAATGAGCTAACAGTGATTGGAGACCCAGATGAGGAGACGAGGGTTGTTCATCTTTCAGCAAGCCTTCCCCCTTCATATGAAATGATTGTTACAGCCCTGGAGGCTAACAAAGATGTTCCTAAGATGGAAGTGGTCAGAGAAAGACTAATTCATGAGGAAAGTAAAATAAATGATCGAGCAGCGGAACAGCAGGCTAAAGCAGCTATGGTCTCTCAAGAAAAGGCTTCAAATGAAAAAAGGGAGCATAAAGGCCCAAAGTGTTTTTCTGTGGAAAGTTTGGACACTATGCCAGAGACTGTCCTGAGTAAAAAGAGGTCAAGGCTAAGTCAAATAAAAAAGGAAAAAGACACAAATCTCATAAAGCTCATAAGGCTGCTACAAAGGAGGAGGGTAGTTCAGACAGTGACACTGTAGGACTCACAGTATGCCATGCACTATCAGCAAGTGACACCAAGTGTAATAGTTGCATTATAGACTCAGGAGCAACTTGTCACATGGGAAATGACAAGTCAAAGCTCTCTGATTATACTCCCTTGGATAAGCCTCATGAGGTGACACTGGGAGATGAACATCATCTACATGCAGTAGGATATGGGACTGTTACACTAGATGTGGAAGCATCAGAAAATGGCATGAAAAGATGCAGGCTGAGTAATGTGCTATATGTCCCAAAGTTATCATTCAATCTGCTCACCCAGTGTATCCAAAGCTTCAGACTCAATGAAAACAGCTGTGTTCACTAATACAGGATGTGAATTCCGCAATGGCAAGGACAAAGTTGTGGCTACAGGAAAAAGGGTAGGGGAGCTATACTACCTGAACTGTAAGGAAACTATACAGGAAGCAAGGGTGGCTCAAGGGCTTGATCCATCTATGGTAGAATTGTGGCACAGGTGATATGGACACCTAGGAAGCTAGAACTTGAGGAAGCTGGTAGTGGAAGATATGGTGACTGGGCTGAACTGTGACATGTCTAAAGATATTGGTGTATGTGAACCCTGTGCTGAGGGAAAGCTTCATCGTAGCAAGTTTCCAACTGATGGTGGAAGTCGGGCTGATATTGTTTGTTTGTTTGTTTGTTTAGTTTTACGTCCGGGGGCCATTGAGGAACTCAGACATTCAAGGGTTCTCGGACATTAAGTCCTTTATTTTCTTTTTGGACAGGTATTTATATGCTGCTTGCCCGACACAGCAGTGACCAAATCTATGAGATGAATGACCGAATCTATGAGGAGGGTTGAGGGGGAAAACCGCTACCGGGGCTTCATTCCCCTATTCTTTTCAAAGGATAGCAAGTGTTCTTTTATTTGCCTGGTCCCATAGGCAGGGCCAGACAAACCACGGCCTTTGATCACTCAGACGTGGTTCACTGAGGGGGAATCCCATGGCAAATGACAAGCATGTGGGCCTGGGCATATGGACACCAGCTGCCCACATGTTCAGCCCGAGTTTGTCGCCTTTTACGAATCTGGTATGCCAACTGTTAGAATGGAAGGAGAATTCCTCCTTCATGGACTCCCAATAAAGTTATTCTGCTCCTCCATGCCCTCACATGAAGGTCCCCACTCCACAGGGGGAGTCGGGCTGATAAGCTTCTTGGATTAGTGCACAGTGATGTCTGTGGAAAAATGAGTACCCAGTGGAAAGCAATATTTCCTTACATTCATAATGATAAATCAAGGTACACCTGGGTATATGTTCTCAAGCAAAAGGATCAAGTCTTCAAATGCTTTCTTGAATGGAAAGCTGTGGTAGAGAAATCAACAGACGAAAAGGTAAAAGTGCTCCGCACGGACATAAGTGAGTAATAGATGTTTAACGCCATTTCGACAGCTAAGGTCATATTCATGGCAAGAACTACATTACACAATTTCACAGAGGAATGTGTCAGTGCCCACGCATATGTGCACGACACACATCCTGAGGGGATAGGAAAGATGAGAAATAGACCCTTTTAAGTGGGCTAGGGAAGCCCTAATGGTGGTGAGTACATCTCTGCTGAGTTTGAAAACTACCTGAGAAAGGAGCGATTTCACCATGAATGGACTATACCAAAAATACCTGAGCAAAATGGTGTGGCTGAGAGAATGAACAGGACCTTGGTGGAGACAGCTCGTTCTATGTTGGCCGAAGCAAAGCTGCCACGCAAATTCTGGGCAGAAGCAGTGTCAACAGCTGTCCAACCAAGGCAGTTCTAGGAATGACTCCATTTGAAGCATTCCAACAGGGGAGGAGCCAGATGTGGATGTACTGAGAGTATTTGGATGCATGGCTTATGTCCATATACCCAAGGATGAGAGGAAGAAATTTGACGCAAAGGCTAAGAAATGCATTTTACTTGGATATGGAACTGAGACGGAAGGGATACCGGCTGTATGATGTCAAAAATGGGAAAGTGATCTACTGTCGTGATGTTCGGTTCAATGAGTCAGTATTCAATTCTGAAGAGGAGTCGATACCTGTTGAGAAGGAGATAAGAGAACCTATGAACATTGATGTGTCTTGTGAATCCGCTGATAAGTTGGCTGTGGAACAGGATGTACCAGTAGACCATAATGAGCAAGATGGACATGGTGAGCCAGTGGTTCAAAGACCAGTACGTCAGAAGTGACCACCTAACATGTATGGGGAGTGGGTCAACCTGACATCCGACAATACTGAACCCTCATGAGTGCATGAAGCAAGAAGTGGTATAATGCCATGAAAAGGGAGATTGTATCTCTCCATGAAAATGATGTCTGGGACTTGGTGGAACTTCCCAAGGGGCATAAGAGAGTTGGCAGTGTAGGGGCACGGTTTATGATATCGCTGAATAGTTACGAGTTGGCCAGTACCGAGTGGGGCAGACACTCGGGTCTGGGTCGGTTACGCTGGGTGAGTTGTGGCAGCACTGATCTCCGGGCTTCCCGGCTTAGACTCGAGGGGTCACCCCCCAACCCCTGTGGCTATATAAAGCCGGGACGGTGACTGGCGGGGTTAGAATCCGTATGGGTTCTATATGAACAGGAGTGCTTTCTCCCCTCAGGCTCCGAGAACTTATATAAGTAGCTAACACTTTGGTAAGGTTGATTTGGAACTCGGAAACCCTGAGTTGATCTGTAGTTAGCAATCCTGAATAAAAAACCTTGTTGCCTCTTATGTAACTGGAGACTGTCATTTGTTAGTTCATTCCACATACAAACTCAAAATACTAATTAAATGCTGATGGGACCACTGAGCGACTTAATGCAGGTTTGGTTGCACAGGGTTATTCCCAGAAACAAGCACTGGACTATGATGAGACTTTCAGTCTGGTAGTAAGGACAGAGTCGGTATGTACTGTAATTGCCATAGCAGCTAATAATATCTTCTACTACACCAAATTGATGTAACAACAGCTTTCTTAAATGGAACTTTGAAAGAGGAAGTTTACATGAAACAACCTGAGGAGTTTGTTGTCAAAGGAGAGGACCATCTTGTGTGTAGGCTCAACAAAAGTATTTATGGTCTTGAACAGTCCCCACGCTGCTGGAATGCAGCACTAGATGAACATCTGAGGAAGTTTTTTTTTTAGCAGTCAAAGAGTGATCCTTGTGTCTATACTGCAACAGAAGGAGAAAATGTCATCATAGCAGTTTATGTTGATGATATACTCATTGCAGCAGAAAGGTGAGCAAAAAATGGCAGGGGTAAAGAAGGCCATTTCTGACAAGTTCACAGTAAAGGATATGGGTAAGCTTAAATACTTCTTAGGTGTGACCACTGACCAAGAGACAAATCCTGGTACTATCTGGATGGGTCAACCAGCATACACATAGAGAGTACTTGAAAAGTTCAAGATGGATGAGGCGAAACCTTCTCCAACCCCTGTGGATACTAGTGTGAAACTCATGAAGACTGATGATGACAGTGAACCTGTAAACCAAGGACTGTACCAGTCAGCTGTTGGAAGTTTACTCTACTTGTCCACATGGACAAGACCAGATATTACATATGCAGTCAGCAATGTTGCTAAGTTTTGTGCAAATCCATCCAAAGAGCATTGGGTGGCAGTGAAGCGTATCATGCGCTACCTTAAGGCCACCATCAACAATGGTCTGTGCTATGGCAAGAAAAATCAGGGTGCTTGCACTGGATTCTCTGATTCAAACTGGGCTGGTGATTTGAACGACCGTCGATCAACTTCTGGATATGTATTCCAGATCTGCGGAACTGCTGTCAGCTGGGGAAGCAAGAAGCAAAGTTGTGTAGCACTCTCCACAGCTGAAGCTGAGTACATAGCTATTGCTGGTGCTGCCCAGGAGGCACTTTGGCTAATACAACTTCTTTCAGATCTTAAAAAGAGGCCAATAGGACCATTGGTTATATATGAAGACAATCAGTCAGCCATATGTATGGCTAAAACCTCCCAATTCCATGGCCGGTCCAAGCATATTGGGATAAAGTATCATTTCATACGTGATCAGGTAGAAAAAGAGACTGTTGTTCTACAATACTGCCCAACTGCAGATATGATTGCAGATGTTTTGACAAAGGGTCTGTCCTTTATTTTACAGACAATTATTTAATCATAGACATTCAACAGATGACAAAGGTATATATCATGTTGTTTAGATTATGCCTGAGAAGGAGTATTGAAAAAGACAGTCGTCATCTCCTGAATGGACACATGTATATTTTCTTATGTACACATCATGTTGGTGTAACCACTACTCAAGCAAGCAGATGCCTGTGAATGTAAACTACCCCCACATTCACCTCAATACTTCACTAACTCACAGGTACGCTTTGAAGCGAATCCGGGCCACATAACCTGTAGATTAGAGGTGAAATGAGGGAGAACTACAAGTTCACGTCTTGAGCCATCTTGCTGCTGGTGCTGAGAGCTTTATTCAAGTAATGCCCACTTGGGGTCTCTGCTTTCACCAGGTAACACTTTCCCGCCATTGACTTTGGTTTGCTATTCTCAACACATATGGCCTGTATAGGCTTAGAAATGTTATTATATAGTGGACCAAGTATTTCAAAATGTGAATTTGGAACACCACTCCCTCTGACATTTATGAACATACATCTCGACCAATCCATAATCAGTAGACCAAGGATTCAGACAGTATAGTCCCCTAATGATGGACAGTATAAAGTATGGGACACTCCATGGGGCTGAGTATTAGCACTAAGGTGCTTATGTTTTATCTCTACAGTAAGATCTGGATGTAGAGAACTGTTGTAAAATTTAAACATCTCACTTGAATCATGGACCAGATCTATACTGTGGAGTGATACAAGATTTTGGTTGCCTAAACAAGCTTTACATCACACAAAAGAAACGGTGAATCACCATAAAAATAGTGAATTCCCATTGAAAAACTACGGAGAATCCCAGCTCACTGTACGGGGAATCTGGGAGCAATGGTGAACACTAAGATAATGGGGAATCCACAGCACCCGCAATTGCCAGTTATTTAAGTGAATTTCTTTTACTGTGTAACAGTATGTGAGCTGATGTATGTGAAACTCAGGCCCTGACTTTGTACGATAACATTCAGTTGCAGATTTGGAGAGCAGGTGTTTCCATTTTCCTAGTGTTCTTTAAATTTGTCTCACATTGAAAACCTGCGGGTAAAAAAAGGTAGTCTGTTTTCAATTTGAGCATTTTAGGTGGTCAAATTGATTGCTCCTGACAAGGGCACCAGACCCTCACAGTGTAAACTTAAAGTCGGCCCTAAAGTCTTCAAATTGATCACCTTTTTAGGAAGCTATATGACTAGCTCAGATACTCTATTTGATAACTCTCAAATGATTTCTAATATTTTTTCAATACATAATGGTAACTAGATTGATTTTTGATTTCCTATCCCCCTCAACCCTTCCCAGAAAATTGTCGTTATCTGTTGCCATGATTGGTCATCAATGGTGACTCCTTTTTGAGTGATTTTTGAGTCGCCAACATGATCTCACTCACTGCGTGAGTATGTGCCACCCCTTGTCATCCCTCACAAAGCATGGTGACTTATCACCAACATGGATCTAACTCACTGCGTGAGTATGTGCCACTGCCTGTCAACTCTCACTCAGAATGGTGACTTTTCACCTGCATTGCCACATGGCTCTCACTCACTGCGTGAGTTTGTGTCACTCCTAGTTAATCTTGTCTCAAAATGGCGACTTATCACCACCATTGCTGACATGGATGTCACTAGCTGTGTGAGTGTGTGCTACTGTCATCAACTCTCACACAAACTGGCGACATATCACCACCATTGCCAACATTGGTCTCACTCAATGCGTGAATTTGTGTCACTCCAAGTTAATGCTCTCTGAGGATTGCATCATCTGTCACTCACTCTCACTCAGAATGGCAACTTATCACCACCATTGCCAAAGTTGTTGAGACAGCACCACTGTTCAACATGTAGCCTATCTAGGAAGTGTTGGCATGAAGTATAAGTCCCATACATATCAAATGTGCTTTGTTTCACACTGATTTCCATGTAATACTTCAGAGTTGAATCAAACAAGATTATATAGAGAAAATATCAATTGAATTTAGATAGAGGTATCTCTAAAATGAAAGCAACTATCTATAAACATCTTGTCTCTGGTTACAGGAAAAATACATAGGGAAATATCTACATAAACACCTTGTCTGTGGTTAGAGGGAAGATACATATGGCAATACCTTCTCTGGCAAAACATACTTTGATCTGGCAGATGTGAGGCTGCATGATTACCAATGTTGATGATCATGGGCTTTTAATCTATCAAGGTGAGTGATCACCAGCATCGCCATCACTGGTGAGTCTGAGTGATCACCACTCTCGCCATCTATGGTGAACCTGCGCTATGACATGGTGCGTGTTTAATCTACCGAGGTGAGTGATCAACCGCCTTGCCATCCCTGGTGAGTGTGAGTCATCACGATCCTCGCCAACCATGGTGAATGTGCGCTATGGCATGGTGTGCGTTTCATCTAGCGAGGTGAGTGATCACTCGTGTCGCCATCCCTGGTGAGTGTGGGTGATCAAGATCCTCACCATCTGTGGTGAACCTGTGCTATCAAGAGGTACGCATTTTATCTAGCGAGGTGAGTGATCACCCGAGTGACCATCCCCCGTGAGTGTGAGTGATCACGATCCTTGCCATCCATGGTGAATGTGCGTTATGATGTGGTGTGCATCTCATCTAGCGATGTGAGTGATCACTCATGTCGCCATCCCTGGTGAGGATGAGTGATCACCATCCTCGCCATCTGAGGTGAGGCCATGTGATCACCACCATTGCTATTCTTGGTGATCATGTGCTATAGCGACGTCGTGTTCCATCTAGCGACATGTGTGAAGTGGCTCACACATGTCGCTAGATGGAACACGACACATTTTTTGAAAGGCTTCCAAAGCGTCTCACTTTTAGACACTGTTTTCGAACCAAATAGAAACAAAGAGAGAAAAGTCCAGCCCGGAGGTAAACCTATGGAGGACTAGATTGGAGAAGATATTTTTATGAAATGACTTTTTTCTTTATTTAATTTTGTATTCATGACTCATGGATGGATTTTTTTCTTTACTGTAACTAATGACTGATATATGGACTACTCATGTATGGTACTTTTATTTGTTTACATGCTTTGTTTCTTGTAGATAATTGAGATTGAAAATTGTGTAACTGACTTTTTTCCAATGCCACCCGCGGATCAATGCCACCGGCGGTATAGACTCAGGGTGGTCCCTGAGCCAATAATGATTTAGGTATTCAAACTGTTGACCTAGGTTTGTGGCCTAAGCTAGACTACTTTCTTGTAAACCCTGTAGACCCTTTGACAAAAGCACCCCCCCCCCCTCTGAAAGAAAGAAAGAAAGAAAGAAAGAAAGAAAGAAAGAAAGAAAGAAAGAAAGAAAGAAAGAAAGAAAGAAAGAAAGAAAGAAAGAAAGAATCAAATATTGCAACAAAAACAGCTCTTTCACTTATTCAAAATATGATTATTATATCTAACAAGTTATCACAATTTTCTTTTCACATGATTAGGTTGTGTCAACTTTTAAAAAAACCCATCACTCTTCATGAACGTATGAACGTATTACACTTCAAATATCCCCTAAGGCAAGGCAAGTCACAAAATGTATATTCCGCAAACAGACTGTGCTTCTTTAATGATACATGTATATACATCATGCCTTTGGTCTCTAATTGACAGGTTGACACTCAGCTTTGCTGTGAGTTGCTCATCAGCCTCTAGAGGCCAGTGTTTGGTATGCTCACTGCTTTCTGGTACTGCTCTTTAGCTGGTTATCTCCACCTGCCAGGCTGTACAGCCAATCACCAGGAGCTCCTATATCATCACAAAGCACCTGGTGAGATTTGGGAGCTGGTCCCCATATCCACCATTGTGCAAACATTGCATAGCCGCACTTTTAGCAGTTTTTGTGGCACAGTTAGCATCGTTCAGTAGAAACAGTCAATTTAGAACTATTCCTTGCATTGTTGCATTTCATCCATCCGGGTGGAGGGCCTTTTAGTGTTTTATCCTGGTTGATCTCATCCTGGTTGGATTATATTGTTTATATGATATAATCAATGAGGTATAAACTAGTTGGCCAACCCAATAATAACGGGTTCCAGTCCTATGGCCTATAACCCAAGTAGCCCTGCGTCTTATAGCACCATGACACATGGCCGAAAAACTTATGGCCTAAACGACATTTGGCCGAAATGTCATTTGGCCGAAATGTAAAATGGCCGAAATGCTTAAAAATCATTTTATGCAACGTCCATTTTCAACACTTCCCTGTACTAAAATACACCGTACTCCCCTGCCCCTTCGTACCACACCGTACAACACCAGTACGACACCATACAAAACCCATACCACACCATACAACACCAGTACAACACCAGTACAACACCATACAACACCAGTACGACAACATACAACACCATACCACACCAGTACAACACCATACAACACCAGTACAACACCAGTACAACACCATACCACACCAGTACGACACCAGTACGACACCAGTACAACACCATACAACACCAGTACAACACCAGTACGACACCAGTACGACACCAGTACGACACCATACAACACCAGTACAACACCATACGACACCATACAACACCAGTACGACACCATACAACACCAGTACTACACCATACCACACCAAACAACACCAGTACAACACCATACAACACCCATACCACACCATAAAACACCAGTACAACACCAGTACGACACCATACCACACCATACAACACCAGTACAACACCAGTACAACACCAGTACGACAACATACAACACCATACCACACCAGTACAACACCATACAACACCAGTACAACACCATACCACACAAGTACGACACCAGTACGACACCAGTACAACACCATACAACACCAGTACGACACCAGTACGACACCATACAACACCAGTACAACACCATACGACACCATACAACACCATACAACACCAGTACTACACCATACCACACCAAACAACACCAGTACAACACCATACAACACCCATACCACACCATACAACACTATAAAACACCAGTACAACACCAGTACGACACCATACCACACCATACAACACCAGTACGACACCATACAACACCAGTACGACACCATACACCATACAACACCAGTACAACACCATACCACACGACACCATACAACACCATACCACATTATACCACACCATCCCAACACCTTACCCCCCTAATCCAATCCATACACCATACCTTCCTTCCACCCCTCCCAGAAGTTACGGTAATATACTATCCAGTACTCCTCTACATAATCTCCCCAATCCCACCCTGAGTCCCCCCAACCTACTCCGTCCTAAACCATTTGTAACCCTTCCTCACCCAACAGGCCACTATCGGTACAAAAGGAATTCCTGGCACACTTGACGCTTAGCGTGAACCATCACTCTACGCATTCTCTCCCTTCCGGTCCCTTCCATGGCCCCCCTTCCACGCCCCCTCCCATTTTACCCCAATATGACCCCAATACACTCTCCCCCTTTGACTACCCCATCCCCTACACATCCCACTCCTTCGAAACAGCCTTTCCAAACCTCTGCCGGCCACCTTCTACCACATCATAGTAAAAAGTTTAACCCCATTCCATACCACATATCACACTGAACAATACCACACCCTACAACCCCATACCACACCTTAATTATCACACCATATAATGATATAACACCTTAAGCATCTATCTATACACCATGCATTTCTTATCCTGCCCAAGTTTTACCATCTGTTCTTTGCCTAGTGATAGGGAAATCGGAGCTTGGTGGCTCATTTAGTCGGGGGTAAATTTACAATAAGCTTGTATGGGGTAGTACTGGTGTTGTACTAGTGTTGTATGGTGTTGTACGGTGTGGTATGGGGTCGTACTGGTGTTGTACTAGTGTTGTATGGTGTGGTACTGGTGTGGTATGGTGTGGTACTGGTGTTGTACTGATGTTGTATGGTGTCATACTCGTGTGGAATGGTGTGGTATGGTGTTGTATGGTGTCGTACTGGTGTGGTATGGTGTTGTATGGTGTGGTACGGTGTGGTATGGTGTTGTACTGGTGTTGTATTGGTGTTGTATGGTGTTGTATGGTGGCGTACTCGTGTTGTATGGTGTGGTATGGTGTAGTACTGGTGTTGTATGGTATTGTATGGTGTAGTACTGGTGTTGTATGGTGTCGTACTGGTGTTGTATGGTGTAGTACTGGTGTTGTATGGTGTTGTGCTGATGTGGTATGGTGTTGTATGGTGTTGAACTGGTGTTGTATGGTGTTGTACTGGTGTTGTATGGTGTCGTACTGGTGTTGTATGGTATTGTACTGGTGTGGTATGGTGTTGTATGGTGTTGTACTAGTGTTGTATGGTGTAGTACTGGTGTTGTATGGCGTTGTACTGGTGTTGTATGGTGTCGTACTGGTGTTGTATGGTGTGGTATGGTGTAGTACTGGTGTTGTATGGTGTTGTATTGGTGTTGTATGGTGTTGTATGGTGTAGTACTGGTGTTGTATGGTGTTGTACTGGTGTTGTATGGTGTCGTACTGGTGTTGTATGGTGTCGTATGGTGTAGTGCTGATGTTGTATGGTGTTGTACTGGTGTTGTATGGTGTAGTACTGGTGTTGTATGGCGTTGTACTGGTGTTGTATGGTGTCATACTGGTGTTGTACTGGTGTTGTATGGTGTTGTATGGTGTCATACTGGTGTTGTATGGTATTGTACTGGTGTGGTATGGTGTTGTATGGTGTCATACTGGTGTTGTATGGTGTTGTACTGGTGTGGTATGGTGTTGTACTGGTGTGGTATGGTGTTGTACTGGTGTTGTATGGTGTCGCACTGGTGTGGTATGGTGTCATACTGGTGTTGTATGGTGTTCTTCAGGGGCATATGGTGTTGTACTGGTGTTGTCAATGGGTTGTCAATGGGTTGTCAATATTTAATAAAGAATGTCAATTTCAATGTTGATTCAAGTTGGCATATCGGCCTCCAAATCACCAGAAAGCTATCAATGTGGAAACAACATTGAACTTCAAATCAACTGTTGATACATGTATGCAAACATTGAAAAAAAAGTTGATTCAACACTGTGCCCACTGGGTCAGGCTGCAGAAGTATGGAATTCAATGATATTTCGGCCATCTGACATTTCGGCCATATGTCATTTCGGCCACTAATATTTCGGCCATGTGACATGGTGCCAAATGACATGGTGCCATAAGGCTTAAGGGCCATGCGCAATGGAACCATAATAACATGGCATTTATATGGATGGCAAAATTATTTATTACATTTTGTGATGATGAGAAAACAAAGTGCATGATATCATACACACCTCTTCTTTGGTTAAAACTCATTCAATAATTGGACAGCTATGAAAAGTTTTGTAGATTGGGGATGCTATAAATAGACATACAACAACTCCAATCTAGTTTGGGCGAATATCTTATTGGACCTGGCCAATAAACATACATAACCAGGCCTAAGTAACACAAGAAGAGAAAAGAAAATCTCCAATGTGTGTAACATGGTCCTTCCTGGGGCTAGGCAATATGGCCGACGACAAAGGCCACCAGTGAAGGAACCTATTATATAACACATACCTGTACATAGTAGTGACATCTGGTGATACAATTGGGAACTGGTCCTGTCAATTTATCACTACTTATATGCGCACATATAAGTAGCTTATAAAGCTCAGTTTATCTGTAACTTAGCTATGTACATTCGATAACTATGATTGACAGGTCATTTGCTGGCCACCACTGGTGTCCTATGGATGCGTCCATAGGTGGTTTTATGTCTTAGATCTCTAGTGTCAACTTGTGACGTTTTATTCTCGTTTATCTTCAGTCCCTTTTTCATTGCCTTTCCACATGAGCTTAATTGAAGCATAGAGTGTAAAAGACCAGAGAACTAACTAGAATCCGTCGGCACTACTGAGAGTTTCCCAGGGCCCTAATGACTCCAACATCTGAGGAAGATACACCAGCATAGCCAGTTTTATAGCCCTTACCCCTACTGAGCCAGAAAGCCTTGGAAGACCACGTTACCACCAGAAATCCCTTATATAAAGTGTACATTTTGGGAACCCCTTTCAGACCTCATGACCCTTAAAGCAATGGGACAAATTTTCAATAACACAAAATATAAAAGTATATTAAGTTGGTATCTAATGCAAGCACCTCTACAGAAAGTAAAGAAATGAGGCTTTATAAAGGTGTGAAAACCATTCAAAGTTTTCTATTTGCACTTCAGTTAAAGCTTTTAAATACATTTTGATCAATCATTTATAATTCACTAAATCCAACTTATCACCATAAGTTTTAATGCTGCAGCTTTGGGAAATACATATTTGATAGTTTGTGATGTTCCAACTAACATGTACTGTCATTGATGAAGGCAGCATTGTAGATTCATATTTTAATAAATTTTCCTAATAAAAGATATATGTGACATCGGTCACTAGACAAGTTTCCCCAAACATGTATCAGTGACTCTTCGTGTGCCTTTGTAAATAGACTCAAACCCTCATTTAAATGCCATTTACACCCCTCAGCCCACACAGCAGGAGGTATGGGCAGCTCAGTTACAGAGAGGCGACACATACCACCTGCTGGGGACTTTACTACCATATCTAATCGAAAATAAGCTGGATCCAGGTTTCCCCAAAGGTGCCCCCTTCTTTTATCTCCGTTCCTCTAGTCTCCATGATTGAATTCATTAGTTTTCTGAAAACCTGTGCAGTTTTTATTAAACTGGTAATTTCCATTTGGGGGGCTTCCATAAAGTATGTACGCATTTTTTTCCCAAGAAAGCATTGGACAGACCTCTGCCCACCTCTTAAGTACATACCTTTTCCGCGCTATGAAATAGTATAACTACTAGTACTCGAAATGAACATTCAATATTCTGAAAAGGTAAACTAAATAGGGGACCTGGTAGAACCAAGGTCTTTTCCTGACCCCCTCCCCTCCCAAATAAAATTTAACGTGTAATATATATCACATATGGCCCAGGGTCTACAACCCCCCCCCTCCAATATAAAAATTGGGCGTTGTGCATTGAAGCACAGAAGGCTCAGGGTAGGTACCATAAAACCCTCTATCAACCCTGTAGGGTCACAGGAATCAGCACTTGCAAAATATTGACTAATTACTAACAAATAGAGACTATTATCTATACATGTACTGACACCAGTCTGGCATAATCTTCTCTTACTAAACCCCTTGGACCGCTGGCCCCCTGGTGTGCTGGCCCCCTGGACACCTGTCCCCTGGACACTTGGCCCCCGGACACTTGGCCCCCTGGACACCTGGCCCCCTGGAAACCTGGCCCCCTGAACACCTAGCCCCCTCGCTCCCAAATCCCTTCCTCATAAATCTATTCACTTGAGCAAGTCAAATGTCAATTCACCGGGAGTTAGGCGTTGTACAGAAAACTTTATCCTTAGCATGCTTAGTTTATCGCTCAGTCCCCAATGTGTTATGTGTATAGCTTGGACACTGTAAACATTGCCTGCTGAAAAAAAGTGTCTCACTTGTTGATTACCCATAGGACTCCATGTGCTAATTTCATCGCCAAAATCTATCTGACCCATAGACCCAATAGTTAAAGGACTTGTATCAGTATAGCTCCCAAAAACATGACGTTAAGTACAGCAACTTTTTTCGTAGAGAAAGACATCACTCACCATAAAGGACAAAATGTTGTCTGATAGATGAGATTTGAAACTTTCCTTTGGCTTTTGAAAAATGTGTAAACTAACAGTATATCACTGAATGATTACACCCTAAAGTTGGTGATTACAAATTTGTGGATCTGGCTGAAAACCCGGCTCCAATAGCCCAGGGGATACTGGGCCAATAAGGTCAATATAAAAACAACTGAGAACTAATTCAAGTAAAATTAATGCATCATCACCCATGCTTTGGGCCATAGTGTCATGGCCGCAAAGTCTTTTGGCCGCATCAGCTGGGAATCATTTGGACCCCAATAGGCCTCTTATTTAAAAAGGGCTTCCCTAGCCCACTTAAAAGAGTCTGAATATCATCTTTGCTTATCCCCTCAGGATGTGTGTGGTGCACATATATATGCGTGGGCACCGACACATTCCTCTGTGAAATTGTGTAATGTAGTTATCACCATGAATATGACCTTAGCTGTCGAAATGGCGTTAAACATCTATTACTCACTCACTCACTCTTTTTCAAAATGCTATATTTGATTTCCTTAAAGCGTCCAACCCCCCCAAAAAAAACAAACAAACAAACAAACAAACATTTAGTTCATTTAGGGGTATTCTAGAGAGGGGATGCTTCGTTTTTGGGGTATTTGCATCTGTGAGGGGATATATGTACTATCGCCTTGATGTATTTAAATGGGGGGGGGGGGGGTGGCTATAAATTTTCATGGGGGGGGGGAAGCGCATCAGTTTTGGATGCCGAATACATATTTATTTTTATAGGGGGCCTTCCCATTGCAATATATTAGAGGCCCTAGTTTCCCTCCCCCTCCCCTTTACCTACACCCATGGGTAATTGATATGCCACTAAAATAGATCTTGAATTTTAAAGTCATTGTGTAATGTTTCGTTGGAAATCAAATTTGGTTTAGATGTTTACTCCTGAACCTGGGATTAAAAAACTCTTATGCCCCCCTCCCCCCCCCCCCACACACACACAGCAATAAGCAAAACACAGGTTGCAGCTTATAATATAAACATGGAATCCCACAGGAGTAGCTCTTATCTACATAGGCCAACATGTGGAACTCATGTCCTAATGTACCAAGCTGGTTGGTCCAATGTGTGTTTGACATTCTAAATGCTGTCTGATGTCTGTACAATACAAAGGACCGATGCAAATAATAAGCATGTGTCCATACAGCAGCATTGGCAACCCCTGTGGAGTTAGCATATTAAATCAAGTGGTCACATGAGGAAAGAAGGTAGCTCCTGGCCTTGTGACTTGATGTACTGCAGAGCTGTGTTCATAGATTTTGTGGACACTGATCGCTGCAGCCATTCGCTTTTTCCCATACTCAATATCTCCTTTCAGCATTAGTGAGTGCATCAGGTCTCAGTATTGTGTGCAATACGGTAATATTTCAATACATTTGTACAGTGGACACATTCCACTCAAGTGTTTCATGTTAGAATTGTTAGATCAGGTGGGGGAGTGATATTGAGTGTGTATAACAAAACTGTTCATATTAAACAAATCAGGGGACTGTCAATGAGGTATATTTCTCATGAAACCCACATCTATTTCTACCCTTTATAAAGACATTATAGATAACCTCATTTTTCTGACAGTTGTCATATAACAGTATCCTTTTAAGTATATGTACTGCAGAACACCCTTGGGCATATGAAGAAACTCTAAATGTTGCCTATTTATCTCATAAGGAAAATACACGATGGGCTTCTTCACACCCTCAGGCTCCTATCTATCTATCTATCTATCTATCTATCTATCTATCTATCTATCTATCTATCTATCTATCTATCTATCTATCTATCTATCTATCTATCTATCTATCTATCTATCTATCTATCTATCTATCTATCTATCTATCTATCTATCTATCTATCTATCTATCTATCTATCTATCTATCTATCTATCTATCTATCTATCTATCTATCTATCTATCTATCTATCTATCTATCTATCTATCTATCTATCTATCTATCTATCTATCTATCTATCTATCTATCTATCTATCTATCTATCTATCTATCTATCTATCTATCTATCTATCTATCTATCTATCTATCTATCTATCTATCTATCTATCTATCTATCTATCTATCTATCTATCTATCTATCTATCTATCTATCTATCTATCTATCTATCTATCTATCTATCTATCTATCTATCTATCTATCTATCTATCTATCTATCTATCTATCTATCTATCTATCTATCTATCTATCTATCTATCTATCTATCTATCTATCTATCTATCTATCTATCTATCTATCTATCTATCTATCTATCTATCTATCTATCTATCTATTGTTAAGAAAATTAATACAAAGAACCCATAGAATGCTCCACTGTGTATGCAAGAGATTAAAGCGACAGGTAGGGCTGTTTCTGTCTAGCTGTTTGAGCATCAAAATAACCTCTTTCAGTTGTCATGATCAGGCCGCTATTGTGGTGTGTTCTCATTTGATGATTAATACAAACTATAGAAAACACCAACACAGAACCAGGACCTCTATTTCCTCTCATAGCGCATTATTTGCCGTTGATGATCACAAACATGACAGTCTTTTGAGTACCCATAACAGATTCCCCACCTCCGCATCCCATGGTTTTGTCTTTAATGATGCATGTGAAAAGTAAAGTTACAGTACTGTGCTGTAGAAACCAGTAGTTGATATGGACCTTGACAATAGAGTCTGCATGCCCATTGTACTCAATTAAGCCTCTTTATATGATGGTCAGCAAGTGCTGCAAGCGGTAAAGAGTTCTTCAATCTTTAAGACCGCCCTTTATTAGCCTTTTCGAAAAGCCTGCTTTTATGGCATGGGAGGGGGTCCTGTATGCTGAGATGCCAGTCTCCCTTCTGTTATAGTCCCCACATGAAATAAGAAGCAATCCAAGAATGAGATCACATGTTAGATATTCAATTACACTATTGCATCTCACTTTAACATTGATAGTAAACACAACTTTATTCATGAATAAGTCACACTTTCATGTTGCATGGGTCTATTCTAGGCTTATGGTGAATGTCCTCCTCCATTATCAACAGCAGCTGTCTCCCTTTTCGTGTCCAATAGGCTCATCCATATAACCTTCATGCCATCAAACAACCCTGGTGTACATAGCAAGATGTGGTACTGTGGAGTGTGTGGGCATTACCAATTCCGAGTTATGGCCATAAAGCCATACTCCTTATAAGATATTAATCATATGGTTCTCCCTTTACATTGCCAACGCCATCAGTACAACCATAAACACAAGATCTCTTGTCACAAGCAACCTCTGAAGCCATCACGTACCAGCGAACACACTCTATGTATCCCTATGGAAGTGTCTGTTAATCTTCATTATTATGTACTACAGACATCTCCCCTGTGGTCTGTACAATGTACATCTACTTCTATACAACCTGCTTCTTCAGAACTGTACTATCAATTGATAGGTGGATATCCTTTATGGAGGTAGAGTCTTATTAATTTATGGGAAGCAACTATTTTGATGGACTGGGACTTGTTATCTACCAATATGTATATTGGACTCCATTTTCTAAGTTACAGGACATATCTTTTATTATCATTATGCCAAATGGTTTCAGAGGTCAGGTCAGATAAGAAACCCGGCACCTTTTGGAAGTCACTGGCATTGCCTTCTGCAATTTTTAGCTAATAATGTACTTCACATAGGGCCTGTAAATCTAATTATTTTTCCTCTCTTGATTGATAACCTGATTTGTCAGTCTGATTGACTATGCACTGTATCCCCTCCCCATTTTCTGCTTTGCAACAGATTCTTATATAAATATTTATATGAAGTCATAGACACAATTGACCTTGATTGCTTATTCTGACATTGCTCCTTCAGTAATTGTGTTTGCTTGGGTAGAGGTAGCATGTCTGATAAAACTGCTTTATTAAGGGATATATGATGATTAGACATACATGGGTTGATTTTAGGACCAGATAAGAGCACGAGGCAAAGGCGAGTACTTTCATCAAAGCCCAAAAATCAAAGGCGTTTGTACCATGATGATGGCGTTTATACTATGATACACATATTCAGATTGCATTCGCTGACATATAACTACATATCTATGGTATCCATAGTGCCACATATATAAATCAATCAGGCCTGTACCATCGTCCAGCCCTGGTGGCCTCATGGATAGGGTGTAGCACTTTGGATGGGAATCTTGCAGCAGTTGTGGGTTCTATTCCTACCTGTGGTGAGCCTTTTCATTAATTACTGAATATGTACAGCTAAGATCCCGGGGCTGACATAACGTATAGTTACATCTAATCTGCTGTCACATATAACATCAGTATAGAATAGAACACTGTAACTGTTCAAGTGTCAACTCAGTGCCTCTATCCCATGATAAAAGAACTCAGGATATCAGGTTTTGGCACTCAAAATGGCTAAATTGTAGTATGATACATCTTAGACTAAGGGAGTGGTCATTATTTATCAACAGGGGGCTGGTGGTATTTCGCACGGATGTGCTAAAATTTGTTACGGCCCCCCTCGATGGCAGTCAAAGATTTTTGCACTCCCCCCGCGCCGGAGGTGCGGAGAATTTTCAAGCCCCTCTTTGATCTATAGTAGCATGCGGGCTTTTTTGCTAAAAAGAGGGTCAAATTCTTTTAGCCCCCCCCCCCTCAGGAGGGGTCTGAAAATTTTACGCCCCTCCTCTATTGTGATTGCCTACGGCAACCTTACTGAAACTTGCTAAACCAAAGTCCTAGTAAAAATACCCTCATCAATGTCAAGACCATATTTATCCCCCCCCCCCCACCATAATAAAACTATCTTCAAATGGATGGACATGGCATTTTATGTGGAGACTGAGTTTTTTTCTTTTTCTTTATGTCAGACATTTGTGGGGATGGGGTTTGCTGGTAGTTAACCCATCTCTCTTAATCATTTATTCCCTGTACGTATGTATGCAGTAGTATATGAACTATGATAATAATTTAGTCTTGTCATTATTTCACTTAATGACAAGACTCTATTTCAAATAGTGCTATAGTTCTTTAATCCTGTGGGACACATGCATAGTAAATTCAGAGATGTCAGTTCGATATTTGGCGAAACTCTGAAAATTATTTTTGGGCACTTCAAAAGTGGGGTTATACCCTAATCAGAGTGACAAATACCTTCAAAATTAATCACTTAGGGTTTGGTGTATCTTTAAGGATTATCAGAATTATAAAATATTCATTTTAAATTTTTTTTCTTATTATTTCTGTAGTAAAATATCACCTTTGAAACTCTGAAATCAGAGAAAATCTCAAACTCTGACATCTCTGAGTAAAAGATAATTCTGGCCTATATATGAAGGGTAGTAAGGTACTAGCGATGTATATATACTCTGGGATTGAGTGACATTTCTTAAAGGGGGTTTGGGTTGTAGGGGCTAGAAAGTAATTTCATATTTTTATGCACTCTTTGCTTCTCCTATGCTTCGAAATCCGCCGACAATGTGTAATTAAAATTTTCAAAACTGTGTTAATACTACATTTTTAGTAGGGCTTTACATAAATGCTGAATAATTCCACTTAGTCTCATGGAAACTACCGCAACCATGGCCTTAGTTGAAATACCTCAGAAGAGCAAAATGCCAAGGGAAGCACTTCAACTTGGCTCATCCCTTTATGGATATTGCTTTAAGGACTGCTGCAGTTGGCAGAGAAGAGTCGCGTATTATCAGTGTATCCCTTAGCCCCAGGCCATCAGCAACTACCGTACTGCTGGCGCTGGCTCTGAGGTTATGGCCACTCTCAGGCTTTACAGCTACTGAAAGAGGGATCATGGGTGATTTGAGTTATCAGTGTCTGCATTTACATGGCGGGTGAGTGGTGCTAGGTTGCACCAATCACTGTGTCTATGGTTGAAATGGTTGAGATAATGGAAGTTTTAAAAGGTTTATGGAAATGGTAGGGTGCCCTAGAGATGTCTGAATGTATTTGGATACTGGGGTATAACATGGCTGGCACTCACCTTACAGAGTCTGTATATTTGTTCTTTGCCTTCAGTTCACTTGCAATTGTTAAAAATCACAATCATCCAGTACATATTTTTGAATAGTTTTGTTTTGCGATATGCTCCCTATAAGCTACATGTTTCAGTGGGGGATCCAGGATTTTGAAAAGGAGGGGCGTGCCCATCATTTACCCTCTATATTTGGCTAAATATTAGGCTCAAAAGAAGCATAAGGTGCACATTTTGGAGGGCACGAATTAAATTGCACTCATTAGAAATGCACTGGAGGAAGCCTGAGGCTGAATATTATGGTGCCCCAGGCCTGACCCTCTCCTGCCCATGGATCACATTTTATCATTACTTATCCTTTAGATATAAAATTAATACAGTATTTGGAACATATTTAAGCAGAAATTAGAAAATCCAATTTTCGTATGTACTAACTTTAACTACTGGCACGCCCCCGTCTAAATCCGCCACAGAGCCTAGATGAAGGTTCATAGGTACCAAAATACGCTATCATGAAAATAGGGCAGTGCTTTTCTCTAAGATATGCCCATGTCACCATTTCAAATTCAGTAATCCATACCCAGCTTGTTCCGACGAAATGGGGACAAATGGGTATTTTGACATTAGCATGTTGTATTTCTTCACTAATCATTTAATACCAATTTTAATGACATCCACCAGATTAGGCTCATGTAGACCTTTAATGGTATATATAGTTTTGCATACCTATGACCGATATTAAGTGTGCGAGAAGCCAAAAATAAGTAAAAAATAGCAATTTTTGTGATTTTCTACTAAAAATTCATTGTAATATGGTGGCAAGTGAATCAATTTGAAGAAGTATTTTGCTTTTCTGGTTATTTTCATATAGAATGCATATGGAAGGAATGCTAGAAGTGTCTTAACCAAATACAGCACGTGTACTTGTGAGTGGGGGGCCTCTATATGATTTTGTAAAGTTTTCTTAGGCTACGCTTTACATTATATAATACATGTCCTCAGGGTTTCCCATATTTAATGACCATTGATATTAAAAGTGCTTATCAACTACCCCTTGCACATACATATGTGAAAATAATGGAACACTGGTATAAAAACAAAGCAGTATGGGATCAAATATGTAGTCATTCTGCAGCGATCAGGCTACGGTTTACGTTAGGCTACGCTTTACACTAGACCATTTATATAAGACCAGCAGCCCTGTATGTGCATTGTTAGGCTACACTTTCCACTTGGTCATCTTAGTGGTACTCATAGTGTATGTGTATGCTGGGTTATAACTTATTACAGCCGATTCATAAAAGAACCATAGACCTGTATGTTTATCATTAGGCTACTCTTTACATTAGGTTACGCTTTACGCTACTATAATACCTCTCACATAAGCCTACCTCTCTTATAAGCCAACCCCCCCCCCCAAACTTAATTAAATTGATAGCTAAATGTTGACAAATTTAAATTGTTTTAGAATGTCATAACTGGAATCAATACCTTGCTCATGAGCAGACTCCCTATATCAAACAAATTTATGAGCTGAATTGCTATTTAAATTTCCCAAAGAAATCCTTGGTTTTACAGAAGCCCATTAACAGAGAAACAGCAGACATGTACATCAGGCTATGCTTTCTCTCTTGAAAGATATGGGTATAGATGTTTAGTAGGCATAGCTCTTCTTTGTACTGGTTTGATTAGCAATTATAGTTCAGCTTAGGCTTTGCTTCACATTGTCTTATTCATGATGGTTTAAAACATGATAAAACCAGCCAATGGGCAGAACATCGATTCAGTGATCAATGTACTTTAGTACCTCACATAAACCATGATCATACTGCTCCTTATAGAGCCTTCCCAAAGAGGGGATGCACCTTATAGGCAGGGTAAATCTATATCAGAGTAGTACTAACCTATTCAAAATTAACCCCCAGGTGCACCTTTTAGCATTTCCTTCAACTCAGGGTGCAACTTATACATGAAGTGTGCCTTATACATGAGGTATTAGGCCTACAATGGATATATTGTTGGTCAATATAGATAAACCACATGTTTTTGAGCTACGTGAGCCACTTACAGCTTTATATGTTTATCTCCTCCCCCCATGAAAGAGGAAATAATATGATTTGACCATATGCCCAATTGATGTTTAGATGAAGACAAAGGATATAATGGACATCTATATCTAGATGGTTGGTTAGGCTGATTGGTCTAGCTCTAATTGCATTAAGAGGCAGATAGGATATGTTCAGATACGCTTTAAGCTATCTTATTGACCTGACCATGAATATATGTTTATATGTGTAACATTATCAAGCATGTATGAAATGAACTTGAAACACATGCTTTCACAGAGTTTATAATAACAGGTTATCAATAAAGTGAGTATTACTGAAATCTGATTATGTATACATTCGTATAGTGTTTCCAGAACATTCTGTATTATTAGGCTACGCTTTACACTCATTTATGCCTATTGATAGGGCAAATCATATAGAAATAGTATTCTTACTAAACTTTGGCCTGACCTTTAAGCCGCACCCCATACATAGGGTATTACAGTACATTGGTCTCTCAGAATAGATTACAGAGATTTTAAGCCATGCTTCTATGTTTATCTTCCACCATACAAGAGGAAATATTATGATTTGACCATATGGCCAATATCATAAAGTAATGGGTTATATTTAAAAAAAAAGAGATTTATTGGTATTGTGTGATATCTAACATAAAATCAAACCAATTCTCTTTCATTTCTAAGCAGCAGAAAAGATCCAATAAATTTCTCTGAGGTTATACAGAAACACTACATACAGAATCAAGAGTACTGAATACTTACAAGCAATACATTAGGCTACTCTTTACACCGCTTTACACCATTTCACACACAAATTTCAATAATTAGGACTAAGGACAGAGCTAAGTCACATATACCATTTAAAAGTTTATCCCTTCCACTTTAAAGTATTGAAGAAATATAGATTTTTCAGTAAGTTCCCAATCAGGAAAGCTATTTGAAAGGAAGTCCAATACCATAACACATAGAAATGACTTACATTTCTAACATGTATATTTACAGCAATATCTCTCATTTGAGGCAAAAAAAAAATTATAGACACCATAATGTACCGGTCTCTTACATATTTATATTGCCCAGCCTGACCTCTCAACATAATACCTGCTACCTAACACAAAGAGGACATTAAATCAAAAAAAAAATAGGTCAATAGTGATTGGTTGGGGATGTAAAGAGTAGCCTAACGGTTTTTAGTGCATATTTGTACATCATAGCTTTGGTTAGCCACCATTTAAACAGTTTTGATATTTAAGGTAGCCAATTTCACACTAAGTTAGACCAATACCTGAACTATCATATGGTAAAAAGATTTTTATATCCTTAAACATTTCTATTTCACCCCCTGCTGGCCCATGTCCCCAGTTCACCGGAACAAGCCATGGTCCATAATTCAAATTTGAACATTTGCAGATATCCCATTATTCTAAGTGAGCATATGGATTCAATCTTGCTGACATAACCATACATGGATCTTAATCAGTATGGATTATCACAGTATTTAGATACCCTACTCGACGTCTCATAATGGAATTGCTTTTATTGTCACACTATTGACGTTAGAAACTGACTTAGCCTAAAAGGTGACTGGTCTTAATAGTGGATAGGACCGGTGCGTGAAATTAAGTCGGAGAGGATCATCAAAGATAATCATCCACCCTCTCCTAAAAGACTGGTCAAATTATGTTCCTCCGTATGGGATAGAAACCTTTATTGGGTTTCTACTTGATTTAGATGCCCGACGAAGGAGGGTAACTTGATCATGTGGGAACCCCATAAAAGTTTCTATCCAACTTAGAACATGATACTTTTATTGTCCAGGTTTCTACAGCATATAAACGACCTTCCCTCTCATTGGTCAGTTCAAACTATCATGTTCTAATACCTTAGAGATGTTTGTTTGTCAAACTTCAAGGGGTGAATCTCTTTTCCCTGCCCATCCCATTTATTTTGGACCACTGCCAGAGGGGCATTTTTACCACTCACAGACCTTTCTCTCCGAAGCCATGTATTGCCTATCAAAAGGGACTGCATCAAAGGGCCCTGAAATGCTAAACTAGAACCTTAAATATAAGGTTTGTATACAATCAAGACTATTCCCCCGATAAGAGTGTGCCTATGCCTTAAGAGTTTTTAATGTACATTTGAATAACAATATAAGCTAGAACATACTATTTATTGTGATTATCTATAATAAATGTCTCTCTGCAATGCTAATGCATACTTGAGTAGAAACAATCTGTGTCCTGTCCTCTGGGGTTACCTATATATAACATTACTGCTATCAAGCAATCCTGATTTTGGAGCTGGTTACCATGGAGAGTGTGGGCATTACCCCCGCATTACCACCATAGTCACAGCCATCAAGTCATACTCCCCATGAGATGCTAATCATATAGTAACCTACATAATTATCAATTAACCCACTAGTCACAAAATCCACTGTCAAAAGCAAAATCTAAAACCATTACTCTGCAGCCAACTCACTGTGTATCCCATGAATCCAGACTTGGATACCATACATATATATATGAACACGATTTCGAGGGACAGGGGCCCTTTTGGGCCCTAGGCACGGGCGCTTGAGGGCTGCTTTTTCAGCACTTTTGAAGGTAAAGGGGGTACCTTTCGGCAAAAATGAGCATTTTTAGTTGCATCATAGTGTACTTTTCTTATACTGGTACATGTAGTTGTCTCCCCTTGAGATCACTTTTTTTTTTGTCCCAACTGCAGCATTGGGCAACACATTGGCAACATTGGGTAACACATTGGCAACATCGGGCAACACACTGGTAATATTGGGTGACATCTTGACAACACTGGGCAACATCTTTGCAACAAAGGGCAACACATTAGCAACCTTGTACAAAACATTGGCAACACATTGATAACCTTGGGCAACACCTTAGCAGCATTGGGCATCACATTGGCAACCTTGGGCAACACCTTTGCAACATGGGTAACATGTTGTTGCAATGTTGTTAGTGCTGTTACAATGTTGTTCCGATATTATTGTAATTTTTGCAATGCAATGTTAATGCAGTGTTGTTGCAAGGTTTTGTTTGGGGCACAGAGGACACACATTTTTTTTGCCCCTTTGGAGCGAAAAAGCCAGTGTGCCACTAAAGAATAAAAGGGGAGAACAGAAAAATTTCAGACGGAAATAATTTTTGGGTAAAAACTTTCTTCAAATCGGAGAAACAGCAATGGGAACCAGACTGGCTCCTTCTTATGCAAATCTCTTTATGGCGGACCTAGAAGAAACTCTCCTAGAAAGCCATGATCTCAAACCTACCATGTGGTTAAGATATATCGATGATATATTTTTCATATGGCCACATGGAGATGAGAGTTTAGTCAAATGGCTAGAGCACCTGAACTCATCCCACAACACCATCATATTCACATCTGAATACTCCAGGGAACAAATAAATTTCTTGGATACAATGGTAAAAAGGGATGGAATCGGAAAACTATACACTAACCTGTATTGTAAACCCACCGACTCGCACAGCTACCTACGCTACAATTCAGCTCATCCCATGAACTGTAAACGTAGCCTCCCCTACAGCCAATTCCTAAGACTATGCAGGATATGCAGTAGGGAAGATGATTTCCGTAAACATAACGAAATAAAAAAAACAGAAATCCTCAAACGAGGATATCCTGAAAAAGACCTGGATGAAGCACTCAGGAAGTGCTTAAACAGGACCAGACGGGATTTGCTAAACCCTCCTGAAAGAACCAAAACCAAACGGGACGATAGCAAGATCTACATGATCAACACCTTCCATCCTCATGATCGCACCTTGGAAAAAATGATCGATGAGAACTGGGACATCCTGGGCCGATCAAAATCCACAAAGGAGATCTGGGACAGAAAATTAGTCAAAGGGTACCGAAGACCTAAAAACCTGAGGGACCACCTCGTAAATGCGAGAACAGACTACAATCCATTTGTCAACGAGTGAGGGGGCTCCACTTGTTCAAATGTGTGCAGACGCAAAAACTGCAGATACTGCCCGAAGATAGATAAAAGCTGAAAAATCCAGAAAACTGAGCTTTGAGACAAAACACAATGTCACATGCAACATCTCAAACCTGATCTACTGCCTGGAATGCAAAAAATGTAACATCAGATATGTAGGTCAAACAAAATGGAAAGTCAAAAAAAGACTATACCGCCACATCTACGACACCCAAAAGGGCAATGTCGTAACAGATGTCCAAAGACATTTCCCTAATAAAGGGCATGACATGGACAGAGACTTCAAGGTATACATATTGGATTTCGTCAATGAATATCCTCACAGTAAGAAAGCCAAGAGTCTGCAACTAAAGATTGAATTCAATTGGATTCATCGCCTTGTTATGACTGCCCCTCCGGGCAAACGTACCATGGACAGTGTATATGGATTTAACCCACTTCTGCCTCATCAAAAATTTTTCGCGGAAAAATCACCCCTCCAGTAAGTTGAGGGACGAGAAGTTTTCACCAAAAAATGCATAAAGTGTAATGCATCCCCGTGATATCCATATGACCCTAACACAGACCCACAACCAGACCTCAGGACCCGAATATATAACACAATATGAGTGTGTCTAACACTGTGTCCAACACACACTTACACTGTATCTTAAGCATTAAACCAACACAACTTGGCTCAAGTCTACCCCATGTTGTACCTATGAGTCTCAACATGCATCTATTTTTTATTTTTACAAAAAATAAAGAATATGAAAATAAGCATCCCACATGCTTCTGATGAGTCAATTGACGAAACCAAACGCATGTAGTTGCTAAATAAATTGTGAGGACAATAATCCCTACAAATTAAAGGTGTTTTCACACTCTGATGGTGAAAATATTTCCCTAACACAGGGGGACTTATTCAAGTCTAGGGCATGGGACTGTTCTTACCTAAGCCTGACCTTGACCCAACAATTGAACCAATGAGGTCCAAGAACTGGGACACACCTGGCAACTACAAAAACACTCACCTGACAACGTCCAAGGATTGGTGCAGGAGGAGTCACATGATACATGGTACATAAGCTGTACTTTTGGGCAGAGTCTGTGTCTGTTTGTTTGTTTGTTTGTTTAGTTTTACGTCCGGGGGCCATCGAGGAACTCAGACATTCAAGGTTTCTCGGACATTAAGTCCTTTCTTTTCTTTTTGGACAGGTATTTATATGCTGCTTGCCCGACACAGCAGTGACCGAATCTATGAATGACCGAATCTATGAGATGAATGACCGAATCTATGAGGAGGGTCGAGGGGGAAAACCGCTACCGGGGCTTCATTCCCCTACTCTTTTCGAAGGATAGCAAGTGTTCTTTTATTTGCCTGGTCCCATAGGCAGGGCCAGACAAACCACGGCCTTTGATCACTCAGACGTGGTTCACTGAGGGGGAATCCCATGGCAAAAGACAAGCATGTAAGCCCAGGCCCGCGCATATGGACACCAGCTGCCCACATGCTCACCCCAAGACACAAGAAACCCCAAGTTTGTCGCCTTTTACGAATCTGGTATGCCCACTGTTAGTATGGAAGGAGATTTCTCCTTGTGGACTCCCAATGAAGTTATTCTGCTCCTTCATGCCCTCACATGAAGGTCCCCACTCCACAGGGGGAGAGTCTGTGTCAGTTTGGTCAAGCAGAGAACACTCTTCGTCCGCTGGACCATCCAGTTTAGCCACTCTTCTTGGCACAATTTTATAGGATGAAAAGTAGGCCTCATACTTTGATTAAAGTTTCATTTAAGAAAATTCTAGACAAAAGCGATGGAAGAGATTGAAAATATCTACAGGGAAGGACCATGATGTCGACCAAAGGGCATTTTAACCCATGCCCCCAATGTAAACCTGTACTACTGTGGTAACAGAGGGACTTTTACTACTGTTTTACTTTAATGTTGAGTAAAACTTTCAATTTCAATGGAGGGTAAACATCAAAACAGATCATATCCGGGGATCTTACTTGGAATTCTTACACCGAAGTAAACGCCAAGAGGCACTTTATCTTGTCTCAGTCAGGTTAAACATGGCTCTGTGTCACGATCATGCATGAAAATCCTCCTGATGTCCCTGAACACCCTATTATCCCATGTTTGATATTGATTTAGGGACTGGTGCAGTGGGAGGAGGGGACTTGTCTGTGTATCCCTCAGCACACAGTATACTGCTGCCGCTGCCTCTCAGGTCACGTCCACTCCTGTGTTTCGTGCCTTTATGCTTTTATATACTGGAGGAGGGATGGTGACTGATATGAATGACTTAGTAGGGGTTGAACAGTACTTGGTCATAACTTAACCACCCCACAAAAAAAGGCCTTGCATGTAAGCAAAAAACATGTTGGGTCAATAGAAAAAATGGTTTTAGTGAGGCAAAATTATTTTGTAATTTTAATAGGCTCAATCATAAAAAAAAAGGCTGATGACTGATTGCCAACTCACCATTTGATAGTCTAAGCAGGGAACGTGCTACATGTTGTGACAGTGTCACACTTCACTGCCCCCTATAAAAAAGTTAACAATAAGAGTGATAATGTGCCCATTCATGAAAAACACCTGTCTTCCCTGCTAAATAATGAGCCACAGTGGGTGAGAGGATGTAGCTGACATCAGCCGGCACTGTTCTATAGAGGTGGTGGCTCCTGGTGAGAAATGAGTGAACTAGACAAACTGAAGGGTTGTAGCTGGCTCATATTTTAGCAGGGTAGGACACAGGATGTACTTAACATAGCTGGACTAAGTATCAGAAATTCTCTCCCCTTTCAAAACATCTTATATATCACTATATATTCATGTAATATTAAGTGTTAGAATAATGCTATTATACACAGTTATATGCTGCTATATTCAAGTGGAATAAACCAAGAAGAAAACACTATGGTATAGAATATTCATCTCCCATTGCCCCTTGCTGGAAACACCTCAGTTCCCCTTGCTAAATAATGAACAATGAAATGATCACCCTGCTTAAAAAAGACGGGAAACCTGACACCCTAAGCTGACACCTCCATAGAAAAGCATTGAGTGCACAAAGGATGTTGCACCCATTTCGAGATGACCTACTTTTTTAAAATCCTTAATATCAGAAAGATAAGAACCAGATAACAGGTAACAATTACACCTCTATGATCCTGAATATGTACACTATTTCATGACAGGTGAACAGTCCCATCTCTGAAACAGGCAATTTAGTTCTTAAAGCGTCATCCTGCCCCCACCTGTCTCTAAAAACTCGGAAAAGTAAACTTTCCGAGTTAATGAACACCCATTCCATATGACTAAACTATTCATTTACCTAGCAGACATGGCTCAATAGCCCCTCAGGGAGTTGTCTTAGATTGACTAAAAGCTCCCTGATATGACCTTTCCATCTACTTTTGTGACATTCATTTCCAAGACAGAATCGACTGCCTTAGTTCCTACACCTCTGTATTCAGAATTATCCCAAGATGATGGTTGCCGACTAGGTTATAGCCTATTTGTGGGCAGAGGTTTTAGTGATTCCCCTCGTATAGTCAAAATTACATAGACAAATGTTTAGATGAATTGGCCTCCACCAAGGATTATCTAATGATGCGATGCCAAGCAAGATAACAGACACTGAGACCAATTCAAAGGCCCGTTATATTATATTTCGTTTGATTATTAGCAAACCACTTATCTATCCTCTTATTGCATTTTGTAAGTTATATGTGCAAGGTATGGAGGGTGGATTGTCTAACAGCACTTAACTTGGGCGTGAGACTTTGATCTCTATGGCCAAACCAACAGGGTCACTGTATTCACCATGAAATAAGAACTTCAATCTCTTTCTGAGATTGGAGATTGTGTGGACACTGCCGATGACTACAGAGACACGTACTACCTAGAGCACTAGACATGTGTATTGCCTTTTTCAACTGATAAGGCTGACACTGCTATCCATTTACTTCATAATTCAGATGCATCTTTCATGACCAATGATTACTATGGTTAAATTGCCCTGACATAGAACCAACATGTATCATGAGCTGCCGTATTTCATATTCCGTATTTTAGGTCTGATGATGTCATGATGAGTGCTTGTACCTAGTCTGAACGGGGATCTATGCGTTTAAAAGTGTTATCATTATTTAATCTTGGGATAAGGGATATATAACACTACTTCCTGTACTAAATTGTGTGTGCATTATCTGTTTATTTTCCGACTCTATGACTGTTATAGTAAGCACTGATGTGGATGCATGAAAGATATTACTATTGTATTATAAGGTCATACATTTTTTCCCACGCTTAGCCAAGCTTATGTACCAGTATAGATGTGCTTAGTACCTGGTACTTTAGGTAAAATACAGAAGCAGGGGAGATACCTATAAGGTCATACCTGTTGAGCGGCGTGTATTTAGACGGGGTCAGATTTGTGCATCCTCCCCCTAGACCACTCATACAGGCAGATCAATGCGTAATGCTATGATGTCTGTTGTCTAGGATAAAATAAGGACTTTTGAACTTGAACTTGATTTGGATGATATGCAATATCAGCACCAATGACATCTATGCCATAATGTACCATAACTCATTTTGCAACTGGCTTCATTGTGAACCTCCTGCATGCATATATGGATAATGCGATATAGAAAAGAAATCAGGTCATTGGAATGGGCCCTATCAAGCACCCATAATTTCTAGAAAGAATTAAAACAAGAATAGCCCTTGATCCCAATGTTAAACAAAAGATACACAGCAGAAAGGCCTTAGGGTGACGTTGAGAATGAAATATATTGTCTTCTGTGTCCCATTTGTTTGAGATAATTAGGTGCTTCCTGTTCCTGTTTCTTGGGTAAGTTAACTGTCAGGTAGCAGGTGGTGGAACATCCTGTTTATGACTGGTGGCTACAGAAATGAGTATACTGCAAAAATGGTGTTTAGATTTTAAACATGTTTAGGTCTAAACATGTTTAAAATCTTAACATATAGGTCAGTTAGGTGTCTCATCAATTACAAATTTAGGAAATAAACACTTTTATTCTAACTACATAAACATTTTTGCTAAACATGTTTAGATGTTTAGAGTTTAAACAGCTGAATAATAGGTGTTTAGATTTAAACATCAATATGTTTAGATGCTTGGATGTCAATTCCACACCAGGTAGCAGCACTACCTTTGAATGGAATATCTGTACACAAAATACTCTTCTGATGATGTTTATTGTCGTTTCTTTTTATTGAATGTCATGAGAATAGGAACAGCAATAGAAAATTGACTAGATTCTCCTTACACCAGCATCATTGCCATAAAATAGTCAATATGCTCCATGACTTACACCTATTTCATGTTATTTTGGAATGGATAAAGCAATCTCCTTGCTGCCAAGCTGCTGTACTTTCTGAAGTCTCTCATAGTGTGTACATACATGTGTATACGTGTAGCTGTGGCTGACATCTTTGGAGACTTTGACATGTAGATAAATACCTGCTGATGCCCCCCCCCCCCCCAGTAAATGAGAAAGCAAACAAAAGATATTCCTGCATACATGTCTGGAAATTCTAACCTAACAAATCACATAGACATGTAAACACAAAAATTCATAAACATCTAAACACAAAATTTCATAGGTATCTAAACACAAATTTTAAACCCAAACACCTACATTTCTAAATACCTGAGCTAAGCACATTGTTTGGCTACACATGTTTAGGAAACTAATGTGATTACAAAAACGTTGCAAGAATATGTTTAGAATTGTGTTTAGGATCTAAACACCATTTTTGCAGTGTACATGAGGGCCAACACAGGCATTAATACCTGCATATATCATCATCACCAAAGTGCAAGTTGGGGTAGTTCTGACATGGGCAGGAGGCAAGCCTACTCAGGCATTAAGACCTGCATACATCACCCTCACCATGGTGGAGGCAGTGTTCCTTATTGGCGCAGACACGCTGCCATAAATAGATCACTTGGCATATACAGGTCTTGTACCACAATGTTAGTTAGTATCCATGGGTAGAAATGTACTTCACCAAATTTCTGTCACTATTTCTTATCTATGAGGTAGGCCTGCCTGGCCAAACTATAGGCTGGGAATTGCTAGAAATCATAAAACATGGGCCTTTCTTATGCCACTGTATAAGCTGCATGCTATCTTTCAGAGAATTCTAATAACTGCAGTGTCAAGCGAATTTTGTCCTCACAAAATATGAATAGGAAAAACAGTAATGAGCCTCCCCATGGCCTATAGAGACTGGCAAGTTGCTGACAATGTCATTCTGAAATTGTCATGCACTCTGAACATCTCAGTCTATGACATTTAATCATCTTTAGCCAAGTTCTCTTTTCTAGTGTAGCACCCAAACTCAGCACTTAGGGAAGTGCTTATAGCTTTTAACAGGCATTGTTGGAAGTTTGAGTGGACAGGTGAACTTTCTTCTCCCTACGTTTCCACACATAGTATTTTACTTATAGCAGGGGGCATATCTGTGCTTAGAGATATGTGCAGGTCTTTTTCCTTCAAAATCCTATCAGTCTAAAATGTTTGAGACATTGGTAAAACTGCATCTGGTCAGATTGTTAGAGATTGTTATCTCACGATTCTGGCCTCTACAGTGTTTTTCCCCTCTGATAATCAGTGTGCATCATGCCGGAATAACCGCACTCTGAGACCTTTTAATCAACCAGGGACGGCATTTGGTTAGAATCTGGACATGTTAATAGTCTATTTAAAACCGTTCCGGCTCAGTGGGGAAGCAAACCCCGCCTACTATGGCAAGAGGCAAACTCGCTGTCCATTGCTCCACAGAGAATGGTATTAGAAACCAAAGTGAATGTAAATATGACTCACCCCCCCCCCAACATACCTCCAACCATGCACCTCTATTTTCCATATAATCCAAGCGTGTCACCCAGCTATGTACAAGGTATCAGCAGGCATACACACTATCCTCTTTTGGAAACAACCAGTCAGTAACCAAGTATAGTTATATAGACAGGAATGTTAAATTTACATGCTGGGCACAACCTTGTTTTCATTCTGTGTCCAGTGGACACAGTAGTTCTAATGTGATTTTTCAGATGCTAATAAAATGGGCTCTATTGAGGGCTGTGGGAAAGAACAACTTCTTTTTGCCAATTATCTATCGAATCTTTATGATGTTTTGGCTTGCAGTTCTTCCTAGATCAAAGGCAAAAATGAAAAGCTTTTAGGAAAGATTACAGAGGGAAAACAACACATTGTTTTTTGGGGCCCAGTTGTTAGTGATAACAAGGTGCTTCCTGTACTGCTTTAGTGAGTGATGTAGGTTGTCAGGTAGCAGGTGTGGGGTATAGGTCTGCTGGTGAGTTGTAGCAGCTAGTGACATGGGCAGTCGGGGGACAGAACCGACATTAACACTGGCATACATCATTTTCATGGTGTATGGTGGCTCTTTTTTGGGCTGTCGACTGCCATGAGGGGATCACCTTGCTTACATAGAGGAACAGAATATCTCAGCTAAACAAGTGAATTTGGTGTAGACGGATTTTTGTCCTAATATTTGTAGTTATGGGTGGATACAAGCGCCAGCCATATACCAGATTTAGTCACATCACAAGTCAATATGTTGTGTGCCTACTCAGAACAAATAGAAATGGTTCTGCTTGTGTTTTCTTTTCACCCAGTTCAGTACAGTATGTCAGGATTTCTGATAATAGACTAATGTCAGACAGAGTTTATCATTTGATAAATGTTGGTGATATGAAAAGATAAGAGTGGTACACAGTGTACTAAAACAAAATAAGCCAACATGTGTCATTTGCATATTCTCATGGAGTGGTTGTGAGTCCTGGGAGGGGCCACTCTCAAATTTATGGAAATCATGTGCGTACATCACCTTGGAGGTGGTACCCCTTTTAGTAAGGCAAATTTTAAGAAAAACACCCCCCTTTGAACGGGCCCCCCCAAATCTTTCCAGAAATCGTACCCCTTTTGGTGGGATGCCCCTTGGTTTACAAAAACTGTACCCCTTTTGAAGGTTGCCTCTTCAAAATTGGGGGAAAAAAGACCAAAATGTGCCTCTTTTTCACTTAAAGGTTTGAAGAATGGGTTCACTTTTTAGACCTAAATTCCTACCCCTTTTAGTCCAAAATGGCCAAAAATGTACCCATTTTAAGGGATCCAGCCGTACCCGCCCATAAACCCCAAAAGGTACCCCTTTCCCTCTGCTTGTTGTACGCACACGGTTACTATAGTTCATATAGGGAGTGGCCCCCCGGGATGTGAGTATTGCCGATTTAATTCCCCCACAGCATTACAGCCATCAATGGCCATCAATAATTACCAACAGTTACATTATTCAGAACTCAATTATCATTCACAATGGTTGGGGAGAGGGGGGAGCACGCTCTGAGCTGTAGATTCTGAATAAGGCCAGTTTTTACCAGGCGTGCCAGGAATACATGTGCCAGATTTATTTTAGGACTGCAGAGGATCTGTCTGTCTCAATATCCACCTTGCTGTTAATCATGGATAAGACCTAAGATGGGTGGATGAAGAGTATCTGATATCAATGTTTGAGACATCAGAAGGTGAGGGGAAGACACATATTCATTCCACATCTATACCTGTCTCCAACAATATGCCTCTTTTACTATGCATGGGCGCGAGTTTTGAAATGAAATATCTTGAAACAAAAAGCCAGTTTTTTATTTGAGATGGATCTTCTGGAATTTATCCCTGATATAGTTTAGGATCTTACTCTCTGTACACTGCAAAAAAGGTGTTTGGATCCTAAACATAATTCTAAACATAATCTTGTCCCGTTTTTGTGAACACAATATCCTCCCTAAACACATGTAAAGTGTTTGGAAAAATGACATGTCTAGCTAATTAAATTTAATGTGTTAATGCTACAAAGTTTTTAGGTTTATACTGTTGTTGTAGTTTTTAACTGATTTGTGGAATTTTGCTTAGATATTCTATTTGCCTCTATGCAGAATATCGATATTGTATTTGGGAGTTGGCTTATGAGGACTCAATATGATTCATGCCCACTTTTTTGAAGGGGATCAATACACCTTAGTCTACAGGGACAGCTAAATTGTCCAAGTATTTCATCTATACTGTATTGAACCCATATCACATCAGTGTCAGGGCCTCATTGTCAAATACAACAGGGAGACAGAAAGAATTTTGGTTTATGTATTATTATAATTCACAAAATGGGTGCCCAAGCACTAGCTGCTTCCCTACACTGCAAAAATGGTGTTTAGATCCTAAACACAATTCTTAACATATTCTTGCAACGTTTTTGAAATCAGATTAATTTCCTACACATGTTTAGCCAAACAATGTGCTTAGCTCAAGTGTTTAGAAATCTAGGTGTTTAGGTTTAAACTTTGTGTTTAGATATCTATGAATTTTTGTGTTTAGAAATCTTAATGCTTTGATGGAGAGTTAGGGTGTACAAACATGTATACATTAAAATAAAAAGATGTCTTTTGTTTGTTTTCTCATTTACTGCAGGGGGGGGGGTGTATTTACATATCAAAGTCTCCAAAGATGTCAGCCACACCTATTTACGTGTGCATGTATGTACACACTGCATCAGAATGAGAGACTTGAGAAGGTACAACAGCTTGGCAGGAAGGAAATTGCTTAGTCTATTCCAGAATGACATTAAATAGGTGTCAGTCATTGAGCTTATTGCTTATCTCATGCTAATGATGGTGGTGTAAGGTGAATCCAGTCAACTTCCTATTGCCCTTTCTGTTCTCCTGACATTCAATGAATAGAAACTATAATAAAATGGGGTTTGGGTACATTTGTCACAAAAATTGATTATAATTGTGTAAAGATAGTCTATTCAAAGGTAGTGCTGCTACCTGGTGTGGATTCAACATCCAAGTATCTAAACATAATGATGTTTAAATCTAAACACCTAGTATTAAACTGTTTAAACTCTAAACATCTAAACATGTTTAGCAAAAATGTTTATGTAGTTAGAATAAAAGTGTTCATTTCCTAAATGTGTAGTTGATGAAACAGCTAACTAACCTATATGTTTAGGTTTTAAACATGTTTAGACCTAAACATGTTTAAAATCTAAACACCATTTTTGCAGTGTATGGTACACTAATAGGAATACCATAGGGTTTAATTAAGAAGCATCCTATTACAACTGTAATTCTTGGTTTAATTGCACAACCCTTTATTAGAGGAGGAAGGACGCGGACTTGTTTCTCCCAACACTACAATCAGATTGGATTCAGGTAAGCCCGTTTTTGCCTCTTCTCACTTGTTCCTGGTCACTTGGCATCAAATCCTGCAATCTCATTGGCCAAAGCCAATCAGTTTGTGTTTGGTGTATGTTCTGAGTGTTTCAGCCCTCCCAGGGCCTCATCAGGTGCAATCTCGGGGACAGTGATTTTTATACCACAATATAAATGAACTTATATTGTGGTCTGACCTTCTTAGATTTTACATGTGACAAGTGTTTTGTTGAAGCTGGCTTGTGAGTGCATAGGCATATATATACCTGAGTCAACCCAAGTCGCAGTTTCTGGCTAAAAAACCCTGCAAATCTGCGATTTTAATTTCCTACTCATTCATGAGTCAGGTCAGAACCCAGATTGAATTTTTATACCGATATTCAAAAAATTCTAAATCTGAGTGAGTGTGTGAAAAAGATTTGGGTTCTGACTTGACTCATGAATGAGTAGGAAATTAAAATTGCATAACCCTTTATTGTTACGGTGATTTGGGAGAACACTGCAACATATTCTAACCCAGCAGTAACAGGTGACTGCTGCAGAAGGTCTGCTACCTGGTGTATATTTTATGTCTAAACACCAAGAAATATTAGTGTTTAAAGGCTAAACACATTGTTTCATGTCTGTTTACAGTCTAAACATGTAAACATGTTTAGTGTTACTGTTCAGGTGTTTGAAATTTAAAAGTTTGAATGGTTTAACTAAACACCTGTTGAACGAAAATGTTTAGATTTTAAACGTGATTAGACCTCAACATGTTTAAAATCTAAACACCATTTTTGCAGTGTATATTTTCAACAAATCGGGGCAAACAAGAAGGGTGAGCCACTTTTTGCCTTCAAATCTAAAATTTTAGGTATATATATAGGCTGGTGGTTATACCTGTCAGCACCAACCCCTGATACTCCCAGGCATTTTAAGCTCCAGGTATTGCCTCTGTCCATGAGATATGTCTGTATGGTTAAGTTCTTTCTGTCTCTGAGTAGGAAGATTCTATGTTGGTGGTGCCAAATAAGACGTCAACAGGTAAGCATCCACGGTGAAAAGGCTGTCCCTGCAGTGGGATTCCTCTTTAAAGATTATATCCTATTTCTATAGATCTTTCCAATTACATCAACTACTGAGTAACATCAGCATTTCCAAGTTCCTCAGCACCTCTCTTACACAGGTTCAAGGATGGTAAATTGGTCTTCTGGATTCCAATCTACACTACCCTTCCCTTTGCCAGTAGCTCTTACCTCCACCAAACCTGTCTATTGGACCCCTGCTGCTTAAGTACCATCTCAACTGTAAATCTGCACCTCATGGCAGAACACTACCCATAAAGGCTAGTGGTAAAGATGATCTGTTGCACACATGAATATATTGAACAGCTACACTGTGTTAATCATATATTCATATTGTGTAGATATATATGCAAAGGCCATGTCACTTAATACTAATGATGTAAATAATGATCTTCAGGTACAAATCTACCCACTCTTGCATTAATACACTTCATGCATGTACATATAACAGTGTGACATTAACAACTATAGCATTTCTCAATAGAGATGCACTTTTGACCTGGATCCTGTTTTTCCCTATGTTAAAATGCATTAGGATACTATAAAAAGAAGAAGAGAAACATGTGGACACATATGGACGTCCATGCATGACATACGGACGTCTGTATCTGACATACATACGTCTGTACCTGACAAACGGATGTCCGTATCTGACATACGGACGTCCATATGTCACTTTTAGGATACCACCTGGTACCCCCCCCCCCATAATCTGTTATTTTCTAACATAGGGAGGTCCATTTGTGACATACCAACGACCATATCTGTCAACATTTTTTGAGGCTTCAAATCTTTGGATCTCATCAAACAAAACAAGGCTTGTGACTGTTATCATATTTTTCCTCCTCCAAATTGTTTAATTTCAATAAATTAACCATTTACCAGCTTTAACCCATCCAGCCCAGCCCAGAAAGCCCAGAGGAAATCCATCTGGGTGTGCTGGCTGGGTTAGTACTAATGAAATAGATCATCAATAAGGGAGGTCAAGGGTATATAGAGCATGTAACACCCGTGACCTGCCATATTTATGACCTATTACGTTTATACCGCTATTTCCTCTTCTAGGATGCATCAGAATGCATCAAAATGCATCATGAATTCGTCTTGTTGACAAACAGTAGGGGAATCGATCCAGACTGCAAATTACTTCTCTGGGTTTGAGCACTGCTCCTTGCTGATGTGGCCACGCGGCCTGACATCTGGCGAGGTGTGAACGCCTGCAGTAGTAGAATGCTATAGCTACGTTAGCCCTAACCCAGTCTCGCCCGGTCGGGATTCTAGGGAATACCTCTCTCATGTATGGGGATGATTGTCCTCATTTTCTGAGGAAGATTACTACGCGAGGTACCTGCCTACAAATAAGCACTACAGCAACCAGCGGAAAAAAATTCTTTTACCCATAACGCTAGGTGCCAGAGACGACTCACACTAGTGGTCGAGCTGGGGCCAGATTGGCCCTAACCAGACCACACACCTACCACTACTACATGCACTCATGGTGAAGTATACAACAGCACAATCCTCTCTCACCTAAGGTGGTGGTGCAGTGGCTATGATTCTAGCCTTCTACCAGTGAGGCCGGGGTTCAATACTAGTGAGGTTTAGCAAACAACGTACATCACTCAAACCTGATTTTACGTAGACATAGCAGTGCTGTAAGTATGCAGCACGTCTTCGTTATATTGCCTACGTAGTGATTGCTAAACCTCCCTACTCCTACGAGTTTGGACGATTTTTCACAATGGAAAAGTGGCAAGATTGACTTTGTATATCTGTCAAACATTTCCCAAAATATTCAAGTCCAACTTGACCTCGAAAAAGTATATACCAAAAATTCTAAAAATGCACATGGGTGGTATATGCATGTATGATGCACACCAGATATAACCATATCAGCACTGTAAGTACCAAAATCGTGGTATGATACACCAATATACATGGAAACTGAAGCAAACCCAAAAAAAGACTTCCACTACAAAGCAGCAAATGTTTACCCATTGATAGTGCATTGATGCATAATGCCTATTATTCGCCATGATGCTTCAATGTATCAAGTGTGCATCATGCCGACCTTATGAGGTTGGTACATTCCCGAAGGTCAGCATGATGCACCAATAAAGTGCTGGGTAGACTTGTCAGGACTTTGCAATGTAAAGGGGAAGCCAATTCCACTCTATTCATTGCATGGAGAAAGCAATGAAGAGTCAAGTACCTCATTGAAATTCAGTATGCACGACGAGCCCATCATTAGATGCAACAGTGATATCATTTTCATTTTTCCATTAAGAATCTACAGTTCTATCTGATATAGAATGACTCTATTTTTTCTTTTGATCTCGTAAGTCCCTTTTTGATTTGCTGTTTTTTTTTCTGTGTGCAAATGCAAGTGAGCAAAACCTCTGACAGTATACTAGTAATTTGGTAACTGAAGCATGCATATTCCATGAGTCATATCAGATGGAGATATGGCTCAAAGCCCAATGTGAAGAGAAACTGTAAGGTAGGTAGATTAGAGTCAATTTCTGCATTAATAATTTCATGTCAGATTGTCTGCTCATGTAAAATAAAGTTTAATAGCCATCATTGTGTCAGTCTAATAATACTCCTGGGAAACAGTTCTAAATTTTCCATCCACAGAGATGTGGGTAATGGCCAAGCCAGTACCGAAGCATTGCAGCTTTGCATCTCCACATGAAAAGTGACAAACTGTTCCGGAGAGATCACTGATCACAGGTGCATTGTCCAACCTGGACACAACTAGGTGTAAACAAAGTAGGTGTGGGATATCCTGGACTGGATCTAAAACATTAACTGACAAAAACACTCACCTGCTCAGTGACCTACGGTGCTCCTCCAGGGTGTGGGAGGAATGCCCACCACACCTCCATATCGTAATTGTATGAGCAGCTCGTTTCTCTAGGCCATTGTGTGTTCTCCTGATGTTGAGCTACTCTTAATTGAGATTTGAGTTTGTTTACTCAACCTCTTCCTCCTTCACCTCCACTTGCTTGTCAGTTGCCCACCTCTGATGGTGACTGAGTATAGCTGTATGCACAAGGCTTAGCTATGTTGCTACCTTCTCAATATGATTAGTATTGTTTTAAGTGAGCTTGATGTGAGCCGTCCATGTTATAAGTGCACTTCTTGATTCTTAGCATGAGTAGATACATCTATCTATAAGCCTCTTATTACTCCTATGTTTAGCACAACTGCCAGTGTGTGCTGAAGGACTGACGGAACAGGCGTGTGAGCTACTCACACTGAGGGCTCCTAGTGCTGAGCAGCTCGCAGATACAGAGCCAGCACCACCACAGCCTTCCTACAGCAGCTTATCTGTCCCTGGTCCTGGCTGCTTCTGTCTTTCAGTCCTGCCGCTGACCCTCCAGCTCTCTTAAAGCTTGCTGATCAGCCAAAGGGTACTACTCTCACTGAAGACTCATCCATTTCCCCAACTCAAGAGCAGCCCAATGCCATTCAGGGAGTCAATGCTTGGCTTTTCCTCTGCTTGGGGAATGAAACTAGCCAATCCTTTGATCTCCTGTCCTGGGCTCTTCCAGCACAGGCCATGTTCCCTTATTGAGCCAATAGCTGACAGTGCCCTCTAATCTCCCGTGCTTTGATTTACAAATAGCTCAGAGGTTATGAGGATTATCAGATCGTGGATGCAGTGTTTTTGTGGTAAAAGGCCTGTAAATGGTTAGCAACCATTAACTGCAAGCCTTGTAATCATCTATAAATGATATTGTTAATTATCTAGCAGAAATACTGGATCTAAATTAGAAAGGCACTGGAAAAAGAAATATTCGAGATAAAACAAAGCATTGTCTATAGATAGACAGGGAATGACATGTCTTGGCATTTGACAATTGATGTGTCCTCCTTAGCTCCTACGAACAATAGACGTATCTTTAGATACAGATGATGTATTACTGTGCTAACACTCAACAAAGTTACACCAGCGCTTTATGACAGCCTTATATAAGAAACACCTTCCTGTGTAAAGCCATCAAGATACCTTCAGAGCAATCTCCTAGCAGAGAGCATACAGGGGAATCATTTAAGCATTACTGAATCAGAGCTGTATAGAATTGGAGAGAAACAAAGATCATAAGTAATAGACTAAGAGTGAGACTTTCACATTTAAGAGATGGCAATTATACCCCCGCCCTGCTCCCCATTAGTTGCAGGGATGAAAGTCAGAGAGCACGAAAATCCCTGAAATGGTCCAATATTCGCCCCAAAAACCTGGGTTTCTATATGAATGTATAGGGCCCTGGAACTTCAAAATCCCTGAAATCAGGGAATTCCCTGAAGACTTTCATCCCTGTAGTTGTTTTCAGGCAATACCCAGTGTTAATAATGATGCAAGGGCGTGGGATGTGGACATGAAATCTAGGGTTGAGAGTGGGCGGAGTGGGAGGTCTGAGAGCATTATAGCATACTTTATGAACGCATTTCCACTTTTCTTTTGAGACAAGAAAGGGCACTGTAAATGGTGAAATATCTGCTAGTTTCAAAGTAACCGTCAATTGGCTCGACTCACCTGTGCAGGTAACACCACGCTGGGTAATGGTAATACATGGTAATAATTATAAAATCATCTAGATAATTTACAATTCTTTCTACACCGTAGAATTTTGCTACCTCCACAATAAAATCAGAGATCCTATTAAAAATATACGGAGCACATTTCAGACCAAAAGTCAACCTGTTGCTCACATAACAATCCTCACCATGCCCAAAATCCCATCTGAAACCCTGCATGGTCGTGTGAGGTGCATACACATTTATAGACCTATAAGCTGACTTTAAATCCACCACACTCATGAAATCGTTCTTATTCAACTGAGCAGTCACCGTGCTAATATTATTATAAGAAAAAGTTGAGCTAGTGGAATCCATAAAATTGTTAATAGATGTTTTATCAGGCATACTGCAGTCAGTTATGGGTCTTAACTTGCCATTTGATTTCTCTACACCACCTAGAGCATGGATACAACAAGGTTTACTATCACTCTTTAAGACTAGACCCGCCTCCAACTCGTCTAATAATATACCACAATATTCATTATAGAATCTTCCCTCGAGGATTGATTTATAATTTTTACAATCATAAGTAGTATGACAGTCCGGATCCACAATTTTAAACCCTTGAACAATACCATGCCATAGAAAATCAGCCTCTGTACCACTAATATCAATGAGACCTTTTTGTTGAAGGAAAGAAGCTACTCTACATTGTAAAATTTGAGCTCTCTCACCACCAATGTAATGAACACACGTACATACACCTTTTATACAATCGTCATATACCCTGATGCTGGGCAAATCTTCGACACTAACAGTAAAAAGGGGTTCATTACCAACCTGTATTAGACTATTACAAGTAACAACTACATCATTTCCTAAAGAATTAAATTCTTGGAAAATATTTTGTTCTGACACGGACCCAGTCGATCCTTAACCATCTCTGTATCATTCACCTCCTGTACTGGAGTTTGTGAAGGCAAGTCGACATCTACCACACCTACCATAACTTGGTCAGGCATCAAACAAAAATCATTACCAGCTATGGGACATCGACCACCTACAGTTTCCTATTCATTCCTGGATTTTTGGCACTCAGTTTTACCATGTCCAGAGGAACTGCATCCACTGCAAACATGCTTATACTTGCAGGGGTCCCTTACACAACCTTCTGCTCTATTAAAAGCAAAGCAAGAATTGTTTGAGATTTTTTGTTTGGTACCATTCCTAGTTTTTGGTGATGTTATCTATAACCCCAAAAGCTTCTATCCCATCCTTATTTGCCCTGGTCCTAACCGATTTATCGTAAGCCAATAGGGCTGCCACTGTATACATTTTTGTTCCAGCTTTCTCTACTAGAACTTGGAGATGTTTTAACATGCCTTCTACATCACTGCTGTCTTTGTAATAATCCAGAAGTGATTCCATGTGCATGTACCATTTGCTTCCTATCACTTAGGTAATCTTTGAACCAGTGGTAATTATCTGAATGTATTCCATAATGATTTAATTTTATCAGTAAAACAGAATGGTCCACTGTGTCAAAAGCCTTTCTGAGGTCTATAAAGGCTGCAACAGTAGAATTTGCTATATTTAGTTCCCTTTTCATATCATCAGTGAACTTAGCTAAAGTATCCACTGTGCTCAAGCCAGAACGAAAACCTCCTTGGTTAGGGGTCAATACTTTTTCTTTAACAAAAAACCCATAAACTCCATTATTTACAATTTTTGGAGGAGTTTACAAGGTAGAGGTAAAATTGAGATAGGTCTATAGTTATTGACATATAAGGAATTACCAGCTTTGGGTATAGGGGTAATAGGGGATGTTTTCCATGAACTCGGTACAATGTTTGACCTAAAGGACAAGTTGAATACCTTAACTAATTTATCAGGAATATTACCCTATGAGGGCTTTGTTTCAGAAACATAAAAAAAAAAGCAAGCGAAGCAAGCATTTAAAACTTAAAAACATAAATACTGTAGTCTTAAGGACTGTAACGAACGAGTCATGTTTTGCATTGAAAGCCTATTTATACAAATCTTTACTTTCTCCAGGTTCCTTAATAGTCACAATGTATGGATGCATTATTTATTTCCACTTCAATCAATTATTTAAGGTAGTTAACGATCGAGAAAGAAACGGGCAGCTGCCGTAGTCGGTCTGAAACTCGCCATTGCCACTTGCTGTAGTTGTTTTCATAATGTCCCTGTATGTGGCGCTGTTTTCACTTGCTGCAATTTCTTTTTGGGGAAAACATCCCAGATTATGGATTCAGAGATAGAGCATATCATACCAATCTGGGCATGATGCACCACTGAATCAACACACATTTCTCTGCTGTTTATCAACAGATTTAAAAAGTGTAATATATCAATTTTAAGGTTTTCCACCATGCAGATTCCATTTTTTTAAACATTAAAATCCATATTTCTGATGGATTCAGAGATAGTGCATCATGCCAATCAGGGCATGATGCACCAATGAATCAATGTCTATTTCTCAGCTGTTTGTCGACAGATTTCAAAGTGTAATATATCGATTTTAATGTTTTCAAGCATACTGATTTTATTTTTCCATCTTTAAGACCCATATTCCTGATGGTGGTTGAGGTAGAGTGCATCATGCCTTCAGTGGCATGATGCACAAATGAATTAATAAGTATTTCTCGGCTGTTTATCAACATATTTCAACATGTAATATATTAATTTTGAGGTTTTCAACCATGCAGATTCCATTTTTTTTAGATCCATATTCCTGATGGATTTAGAGATAGAGTGCATCATGCCAATCTGGGCATGATACACCAATGAATCAATGCCTATTTCTCAGCTGAAAACCTCATATAGGAGTTCTCCCATAGTGTAATGTATGACTTAAGGGTATCTCGAGCTGGGGAGCTGGTGATGTTTATTTGCAAGTGTGACAAATGTATCGATAACTTTGGCCTCTACAGCGATGATTTGAGGGTATTAATGATAGCGTAAGCTTAGATATTGATGTTTTAAAACTATCACATCACAAAAATGGCCATAACTTTCCACTAAACCGTCATAGGAAAATAATTCAAAGAGCTAAAGTGCCAAATGCAATGAAACATACTTCAAGTCCAAATTATGAACCCCCGCCAAAAAAATATTGTTTTGAATCTTGCCAGGCAAAGCATGATGCACCAATGAATCAATGCTTCTTTCTCAGCTGTTTATTGAAAGATATCAAAGTGTATTATATCTAAGTACTGACATACATTGACTACTGTAATCGTAATATATGTCGCGCTGTACATATTTCCGCGAATTCCACGGAAATTAAAAATTCGCGAATTTGAGTACATCATGAATATTTATCCATTGTAGTTGGTACGGTTTGAGAAAGGTGAGTGAGGTTGGGGAGGTAGTGTTGACAGCCCCCTATGTAACAAAGGAACGTTGTTTTAATGCTCTTTAAACATTGATAATAGGTTTAATAAACGTTGGGGACAACATTAGATTGTAAACTCAAATTGATTGATTGATTGATTTGTTTAACGTCCTAAGGCCGTAGGCCTCATGGGACTGCCTCATTGGTTATCAGACATTTAGTCCATTCTTTTCTCAAACTTAATTTGCGTGTGTGTGTTCGTGTGAGTGTGAGTGTGCGCATGCGTGTGTTTGGGAGTCTGCTTGTAGCAGTGGGACACGGCTCGTAGCAGTGAGACACTGCTCGTGGCTCAAGGCCCCTCTTTATCGTGCTGCCTCACCCAGACGCTGTGCCGCAGACTGTTGACACATCATCTGACCGGTCCATTATCCCGACACCGGCCGGACAGTCGTGGTTCTATACCAATCGGGCCAGCTTACCACGGACTGACGAGTATAGAGAGCCACTTTTCAACCTAGCTGCAAGATTACTCTTCCAGCCGGGCCGGAGGATCATTCCCCCAGCCCACCTGACCGATACTTGAGGGGAGGTGTTTCATCCCCGCTTCAGAGCTTCTCGAACATCTTCACTTCCCTGAGGAAGGTCAGAAGTTCTTTCTTACCAGTGCTGGTAAACACACTGTTCATGGACAAACCATGAAGGTGCTTGTCCCTACTCCTCTTTGTTGCCTGACATGAGAGCACCAGGTGTTCCATAGTCAGAGGTACTTGACATCGCTGACACGTGGGTTGGTTTTCACCCTTCATGAGGTGTCCGTGAGTCAGCAGAGAGTGACCTATCCGAAGACGGGTCAGTCTTGTCGATTCCCTCCTGGTCAGGCCAGTGTGGTCATGCTCTTTGCCAATCGAAGGTTCGATGGCTCTGAGCTTGTTGTTATGGTCAGAACTCCATCTTTTCTGCCACTCTTTCTTTATGAACTCCTTGGCCATAGGGAGCAGGTCTGAAGAGGGGATGGGAGCCAAGCCGGGTTCCCGGCTCAGGGCTTTCTTAGCTGCATGGTCTGCAGCTTCGTTTCCCCTCTATCCCAATGTGGCTGTGGAGCCAACAGAGGGTGACCTCTTTCTGGGCCTGAGTCAGGTGCGAGATAGATTGTTTCATCTGCTGCACCACTGGGTTTCGTGGGTCATGCTGGCATAGAGTTTGCAGGCATGACTTCGAGTCAGAGAATATGATGAAGGCATTGCGCGTAGACACCTTCATCCACTCCAGTGCACTTAGGAGGGCATGGGCTTCTGCAGTGAAGATGCTGCTCCTTCCATGTAGTGCTCCTTTCCGGACTCCGAAGGGTGTACAAGCCGCAAAGCCTACTCGGTTTCCGTCCTTGGAGCCATCAGTGTACACCTCAGTATACATTTGATGGCGATGGCAGACTTCTGCCAATTTCTCCAAGTACACCTTGTTTTCAGTTTCGCTTTTCTTGTGTTTGCTTAGGTCAAAAAGGATCTTGGCTTCTGCCTGTTCCCATGGAGGGGACTTGGCAGGTCCTTCCTTCATGACCTTTGAGATGGGAATTCGGGCCTCTCTGATCAGCGTTCTCACCCTTACTGAGAAAGGCTTTGCCACGTTCTTGTTTCTACGAAAGACGCTGTGGTCCTCGTAGAAGATGGTATGGTGGGTGGGGTTTCTCTCATTTGCCTTGACTCTGATGGCGTATTGCAGGGACAGCTTGCTCCGTCGCAGATCCAGTGGTGGAACACCTGCCTCAACGCAGAGACTACTTGCCGGTGATGATCTGAATGCTCCCATGCAGAGCCGTAGGCCCTGGTTATGGATAGGTTTTAGCCAATCCAAGTAGGACCTTGCAGCTGATGCATACACCACCGATCCATAGTCCAGGCGAGACAGGATATATGTCTGATACAGAGTCAGCAGAATCTCCTGGTCCGCTCCCCAGTCTGAGTGGGAAAGCATCTTCAGGAGGTTCATGGCCTTCTGGCATTTTTTCCGGAGGTATTCGATATGGGGTTTGAAAGCGAGAATGCTATCAAACACGAGTCCAAGGAATTTGACCTCCTTTTCTACCTTTAGTGCGTTCCCGTGCAGTGTGAGGGCAGGAGCTTCCTTGCATCCTCATCTATGACAGAAGTGCACACAGGATGTTTTTGTTTCAGAGAATTTGAAGCCATTTTCCAGGCTCCAAGTCTCTAGGTGGGAAAGGGTTTGCTGTAATCTCCTTTCTACTGTTGCCATGGAGGTGCCCCGATAGCAGATGACAAAGTCATCCACGTAGAGGCAGCACTCAACATTATGGGCAAGGGTTTTCGCTATTTCGTTGATTTTAATGCCGAAAAGGGTCACTGAGAGGACGCAGCCCTGGGGGACTCCAGTTTCTTGATTGATTGATTGATTTGTTTAACGTCCTAAGGCCGTAGGCCTCATGGGACTGCCTCCTCCAGTTTCTTGGTCAACTCTCTTGGAGTGTGTGGCACCAAGTCGGACATTAAATGTTCTGTTTGCGAGGAAGCCTTCCACGAATTGTGGCAGTCTGTCTCGCAGTCCCATTTTTTCCATGTCTTGGAGAATGCCAAATTTCCATGTTGTGTCGTAAGCCTTTTCAAGGTCAAAAACATGTTCTTTGTTGGCGAATCCTTTCCGGATAAAACTCTCAAGACGAACTAGGTGGTCAGTTGTACTGCGACCTTTTCTGAATGCGCTTCTGCAGTGAAGATGCTGCTCCTTCCATGTAGTGCTCCTTTCCGGACTCCGAAGGGTGTACAAGCCGCAAAGCCTACTCGGTTTCCGTCCTTGGAGCCATCAGTGTACACCTCAGTATACATTTGATGGCGATGGCAGACTTCTGCCAATTTCTCCAAGTACACCTTGTTTTCAGTTTCGCTTTTCTTGTGTTTGCTCAGGTCAAAAAGGATCTTGGCTTCTGCCTGTTCCCATGGAGGGGACTTGGCAGGTCCTTCCTTCATGACCTTTGAGATGGGAATTCGGGCCTCTCTGATCAGGGTTCTCACCCTTACTGAGAAAGGCTTTGCCACGTTCTTGTTTCTACGAAAGACGCTGTGGTCCTCGTAGAAGATGGTATGGTGGGTGGGGTTTCTCTCATTTGCCTTGACTCTGATGGCGTATTGCAGGGACAGCTTGCTCCGTCGCAGATCCAGTGGTGGAACACCTGCCTTAACGCAGAGACTACTTGCCGGTGAAGATCTGAATGCTCCCATGCAGAGCCGTAGGCCCTGGTTATGGATAGGTTTTAGCCAATCCAAGTAGGACCTTGCAGCTGATGCATACACCACCGATCCATAGTCCAGGCGAGACAGGATATATGTCCGATACAGAGTCAGCAGAATCTCCCGGTCCGCTCCCCAGTCTGAGTGGGAAAGCATCTTCAGGAGGTTCATGGCCTTCTGGCATTTTTTCCAGAGGTATTCGATATGGGGTTTGAAAGCGAGAATGCTATCAAACACGAGTCCAAGGAATTTGACCTCCTTTTCTACCTTTAGTGCGTTCCCGTGCAGTGTGAGGGCAGGAGCTTCCTTGCATCCTCGTCTACGACAGAAGTGCACACAGGATGTTTTTGTTTCAGAGAATTTGAAGCCATTTTCCAGGCTCCAAGTCTCTAGGTGGGAAAGGGTTTGCTGTAATCTCCTTTCTACTGTTGCCATGGAGGTGCCCCGATAGCAGATGACAAAGTCATCCACGTAGAGGCAGCACTCAACATTATGGGCAAGGGTTTTCGCTATTTCGTTGATATTAATGCCGAAAAGGGTCACTGAGAGGACGCAGCCCTGGGGGACTCCAGTTTCTTGATTGATTGATTTGTTTAACGTCCTAAGGCCGTAGGCCTCATGGGACTGCCTCCTCCAGTTTCTTGGTCAACTCTCTTGGAGTGTGTGGCACCAAGTCGGACATTAAATGTTCTGTTTGCGAGGAAGCCTTCCACGAATTGTGGCAGTCTGCCTCGCAGTCCCATTTTTTCCATGTCTTGGAGAATGCCAAATTTCCATGTTGTGTCGTAAGCCTTTTCAAGGTCAAAAACATGTTCTTTGTTGGCGAATCCTTTCCGGATAAAACTCTCAAGACGGACTAGGTGGTCAGTTGTACTGCGACCTTTTCTGAATCCAGACTGGTACTGGGTTAGAAGATCATTCGTCTCCAGGTACCATACCAGTCTGTTGTTGACCATCCTTTCCATTGTCTTGGCCAGACAGCTGGTCATAGCAATGGGTCTGTAGCTCGAGGGCATAGATGGATCCTTTCCAGGTTTTGGAATCGGTACAACTAAGGCCTCCGACCAGGATGATGGTTATTGACCGGTGGTCCAGGTATTGTTAAAGATGTCCAGGAGCAAACTCAGTTGGTGCTCTGGGAGATGCTTTAACATCTGGTAATGAATCTCATCAGGGCCTGGAGATGAGTCTTTTGCCTGCTCGAGAGCATGGTGTAACTCAGCCATTGTGAACAGCTTGTTGTATGCTTCCATGTTGTCAGAGTGCAGGTTTAATGGGTTCATCTCCTCCCTTTCTTTATGTTGGCGGAATTCATCTCGGTAGTTGGCACTGGAGGAGACTTTGCTGAAGTGATCAGCAAAAGAATCCACAATCTCTTGTGTCGTCTCCAAAGTCTCATCACCAACCTTGATGTGGGTTGTGTGGGAGTCGGTTTTCCATTGAGCTTCTTCACCTTTTGATATACCCTTTTCAGGGGGGTCAATTTAACCATCAATTAAACATAATTTGATGGTAAATTTGACATTGATTTAATCCTCATATAACAATGTTAGATTGCTGAACCAAATACCAACCTATCATATATTCCTTATGTTCAGAAAAATCGGAAATTCACAAATTTAAATACACGCGAAAATGTCTTTTCAAGCAAATTCGCGAAAATATCTACGTTTACAGTAATTGCTGACAAATATTGAGTAAGTACTGACATATATTGACTAATTGCTGACAAATAGTGAGTAGGCTTAAATAGGCCCTACTGAATAAAACACAGAAAGGCGACGAAACACAAAACACAGCACACACTCAGTCACCATGTATTAGTAGTTTCAAATTGTTAGCATACCCTACGAATTCTACAAAGGAGCAATGGAATATATCTAAGTATATTGAAAAGTACCAGGACACTGCATAATTATGCTAATTATGCAAATAATATGTGTGGATATAGAGTGTTCGGTATGAATCTGGGGTGTTTTGTCCCCCTAAAGAACATGCCCCCCTAAAAAATTTGTTTCGAAAAAGAATAAGCGAAATAATTGTTTTGACTAGGAGCCTTTTCGGCCACAGCCGGTCCACCTATGCCCTTACCACAGTGTGCACGCACCCTGCAACAAAGTCCCAGGTACATATATTTAGACATGTCAGTATTATGATATATAGGTGCTCTCATTTCCTAATTAATGGTGCTAACCATAATCAAAGGTAAAAACAAAACCTACGCATCAGACGTATGTAGGACCCTCTAAGTCATATATTTAAAAAGGGACCATAGTATGTGTTTTATACTCAGTATATATAAATATTTTTAGTGCAACGTTATGCACTATCAGCTGCTGTAACAGAATACAGGTTGTGGTGAAATATTGTTCTGTAATACAGGTATGACCTATTCACTGATATAGAAAGCATGCAGTAGAATATCTTACAGATTATACTAAGATTTACTATGTGCTCACAGTGCATGCATGTCCAAATAATGAAAACAAGGATGGAAATCTCAAAGAAAGGTACACTTCATCTAGCTAGCCACAATAATGCCAGGGTGGCATAGGTAGAAAATTAGAACATAAGGACATTAGACAGTTTATAGATGGTTTTGACATATATCGTTTTCAAGAAACATGGTTGACCGAGAACAAGACACTGTTAGTACCAGGATACCAAATAATAAGGAGTGATACGGAGAAACATAGGAAGAAGACAACAAGTTCAGATGGTGAGTGCATTGTCTACAAGACATCACTTAATAAAGGTATAGAGATATTGGGAAGTCAGTGCAAAGACTTTCTTTGGATCAAACTCGACAGAGAATTCTTCGGGACAGAGAATGATATATACCTATGTAACTGCTACATGTATACCCCCGGAAGGGTCAGAAATCCATAAAAAGTCACATAGAGATTGTTTAGATATCATACAAGACGAAATTGTGAAACACAGCGTAAATGGAAACATTATGCTAATGGGGGATTTTAATGCAAGGACAGGAGTTTCTAAAGAACAGTTCTTGGATATTAGCGGGGACCTGAGACGAAAAACGACCTGTGTTAAATATAATGGTATATCAGCCATAGACTACTGTATAACATCACTCCCATTATATAACACAATACTCAGATTCCAAGTTCAAGGCCAGACATGGTACTCAGATCATAATCCATTGTTATGTGTACTAAGGGTAAAAAGTGCGGTTGAACACCCGGGTCAAACATATAATGATCATCTTAAACCAACATTCAAATTCATTTGGAATGGCAAAAGTAAGGATTGTTTGTTTGTTTGTTTGTTTGTTTAGTTTTACGTCCGGGGGCCATCGAGGAACTCAGACATTCAAGAATTTTAAACTATTCAATAGTAATGGTAGGCTGCAGGCCTACCTCGGGTTTGCGCATATGAGTGGGTGGGTGTGTGTGCGCGCGTGCATATATTTATGAGTCTGCTTGTAGCAGTGGGACACGGCTCGTAGCGGTGAAATACCACTCGTGGCTCAAGGCCCCTCTTTATCGTGCTGCCTCACGCAGGTAACATGTCGCAAACTGTAGACACATCACCCGGTCGGTCACATTATCCTGACACCGACGGACCAGCCATTTTTCGATTTTTTTTTTTTTTTTTTTTTTTTTTGAATTATATGTATATATGATCTATATGTACTTATATAAGTTTGATTCTTTGAGGAAGTTCAGGAGTTCTTTTGTTTCTATTGTGTTGAAGACAGCTTTCAGTGTTGTTGCATTTTTAAGATATTTTCTTCTGTTGCTTGCAGTCCTTCGACAGTTGAGCAAGATATGCTTAACTGTGAGTTCAGTCTTGCATTCTTGGCACATTGGTTGGGCTTCACGTTTCAGATGGTGTTCGTGTGTAAGCCTTGTGTGGCCAATTCGTAGACGTGTTAGTTTCACTTCGTCTGATCTGGATAGTTTTCTTTTTTCACCCTTTCCTTTCAGTTGAGGCTGAATGGAGTGTAGCTTGTTCTCATGCTGCTTCTTCCAGTCAGCTTGCCATTTCAGTTTCACATATTTCTTGATGGTTGATGTCAGGTCCGTGTGTGGGATTGGCACTTCTCGAGGTGTCAGTTTCAGTGCTGACTTTGCCGCTTCATCTGCTGCCTCGTTTCCGTCTATGCCAATATGGCTCGGCAGCCAGCAGAAAACCACATCTTTCTTTGCTTTCTCAAGGTTGTTGGTTTTGTCCCTGATATCTTGTATCAAAGGATTGTTTGGTTCATATTGGTTCATTGCTTCAAGGCATGACTTGGAGTCTGACAGAGCAATGAATTTCTGGTGAGTTGATATCTTGGCATATTCTAGAGCATGTAGCAAGGCGCTAGCCTCTGCCGTGAAAATGCTGGCTTTAGGATGGAGGCCTCTTTTCAGGTTGCCATATGGCGTGTGTACTCCATAGCCTACTTTGTCACCCTCCTTAGAACCATCTGTGAACACCGCCAGGTGTTCACTATGGTCTTTTTCTATCCCATGGAGTTGATCTTTAAAGGTCACTGAGTCTGTTTCTGCCTTTTTGTTTTTGCACAGGGTGAAGATGATCTTTGGTTTCATTTGTAGCCATGGGGGATTATCGGGTGGTTTTATCTCCCTGGTTTTGATCACATCTAATTTTGCTGCTTTCATAGGTCTTTTCACTCTGTACGAGTATGGTTGGGTCATGTTCGGTTTTTTCCTGTACACTGAATTGTTTTCGGTGAACAGTGTCTCATATGTTGGGTTTCTTTTATTTGATCTTACTTTAACTGCGTACTGCATAGACAGCATTTCTCGCCTAAGCTCAAGGGGGGCGATGTTTGCCTCCACCTCTAGACTTTTTCCTGGAGATGTACGGAATGCCCCCAGGCATAATCTCAGTCCCTGGTTCTGGATAGGCTTCAACCTGTCCAAGTAGCTGGGGCAAGCTGATCCATATACGATAGAGCCATAGTCTAGTCTTGACTGGATGTAGGCCCTGTATAAGATCAGTAATGTTTCTTTGTCGGCACCCCAGTCGGTGTGGGAAAGCACTTTCAGGAGATTCATGGCTTTTTGACATTTCCTCCTCAAGTATTCGATGTCTGGTTTGAAGTTGAGTAGTCTGTCAAATATCAGCCCCAGGAACTTCACTTCTTCTTTGACTTCAAGTGCCGTGTTCTGGAGGTGGAGCGTTGGTTTTTCTCTACATCCTCTTCTGCGACAGAAGTGGACACAGGTGGTTTTGGTCTGTGAGAACTTGAAGCCGTTTTGGCAGCTCCAGGTTCCAAGGTGGTTCAGGGCCTGTTGAAGCTTTCTTTCAATAGTTTGAATATGCCTCGATCTGTAGCAAATGACAAAGTCATCCACATACAAAGAGCAATTGATGTCATTTTGTAAGTTTTTGGTTATTTCATTAATCTTTATGCCAAACAGGGTGACAGAGAGGACACAGCCCTGGGGGACACCCATTTCTTGTTCTACTCTGTCTGAGAGAGTAGTGCCAAGGCGTACACTGAATACTCTGTTGGCAAGAAATTTTGATACAAACATGGGAAGCCTTCCACGGAGCCCTAGTTTGTGAATGTCTTTCAGGATTCCATGTTTCCATGTGGTGTCATAGGCCTTCTCCAGGTCGAAGAAGATGGCAACCACATGTTCATTATTTGCAAATCCCTTTCTGATGTAACTTTCTAACCTGACAAGATGGTCTGTCGTGCTACGATTTTTCCGGAATCCTGACTGAAGTGGATTCATGAGATCATTAGACTCAAGGTACCACATCAGTCGGTTGTTCACCATTCTTTCCATAGTTTTGGCAAGGCAGCTTGTCATTGCTATGGGTCTATAGCAAAAGTAAGGAAAAATACACATCGTACATGAAGGGTGAAGAAGTAAGATCACAACTACAATCATATATGAGATATTATGATAATGATCCAAACCGTGAACTACATGAGTTAAAAGAAATAATGATAAATGCAGATAAAAAGTCAATGCCATTAAAAAGGGCAGGTCAAAATGGGCAACATAAACATGATTATGATGATCACAATGATTTGAAAACCCTACAAAAACACAAACGGCTATTTGCCTGTGAAAGGCGACTCTTTGAGAAAGATAAGCAGAACAATCAGCAAAGAATAGCATTTATCAGAATGAAAAGAACCTATAGACTGATCAAATACCACACTTTTAGAAAAAGCCACGAGAAAAAGGTGTATAAATTAGCAGAAATTGAGGCCAAGGACGCCAAGCTATTTTGGAAGTGCGTAAAGAAATTAACTACTAGAAAATCAGCACAGGAACCCCAAATTAATGATAAACAGTGGGTGAAATATTTCTCTACTCTCCTGAATATAAAGCAGGGTGATAATACCCAGGGAGGTTTTCAGGAGTATGTGAAAACTAGCCTACCCCTACTGGAGAGTATATCATCTGAAGGTGATCTAGACTATGACATTACATTAAATGAGGTGAAAATGAGCATAAAATCCACCAAAAACAAAAAATCAGCAGGCCCAGATCTACTTAATAATGAAGTGATTAAATTTGGGGGTGAAGGGATGCACAGAGCTATCACCAAACTCTTTAACACAATCCTCCATACAGGAACCTATCCAGAGGGTTGGAAAGAAAGCTTAATAACACCAATACACAAAAGCCAAGACATAAATAAGCCAGAAAACTACAGAGGTGTTGCAGTGGCAGACTGCCTCAGCAAGATATTCTACAAAATAATCAATGATAGCATTGTTAAATATCTAGAAGAAAGGGGATTTTGGAGTAATAATCAGAACAGTTACAGAGAAAAAAGGAGAACAGAGGACAACATACTTATCTTTGAGAAAGAACATGGCGGCGTTGGGTTAGCAGCGGAGCGCTAATAGGGGGACGGTTTTTTCTCAAATTATCAGAGTTTAGAGGTAGAACACCATATAAAACTGTGATAAATAACTACCGTAATCTCCCGCATATAAGACGCGTCCTCTACGCCAAACAAATGCCTTGTGCGTCTTATAGGATTTTTTCAAGTTGGGGGTGCGTCTTATACGCGGGGTTTTCCAAGATCTCATTTGGGAAAATGCGCCGATGATAGCTTGAACTCATATAGCCAGCACCGCGGCAGACCGGGAGGTGTAGATTTGCTCGGCGGGTTTGACGCCGACCGTGTGCCGATGACAGCTTGAACTCATATAGCCAGCACCACGGCAGACCGGGAGGTGTAGATTTGCTCGGCGGGTTTGACGCCGACCGTGTGCCGATGACAGCTTGAACTCATATAGCCAGCACCGCGGCAGACCGGGAGGTGTCGACGGGCGCTCGGCGGGTTTGACGCCGACCGTCACACCGTCAGCATAGACTCATAGCGCTAGCGCCGCGACAGACCGGGAGGTGTCGACGCGCTCGGCAGGTTCAAGCCGACCGTGTGCCGATGACAGCATAGACTCAACAGGTTGACAATTTTTTGGGGGTGGAGGGGGGGTGCGTCTTATAGGCGAACCCCTCCCTGCTGAGTTGGGGGGGGCGTCTTGTACGGGGGGTTTTTTACAAATCGATTCAGAGGGGTTGGATGCGTCTTCTACGCGAACCAGCATACCCTGAGTTTGGGGAGCGTCTTCTACGCGCACCGCGTCTTCTACGCGGGAGATTACGGTAGTTAAAGTGTCCCACCATAGACATCATGGCAAACCAAGGACCTAGATCCCGTACCAAGAAGACAATGGATTTAATTCCTCAAGAAGCTTCTATCAAAGAAGTCATTGCAGCTGTCAACTCCATGGAAAAAAGGTTGCTGTCAGTGGAGGAAACCCAAACCTGCATGCAATCTAATATTGAAGAAATTAGAGAATCCATTGACGGATTAAATCAGACGACTACTAACATCAACGAGACCCTTGACAGCATTAAAGGAAGACTTACTTCATCAGAAGGAACCATGGAAGCCATGTCAAAAACAATCTCGGAAACTGGAGACGCCATTAAAATCCAAAATGACAGTGTCAAATCTCAAACGGCTCTATTACTACAACATACCAAGAAATTCGAGAGAATGGACCAGGATGTCAAGAAAAAAATCCTTATAATTAAAGGACTTGAAGAAAGTAAAGATGAGGATATTTCGGCTAAGATTGCTCAATTTCTGAGAGATATTAAATTTAATCAGGGATTGGAATGCGTAGAAACTTGCGACCACCAAGGCGTAAACAAACCGAGACATAGACAGGTACGAGTTATTTTTCGAAATATCCACACAAAACCCAAGATTATGAGGAATCTGAAGTATCTGAAGGGTAAAATGCTATACAAGTTCGTATCTGTGGGAGATGAGTTGACTGAAAATGAACAGAAAGACCTCCGTGCCATGTACTACCTGGCGAAGAAGCTAAACTACAACGTTCAACTCAGGCAGAGATTTCTTATCCTGGAAAAGAAGACCATATATCCATCTCAGGGGTAAAGGACTCTGTGCACACGTAGATGAGACCATATCATGTACAAATGAGAAATTTGGCTTTTTAAACCGGACTAATAATGATATCGAAATACAATGGTTATTTTCTGTAAAAGGTTCAAGCAAAAAGGCTATAATTTGTAACATTTATAGACCACCCTCTGGAAACCTAACTAATTTTTGTAATATAATTCAAGCATTATTCTTACAGATTGAAAATCCAGATTCATATGAAATTTATGTACTAGGAGATTTCAATGTTAATATTATTGGTAATACTAGAGAAAAGGTACAACTGTATGAAACCTTTGATAATTTTCATCTAACCCAAATAGTAAACCAAGTGACGACGTCCTCAGGTTCGAACACATGCATCGACTTAATTTTCACAAACTGCTCAGGCATTACGTCGTCTGGCCCTCTCAATATTCACCTTTCTGATCATCTTCCTGTACATATACTAAAAGGAAACCAACATGTCAAGCAAGGGTATAGGAGTTTCTTAGGAAGATCGTATAGAAATTTTAACAAGGAAAAATACTTATTAGACCTTACAAATTGTAATTGGGCTTACTTTGATAATAGTAATGATCCCTCAGAATGCTGGAATATTCTGGTTAATCATATGAAATATATGTTAGATATCCAATGCCCAGTAAAGAAATTTAAAATAAAAGATAAATCGAGCCCCTGGATGACTAATGAATTATTGGAACGTATTAATGACAAAAATGTACTATTGAAAGAGGCTAGACGAAATTTAGACATAATATCATGGCACCATGCCAGAGTATCCCGAAATATTGTAAATCGTGAGGTCGAGCAAGCAAAAGAAGAATATTATAATAATCTGTCTGAAGTCTATAAGAAAGACTCTAAGAAATTTTGGACTACCATGAAAGAAATATTACCAAATAGCAAAGGAAAATTAAAAACAATCAATTTAGTAGATGATACTGGACAAACTATTACACTTGAAGATACGTCCACGTATATTAATAATTTCTTTGCTGATATAGGGCCTAGGCTTGCCAGACTTCACGATTCTGAATTCATATTTAAAGGACAAAGATGTGTAGTAGATATGCCTGATATGTCGTTTACAGATGAAGAAATTATTAAATGTCTAGAAGATATAAATGTAACAAAATCATCTTCTATAGAATATCTACCTACTCATATCTTCAAACTTGCAGTTATTAAATTCTCTGATAAATTTATCAAAATTATAAATTTGATTACAGAAACTGGGGTTATACCAGACAGTTGGAAAATTGCTACAGTCACCCCTCTACCAAAAGGGGGAGATCCATCCAATGTTTCAAATTTAAGACCTATCAGTGTATTACCTATACCTGGTAAAATACTGGAACGTCTAATACACACAAAGATTAGCACTCATTTAACTTCACATAATATACTGTCAAAATTTCAAGGAGGATACCAAAAAAACAAATCGACCTTAGACACCATTAATATCCTAGTTGATGATATATTAAAAAATCGAAATCAGAATAATATCACTCTTGCTGCATTTATTGATATAAAAAAAGCTTTCGATTCTGTTAATCATAATATCCTCCTGAACAAATTGGAACAATACGGTATAAGAAATAGAAACCTTACGCTAATAGAAAATTACCTTTCTAGGAGACAACAGTGTTCCGTGGCAAACCATGTTAGGTCAGGGTACAAAAATTTATCATGCGGGGTACCACAAGGGTCAATTTTGGGTCCATTATTTTTTCTATTATATATTAATGACTGCATCTCTGAAGATGATACCCATAAAACAATGCTGTATGCAGACGACTCAGTTCTATATGTATCAGGCAAAGAAATTGATAACTTACAAACTCAACTAGAAAATGCTTTAAAAAAATTTTATTCTTGGTCTACAAGTAATAAATTAACCATGAATGAAAATAAAACCAAAATCATGACCTTTGCCTCTTCAATAAAACTGAAAAATCTGAGAAAACCCAATATTACCATCAACAACAAAACACTCATGAATGTATCTTCTTATAAATATCTAGGGGTCACCCTTGACCCTGAATTGAAATTTAATATGTACTTACGCACAGTAATTAATAATGTAAGATATAAGTCGCTAATATTATATAAAACTCGGAAATACATGTCTCAAGAAGCTAGATTAAGAATGTATAAAATGCATATACTACCACTTATAGATTATTGTGATATATTGTACAATGAGTCTAAGTCAGATTACCTACTAGAACTACAGCGTATGCAAAGTAAATGCCTGAAAACTTGCTTCGACTATCATATATTAACACCAACTCATACGGTACATAATAAGGCTAAATTACCAATGTTAATATCTAGGAGAATCTATCATATTAAACTTGTGGCCCATAAGAGAGCAAGTAATGAAAATTTTATAGAACCAAAGACTAGGGTAACACGGTTAGCTGCTGCACCGGTATTAAAATATCAAAAAATCAATTGTAAAGCATATGAAACTTCACCAGAAGTCAAATGTGCTCAAACTTGGAACAAATTACCTGTAGAAATAAGAAATATTAAAGACAGGGATAAATTTAAAGTGGAGTGTAAAAAGGAATTGTTATAAATTAATAATCTTCTTAATATCAACCATTTTGTAAAATATAGTGTCTATGCGTGATGTATACCCTCTGTATTTATTACTAATTTAAACTCTACGATATTGTTATATGGGAGGGAACTTGTTATCTTATAATATTTAAAGTATAGAATAATGCTGCTGTTCTTAAATATATTGTTATTATGTCATCTGTGAATCTTATGAATGGTATATATATTTTTATGGCTTGGCCGGGACAACATCCTAAGGATGATGGCCAGTCATTAACTTGATAGCCTTATTGAAGCGAGTTTTCCTGATGTTATAAATCATCATTTTTTGTAAATTGGTATTATGGTATGTAAAAAGCTCCTTACTCGATCCAGGAAATTTTCAACTATCTAGAAATCGTATGTGATGTAATAACCCTTAGGCTAAATAAAGTTTAAATTGTTTCAAAAAAAAAAAAAAAAATCATACAGACACTCTACCAGAAATATGTAAAACAAGGAAAAAATTAAGCTATTCACAGCCTTTGTAGATTTCTCAAAGTTTTTTTACTCTATAAACAGACGTAGCCTATTTTACAAACTTCTGAATGCAGGTATCACAGGAAATGTATACAAAGTTATCAAATCCGCCTATGACAAGAATAGCTATTACAAGAATAGGTACTCTGTGAAATGCCCACAGGGAATTTCTGAAAGTTTTATATCAACTGCTGGTGTGAAACAGGGATACAATCTTAGTCCCACTTTATCAAACCTATTCCAAAATGACCTGCATAAAATATTTGACGAAGAGTGTGAACCTGTTAAACTGGGGAAGGCTGAATTTAACTCCTTATCATGGGCAGACAACTTGGTGGTAATAATGTCGCAGTCAGAGGCTGGACTACAAAACTGCCTAAATAAGTTATCGGACTACTGTAAGAAATGGGAATTATCAGTCAATACAAATAAGACCAAGGTTATGGTCTTGTCAGTAGGAAGGACCCCCCAGTCTAATCTGAAATTTAGAGAACAGATATCAGAATGTGTTACCACCTATAAGTATCTGGGTCTACTTCTATCTAGAGACGGTAGTGTCTTAGGCCAAATGTGCATCATTCGCCATTAGATAGGCCCTAAGCACCTCGCAAAACATATCAGTTAAACTATTCATGTCACTTTTCAATAAACAGAGCCCATATTGCTCTATGGTTGCCCAGTCTGGGGCATGCCCCAAAGCACTTGTACAATTAAAGTAAGTAAGTAACGGAGCAATAATAACCAGATTAGATTGGTGTTTGTTTGTTTAGTTTTACGTCCGGGGGCCATCGAGGAACTCAGACATTCGATTTCGGACATGAAGTCCTTTCTTTTCTTTATGGACAGGTATTTATATGCTGCTTGCCCGACACAGCAGTGACCGAATCTATGAATGACCGAATCTATGAGATGAATGACCGAATCTATGAGGAGGGGTGAGGGGGAAAACTGCTAACGGGGCTTCATTCCCCTACTGTTTTCGAAGGATAGCAAGTGTTCTTTTATTTGCCTGGTCCCATAGGCAGGGCCAGACAAACCACGGCCTTTGATCACTCAGACATGGTTCACTGAGGGGGAATACCATGGCAAAAGACAAGCATGTAGACCCGGGCCCGCGCATATGGACACCAGCTGCCCACACGCTCACCCCATGCCACAAGAAACCCCAAGTTTGTCGCCTTTTACGAATCTGGTATGCCCACTGGTAGAATGGAAGGAGAATTCCTCCTTCATGGACTCCCAATCAAGTTATTCTGCTCCTCCATGCCCTCACATGAAGGTCCCCACTCCACAGGGGGATAGATTGGTGTAGAATACTTGAAGTTCTAGGGATAGATGACATACATGCTAAATCCTTTAGATTCTATAGAAATACAATGGAAGCGCATGTGGCATTAGAAAATGTCTGTGACAAAATTAAACTTATGTCAGCCTACAGGAATTGGCCTGTGGCATTTACCATTGGAGAAATACAAAGAAAAGACATTTTACTACTCAAATTGTAAATATACGTTGGAGATATCAAAATATGCTAGCACAACACTGGCACTGGGTGAGTTGGGTAGATCGGGTAGATAGAGTTTAGAACAATTTTACTCAACCTTTTCTACCGGTTTAGACTTGAGACTGGGTCATCAAACCCCTTACTAGATCAAGTGTTTTTGACTATGAAAACAGACAAGCACCCATGGTTGGACAATATAAAATATCTCCTATACAATATAGGGTGCCGAGATATATGGGAAATCCCTGAAATCTGGAGTAAGAACAGGCTTTAATCTAGAATAAAAAACAAGACTGGAAGATATTCATATACAGACATATGATCAGTACATACAGAATGAAAACAACCTCGAAAAATGCCAGGTGACCAGAATCTGTCAAAAGTCAGACACACCATATGGGCAAAAAGAATACTTAAATCTGGTACACTCTCCTCATGTATGAAGTATTATGTCTAAATTAAGGCTGGATGTGAATTGTACTTTTGACAGCACATATAAGGGCTATAGGGGAAAAAATGTGACTAGCAATGAATGTAAGACTTGTAAAACAAAGCAAACTGTGCAACATATATTTTCTGAATGTAATATTACACAACTATGTACGATTAGAAATGTGTTTGAGCAAAAGATCTGTAACATTACCAATGGATACAGAAACCCAGACAAATGTGAGAAGCTAGAAATGGTTTGTTTGTTTAGTTTTACGTCCGGGGGCCATCGAGGAACTCAGACATTCAAGCTAGAAATGGTATTATCATTGCAACTTAAATGCCTGCCGAGGCACAGATTAGAGTCAGAAGAATATATATGTACCTTTGTAAAAGACATCTACAGTAAAACCAACCAACTATCATCAACCTGGCGCTGACATATATGTACCTCTCATGAGTCAATAAAGCCAATCTTGAATCTCTTGAATCTCTACCTCCAGCCAAAACCTATCTGTTTTAAGCGTCACCGGCGAAAAAGGGCATGTTTGAGGAAGGAACAGATCGAAATAAAGGGTTTTTTGGGACTGGTCGAAAGGTCCAAGAACTGGCAGTTTTACAAAAACCATCATATTTCCCTTACTATTGGTCGCACAGGGACGTGCAGCACATCAATTTGCATCAGCTTTTTTAGAGGATTACCCCTACAGATCAAACTTCACTTTTGACTGATAACAAAAAATTCGAGACAATGAAAAAAACACAAAAATGCCCATAACTTTCCACCAGAATGTCACATCAGCAAAAGAAAACAAGATTCGAATTCCTTTTGACAATCGGCTTTCACTCGTAGAGTCTGAGAACGGGAAAACGTTATCAGGACAGGTTTCCACCCTTTTTAAGCTAAATAACTATCAATACTAGTCATAAGCCAACAATACATGTGTATTGCGAGGGTATTACTGCAAAAATAAAGGAAAAACGTCCACGCTGCTGATGAAAAATTAAAAACATCATTGGGCCGGACTGGGGATTGAACCAGGGATCTCTCGCTTGTGTTAACCACTACACTATGCCGTCCACTGATTGTGGAAAGAGAGCTGTGCCTAGAAGTAGGACTTGGACAGGTGGACAGATGTATGGAAAGGTACCGGGTGGACATGGGGACATGTCCACCCGGACAAAGTGAATTTTGACAGCCGTGCATTGTTCAAATCTAACATTTTCCTTCAATTTCTCGGTACCATGCGACAAACGCTGACGAGTTGTGACAATAATCCACCAACACTGTGACAATCAATGACTGTTTGTCTCATATTTTTTGTATAATAATAGTAAATCCACACACCACCGCTCGTCAATGTTTGGCCTACACATGGCCTGCACCTGCACGTGGCCTACAACAACAGGACGCACTAATTTGCGGTGCATGCGCGAAGATCCAGAAAGTAGGTCGTCGGGCATGTGCAGCAAATTAGCAGTGCCACCTACAGGGACGTTATGAAAACAACTACAGCAGTGCAAATGGCGTGTTTTAGACCGACTACGGCAGCTGCCCGTTTCTTCCTCAATCAATAACAATGGGATAAAGCTCTGGCATTGCTTGGGTCATTAGACACATCCTTCCACACTAGGAAATGCCAAAATAGTGAGAGTAACATAAAGGCTTAGTCTTGTAGCATCGGGTCAACGGTTGCTAGTTTTTGGAGATTTTCTTATCTGAGAGCCTTTTTTAAAAAAACAAGTACTATTGTTACCCTAAAAATTGTTAAAGTTGTTCGGTCCCAGTGGGGTGGACCCAGGAAGGTGCGAAGACTGCTCCTGGTTGGCAGTGAGGTGGTGGAGACTGCTCCTTGTTAGCAGAGGGGTGGTGAGCTGGTGGTGAGTTGCTCCTAGTTGGCAGTGTGTGTGGTGAGAGTCAGTTTGGTTCCGCTGGACTGGACTAGCCAGACGGCTTATATAGAGCTTGGCTTGGTATGTGATAAACTATGGATAGGGGCCAGGTCTCCGCTAAGCCCAAACGTGGATAAAGTTAGATGACTCCTGCAGCTGAATTAAGGATGGTCTGTAGCAGTTGAACGACTCCGGCCGAGGGGTGATGGTGTTAGGTTGTGTGTTAAAGGTGTTCGGTTCCAGTGGGGTGGACCCGCATGGTGTGACACGGTGCTCGGTTGAGTGACTTGGACTCATGTTAAAGTTGTTCGGTTTCAGTGGGGTGGACCCGGGAAGGTGCAACATGGTGCTCGGTTGAGTGACTGACTCATGTTAAAGTTGTTCGGTTCCAGTGGGGAGTGGACCCAGGAAGGTGCGCCACAGTGCTCGGTTGAGTGACTCGGACTCATGTTAAAGTTGTTCGGTTCCAGTGGGGTGGACCTGGGAAGGTGCGACACGGTGCTCGGTTGAGTGACTCGGACTCATGTTAAAGTTGTTCGGTTCCAGTGGGGTGGACCCAGGAAGGTGCGAAGACTGCTCCTGGTTAGCAGTGAGGTGGTGGAGACTGCTCCTTGTTAGCAGTGGGGTGGTGAGCTGGTGGTGAGTTGCTTCTAGTTGGCAGTGTGTGTGGTGAGAGTCAGTTTGGTTCCGCTGGACTGGACTAGCCAGACGGCTTATATAGAGCTTGGCTTGGTATGTGATAAACTATGGATAGGGGCCAGGTCTCCGCTAAGCCCAAACGTGGATAAAGTTAGATGACTCCTGCAGCTGAATTAAGGATGGTCTGTAACAGTTGAACGACTCCGGCCGAGGGGTGATGGTGTTAGGTTGTGTTTTAAAGGTGTTCGGTTCCAGTAGGGTGGACCCGCATGGTGTGACACGGTGCTCGGTTGAGTGACTTGGACTCATGTTAAAGTTGTTCGGTTTCAGTGGGGTGGACCCGGGAAGGTGCAACATGGTGCTCGGTTGAGTGACTCTGACTCATGTTAAAGTTGTTCGGTTCCAGTGGGGAGTGGACCCAGGAAGGTGCGCCACAGTGCTCGGTTGAGTGACTCGGACTCATGTTAAAGTTGTTCGGTTCCAGTGGGGTGGACCTGGGAAGGTGCGACACGGTGCTCGGTTGAGTGACTCGGACTGATGTTAAAGTTGTTCGGTTCCAGTGGGGTGGACCCAGGAAGGTGCAAAGACTGCTCCTGGTTAGCAGTGAGGTGGTGGAGACTGCTCCTTGTTAGCAGTGGGGTGGTGAGCTAGTGGTGAGTTGCTCCTAGTTGGCAGTGTGTGTGGTGAGAGCCAGTTTGGTTCCGCCGGACTGGACTAGCCAGACTGCTTATATAGAGCTTGGCTGGGCCTGACCACCTGACCAGCCCCAGCCAATAGGGTTGGGCCTAACAGGACCCCATAAGGGCCCTGACAGGGCTGCCCCGATTGGCTGGAATTTCTGTAGCAGTTGAACGACTCCGGCCGAGGGGTGATGGTGTTAGGTTGTGTGTTAAAGGTGTTCGGTTCCAGTGGGGTGGACCCGCATGGTGTGACACGGTGCTCGGTTGAGTGACTTGGACTCATGTTAAAGTTGTTCGGTTTCAGTGGGGTGGACCCGGGAAGGTGCAACATGGTGCTCGGTTGAGTGACTGACTCATGTTAAAGTTGTTCGGTTCCAGTGGGGAGTGGACCCAGGAAGGTGCGCCACAGTGCTCGGTTGAGTGACTCGGACTCATGTTAAAGTTGTTCGGTTCCAGTGGGGTGGACCTGGGAAGGTGCGACACGGTGCTCGGTTGAGTGACTCGGACTCATGTTAAAGTTGTTCGGTTCCAGTGGGGTGGACCCAGGAAGGTGCGAAGACTGCTCCTGGTTAGCAGTGAGGTGGTGGAGACTGCTCCTTGTTAGCAGTGGGGTGGTGAGCTGGTGGTGAGTTGCTTCTAGTTGGCAGTGTGTGTGGTGAGAGTCAGTTTGGTTCCGCTGGACTGGACTAGCCAGACGGCTTATATAGAGCTTGGCTTGGTATGTGATAAACTATGGATAGGGGCCAGGTCTCCGCTAAGCCCAAACGTGGATAAAGTTAGATGACTCCTGCAGCTGAATTAAGGATGGTCTGTAACAGTTGAACGACTCCGGCCGAGGGGTGATGGTGTTAGGTTGTGTTTTAAAGGTGTTCGGTTCCAGTAGGGTGGACCCGCATGGTGTGACACGGTGCTCGGTTGAGTGACTTGGACTCATGTTAAAGTTGTTCGGTTTCAGTGGGGTGGACCCGGGAAGGTGCAACATGGTGCTCGGTTGAGTGACTCTGACTCATGTTAAAGTTGTTCGGTTCCAGTGGGGAGTGGACCCAGGAAGGTGCGCCACAGTGCTCGGTTGAGTGACTCGGACTCATGTTAAAGTTGTTCGGTTCCAGTGGGGTGGACCTGGGAAGGTGCGACACGGTGCTCGGTTGAGTGACTCGGACTGATGTTAAAGTTGTTCGGTTCCAGTGGGGTGGACCCAGGAAGGTGCAAAGACTGCTCCTGGTTAGCAGTGAGGTGGTGGAGACTGCTCCTTGTTAGCAGTGGGGTGGTGAGCTAGTGGTGAGTTGCTCCTAGTTGGCAGTGTGTGTGGTGAGAGCCAGTTTGGTTCCGCCGGACTGGACTAGCCAGACTGCTTATATAGAGCTTGGCTGGGCCTGACCACCTGACCAGCCCCAGCCAATAGGGTTGGGCCTAACAGGACCCCATAAGGGCCCTGACAGGGCTGCCCCGATTGGCTGGAATTTCAGCCTGAATTTATTGAATAAAGATTTAACGTGTGATATATATCACATATGGCCCAGGGTCTACTACCCCCCCAATATAAAAATTGGGCGTTGTGCATTGAAGCACAGAAGGCTCAGGGTAGGTACCATAAAACCCTCTATCAACCCTGTAGGGTCACAGGAATCAGCACTTGCGAAATATTGACTAATTACTTACAAATAGAGACACCAGTCTGGCATAATCTTCTCTTACTAAACCCCTTGGACCGCTGGCCCCCTGGTGTGCTGGCCCCCTGGACACTTGGCCCCCAGACACCTGGCCCCTGGAGACCTAGCCCCTGGACCCCTGGAAACCTGGCCCCCTGGACACCTAGCCCCCACAGAAAACTTTATCCTTAGCATGCTTAGTTTATCGCTCAGTCCACAATGTGTTATGTGTATAGCTTGGACACTGTAAACATTCCCTGCTGAAAAAAAGTGTCTCACTTGGTGATTACCCATAGGACTCCATGTGCTAATTTCATCGCCAAAATCTATCTGACCCATAGACCCGATGGTTAAAGAACTTGTAGTCAGTATAGCTCCCAAAAACATGACGTAAGTACAGCAGCTTTTTTCGTAGAGAAAGACATCACTCACCATAAAGGACTAAATGTTGTCTGATAGATGAGATTTGAAACTTTCCTTTGGTTTTTGAAAAATGTGTAAACTAACAGTATATCACTGAATGATAACACCCTAAAGTTGGTGATTACAAATTTGTGGATCTGACTGAAAACCCGGCTCCAATAGCCCAGGGGATACCCTGGGCCAATGAGACTATTTCTTAAAAATACAACAATGCCATGTTGGTCTATGACCCCAAGTTAGTGGGAGTCACTGCTTGAATTATGTAAATATGTCCAGAATTGGCCATACTGGGGGTGCCAATTTTGGGGACTGGCTTATTTTCCCAGTCCAGGCTAATATTTGATCTTTGCCTCCCCCCCCCAACATTCCACTGCCCTGGATATGGTGTGTCAGAATGCACCATTTCAAGTCTCCCAAAGATCTTTTTACAAGAAGTCTGATACAAATATTCCATTTTATATGGTCTTCAATAATGCACCAGAATGTACAACCACAAATGTCTGGTAGAGATATTCAAGGCATTTCGTTTGTATAGGGGGGATATCCACCCATCCCTCAAGTATCCTTAACATGAAAATGTCTTTTACTTTAGATTGTACAGATCTGAGACTTGATATTTTTCTTTTAGAATGCATCAAAATGCACCATTTCAAGTTTAAACCTACAAAATTTCCCCCCTAGTGTGACCGCTGCGCTCTGCTTGCGGTGCTCGGCCTAATGTAGCACCTCACCACTTTCACCAGGTCTTGCCCCCCCCCTCTAGAGAATCCTGGATCCGCCACTATATACAGTCGCCTTCCTTTGGTGTTGCTTAATAGTGTGTAGTTCCCCATCCTAACACTACTTAGGCAAAAAAAAAAAATATTTGTTTCAGGTAACATGCTGAAAAAAATTAGGTATGGTAGGTAGATTTTTTTTTTTATTTTATAAAATTGTTTTAACTGCTACAAACACACGCGATGAGTCACAGCGACTCACGGTGGCTCGCAGAAGACTAAACTAGCCAAAAATGAACAAAAAAGTCTAGGGTCGGCCCTGTTTTGATAGGTAGGGTCGGGTGACCTGAAACAGACAATTAATTTTTTTTGGCCTCATTAAAGAAAGTTAGAGCCTTTAAAAACACTTGTTTGTCATCCAGCTTGAATGTTGACTTGCCTGCCTTGTCTTCATTGGTATGACTTTTAGCAGTAAAAAGGTACCTCTTTTGAAAATAGAATTCCAACCGGCTTTCCCCACAATGCTGGTTTCATAGACATGTAAGGCCATAATCGGCCAATGCCTGGGACTAGGCTTTCAATAAATGCCAAAGCTTCATGGGAATTTCAGGCACCGTTCCATATTTAATGATTAAGATAAGGGAGCCTAGTGAAAAGGAATCTTACTGTAGACATTCACCTGATAAGGCCCCCCTTAAGCCAGTTGAAACCATACTGAATTAAAGGTGGTAAAACATCGAGGGAGGTTTGAGGCCTATCCCAAGGCCTACAAACAGGGGCGGATCCAGGATTCTGTTCAAGGGGGATGCGAATTTTTTGCCTCGACAAGTGACTAAAACATTGGATGAATTATTTACAAGCACAGCCCAGTGAATTGACAAGCGCAGCACAGCAACAGGGTTCTCCACACACATGAAGTACTTTTTACTGCCGCCCGTGTACTGTCATTGAAAACCAGCGCCTGTGTGCTTTTCAGCACACTATAAGCTTTCTCTATGTTTTTGGATTTTGTAAATCGGCCAATTAGATCAGAAGTTAGGCCTAAAAGAATTTTTTTCTCCAAAACCCAGTCAATCCTTGTTTTTGGAGACAATTATCATCTAAATTTCCAAAAATTCTCTTTGAGTTTGCCATCCATATAAAGCTCCCCCGTGTTTTTGAAAACAACCTGCATGCTTTTTCGTCCTGTGGAGATTTTTTTGTTTTAGTTTTCCGTCCGGGGGCCATCGAGGAACTTAGACATTCGATTTCGGACATGAAGTCCTTTCTTTTCTCTTAGGACAGGTATTTATATGCTGCTTGTCCAAAACAGCAGTGACCGAATCTATGAATGACTGAATCTACGAGGAGGGTTGAGTGGGAAAACCACTACCGGGGCTTCATTCCCCTCTATTTGAAGGATAGCAAGTGTTCTCCTTTTTGCCTGGTCCCATAGGCAGGGCCAGACAAACCACGGCCTTTGATTACTTAGATGTGGTTCATTGAGGGGAATCCCATGGCAAAAGACAAGCATGTAGAACCGGGCCCAAGCATATGGACACCAGCTGCCCACATGCTCACCCCAAGCCACAAGAAACCCCAGCTTTGTCGCCTTTTACGAATCTGGTATGCCCACTGTCGGTATGGAAGGAGATTTCTCCTTGTGGACTCCCAATGAAATTATTCTGCTCCTCCATGCCCTCACATGAAGGTCCCCACTCCACAGGAGGATCCTGTGGAGAACCCTGCAGCAACATTAGTAGAGGGTCTAGGCCATGCTCCACCAAGAAATAGTTTATTTTTAGAGGATACTTTGTGCATTCTGTGACCTATATTGATTCATGATTTTCCAGCCACCAGTTTGGGGTTTTATCTGATATCTTTGGTTAGAATTAGATTTTCCCTGACCCCCTCCCCCCTTCCACTGCTTAGTTATGCGTTCCCCTCTACCTCAAATACCTCATTCCCTATCCCTCTCACTAGGTATCCAGATATTTTTCAAAAACCTAACACAGGTAGATGAAACATTATTCATTAGAACGCCTGATAAGGCCACACCAAAAAAGATAAGTTGGTCTACGGATTTCCCTCTCCATATTTTCGGAAATACATAAGCAAATGTCCATGACCAGGGAATAAATTTGCATCGTATTCACAGAGGTGAGGCTGTCCGTATTCAACAACGCCTTATAGGTAGAGTTGAATGCAGACAGGCCTCACCGAGGTGAATACGATGCAAATTTATTCCCTGGAAGGGACATTTGCATGTATGTCATGGCCTAGGGGGTTATTTTGCCTTTAAATAAAGAATAACAGCTCAGATCTGTTCAAAATCCAAGATGGCGGACACCCATTGAATACGGACACATTGTATTCAATGCCCCCCATTGAATACAGCAGTTCTAGTACTAATCTATAATGACGTTCGTATCAGCCATGACATAAAAAAAAAAGATTTTCTTTGAAAAAAATCTCGTCTACGGATTTCCCTCGCTTCACTTTCTACAAGTTTTCTCTTTGTGATGTTCGGCAATTTTTTTTTTTTAAATCATTTTTTTTCGCTCGCCTCACTTTTCCAGCAAGGAATCCATTGGACGCCAAAAAATTCTTTAAAAAAAAATAAATAATTTCGCTCGCTCGCACCATTTTTTCAAAACCAAAATCTGTAGACCAACTTATTTTTTTGGTGTGGCCTAAGTTTGAAATTCATTGGTGTAAGTCTTGTTAAAATACATTGGGAACTTGCTACAGATGGAAGTTAGTTTTCATGAGTGAAGGTTTGACCTCAAATTGATACCTTTGACTCATAGCCACTGGAGATTTTCAGGATGCTCATACAGCAAAAACGTTAGAGTTATATGACAGGAAACACTTAACCCAAACTCTGATATGCATACTATGGGAACATGGATTTTAACTGCATTTATGCACTTGCAAATTGGAATAAAACAGCTTTAACAGTCCAAGATCATTCAATAATTCCAAAGTAACAACTCATGTAGAGAGTCATTCTCCCATTTCCAGACCCATACAACTTGATAATATTTAGCTCTGAGGTAAAAGATATTACATGACATCTCCTACATACATAGGATAACTTAGCTTTATGGGTGCAACTTTTGTGCAGTATTTGTTGAATTGGAGATGTGTCAAATTACCAAAAACCACTAGATGATTGGCTTGTCCTCGAAGCCAGTTAGCTTTTGCCAAACACGACTGCAGAATTTTAACATGTCCGATTGCTTTTAAATTTGGAATGTAACAAATTTACAATGCTGTTTAAAGCCAATTATCAAAGAAATGTCATGTCATGACATGACATGACATGACATAGACTCAGAGGCCCCCTGGTGACAAATTCCAAAACTTAAAAAAAAACTGGTCCTTTGCCAAAATTCCCCATTCTACATGGATTGAAATGATAAGATAACACGTCATAACTTATCTAGACATTTCACCTATATTTTATCCATTTCCTAGCTGTATGTGCCCGTGGATACTTCTGATTAAGGCAGCCAGACCACACCACGCTCTGATCCAAACGTGGTTGTGTGCTCCCATTTTCACTAACCATAGGAATGCTTACGAATTTTGATACAGGGTTTCTAGACACTTATGCTTGACTGCAAGAGGTGAGACTTTTCTTTTTTATCATGTAAATGTTCTCTATTCAGGGATGCCACTGCTTGATCCCCGGAAATTCGGAAGTCCTCCTAATTTTCTCAAATGACAATAGGAAATACCTATAGGAATGAAAATCGAAAATTCGGAATTCCTAAAAAGTTAGGAAAAGTGGCATCTCTTGATTGATTGATTGATTGATTTGTGTTTTACAGCAATTTAGCGGCACTAAGTGGCTATTCCGTGCTTCACAGGCTGATAATTTAACAAAGGAATGTGTCAGTGCCCGCGCATATGTGCACCACACACATTCTGAGGGGATAGGAAAGAGGAGATATAGACCCTTTTAAGTGGGCTAGGGAAGCCCAAGTGGCATCTCTGTCTATTAGAGTCATAAGTTTGAAGTTTGAAGTTTCAACACTGTTTATTGGCTTCTCGAAACACTTAGACATAAGTTATTACAACAAGTCGCCAAGTGGGTTAATTGATACAATAGTTATACACAGGTTCAATTGAGTCATAATTGAAGTTCAGGTAGTTTCCATGAAACTATCATATGAAATTACACTAGTCAAGACATAAAATTCATATAAATCAGACATTGCCCAAGGTATTTAATACCTCTCCTTTCAAACATGCTTTAAAGTTGTTTAGAGTATCCTTATGTTGTATATCACTCGTCAGAGTTTCCCAAAGACGGTTACCTCTATATAGCGGACTAACCCTGTATGATTCATAGACTGGTCTATTCACCTTTATCTTCTTCTTCTCATGTCCTCTTAATAACCTAGGAGGTACCAGTATATGATCTATGTCTTGTGCATATTTATACATCAGGCATGTCAAGGACTTTCTTCTCCTTATATCTAGGGTGTCCACCTTGCACTGTTGAAGTAAATCAGCTACATGCATATCTTGGGCATTTCTTACTTTTAAACAGGCCCTAAGGCAGTGATTTTGGATTACATCGATATGGTCTACAATGGTCTTGGGTCCACTATCTAGTATATAACTGCAATATTCTAAAGTTGGTACAATCATTTGTTTGTAAATACGCAGGGAATTTTCTCTATCAACATACTTCACTATATTTCTCGATTGTTTCAGCTTAGTTGTACCCATCATATCTACTTTTTTACAATGTGATTTAAAAGTTAAACCACTATCTATTAAGACACCAAGGTATGAGAAACTCTGTACAACAGCTAATTTAGTACCCTGCATAAAAATATCCATAGGGTTTATATGCTGTCTTGTTGAATGACACCATAATAATTTGGTCTTCCTAACATTAACTGTAAGTATGTTTGTCTTACACCATTCACCAATTCTATTGACATCAGACTGTAATAGACTTTATTTCAACATCATTTCCATTTACCACCAATGCTACATCATCCGCATACAGGAAATAATGACAGTGTTCAATAACTGACACTATAGAATTTAAATACAAGTTAAACATCAATGGTCCCAGTACTGTGCCCTGAGCTACTCCACAATCCATAACCTTTGTGTCAGAAGACATGTTATTAACTCTTGTTGATTGGAGTCTATTACATAGAAAACTTTCAAACCATTTCAGACACATATCATCACAATTTATATATTTCAATTTCTTTAACATTATATTTAGATTTACAGTATTAAACGCCTTTTTTAGATCCAAAAACAAAATAACTGAATATTCATTCCGATTTCTAGCTTTAAACAAGTATTGAAGCAGTCCAAAAGTTGCATCAACAGTAGATTTACCAGGGATAAAACCATATTGATTTCCACTTATTATATTATTTTCTGTGATGAAATTCATTAACTGTCTATGTATACATTTCTCAATAAGTTTAGAGAAAACATTAGTCATAGTGATCGGTCTCCAATTAGATACATCACTTAGTAACCCATCCTTGGGTAATGGTACCACATAACCTATTTTCAACAAGTCTGGAAAATTAGCATCAGCAATGGATCTATTTATAAAGTTTTCAAGTAACTCAGGTTTCATTAAAAGACATTCCTTTACCATATTACAAGGTATATTTGTAATACATGAGTTCTTACTCCCATCGATGGATTTTAATATATCAATACATATATCAATAGTACAATTTCTCAGTGTCATAATATTCTCACACTGAGGTACTAGATCAGGATAGGGCTGGATAGTAAATGCCCTAGCAAGATCACTACCAATATTAATATAAAAATCATTTACATAGTTTGCAAGTTGACCCATTACTACCACATTGCCATCTTTATCCACTAAGTTCATTGTCGGGGTCGTTGCCTTGCCTTGCCATACCAGCTTTAATATTTTCCAAAATCTTTTTGGGTCCTTTCTGTATTTATTAAGTAATTGTAGCATAACAGTACGCTTCTTATATACCAGGCGTTTGTTAATAGCCTTTTTTATTACCTTTACCCTGTCCAACAACTCATTTCTATAACCAGTAATACAGCGTTTTGCCCTTCTAAAAAGTCTTTTTTTTTTAGAAATCATTCTACCAACTCTTTCATCAAAAGATATGTCATTCTCTCGTACTTTAAATTTTATTACAGGGTGATATTCATCCAGGTACGACTTAATACAATTGACTACTTTTTCATATATATTAACTGAGTTTGTATCATTCACAATGCAATCTGTCCAGTCTCTACTGGATATGAACCTACAGAAGTTTTCTTTATTAAGAGACTTCATGTTCCTAGTACTGATAATTTTGACTGGATTTTTAACAGGTTTCACTAATTTTCTAATTAGGTAAACAGGTACATGGTCTCCACAGATGTCATTTAGTAGACCTACCTCCATTACACAGTCACAATTGGTATAATAATGATCTAAGGTCGATTTCCCATAAGTATGGTAATATGTCTGGGCAGTTCTATAATATTTGAGACCAGTATCCTTCAAAAATGTAGACATTCTTCTAAATTTTATACAATTTCGACTACGACTATTCACATTCATATCACCCATGATCCATAACTCTTTCCCTCTACATTCAATATCATTTACAATTAATCTTAGTTGATCATAGCACTCCAATACTTTACCCTTTGGGGGTCTATATACTACAACAATCACTTTCTCTCTATGTCCTGGGTATTTAAGTGATATACATAGTGTTTCAATGTTACGATTCACCACTGTTAGATCATTCAGAATAGTTAAATATGGTACATATACATCTCTTACGTAGCAGCCTACTCCACCTCTTTTACCTCTCCTTCTATCATTTCTGTAAAGTGACATGTTGTGAATACTAATTTGACTGCTCGGGGTTGATGGTTTTAACCAGGTTGATGGTTTTAACCAGGTTTCTGTTACACCGCATTGAACCCTACAAACTCTTTTGCCACATACCGTAATCTCCCGCGTATAAGACGCGTCCTCTACGCCAAACAAAATGCTGAGGGGTCTTATAGGATGTACTGAAATTGGGGGTGCGTCTTATACGAGGGGTAATTTTACTATAGAAATGTACTGAATTTACAAAATTGGTACCTAAGAGGTGCGTCTTATACGCGAAAATGCTTCTCCCAAGAAGGGGGTGCGTCCTATACGCGCAGCGCGTCTTCTACGCGGGACTTTACGGTAGTTATATTTGTCCTTTAAACTTTGTGCATTAAAGATAGATAGCTCCATTCTATTAAAATTTAAAGGGACTGTGATACCTCTACTTGCATTAGCTCTCATATTTTCACCATTCAATGAAATGCATAGGTGTTTTCACATATGGATTTTATATGTTTTAGTCTTTGTTGTGAGGCATGGGACTTTTCCTTTTTGTCATGTATGTCCTTTAACGAGAGCCAAATACTGCCCTACTATGTGTAATGGAACTGTGGCACCCCTACTTTGGGGGCTCTCAAGTTTTAACCATCAATCGGAAGTCTTACGTCTTTTAGTATGTGTCCTAGACCCTTCAGGCTTCAATGTCAGGTGTGGGACGTTCTTTTATTTTCAAAGATGCTGTCTTTTTCAAGTTTGTTAATCATTATCACTGCAGCTGAAATAGGAAGAATTTTATATGGGAGATAGCCCCAGGTATCAGAATGAAGCTCAACGTGTGTACTCGTCAAATATTCTGACATTGTCTATGTATATGTATACCATGACAAATTTGCAACACCCCTTGATATGATAGGAACGACTTTTCAGAAAAGGGGCTCATCTCGGAGGACGAAAATTAAACACAACCACACCTCTACACTACCTTGCTTCTACTGGCACCGTTGCCATGCTCGCCTCACCTCATCAACTTCCGTTGATAGGGTGGTCTCCAAGGAGATCATTGTAATCAATAAACAATAATCTTTCATCACCATGGCACCACAGACTTCCTGTGGGCCCCCAGGGTCCTGGAATTGGATCAATCTCCAGGCCTAGGTGCTTAACTCCAAACATATGTTTGGGGCCACTGTCAGTTCGACAATGGGGGTGGAAAAAGACAAGGTTTCGACTATATAAGTCTCATCAGGTGTATTATAGAGGTTTAACAAGGCATGTAACATTGTCACAGTTATCATCCCAATAAAAATATATATTATATTAGGGGTTTTATGAAACTCAATATATGATTCCAAGACCATTGTCTGTCCAGAATTTATTATTAAATTTCTTAGAGAGGAGACTGGAAATATTTTTTGTCTAATCAGTGACTAGGTCTTATATTTCTTGAAATTTGGTAAGATCCACCACCAATTTTATAGGAATTAGAAAATTCCAATAGGGCACAGATCTGGGATAAAAATTTATTAAACCCTTTCATCTGAGTGTGGGTCCCTAGGGTTGTCATTGGCAACCTTAAATGTTCTCTACCCGGTAATCATTGTTTTTTTCAACGGAGCTTAAGGGTAGAGAACCAGGGGTTGTGTGGTGTATCACTGATCTAATAATTTGGTGCATCGATTAGATTCAGTCCAAAAGGCACTTGGGTACGTAATTTTAGTATCCAGTTCCTTTCAAGTTTATTGCGGAGTTTTTCTGCATAATCTGAGTGTGGATTCTTGTTTATGAATTCCACTATGTGGACTTCCACATCGTAGAGGCCTTGGTGTTCATCAGAGTTAAAGTGGGAACCCATGTCGGTTCCCATCCTTTTCCTCTTGATGTTACCAATGTGTGGGTAGAATCTTTGTCTAAGGGTTTGCTTAGTTTGGCCCACATGGTGCATCGATTAGATTTAAAAAAAAAAAAAAAAAAGGGGGCTCGTGCGGGATACCTACTCGCACAGCATCCCCCACCTGTCCAGCTACCTCCTCATCCATCTATCACTATTCCCTAATGCCCCAACATCATACTTTGAGAAAGTGTGCACAAGAGTGTAGAATACAGGGAAGGGTCAACAAAAAGAAGAGAATTTTTAGAGCTTGGCAGTAGAGAGTAAAGGGTGGGGCGGGGGAAAGGGGTATTCAGAGGGAGGGTAGCCCATAATGGAGGTGGTATGGTGGTTGGTTGGGTAGTCATTTGAATCAGTGGTAATCTGGTCCACATCTACAATTTTCCAATACTCTTTAAATCAGAATTAACTGCTACCATCTTAGCCACGTGTGTGAACAGGTCCGGTCTTCACACGCCTGCCCTAGGTATGGTGTTATATAGATCAGTGTGAGAAACTAGTCCATCATTTTGTTACTCCTCTCCCCTGTAAACAAACCATGGAGCTGAAAGCACATGGCCACTTTGAATATGCCAACAGACTATCACATGGTGAAAGGAGTCTGTTGTTTTATTATCGACTGTGGACCAACTACAATGATACGGCATCTTGAAATCCTACAAAACAACTTTCTTAGACTAAGTCTGAATGTTAAATTCCCACCTGACATGCATGTAAAACAGTTATTAGGCCAAACCAAATTAAAACACTGGTCTATGGATTCCCGCTCCTGATTTTCCTAAATGAAAATTTTATTTTTAATTGAAAAAACTTTGTCTATGGATTCCGCCCGCATCTTTTTCTGGAAAATTGATTTTTTTGATTTTTTTTTTGCAAAGTCCTTACAGTGTCAACCAATAAAGATACAGCAACAGCAGACCATTTTTGGATAGCTAGAGGTCTCTAGATTTGAACATTTCAGTGTCTATTCTGCATTTAGCAACCAAAATACTAGTAGACATAAATTTGAGAAAAAGAGCAAAAAATAAAATCGCCCTCTTCACATCTTTGATATTGAAAATCCATAGACAAATAAATTTTTTTAGAAAAATAAAATAAAAATTTCGCCCTCCCGCTCCAGTTTTCAAAAATGAAAATCCATAGACCAATTATTTTATTTGGTGTGGCCTTAGATGATTGTGATTGTCTAACCTTATTTAATAGACGTAAACGTTTTATTCTAGATAGAATGTATAGCTTGTCAAAGGGATATTGAAAATGTCAAATCACCAACACGGGTGTTGCGGAGCAACAAATTACTAAAGCTACATGCATTTAAAAGCACCATTACAAATGAGACTCTGTATAATCTAGTGCTGCTGGAACCATAATGTAATACTTGTATTGGGAGTAGACCCTGCTATTCTAGACACTTTTTTACTAATGTTAAGTTTGAGTTAGAAGACGCGCCCTGCTGGCTATTTATATATATATATAGATAAACTGCCTGTAATGAATATCATATCAACAAGTACAGGTAGTTTTCAAATGAATTCTATGTGATATATCAAAGTGATTGTGAAATTCTGTATACGGCAATGCTCATGGAAACTATTTGTTAGATACGAAGGATTCTGTACTGCTGATTGTTATAAGTTATCTTGGAATACAGTTACCTCTATTGCCGCACAAATTATATTGTACATGTATTTTTTTACTATGGTCCAAAGAATATCACTTGTTATAATTCTATGGTCTATAAAGTTTTTCAATCAATCAAACTGTTTCGAAAATCACTACAACTATCCTCACTGCATCTTCAATCTATAGGCTTAGTAGATAATTTACTGTTGAAATCTGAGAAGTGACTTTTCATATATATCATGTAAATACTTTATCAATATTATGATACCCATGTGTAAAAGATTCAGAGAAAAATAAGCAAAAAGTAGCATTTTCAATCAAAAATCCTTTGTCATACTTTACTGTATCCATTTCAAAGCAGCCTTATATCAAAATGATTAAACAAGATGTACGATCACGGAATAACTAATACAAATGATCAGCAACAGAAGGCTCACTGACAATACCATCTAATTTTGACATTTTCTTCAGGTTTTTCTTTTTCCTTCTCTGCTTTCCATGATTGAGGACCTACTCCCTAGACTCGAATTGGCTGCAGTCAGTAACCCACCAACCCCAACTGATGCATCGCGCATTGCAGAGTGGTTGCATCCAAGGTAGTTTCGCTTCTACAATTTCGTCTTGGGCAATAGTTTCAGGGTCCGCAGATGCATGGCCTTCACTAGATTCGTGTTTAAACCAAACCAGCACATCCACAGATAATGTGTATCAAACATCATGTCAAGTTATGCATTCAGTTTGTCTTTGTCACTCTCAGCCAGGGTATCAAATGTATCTCTGATTAAATAGGTGTAGGTGGGAGTGATCTTTTTTGGAGCATATTAATGATGCAATTTGACACAGATCGTGCTGGCCCATAAAACATGGGATAATGAGATACTGTACTGTCTCCATGTGGAGCAAAAATACCTTAAAGTCAGCCTTGTATTTGGTTATGGCTCACATTAGTTTGTTTCATGCCCTGTTTACAAGAGCTTCTATTAGGGTTGATTGTGTGGCTTGCCAACTAATCTTAGAGGGCTTGCCAACTAATTCGTAACTAAATTTGGTGCTATAAAATTTCCTTCAGATAGCATGAACATGATGAACTGTGCATTCCAATTTGTCTGGGGTTGAACATTTTCCATGCCTTTTTGGCCAGTGATTTCATTAATAGCCTTTACCTCTGCACTGTTTTCCCTCATATTTTTCTTATTTATAGCCACAGATATATCGCATGCCAGCTTGTGGACCTGTGATAGTGCCTTTTTCGAGGGTGGTGGAGTGTCGATAGCGGCAAAGAGGACTCGAAGGTCTTGAAAACTTATAAACATCATGCACATGGCAGTACCCAGCTTCATGTTGACATCCACTGGTGGACGCCTCGCCAGACCAGTCTTCACCAGCTGTACAGCTTTTGCCTCCGCAGCTCCAACGACATCTGCAGCATTTCACCTTCAATGATAGGTGAGATTATCAATTAAATCTAAACTTTTTACTGGTAAATAGGAAATAATAAATTGACAGCATTGGGTTTAAAAAGAATCTTCAAGTAATGTTGTAGAAAAGTTAATTAAACCTTAAATACAGCAGCTTGATCTATGGCCATAACTTACCCTTAGTGCAGTTCCCAAACCTTGTATAAACTCATCACAAAAGCTGACATTGCACTCATCTGGGTGGTTACTTTCCACTAAATTCAGTAATTCCCCCAGCTTATGTAAGTTCAACTGACGATTTCCCTGAAAGGTATCATCCCTGGACTATCTCTCAATTTTTCTTTTTGTATTTTTTATGGAACTGTGCATTCTGACCAATTTTGATGCATTTTTAGCAATATTTTCTGGAATTCTCTTAGAAATCTTACAAGGTTTTGATGAATTTTCTTCTTCTTGCATGATCTTCCTCTTCAAACTCAATCTATTGCCTTTTTGAAAGGAATGCTTCCTAAATGTACCTTTCCATGTCTGTGGCATTGTTGAAACTGTCTTCTGAACTGAGGTTGTCAAGTTGTCTAAGTTGCTAAGAGATTGGGTTGGCATGGGCACAGGGGTCAGGTAACCTTTAACAATGGAGTGGCCATCTTGGATAAGACAGGATGTGACATCATCAGCTGGAGAGGTGTCGGCCATCTTGGATCAGCCTCCTCTAGGGGTGGTCTGAGGCACTTCCAGGGATGCACACATGCAAAGTTCAGCAGCCTACCATGGCTTTTTATAATTTGATGGACCTTATAAAACCTATTTAAGGACGAGAGCGGCAGGCGTCTAGCGGATATTTCTGGGACTAGTGCATTCTTCTAAATAATAGGAATCTGTCAGTTTTTGAAACAAGTTTCTATCATTATTAGTTCAAAAGTTATGCCTAATAATATAAATGTGCATTTTTATCAAGTTTGAACAAACTTTGCCAAAAGTCTACAAACCCCCCTCTACCCCCCTCTTGCTGTGGTCCATAGGCTTATGCATAAGGGTTCCCACCCACCCCCTCCTTGCATACACACTCATCTTGCGCAAAAAGTAGTGTTGAAAGCACATGATTTTACATTTCTATCCTGATTAACACATGTCAATAGACATATTTGTAGTTTTTGAAAAAAATTGTTTGTCCAGTTTGGGAATTATTCACCAAAGTTCCTCCAAAATCCCAAATGTCTAACTGTTAGCCCATTGGACTCAATTCTAAAGCATCCTACAAAAGATGGCTTGTACTAAAGAAAGAAGTGTTGCTTCCCCAACGTTTTATTCCACATTTCACTAACACATCATGTAAGGAACAAATATTTCAAGTTACAAGAAAACCCTTTCTTAATTAATTTTTGGGTCACCTGGAGCCCTTGCCCTTAATCGTATTCAGCACATAAAATGTTTGATAGATGCTTGTTTGATATATTGGAGTCAGATTCAATTTTTTTGCTATTTGATGACAAAAGTTACTCTAATTTGTGATAGATTATTTCCGTGATTTCAGGACTAGGATAGAGGCTCCTATTATCAGCAGGGCCCTATTATCGGCATTTTTGACATATTCCAAGTGATAAAAGTGTTAATATATAAATGTGTAATCAATGTCTAATTGTAATTAAAAACACCTACGACCACTGTGGGAGGCCCTTTCACAATCAATCTCAATTGATAATAGGATTTCTTTATCTGCAAAAAAATGTAGGTGAGTTATCCTTTTGACCTAATTACTGAATTATAAAATCAATTAAAACACCATAGATTGTTGTGATTTTTTGCTGCAAAAAAATATCAATATCTGAAATAAAAACCTCTCTAGATATGTTAATATAGGACAGCATTTTGCAATGCAAGTAACTCGAAAGGGCACTTAATCTCTTCTTTTAGGCCGTTTCTGATACTAACCTCATGTTTTCTCCGAGCGTTATCACTGTCAATGGTTAAGCCTATGGAGAATGCATCCATTATCGCTCGTATGTTTCTTTGGCAAATAACTCCTCTCTTGGCGAGTTAAGCATTCCACAATACCAGGTGTTAAAAATAATGATCCATATTAACCATAAAAACGCATGAGACAGTGTAACTCTTCTCCATTTTGTTATAATCCAGCAGTTTCGATAGCACCGTGAGTCGATCGTCTCACTGTCCGCCATTTTGGATTTTGATGTTCTGTGCGCATGCGCGACCCCTCCTTGCCAGAAGTAGCATTTTTGACGGAGAAATGATATATTCTATCGATTTAACTTAAAATTAATGGCTTTTTGAATACAATCCATGCATCTTTGGCATTATCAATCGAATTGAAACGAATACACCCTATCTTTTTGATGCTTTGTGATGAGAATTAACGACAGGGCGAACACGTAATTTTTTACATTTTTAATCAAACATATCGATTCAAATCATATCCTTTTGCCATTCTTCATCATATTTCTATATTATAATTTACAAAAAATCGATATCCGCCATGTTTGTGCCAAAATTACGACATTGGAGACGCACGGACGGATTGAATTACGGCAAATTCAACATTCATCAATTATTTAAAAGGCATCACCCCTGCATTATTAAGTAGGGGTGCCGGTAAGAGGCTCCTATTATCATCATCAATGCAGAATATTACCTCCCACTGTCTTCAAAATAAAGAGAAACGACAGTTTATATGTTGTTTTGATTGAAAAAAATGTCCTATAAGTGTCCCTATTAGCAGGAAGTCCAGCAGACCCCTTTGAAAAAGTAGGACAAAAGTAGGACTGAAAATCTTCAAAAAGGAGGACTAAAGTAGGAAAATAAAAGAAAAAATAGGACATGTGTAGAATAAACAATGCATGTGTAACAAACCTATTTATCCTCAGAATTGATAAGCTTATATGTAGAATCTATTAGGATAATATTCCAGAACATATTTAAATTAGGGATCGACAAATCCCTGTGCCCAATGCCCGTGACTCAAAAAAAATTCCTTGGGCACAAAATAATGTTCAAGTTGTGCCCAATGGGCACAGCTGCACAAAGGCTATCTGAGATTATCTGGGTGTAGTGGTCTTTGAAACTTTAAATAAAGTTTTTTCACTACAGATGTGATGAAATAAAATCGTTTTATCTATCTTAAAACTATATGTGTTTCATTTATCTAAATATGTAATTTTGAGTATAGAAAGCAAAGATCCTGGGCACAGAGCTCGCCTGCTGGGCACAATTTTTTTTTGCCCCTGTGCCCAGTGGGTACACAGTCTCTGAACTGATTTGTCAAGCCCTGTAAATGGTGCTCAGTTTGTACCTGTATCATTGGTATGTGAAACATGATATACAGTGGTTTCATGAAGGCATTTACTGCGAGTCTGCTACGTTGAGATTGAGAAATTGGCTAGTTGTTTCAGCACACTAACAGTTGAAACTTGTAATGAAAAGTCTATGGCAAAAGTTATGGCAAAAGTTTTGCCTCAACATACAAGATCTGTGAGGTACTAATTTTGTGAAACCCCTCTATAGAACTTACTTAAAAGACACAGTTTTTGTACAATGTATTCATGTACTACACAGAGGGTATGTTACAATATCACTCTCTATGCTGACCCCTGTCTCTCCCTGTGGTGACCCCTCATCTCCATCTGACTGAAATTCCCATCTACTTGAACCTGTGAATGCCTGTACATCCAAACCCCGTGAGATCCACAACCTTCACTCTATAAGACTACTATCCACAGGTCGCCGAATGACCCATTACTATAGCTAAATTCATACCCTATAACCATTGTAATCTAACCCCCACTACTCTAAACTTTTGTCTTGTAAAGGCAAAAGAGGCTTTGTGAAAGTTTGAAAAGCTGTTAAGTATCTTACACAGATTTTCCCACTGTCTTGGCACCAGTATCTGAGCAGAACATCACATTGTTTACGGTTTTGGGCATTTCCAGTTCTGTCGTATTGTAATGTGAAAGCACATCCAGTTTTACAGATCATACTAACAAGTTCCCTCTTGTAATATGGCCCGAGTCCATCTGAGAGCAGATATGACACTTTGGACTTGCTAAGTGAAAAGTGCTGTGATGTCACACAGGGAAACGTTATCTCAAATAAGTCGGACAATCCTTCACAAGACCGAAAGCTGAAGTTGCTCTCACAACTTTGTGGGCCCATAGGATTTCAGCAATGGCAGTCTGTTCTTGCTTGGAAGCTGTCTGCACCATGAATGAACTAGGCTTAGCAGAGGTGCTTGTACTGGGTACTGTTTTGTCACATATGGTTGCTTCAGCAACATCTGATACAGATGCAATAGCTGCTGCACTAGCACTTTTCTTTTCGAAGTGGCGCTGTGTGCTTCGAAATCTGGCTTTAGCAAAACCAGTATGCTTAACCCTTGATGCATGGGCTAGAACTTGCTGGAGACCTGTATTGTCTATTTAAAATGATTTGTTGCAGTGGGATTCGTAAGCACAACTTGGATCTACACGACACCACTGTTTGACTAAATTTCCATTTTTATCTGACCAAGATTCTTGAAATTTTGTGGGATTTGGCATGTTTCTATAGAGTTCTATGGCAGGATTGTAGTTCATTCAGCCCCTGCCATCTAGCACCTGCCATCCAGCCCCTCGTCATCCGGCCCCCTGTCCATCCGGCCCCCAGCCTTTTGGCCCCCAGCCATTCAGCACGAAATGCGTCATAAATTTGTCATATTTTCATCATAACTGCATCTTTATGTCTTCTCATCCCTTTTATACATCATTTGTACATCATAAATACGTCATTCCTGCATCATAAATACGTCATTCCTGCATCATAAATATGTCATTCCTGCATCATAAATACGTCATTCCTGCATCATAAATACGTCATTCTTGCATCATAAATATGTCATTCCTGCATCATAAATACGTCATTCCTGCATCATAAATACGTCATTCATGCATCATAAATATGTCATTCATGCATCATAAATACGTCATTCATGCATCATAAATACGTCATTCATGCATCATAAATACGTCATTCATGCATCATAAATACGTCATTCATGCATCATAAATACTGATACTCCTTTACCTTGCTATAGTCGTGCATTGACGCTAGCATTGATGTTAGTAATTACTCACTATTTGTTAGCAATTAGTCAATACATGTCAGTATTTACTCACAATCTGTCAGCAAATAGTCAATATATAACAGAGAAATAGCCATTGATTCAATTGTGCATCCTGCCTTGACTGGTATTTGTCAAAATATGTCAGTATCTATGGACTATTTGTCAGCAATAAGTTAATATATGCTAGTAACTATTCACTATTTTTCAGCAATTAGTCAATACATGGTAGTAGTTACTTACATTTTATCAGCATTTAGTCAATTTATGTTAGTAATTGCTCACTATTGACTAATATCTGACAAATTGTGAGTAATTACTGACATATATGGACTAAGTGTTGTTTTATAATGACTAAGTACTGGCATATATGTCAGTACTTAGTGACTAAATATCAGCAATTAGTCAATATATGTTAGTAATTACTCACTATTTGTCAGCAATTAGTCAATATACATCAGTACTAAGTCACTGAATGTCAGCAATCATCAATGCATGTCATTATTTACTCACAATCTGTCAGCCAATAGTCAATGTATAACAGAGAAATAGCCATTGATTTAATTGTGCATCCTGCCTTGACTGGTATTTGTCAAGATATATCAGTATCTATGGACTATTTTTCAGCAATAAGTTAATATATGTTAGTAATTATTCACTATTTGTCAGCAATTAGTCAATAAATGGTAGTAGTTACTTACATTTTATCAGCATTTAGTCAATATATGTTAGTAATTGCTCACTATTGACTAATATCTGACAAATTGTGAGTAATTACTGACATATATTGACTAAGTATTGTTTTATAATGATTAAGTACTGGCATATATTGACTGATTGCTGACAAATAGTGAGTAATTACTGACACATATTGACTAATTGCTTACAAAGAGTGAGTAATTACTGACATATATTGACTAATTTCTGATAAATAATGAGTAATTACTTACATATATTGACTAATTGCTGACAAAGTGAGTAATTACTGACATATATTGACTAATTTCTGATAAATAGTGAGTAATTACTTACATATATTGACTAATTGCTGACAAAGTGAGTAATTACTGACGCATATTGACTAATTGCTGTTATATAGTGACTAAGTACTAACAAATATTGACTAATTGCTGACAAATAGTGAGCAATTACTAATCCCGATCATAAGTACATAAATCTAGATGATACGACCGAGCAGCTATTACAGCAATGCTGTATTTCTATAGCGAAATATAATATCCGATCATAAGTACATAAATCTAGATGATACGACCGAGCAGCTATTACAGCAATGCTGTATTTCTATATCAATATATATTAAATGATCATAAATACATAAACCTAGATTAAAGAGTCATGATAATGATCCTTGAGTCATGATAATGAGTATAGAGTCATGGGCATCCTCGTATTGACTAATTGCTGATGAATTCTGAGTAAATACTGACATGTATTGACTAATTGCTGATAAATAGTGAGTAATTACTGACATATATTGACTAATTGCTGACAAAGAGTGAGTAATTACTGATGTATATTGACTGATATATAAGCACGCCGGCCCTCGAAACGTATTGAGGAGTTGACTTTGTATACTCCTCCAATTTAATAACATGTCCAGATTGAAACCAACAGCTTCTTGAAGACGAAGAAAAGGTCGGAGAGTGCGATATGGCTGGAAAAGGAACTGGGGTTATGAGCAAAAAAGCACTGTCCAGGCCCAAATCGTTAGATAAATGTCAATAATTACTCACTAGTTGTCAGTAATTACTCACTAGTTGCCCACTGCTAACCACCCTATCTCACGGTCAGTGAAGTGTGAAGGCAGTACTAGACCAGTCTGAGGCAGTACTACCTCCCTCTGTAGGGAAAGGGCTATTATAAAGGCTGGCTGGATCTCAGCTCCACAGAGTGAAACCACAACAAAGTGACAGAGGATAGGTTGTGGCCAGGGAACATTTTACAAATGGATATGTAACAGAGTTTCATTCAACTGACAGGCAACAATGTAAGTGAATTTACAAAGTAAAGTGTCTATACTTGAACATAGGACATTACTTAAACCTCCTAGTTCCTCATACTGCCTAAAACAATGACTTGTTTTTCAACCCCACTGGATTGAGTGGGATCTGTTACCAGCGAAGTCCTACCCACTAGACTTGGCTAGCCTGCTAGCTAATGGACCACTAAATTCGACATGGTGACATGGCCATTTCTTAAAATCGACATGTGACATGGGCCTTAGTGACATGAGGCAAACCAATTAGTGACATGACATAGGTGCTTTCTTAAATTCGACATGGCCATGGCATGGGACATGATAGGCTCTTGGAGGTGACATGGGTACTAACATGGGACATGGGCACTCTGAAAGAGAACCTACGTCCGCCGACGTTAGCACTGTGGCGGACGTAGCTGATTCAGACTTAGACTGAGTAAGTTTCGTCTGTGTCAAGGGTTGGCCGTTCGTAGGGCTACGAGAGTGGCTAATTCAGACTCAGAGCTCCTTTAAGTGACGGAATGAGTTGCAAGCTGTAACTAACTACAAGTGCCATGACCATTTTTTTTAAATCGACATGTGACATGGGCCCGGGGGAGCCACTCCCTATCTGATCTATAGTAACCATGACATGTGCGTACACAAACTAGAGGGAAAGGGGTATGTTTTGGCCCCATGGGCGGGTACGCCCGGATCCGTTATTAGGGGTCCATTTTGGACCATTTTAGGCCAAAAGGGGTATGGTTTTGGCCTGAATTTTCAAGGGAAGTTTTGATAATTTTCTCGGAAAAGTAGTATAATTTTTGGGCAAAATTGGAGAGGTGGCACACCCAAAGGGGTATGACTTTTGTAACTTTTACAGAGTGGCCCTCCAAAAGGGGTATGGATTTGCCCAATTTTTTGTGTCTATCCCGCCAAAAGGGGGGTATCTTTAGTGAATTTTGGCCCGCTAAAAGGGTATGAAATTTGCGATGATGTACGCACATGATGGTATCCATAAATTCGAGAGTGGCCCCCCCGGGGACATGGGGGACCACCCCACCCCCCATCCACACACCCACATTATGTACACTGTAAATAGTAAATGCTGTACATCTACAGCAAAAGTTGCTGGCAGCAATTGTTCCAGTAGATTTTGCTGTAGGTCTACAGCAACTGACTTGCTGTAAAGGTACAGCAACATCTCCTGTTGAACTACAGTAACTTCTACTGTAAATCATACTACTGTTGTTCAACAGCAAAAGTTGCTGGCAGCAATTGTTCCAGTAGAATTTGCTGTAAATACACAGTAGATTGTAATTTGCTGTAAATGTACAGAAGATTGTAATGTTTTGGTCATTGCATATTGGTTGGGCTGACCAAGTAGAGATATGTAGTTGGGCCATCATGATAGCCAGCTATGTATCATCATTTATGACTAAATGGGTGTAAAACTAGCCATTAAGTATCACACCCAAGTCACAACAGGCAAGTGTGGTGTATTACACCATCTTTGCAACAGGCACTTTAGCTGATACACTAGGAAGCTTGGTGTCCATACTCATATTTACTTCCAAGCCACAGGAAAGGTGTGTGTGACAGAATGTAGAAGTTTCTGCTTTAGTTTACATAGTTTAATTAAGAGTTCCACATGTTATCAAACTAGAATACAATATGTTCACTCTTGCATATTATTTAATTATGTGACACGTTTGACTTCCTTTTCATAGATGAAAATAGATTCGGCTTTGAGTAAAAATTATCTGCCAAAGAGATACTAAGGCCACCTGGTGCCAAAGCACAGAACCACAATGTCTACAGCAGTACTTGCTGTAATCCTGCATCTACAGCAAAACACTTAGTAACTGAACAGTGGGTGTTGCTGTATTTGGGGCTACAGCAAATATATGAGAGTATATCTACAGCAACACTTGCTGTAATGTTGTATTTACAGCAACAAAGATGATACTTGTACAGCAAAACTTGCTGTATTTTAGATAGGCCAGACGATGACAGCCTATCGCTCCCGCTAACGGCTGACAGCAAAGTTGGATGGGCTCATAGACAACAAAAAACTCATGTGAAAATAAACTTTCCCCTCACTCTCCTACTTGAAACTTCTCACATACTTAATTAAACATGTGATTTTGCCAATGCAGTAATTAATCTTTAGTTTTATAGTCTTTGTTATTCATATTTTAGTAAAATTTAGAAATTTTAGGCAGCAACCTTGATCTTGGCACAGTGCCAGAGCAGGGCCTTTGCTCCAGCCAGGAGATATAAAAAGATGATTTAAAACTGAATTAAAGCTCACATCTTTCCATCCAAGCAGAAGTAGCAAGTAAAGTGTGCCATAGTTGTATGGATGAAATTTGGAAGCCATGCATAAAGGGGAAGTGTGTTAAAAATCATTCGGTACCATTGGTACCGAATTTTAGACTACAACAAATGCATCTGCGCTCTGCCGCTCCCGTAGGAAATAGAGTCGGCAGGGGGCTCGGCCTATATTTTAGATTACAGCAACTTCTACTGTATGATCACAGCAAAATCTGCTTTATGTATACATTAACTTTTTACAGTGTAGATTGCGTACTCCAGTAGAGGGTGGCTCTGTAAAATGTACCTGCAATTCAAGTTTATATAGTCAAATATTTAGGACTAGATCTACTTACTGTAATATGTTTTTGTTAAAGTGTACACGACGTCTGCTGTTGTTATCTGCTGGCTGTGTACGCTCGTTCGAGCGTTCGTTGACGGACGTGACGTCACAAATTTAGTTCTCCGATGAGTGAACAGGTGGCCGCGTGCTTTTCGCGCTCTGCGTTTCCGCGCGTCCATGATTGAGGAACGCTGACAATGTGACATTTATCTAGGGCCGTTCGTTTGGTTTGGTTTGGTTGATTTTACCTCCACTAAATTAATACTACTTAAAAGTTAGCAAAGTTTCTGTGGTTCGCGGACATGAAGTCCTTTCTTTTCTGTTTGGCTGTGTTCAAATGACGTCATGCTTTTTGGACCATTTTTTGACCCCGCCCCCAATAATGGACTATTTACAAGCATCTGAACCCTGTATGAACCCTGTAAACCCAACTCTAGAATTGAATTTTTCAGGGGCCATCCACAAATGACATCATGCTGGAGGGGGGGGGGGTCAGGCTCGGCATGACGGAATCAATTTTCCATACACCTTCAGCATTGCGAATTTGGCAAAAAAAAATTAGACGAGGGGGGAGGGTCAAAAATGGTCAAATTTTGCATGACATCATTTATGGATGGCCCCTCATGAACTGGTCGATTCTTGCTAGAATCACAAGTCATGACCATGTAGATATTTTGAGTAAATCCTGGGGATTAACTGAGTGGATTCTTATGGCAATGACAAGTCTGACTCACTCTGACAGACACAACTCTACATTTCAAGTTATTCCCCTATACTGAACATGTTCTCATAAACCAGTGGATTCTTGTGGGTATCACAGGTCATGACACCAGTTCACATCTTGAGTTATTCTGGAGAATTAACTGAGTAGTACTTGAGGCAATCGCAAGTCATGACACAAGTTTATGTCTTGAATTATTCCTAGGAATTTGTTGTGTTCCCTCTAAACAAAACTCGAGAATCAACTCGAGAATTCTTGTGGAGATGAGTAAACATCTTGAGTTATTCTCAGGAATTTAACAAGTGGTTTCTGTGTGTATCACAAGTCATAACACAAGTTTATATCCGGAATTATCCCCAGGAATTACTCATTCTTATGAATCAGTGAATCATTGTGAGAATCACAAGTCATAACATGTGTCTACATTTTGTGTTATTTCCAGGTTATTCCCAAGAAAAGAATGTGCCAAACCCTTTAACTGCAGGCCCTGTAAAGGGTCACTTGACCCTTAACTTGCCAGCCCTATGCCACAGGGCAGCAGAATGAGCATACTTTGCTGCCCTAAATCAATAACCATGCAGGATAAAAAATGCAGTGATAATGGCATTATACTTTTCTGAGAAATCACAAGTCAAAATTTTGTGAAGTGAATATGTGAAAGGTCATGACATGAGTTCATTGTCTCAAGTACATCTCAGGATTGTGTTTGCAGGGGAAACATCTTCATGTATTTCCTGTCGAATTAAAGGGGGGGGGGGTGTGAATGAATTAATTACTAGGCCTGCCTGTGTAATGCAAAGATATCTGGATCTTTGTTGATGCATGAGGTGGGGGGTCTGGCTGGTGTTACATAATTAGGGAGGGGGTTGGTCATTTTGTTACAAAGTTTTACAAGGGGGGAGGGGGGTCAAAAAGTGGCCAAATTTGTGTTATGTAATATTTGAATGGCCCCATATTACTTTTATTAGAGGAGCTATGAAAGTGCAGAGAGATGGTTCTGTTTTTTAAAACAGGGGAGGGATGGTGGATTTGGGGGGAGGGGCAAAAAATTTCAGAGCCCTCTTGGTGCAAGGATGTATCTAGGTTGTAGATGCCCTCATGTTATTTACGTTCCTTGCACAGTACCAAATATATTTGGTACTGTGCAAGGATATATTTGGTACTGTGCAAGGAACGTAAATATGCCCACCTTTGGTCATTGCTAACATGTCCAAATGTATTTAAGATAAATTTTGTGGGGGATCCCAACTTTTTTTTTAAATGATGAATATTGAAATTTCTCGTGCGGCCCCTCATCTCCCTTCCCCGTGAGAGTTCAAGAAATCGGCAGTTTAAAAGTGGATGGAACCCTTAGCCCGTGGTGTATCTTTTCTGATGAATGGATTTTCAGATTTAAAAAAAAGCTACGGGGACCCAGGGGCCCCCTGCATGGAACCCACTCAGGTGCTAGAACAATTGGGAAAAAGGTACTCATGTAAATTATGGACAAACGAGAGGTATAATCATAGGCCTATGTGTCTATACAATGTGCAGGTCATTAAGTAAAAGAATATTCTTTGATGGTCGGGGGGGGGGGGTGCTTTATTTTCAATCTATTCAGGAGGGAGGACCATTAATTTTCAACCAATTCTTGAGGGGGTCGCACATATTTTTATATCATGCCTCCAGACGCAAACATGCGTACAGTAGGCCTATTTTAGGTGTCAGTATTAGGTTTCATGAGAGCGAATCCAGTGACCAACTACCGTAATGACAGAGGGGACTGTAAGTTAAATTCAGGTAAAGTGGGAGACCAGGTAAAGTGTGACAACTAAGGTTATGACCTTCCATACAAAATTATTCTCTCTGCTAGGAGTATTAATTTGTAAAAATCTGCCAATGTAAAAGAAATAGTCAAATAAATTGCTAGTGATGTCATTGAGAGTATTTATGTATTACCATTGTAGACTTTAAAAAATACAAGAGGTTTTCATGCAGTAAATTTAGAAAGAACATCATACACGCAGTTTTGTGTTGTATGCATTGCAGGCTACAGTTCAGCCTTCATGCACTATACTTTGGTCCCAGGCCAGGGTGGTGGTGTGGGGGGTGGGGGCTGACGCTAACTCATCCTTGAGGGAATCTGATTGTGTAGCTGGATACCATGTATCGTAACAGCTCTTACCCATCCCACTCCCTCTGTTATCTTGGGACTTATTATATTGTAGACACAGGTTGTAACAGGAGCACTAGCTGTGTGTAGCTAGACATTTTTTATCCAGGTATTTGTCTGCATGAGCTGTTATTTGCAAAACAGGTTAATGAGTAATTTCTTTGCCCGAATGTGAATTTCATTTGTATTGGCCATTATAGTCAGCCCATAAACATACTTTGATGCCCCTAATTTGTAGAGTATGTAATGACAACAAATGGGTATCAAATGTTGCAGAATGTATAACATCTCCATAGATAAAGTGAGGAAGAATCATGGATTTGTGAATCTGCAGACTGGCATCTCTCAATCCATTATTAAGTCCAACCTTCCATAGGATAAGAATTTGATTGTACTGATAGAAATGGTGCAAGATATAAAGGAGTTATTCCATGAGGAGCTGTTTCCTTTTAGGATGAAGGGAATTAGCTCCTCGTTCAAGAAGCATCCAGTAAGCAAATACTTATTTGTACATGTTTTTATTCAATGAAGGTCACTTTAACTTATAGCCTCACCATTACCATATAAACTACACAAGATACCACTCATATCACATACCAGGCACACCCCACAATTAGAATACCGTATTCATTCTAAAGGGCACACATGCTCTAATAAGCACACACACCCATACCCCTGCAAAAAATGTGATGGTTAAAAAATAACAGTGGATTTTTAGGGTGGGGGTCTGTGCACTAATTAGAACTAATTTTTGTTTTCGACTTTCAGCACCCAAAAACGTTTTATCCGCACATTTGTGCTCTTTAATATGAATACGGTGATCTTCATAGCCAAGGCCCTACTTGTAAATATAACCTATTAGCAGCTACCATCGTGTAAGAGCCGTGAATACAATACATGGGCTACTCCTGATATCAGGACATTGTTGGCAAACTCCAGTATTAACTGCACAAATGGGAAGGTATTCCCAGGTTGCTTATGACTGTCAGATGGTGCATGCTTTTTTGATGGTGGACTATAGTCATGGTCAGATCCCTGATCAGTGTGATCCACATACCCTAAACCTTGCTGTCCCATCCAGTTAACCATTAGGATCTTCATACAGGCTGGAAACAGGCTGTCCACCAGGGTTTGTGCTGAAGGCAGGCTATTTATAGAATCAATGTGTCTTAGTTTGAAGAGCTCTACCTTCTCAGTTATTTCTTCTGAGAAGCCATGAAGCTGTTTCCCAAGCCATTCACATATCACACACAGGGCTAGATTGGCTCGGTTTGGCACACTGAAAGTGTCCTGGATATACCTATTAGTGGTGGGACTATCAGAAAGAAAATCCATATACTGTTCAAAGACTTCAAATGGGAAGCTTGCATCATTAGGATTGTGGTCGATGTATTCAGCTCTGAAAAATCTGACAAGAAACTGAAGCTTTTTCAGAAAGACTCCTTGAAACTCGGGTATTTTGTCTTGCTGCTTCTGGAGAAATGAGGTGACATGTGAACATACTTGTTCAAGGTCCATATTTTCCTCAACATCTTCAGTATTCTGAAGAATATTATCCATTTGTTGTGGCAAAGACACAGGAATATCTGATATTTGTGTAGCAATTAATCCATCCATGAGCACAATCGAACCATAGTCACAACTGTTCGTGGTTTCCTTAGGAAAGCTGAGTTCCAGTATTTTACCAGCATCTGATTCAACAACTACCTCTTCTTGGTGCACCAGTGGCACAGCTAGCTCAACAATGTTTTCCTGTGCTGTAGAAATCTCTCGATGGTCGGTTGTTACGCATGTCACTTGTTGGGGGTTTTGCGGTGCCATCTCCTGATTATCCTCACTAGGTAGATTGATCGATTCTGGTTGTGTTGAGAGGTCTATCATGTTCTCATTACAGTAGCTCAGAGACATATCCTGTGGTAGTTTACACCATTCTAGTGTCTCAAGCCACAGGTCCTGAAAACAGCACAAATGATGATTAAGAATACAACCCCAAAACATGCCAAATTCAAGAACTAACTCTTTATTTCTTTGTTTTAAGAAATGGATCTCACTAAGGACTCCTATGTTTTAGTGGAATAATTACATTCATTAAACAGGCTACATGACAAACCTGTAGTTGTGTCCTACATAGGGAGCTAGATATGTGAATGTACATACCTTTAGGTGGAGAAGACAATCCCTCTGAGCATTCTCCTGTAGATACTCAAAGGTGACCTTAAACAGTCCCTGCACATTGTAGAACCAGAGTTGTGAGCTGTGGTTGATGCCTTCAACCTGCACATCTACAATAGACAGCAGTCCATGATCCAATGAGATAATTGGTTTATGATGATTATAGGTTGGAGGAGCAATACTGACGTTTGACTTGATTTGCATATTTCCTCCTGTAGAGTCTGGATATTATGCAATGCCTTAATGTAAATTTGAGAAAAAATGGCTTAGACACACAAATATATATAAATATTCTATTTAATATTCTAAAAGAAATTACCAATTTTGTGAATTGTATTAATAAACATGGTGTATGTGAAATAAATACCTTTGAGTTTAACTTTGGTTGCAAGACTTTCCTTTGAAAATCGTACATGTATACGTCCATGATTTTTGGCCAGCACACTGGATCCGCAAAGAACATCTGCACCAAGAAAGAGCGGGATGTCATTTACCTGAAAAAGAAAAAGTTTGCTTAAGGGAAGATCCAGACGATACACTATCACAGTGGCGGATCCGGGATTGTCTAGAAGGGGGGGCCAAGACTTGATGAAAGCTGATGAGGTACTATATGTGACCCCGAGCACCGCAAACCCCCTGTTTGGGGCCCCCTGTACACTTTTCTATTTCCTCTCTTTTCCCCTCTTTCTCCTTTTTTTCCTCTCCTTTATTATTTTTTTAATGGAGGGGGGGGGGCAGGCCCCCTGGATCCGCCACTGCTATCATCTGTAACAGACAAGTATCCCCCACCAATTGATTTTGAATCTATTATTTAACTTAGCTGATATTACAGTGGGGATAATATGCTGCCATTCGATCATCGAAAAAACAAGCACATTAGCACAAAACTCATTTGTAAACAAATGTAGAGAACATTCAGTAAACTCTAGGCGGGTGTAAAAGAAGTAACTGAGCTGTTCCAATAGCTATTCACATCAACGTAATATTTTTCAAAGATAACAAGAATCATGTAACCAATAGCAAAGTGGCCTTTTGTAAAAAAAAACAAAAAAGGTGATATCTTGGCAGGAATACACGAAGTTTTTCTCACACTCTTTCACTTTCCACACTTTTCCCACACTCTATTCACACACTTTCCATGCATTTTTGATGCTCCTTGGATTAACTTTTGACATACTTCAGGGGTAGACTAGAGTCATGTTGAATACAGGTGACAACTGGTCAGGGATGGACTATAGTTTGTACTGTCATATTATATCTTGATGGTCTATGTTTGCTACAGTAAACATAGATATTTTCGCATGTACAAATTTTCCTGGATTTCACCAAAAAAAAATTTGTGGAATATTTTCGTGAATTTTTAAATTAAAGGAAGGCTAGCACGGACAATTTCAACATGGGTACCACTTCAAAGATCGCTCACAAATTCCCAGGTACCAGCTAAAAATTTGCGATGATCTGATTGGTCAAGGGGTGGTCACGTGACTTGCTAAGGCGTGTACGTCTTAGTCGTGCTAGCCCCGCTTTAAAGTTCTATAAGAAAATGTACAGCTATTATAAAATGAAATGAGTGAGAACTATTGTCAACTGTCATTACTTATGAGCAGTACCCCAAAATATATTCTAACACAACTTGCTACATGTATAGTTGGAAGCATTTAGGACCTTGTTATGTTATATAGTTCCAGTATGGGAGTAGGTGTGAAAACTTCTAAGGGTATTACAAATATTCATTATTATAATGTTATCAGTCCTGCCTCTACGGTCTACCCGCCCCCTCCACCAGACTGACCAGTCATGAGAAATCATTCTCATGGGACAAATTTTCACGCTGGACATAAATTCATGAATATTTTATTTCCACAAAATTCACGAAAATATGTACAGCACGAAAATATCTACGTTCACAGTATCAAGAATGCATGAGGAAAAGGACAAGACCTTATTGATGTAACAGATATGTGGAGTGGAGTATGATGTAGGACATCATCTATTACACACAAAGTGCTTTAGCACATGGTGCCTCGTTTTGCATTTACCACCCTTCTCCACTCTTTTCTATCTTGGGCCTTTTCCCTGGCTGCTTCCGGTGTCAGATTAATTTCCGGTAGGTCTTTTGCAAGGGTTTTGAGCCATGTTGATGCTTGTCCATCTTGTAGTTTCTTTGTTTTTCTTCTTGCTTCTTTAAGTGCTTGTTTTGCCGGTGTTTGCTCATGTAGTCTTTCTGCATGTCCGTACCAGTGTAGCCTTCTCGTTCTGATGGTTTCGCTCCATTTTCTTTGTTTGTTTGACGGTATAGCTCCTCCCGTGAAATTTCCTGTGGCCATTTGATGTTTATGGCTCTCCTCAGTAGTCTTCTGTGGTATGAGTCGATTCTGTTGGTGGTGGTTTTGTTTGTCGTCCACAGCTCTGAGTTATATAGGAATATGCTTCCCACACAGGCGTTGAAAACCCGTAGTTTTGTTTCTTGTTTAAGGCGTTTATCTTCAAACACGTAGGGTAGTTTGAGTAGGGCGTTGTTTGCAAGCTGTTTCCTTCTTTTGATGTCTTCTTGTGTATCTAGTAAACTTCCTAAAATTTTGCATTTTTTCCACCTTTCATCTCCGTGTGCCTTTACTTTGTATTCTTCGGTTTTGGTTTCATTTACGCGCAGACCTCTGGCTATCAGTTTTGGTGCTACTGTTTCTTTCTCTGCTGTCAGTTCGTGTTTGCAGTTTGCAGCCCCCCATCCGATATCATCAGCGTATTTGGGCTTTATCAGAACTCCTATCTCTTGTGGTCAGCTGTAATTATGATCTTGTAGCTCTATCTTGGCAACTTTTGGTGGTTTTCCGTAGGAGTGTTCACTGGGTCCGGTTGTGTCTTCAGTGTTTTCTGCTTCCAGGGCACTGGCCAGGTATAGTGTGAACAGTATCGGGCTAAGGCAGTCCCCCTGGGGGACGCCCATCTTTGTGGGGAAGGGTTCTGATGTTTGCGATCCTATGCACACTATCAATCTCACATCTTCAATTAGGATTTTTGTTAGGTGTAGTTCAGCCGGATTGAGAATTGATTCCAGATCTTCTAGAAGGGTTTTTCGCCTTACGGTGTCAAACGCCTTCGACATATCCATCAGTGTGATGTTCAGCTGGTAATTTTGAGATGTTACTGCCTTCTCTGCCAAGATCTTATAGGGGAAGGTGTGCTCTGTAGTTCCTCGGCCTGCCCGGTATGCGGCTTGTTCAATGGGGATTTGTTGATCGATCTTCCCGCCTATCCTTTTTATTAAGCATACTGCCAGGATTTTCCTGAGGATGGAGAGTAGGATAATTGGATGTAGGTTTGATGGTGGACCTTTGGGTTTTCCTGGTTAACTGGAAAGAGTTATAAATGTCGGGTAAAACATCGGTAGTTTTCAGTGCCTGCTTCCGGTTGAAAAAAACGAGACAAACCAATTTCTTTTCGGCAAAATATGGGTAATATCAAAATAATAAGTCTTCCTAATAGAACAATAGTTAAATATGTTAGGCTTACCTTGATACAAAGATTGTATTTTTATGTGCAGCAGAATAGCTAGAATCTTTATCAAAACAGGTAAGGGTAGGGGTGCATAGTCCTCCATTGCAGTTAAGACGGTTGTGTCTCCAATGCTTAAGGCCCCATAGGAGGTGCGAATAATCAACTTTCCCGCATTTTTGGACTGACATGGTGCGGACCATTGCATTTTGGGTAAAAAAAAATTGATCCACCGTTGATGAATTTGCCATCATTCATCTCGTGCGTGTACACGAGATGTCGTAATTTCGGCACAAACATGGCGGATATCGATTTTTTGTAAATTATAATATAGAAATATGATAAAGAATGGCAAAAAGATATCATTTGAATCGATATGTATCATTAAAAACATTACTTGTTCGCCCTGTCGTTAATTCACATCACAAAGCCGTGGTCATGCAAATTGACCCAAATAACCATGGAAATTGGGTCGGGCATGCGCAGATAGAACCAAAATCCAACATGGCGGACATCGAGCAACGAGACGATCGACTCACGGTGCCATGCAAACTGCTGGATTATAACAAAATGGAGGAGAATTACACTGTCTCATGCATTTTTATGGTTAATATGGATCATTATTCAAGACCTGCTGGTATTGTGCAATGCTTAACTCCCCAAGAGAGGAGTTATTCGCCAATGAAACATACAAGCGAAAATGGATGCATTCTCCATAGGCTTAACCATTGACAGTGATAACGCTCGAAGAAAACATGAGGTTAATATCAAAAGGGGCCTAAAAGAAGAGATTAAGTGCCCTTTCGAGTTACTTGCATTGCAAAATGCTGTCCTATATTTTCTGTAGTGGTGTGAGTATGCCGTCTTTTATTTCCGTGGGGTGTTCGCCAGTTTCTGAGATTTCATTTAGGATTTCTGCTATTCTTTTTGGTGTTATATCTACCCCGTATTTCATCTGTTCTGCTTTAATGTTGTCGATTCCTGCGCTCTTGTAGTTTTTCACTGTCTTTATTGCTTTTCTTACTTCTTCGGTGGTGAATGGTGGATCAATCTTGCATGGTGCTATGTTATGGATCTTCTCTAGTGCTTCTTCTGTGAATGTCTCTTCAAAGTACTTTGCTACTAGCCGTGCTTGCTCCGCTTCGTTTGTTGTTAGTCCACTCTCGCCCTGGATTAGGAGTGGTTGTTTTTTGTCTCTACTCTTGATGATTTTGATGGCCCTGAACATCCTGTATGAGTCTTCTTTCTCTCCTTCCTGATGTCATCCCGCTTTTTTTTTATCTTTCTCCTCGTTCAGTTTGTTGTTTAGTTGTTTCTGTTCTTCAGACATCTTTATTACTTCTTCATTGTTGCTCTTGTTCTTTCTTTTCTTGAAGCCTAGGATTTTTTCTGCTGCTTCTGCGTTTGCGTTTATGATCTGGTCTCATTTCCCTTGGGTGTTGTCTGCGTTTTCTGATTCCCTTAGGTTATTGTCTACTTCTTCAGCATATTCTTTCCGGATGGTGTCATCTCATAATCTTTCGTAATCGATGGTTTTGCTTGGGCGTGGGGTTTTGTAGATGGGTATGTTGATGTTTAGGGTTATGATAACTAGTCGATGGTCTGACTTGGTGATATTTCAGTGTGGGTAGGTTCTGGAGTTTGTTATTTGTCTAAAATTTCGGCTTCGTATTAAGTGCTAACATCAAAACTGAATTCACTAGAATAAGCGATAGAATATGCAAAATTATTCTATGTAGTAGCTTATGGTGGAATTTTGTGTTTGTGAGGATAAGATCTTGCCTGTTTGCTAAGTCCAAAAGAGCTTCTCCATTGCCATATACTGCTCCTTTCCCCTATCTTCCTATGGTGTTCTTATGAGTTTTATGACCACTACCCGTTTTGGCATTAAAGTCTCCCGCCACCACTAGTACTGATCTTTGACTCACCGCAGCTATAGCCGCCTCTAATTCCTCGTTATACTTGTCTCTTATATTTTGATCTTTCTCCCAGTTAGGGTTCGTTGGTGCATATGTACTAAGGACTACTAGCTTGCGTGAGTCTTTAAGCAGCGTTTCTATTTTGCATATTCTATCGCTTATTCTAGTGAATTCAGTTTTGATGTTAGCACTTAATACGAAGCCTACCCCTCCAACACTGGTGTCATCGCCGGTGTAATAAAGGGTGTATCTCTCAATGATGTAGGACAAAGAGGTTTATTTCAACACTTTACCACTAGATGGCAGCAGGGCAATAGAACCTACGCCGTCTTCCTTGGACGTGCATCACGCTATGTCTTCCCGCCCTTTCTCACCCCTCGTGGCCGGATAACACTGACGCAGTCTGGCCTGGGCCCCAGGCTTGGGGCAGGCAATGTAGCTGTAGCAGCCACGCGGGTGCCGATTTTCGTTATGGAAAAATTAAAGGTAATCCAATACCATGAGATAAATGCAAAGGAGCATGCGTGGGAGTCTGTGAAAGGGTTATCCCACTTGCAGCAATGTTGCTGCATTGCACATATAAGCTCATGCATATAAGCTTATGCACGCGTGTGCGATGACCCTTTACAGACTCCCACTCATGAAAATTTGCCTATTTCCTGCATGGGATATGGGGAAACGATGGGAAAATGTCTGCATATAAGTCAAATAACAATGTTGGAATAGAATCATAAAATTTGAAAATAAAAATCGGGAAAAATCTAAGAAAATCGGGAAAAATTTGAAAAACCTTTTAAAAATTCTAAGGTCGGCCCATTTTAGCTGAGGTCGGTTGGGTGAAACAAACTTTTTTTAAGCCTTTATAGGACTTCTTTTAATACCCACCTCTATTGAAGTCTCAGCGACAAGAGGGGTAAGGAGGGGGGTTAGGGGTGAGATAGAGCCTCTGCCCACGCTTATTTTGAGGTCTAATGTGTAAGGGGTGTGATTGGGCTTCTGCTGATGCTGGCGGGCCGGACGCAGCTTGGGGGGTCACCATGGCAACCAAAGGAGGTCACACTTAGCGCAGTGCACGTCAAAGACTTACATATAAGAAACCAAGTACCATAATCTCCGGCGTATAAGGCACCTCTTATACGGGGATTTTAGTTCTCATTGGATCCACAAGGGGGACACCAAGACCTTTCTTTTGATATCTTACATGCCCCCTTGGTCATAATAAGACATAAGGGGGCCCAGGAGGGTCCGGGATGGCCCAAGCTACACATAGGTTTTTGAATTTTGAAAATTCATTCAGTAGAACCAAAGTTATGAATTTTTCATTTTTTTGAGAATTTTCCAAAACTCTAGGTGCGCCTTATACGCGGGCTGCGCCTTTTAGTTCTCATTGGATCCACAAGGGGGACACCAAGACCTTTCTTTTGATATCTTACATGCCCCCTTGGTAGTGGTATAGTGTAGCAGTGTTAACACATCTCCCTTTTTTAGGCTAAAGGTATACATAATCCTGTAATAACTTTACAGTCATTAAATGTATTATATGATGATTTTTATCTAATGTTCAAAGCATTTGATAGCTATATTTCTCTTTTAGGGGTGTCTTTAGTTTTTAGTAAAGTATATGTACTGTATTTCCTCGATTATAAGCCGGGGCCCGTTTATAAGCCTGCCCCGTTTATAAGCCTGGTCAAATGGCCCACTGAGTGTAATATGAGCCGGGGCCCAAATATAAGCCTGGTCAGAACAGGCAAATCCATTAGAAGGTCCATACAAGGGCATAGTTCCAATAGTAATAGGAATATTTTCATGATTTGATCACTTTTATGAAGCCCAAGTCATATACTTTACACTAAATACACATCTAATGAGATAGAATTATTATTTATTCTCATAATATAAAAATTATTTCTTAGATAACGGTAGAAATGGTACATACATATTGTGTGTTCTTGAGTATTTCATTGGCAGACTAACCTCCGGACCAGGGATTATTCTGCCCTTGAACATTACTTACAGATCAAGTCTCTGTGGTGGTTTTATGGCCCTTCCGGACTGACTTCTAGTAGTCATCCTTGGGGTTTCTCGCACTGGTGTTGTGGTTGTGCTCCTGGAAGGAGACGAAGGCTGAGGACTTGATATGTCCTGTTGAGCGCTATTTTCTCCTGTGTGTAACAGGGCTCTGCGGTTGCGCGTGAAACCTGCCTCCGTTTCTATACGGTAGTGAGTGAGTAATAGATGTTTAACGCCATTTCGACAGCTAAGGTCATATTCATGGCGAGAACGACATTACACAATTTCACAGAGGAATATGTCAGTGCCCACGCATATGTGCACCATACACATCTGAGGGGATAGGAAAGAGGAGATACAGACCCTTTTAAGTGGGCTAGGGAAGCCCTTCTATACGGTATGCTCTGGGGGAGGCAGTTCTCTCAATGATAGATCTGTATCAATCTTGGTCTCCCATATGCGGTCGCTGGTCTCTAGTGGTGGTAGGGTTACTGTCCGATGGCGTTTATTGTAGTTCTCTGCCATCTTCTCTGTTTGTACTCCTGTTCCATTGCCTTAACAAGCTCCTTATCATGACTGTGATTGAGATATGAAGCTGTTGTTGGCAGTGTTGTCCTTAGGTTCCTCCCTATCAGGAGCTGACAGGGGGCTTGGCCATTATGCAGGGGTGCTGTGTGGTAGGCCAGGAATCCCAGGTGGTGGTCCATGTTTTTCCTCATTATGCCTCAAGTCAAGTTCAAGTTTTAAAAATTTTTATTTCAGAAAGAGTACAGGTCACCCTTGCGATGCTATACCTGCATTCCAAACTGATAACCAGCTACGCGCATCTGGATATTTTCAATAAAGCACAATATTAACATCTTATAAAGAGAACAATCATTAAACAGTAAATCACGTATTAAAGTGCATCCCTTATTAGGGCCAATCCAGTTAAAATAGCTCACACCATGGTTTTCGTATTTAGGTAACCAAAACTATAAACTATGAACAGAGCTTTTCAGCCAACAAGCAGTATCAACTGACCAGTTCCATGATAAGGTGGACTTGTCATTTAAACAATAATGCTTTCTCATACAAGGCATTACATGGGCGGATTACATGGACAGATCATACGGCACAGTACAACAATAGGAGGGGTGTTTATCAGGAGAAATGTACCTCTAACAATATACAGTTCAGGAATTACGACTTAGAGCCAGCTTACCTAAACCCTTAATATACTACATCCCTCATATAACCAACACATATCATCTGACCTCCATTCATTGTAGAAGAAGGTACCGTAATCTCTCGCGTATAAGGCGCGTCTCATACGCCAAACAAAATGATGCTGAGTCTTATACGCAGGAGGGACATTGCCTTGAGTTTGGGGTGCGCCTTATAGGGGGGAGGGGTATTTCTACTATAGAACAGTACTAAACTAACAAAAATCTGCCCTCAGAGGTGCGCCCTATACATGAAACAGACCTCCCTGAGTTGGGGGTGCGCCTTATAGGCGAGCTGCGCCTTATACGCGAGAGATTACGGTAGTTATCTTTTTCTTTATTACCCTTTTAAAACTTTTCTTTTCCACAATCCATCCCGTTTTAGGATCCAGTGCATTTCATTGCGAAAATGCTTGGTACACTGGGCCATTTATTAGCACCATGGTCTTAGGACTTGCCTCTAGTATTCTAGGGGCCCCAGACATTCTTGTACCAACTGGGACAAAAAAGGCAGGGACAAAACCTGTCCGTTAAACACTAATCTATGGCATAGGGCCAGTTGCAAAAATATGCAGTGTCGCCGAAATGATGCCAGCACGCCGGCTTTTGCCGGCGTAGAATCCTAATGGCCGGCGTAGGCCCTCTGGACGCAGGCCAGTAGGGCCACGGCCCAGACATCATCTCAACTTTCTAATGGTGAAAGAATTTTTCAAATCCGCCCGTTAGAAGCAAAGATACGGCCATTTTTGTAAATCTCTTGAAAATCAATTATTTTCCTTTTTTCAGTGATAATGAAATAGATCTATATAAGTACCTGAAAATATTAATATTCATATGGCTTGCGTGACAGGGAAATGGCCTGCGTAAGATGCCAGGACGCCGGCCATTTTGGCCTGCTTCAAAGAAAAGTTTTCGGCCACACTGAATATGCGAAGAAGATCCAAAGGCATCATTTAAGATCTTTTATATAAATCTTTCACTGGAACTGTCCTAGGGTCCCAGATAGACAGGCATATCCTAATACCCGTATTACCAAGAACACGTAACTTTTTTAAAGTTGCCACTGTTTGTCCCGTGGTGAAAACTAACCCATAATCAAAATAAGGCATAATCATTGTTTTCGTATTAAATAAGCAGTGCTGTCTCTTGGTTTACACAGTACCTCATCCGAGCTAACAACCACGTTTTGTCGGATAGATCTGCACATGGCACTCACTTGTTTATCAAATGAGAGGTTATGATCTATGTAAACACCTAGGTATTTATAACAATCAACTTTTTCTAGCTGCTGCGTTTTAATGCTTAAACCTTGCACAGGCTCATGCTCCCCTACGGGCTTCCCTAGCCCACTTAAAAGGGTCTATTTCTCATCTTTCCTATCCCCTCAGGATGTGTGTGGTGCACATATGCGCGGGCACTGACACATTCCTCTGTGAAATTGTGTAATGTAGTTCTTGCCATGAATATGACCGTAGCTGTCGAAATGGCGTTAAACATCTATTACTCACTCACTCACTCATGCTCCCCTAATAACATGTACCGGGGGTATTTAGATTTTTGTAGAGTTAAGACTGAGGCCATTATCATCACACCATCTTATCACCTGGTCCAGTCACGCTGGAGGAGCGTTTCAAGACCTTCAATAGTGTCACTACAACCAATAAGTAGAGTATCATCTGCATACAGTTTAAGTTCTGACGTTGTATTTAACATACACATTGAGTTAACATATATCAAAAACAGCAGCGGACCCAAACTGGAGCCCTGTGGAATGCCATGAGTCACCCTTTCATACTGTGATATCGTACTATTACAGATTGTCCTTTGTTGTCTTTGGTCTAAATAAGTGGTAAACCATTTAAGGGCACTAGGGGCTATACCTAACGACCCCAGTTTAGCTAGCAGCAGCGTGTGATTCAAAGAATCAAAAGCCTTGGCCATATCGAGATTATATATCTTTTTCTTATTCACTGTACTTAAATGAGCAATGTGTAAAACTTGAAAAGCTGAATCTAGAGTGTATCTATTTTTCCTAAAACCGTTCTGATCCTTGCTAAGAAGATTATTATTTTCCAAATATTTATACAGTTGTTCAGATACAAACTTCTCTACAATCTTACCAGTTATCGGTAGTAATGAGATAGGCCTGAGGTCAGTAGGTCCCGTAGGGTTGACCACCTTAGGCGCCGGCGTTATGGTTGCAATTTTCCACTTATCTGGAAAGACCCCTCTAACTATGGAAGCGTTGACTAAATAAGTAAATGTGTACTGCAGGATCAAAAGTGAATCCTTCAGAAGCCTGGCTGAGACAGTGGGCATACCCGAGGACTTAGTAGTATCTATTCTATTTATTTCAGAGCCTACCTGACTCAATGTGACTGGTTCAAGCTTAAACAAAGGCTGCCCTTCCCATATAAATGGGGCCGGCATCACAGGATCCGGTAGGGTATCAGCCAATTCAGCTCCAACATTAGAGAAAAAAAGCATTTATAACAGAGGCAACCTCATTAGATGGAACCTCATTTCCCTCACCATCAAGAAAATTAATCCACCTCTTAGTAGTCCTTTAAGGCATGACCTCCGACACCACCTCCCAGAACTTCTTTGGGTCCCCTTTATACTTCACAAACAGAGCTTTAACATAGCTACCCTTGGCTTTCCTAGTTGCGTAATTTGCCTGATTTTTTAGTCTTTTTGCCTCATCTCTATCAGCCTGTAAACCAGTTTCAATCGCCTTACAGAATGCTTCATCCCTTTCCCTATATGGACCTAACAGCTCATCCGTCAGCCAACTCTGTTGGACTGAGGGTATAATGGAGAGGATGTTACATGTGTGAATCTGTATTCTAGTTCTAAGTTCTTGAAATCCCTGGATGTATACTGTGGGCTGTTGCTAGACATGACAATGTCTGGGATGCCATGTACACGGAAGATTGATTTTATAGCTTCGACGGCATGTTCAGGTGTAGTCTGCGTAGATGGCGTACCTCGATCCATCTAATGTAGTAGTCAACAACTAGGATGCATACCTTCCTTTCAAGTTCGAAGAGGTCTGTGCCAACCCTCTCCCAGGCATGTGATAGGAAGGTCGAAGGAAGTAGAGGTTCCTTCCTCTCTGGGCAGTTCCGTGCACAGATGTGGCACAGGTTGCACATTGATTCGATCTGCTTGCTGCAGAGTGGCCACCAAACACTGTTAGCAGCCTGACCCTGGCACTTAGTAATACCAAGATGTCCTTGGTGTAGCTGTCCAAGCACTTCCAGCTGCAGGGCTTGTGGAATTACAATGCGATCTTCTTACATTATTAATTCGTCCTTGAGTGTGAGGTGGTTCCTCTTCTCCCAGTATGGACGCAGCAGAGGTTGTTGTGGTATGTAGCCAGGCCATCCGTTCTTACAGTAGGATTTGACTTCAGCGCAGACTGCATCGTCATCTTGTGCTTTGGCGATTTGACCTCAGTCGATGGCCTGTCGACGGGTGCTCTTGAGAGGGTATCTGCAGTCACCTGATTCTTGCCCTGGACATGGATGACGTTTGGGACAAAATGCATCATTCGCAGGCGGAACCGTAGTGTGCGTAGAGGCATACCAGAGAGGTCCTTAGACTCAAGTAGTGGGACTAGAGGCTTGTGATCTGTTTCCAGAGTGAAAAGCATACCTAGGATGTAGTCGGAGAACTTCTCACATGCTCAGGTTGCTGCAAGTGCCTCTTTTTCGATCACTGCATATCTCTTCTCAGTCTAAATGACCTTGATGTGTAGTAGACTGGTCTTCTGTCTCCGTCATTATTGACTTGAAGAAGGACCCCACCGAGTCCATAGTCACATGCGTCAGCTGCTACTATGGTTTTTCGGGTAGGGTTGTAGTGTGCCAGTGTTTTGGTTGATGCCATCTTGGCTTTGATTTTGTCAAAGGTGTTTCTCTGTTGTGTCCCATGTCCGCATGCGGTCTTTATGCAGCAGTTGTCTCAATGGTTAATTCAGTGTTGCCAAGTCTGGGACGAATTTGGCGCACTGGTTAACCATACCGTTGAAGCGCTGCAGTTTGGTGATGTTGGTTGGTGGCGGAAACTCACAGATTGCTTTTACCTTTTTAGGGTCTCCTTGGATGCCTTCTGGGGTGATGACGTGCCCCAAGAAGTTTATTGTCTTCTTGGCGAATTCACACTTTTCGTTCAGTTTGAGACCTGCTTTTTGCAGTTGACAAAGGACAATCCTGACTCTGCGGTCGTGTTCAGTCTGTGCTGGGACATGGACCAGAACATCATCCATGTGACAGACCATGCCTTCCAAGCCTTGTAGAATGCCTGACATGGTTCGTTGGAATATCTCAGGTGCTGATGATATCCCGAAGGGAATTCTGTTAAAGCAGAAGCATCCGAAGGGTGTGACAAAGGTTGTTAGCAATCGTTGTCCAGAGGAATTTGCCAGAATCCTGAGTTGGTGTCGAGTTTGCTGAAGAACTGAGACCCTTTGAGCTTTGCTAGATTCTCATCCACGGTCACCATTGGGTGGATCTCACATTGCACTGCCTTATTCAGTGGTGTTAAATCAACGCAGATCCGTACTTTCCCGTTGGGTTTGGGTGCACATACCATCCTGGAGCACTAAGCAGTTGGTTCCGTGACCTCTGAGATGACTCCCTGCTTTTTTATAGTCATTAGTTGTTCTTCAACCTTCTTGAGGAGTGGGTGTGGTACCTTACGTGCTGTGTAGAGGCACACCATTACAGCGTGTGGTAGAAGGGATATCCTGTATGGATTCTCCAGGCAGCCAAGTCCCGTGAAGAGTTGTAGGAACTCAGCTGGGAAGTCTGGTGATCCTTCTACGTTGTAGACTGACTCCAAGGGTTGTAAGAGCTTGAGCCTCTGGCAGGCTGAATTACTAAGCAGGTTGTGTTTTTGGCCCCTCATGACGAAGATGTCCTCAGTGATTGAGTGACCTTTGACCTTGAGTACAGCATTGGGGATATGTCCTATGACAAGGTCTTTGAGATCAAGGTTCCCTGCTCCGCAGAACTGTCGTCGGTTCGGATAAACTAAAGTAGTGCTGTAAACACTAGACAACTGATCACGTAGGGACTATAGTTTGTAGCCATGTTGCATTCAGGTGAAAACTGTGAGAACTGACCAGGGATGGACTATACTTTGTAGTCATGCAGTATTCAGGAGACAAGTGGTCAGGGATAGGCTGCAGTTGTGTTGTATACAGGTCACAAAAGTTTAGAGATGGACAATATTTTGTGCTCATATTGTATTCAGGGATGGACTTTAGTTTGTGGTCATGATGTATATTCAGGTAACAACTAGTCAAGGATGGACTTTAGTTTATAGTTATGTTGCATTCAAGTGACAATTAGTTTTGGGCCCCATGGGCGGGTACGCCCGGATCCGTTATTAGGGGTCCATTTTGGACCATTTTAGGCCAAAAGGGGTATGGTTTTGGGCCTGAATTTTCAAGGGAAGTTTTGATAATTTTCTCTGAAAAGTAGTATAATTTTTGGGCAAAATTGGAGAGGTGGCACGCCCAAAGGGGTATGACTTTTGTAACTTTTACAGAGTGGCCCTCCAAAAGGGGTATGGACTTGCCCAATTTTTTGTGTCTATCCCGCCAAAAGGAGGGTATCTTTAGTGAATTTTGGCCCGCTAAAAGGGTATGAAATTTGAGATGATGTACGCACATGGTATCTAATGGTATCCATAAATTCGAGTGCCCCCCCCCCGGGACTGTGACAGATACAGGGTCCAGGGAGTATTTAGGCCAGACGATGACAGCCTATAGCTAGGGATCCACTGCTGCGAGTTTGTTGCGAGTTGTACTCGTGCGTGTGTCCTCGTAGGGCACTCGCAAATATCAAGTTATTTTGATTTTTGCGAATGTCCTCGCAGGTCGCACAGATGTCGCATGTACCTGGTCGCAGCAGCTGATCCACTGGTGGAATGTTTTCTGCGAGAACACATGCATGAGTGCAAGTCGCAAGAAATTCGCGGCAGTGGATCCGCCGCTTATCGCTCCCGCTCCCGTAGGAAGTAGAGTCGGCAGGGGGCTCGGCCTAGGGAGTATTCTGCTGTGTTTGGCTGTCATCGCTACTATAATATGTATACATGTCTGTAGACCTACATTCAACGGTCCTTGAAATTACCTCTGCAGGGAATTCATGTGGGGGCGTTGGGGCTGTTTTAGTGTTTACACTGTAAATTACAGATGGAAGCCAAACCCTCGTTTTGGAGGGGACATAAATGTCACACGCTCTAAAACTGTTCATGTTTGGCACACCTACCTGGGTTCTTGCAGTGACATAGAATGAGTCAGGATGCCGTAGATAAATGTATCTGACTTGTTTATTTCCCAAACGAATACTAGAAAATCTAACCGGTGCGCCGTGCTGCATGCCTGCTGGCTGTGCCCCTCGCAGGATACCGATGACGGCGGTCTAGCTAGTCCTGAGGACTAAGGCATCTGCCGCGTCCGCGCTGACGCAAATACGCGGACTCTACGCGGAGCCTCCCGCGGTGAGCGTAGGTGCGCGGGCGTAGTGGTAGTCCTCAGGACTATAGCTAATAATGCGAAGCTTAAAGGGGGGCTAGCAAATTTCAACATGGGTACCGATTCAAAGATCGTGTACAAATTCGCGGGTATCAGCTAAAAAATTGAAGCACCCTGATTGGTCAAGGGGTGGTCACGTGACTTGCTAACGCGGGTACGTCTTATCCGTGCTAGCCACCCTTTAAGTCTAATGCTGCTAGTACTAGTAGTAGCTAGTAAGCTAGTAATTAGTAAGCATAGTCCTAAGGACTAAAGCCTAGTCCCCAGGACTAAGAATATGAGGATATTGTCCTAGGTACTAATTGTACATTCCCATGAATTACCTTGCAGACCACATGATTTTGTATAAGATTGTGCTGTTAGTCTCCAGGACTAAGCTTTTAGCCCCTGTGGACTAATTCGTAGACTCAGGGACTACTTGTTTAGTCCTGAGGACTACAAAAACATTTACCTAGTCCTTAGGACTAATGCATGTGGTTCTGAGGACTAATTCATGCATTGATGTCTAATGTAATTGTGACTAGGGATGTAGTCCCCAGGACTTCAAATTTAGTCCTGAGGACTACTTCTTAGTCCCCAGGACTGCTCTGTATAGTCCCAGGGACTAAAGATACAGTCCTGGGGACCAAGGACTGTGTCTCTAGTCCCAAGGACAATGTTGCAGTCCCCAGGACTGTATCTTTAGTCCCTGGGACTGCACAGTAGTCACTGGGACTACAAGTAGTCCAATGGTGACTAAAGGACTGAAGGTAGGCCTATGGTCCTAGAGCATAGTCCTTGGGACTAAGACCCTACATCCCACCTACCCCTTGAGACTTGGCAGATATGCATAGTCCTCGGGACTAAGACCTAGTCCTCAGGACCGGCTGGACTGAAATAGTAGTCCCTGGGACTATGTCTCTAGTCCCCAGGACTACATCTTTAGTCCTGAGGACCAGGCAGCTACATCTTTAGCCCTCAGGACTTAACAGTTAGTCCCAGGGACTGAACCTTGTACCAGGGTATAGATATGGAAAAGGCTGCGTTGATCAATTTCTAGCCTTCAGCACCATTCTTCTAGCCCGAGGACTACACTTTTATTTCATGTTGATATGCCCGAGATACTGACAGCCCATAGCTCTAGCACTCGAGGGCCGTATCGCACACCCCCCGTGCGATAACCCGCGAAAATATCACACGCTGAGGTCACGTGACCATTTGATGACGTCATAGCTCCAAGATGGTGATGTAAACAATACCTATGGCGAGTAATTCTGGTAAATTTGATTCTATTTATCTGATTTAGATGAAAATAACATTGAAATAAATGCAAAGGCACACTCGTTGGAGGTATGTCGGGGGGTTATCGCACTTGCCCATCAGGTGCCGCATCGTACTCCGCCCTGCGGGCGTCGTGCGATACGGCACCTGATCGGCGCATGCGATAACCCCCCGACATTCCTCCAACTCGTGAACCTTTGCTTATTAAGTCCTTAGGACTAAAGTTGTAGGCCTCAGGACTAACGTCCAATCACCAGGAATGTCTCTAGTCACTAGCACTAGGTCACTAGCACTAGATGTGTAGTCCTCAGGGCTAAAATATCATCCTGAGGACTATAATCTTTAGTCCTCAGGACTAAGTTTTTAGTCCCAGGGACTATGTCTTTCTAGCACCGAGGGCTGTTCCGCGTACCCATGTGGTCGTAAAAATAAAACGTAAGGCCTTTAATATCCCAAGGATTGTCCCTGGGACTACACATTAGTCCCAGGGACTAAAGATACAGTCCTAGGGACTAGATTATAGTCCTTGGGACTTAGACCCTGGCTCATAATCATCCAAGAGGAGCAAATAGTCATGGTGCCCTGGGGATGGCATTCATAGTCCCAGGGACGCTGCAGCGTACGCGGCAAACAGGGCCAGCGCGGGCGCGGCAGACGCCTTAGTCCTCAGGACTAGCGAGACCGCCGTCATCGGTATCCTGCGCACCCCTCCCTAGCTGAACACCAAGCACAGCTTTAGCTTAGTGGGCTATGGTGGGTGAAGAGTGTAGTCCGGTACGACACGCCACTTGCAAAAACGCCAGTGCAAAATGCCATAAAGCGAGGTTTCATGAAGGTACCAGCCTTGCAAATAACATAACATGCCAGGAACAGATGAAGTCGCAATCAGGTCCAGAAGTTCGCTGGTACCACTGCGGGATCAATGCGATATGCCAGGTGTCTATCCCAGAAGTTGGCGCTGTCGCATGCAGAATGTCGCCACCATGCAAAATGTTTCCAGCGTTCTCCTAACAGACTTTGCAACCTCTAAATTGTATGGCGCTAGGATTGAAAGATCTGCTGGGAGAGTGATAAAGGTTGCTTAATCTCGAAACAAATAGTTTTTTTATTGAAAGGAAGAAACCATGATAATATCCCTCTCCTCTTATAGAAATTGAAAAAACAACAACCCTAATGATACTGCCCCTATGCCATAGAACTATGATTAATGCAAAGTGCAACTTTATTTTTTGCGGAAACATTGCTCACGGAGCGACATTTTGCATATTACAACACAATCTACCCGGTCTACGAACAACAAGCTCACAACGCGTCTTTAGATATCCAGCCGCTTATGACATTAAAAATAATAAAATAAATTCAAAATAACTGTATTTAACATTTACGGCCAGTGTAGTTCTACGGCGTAGGGACAGTATCATTAGGGTTGTTGTTTTTTTCAAATTCTATTAGATCTTGAAGGATGTTTATCATGGTTTTAACCCCATCTCTAGATTTATGGGTGTGGACCACTAAATTTGACATGGTGACATGGCAATTTCTTAAAATCGACATGTGACATGAGAGGTTCTTAGAGGTGACATGGGACATGGGGATTTAAGTGACATGTGACATAACCATTTCTTAAAATCGACATGTGACATGAGAGGTTCTTAGAGGTGACATGGGACATGGGGATTTAAGTGATATGTGACATAACCATTTCTTAAAATTGACATGTGACATGGGGGACCCCCCATCCACACCCCCAGATTTCTATTTTTAGAGCTGTAAGGGGCCCCAGTCGGCAAAGTTTGTAGACCGGGTAGAAACGTAGCGGGTCCGATATGCCTGCAGGTGGCTACTAGGCACTAATAGGGCCAAGGACGTTTTGATTTCCCCCCCCATCTTCCACCATAAAACTGACGTCAATCGGGTTCTAATTTGATGTCGTTCATAAATAAAGGCTTAAATTAAAGCTGAAGTCATTCTTGATTTTTTTAGCATGGTCAACTATAATGGAGTCAGATCCGTTTTTGCACCAGTTGCTATGGAAACCACCATGTTGAATAAATTAAATGATACAGGCGCCCCTGACAAGTCACAAATGTGACCTTGGACCCCTCTCTGACATTTATATATTTTGCAACTTTTTCCCCAAAATCGTTACCTTTCTTCTGGTACCAAAATTATTAATCTGCGATAAAAATAAGGTCCCCTGGCACTGATTATACCAAGCAAAACACTGTTTTTAGTTGGGACTATTTAGCTGTCCTAGGTTTACTGGGGCGGAATACTGCTGTGACACCTTAACACTGATGACTTGGTCGAAGCCCTTATACTGTGTGATTGGGATATTTTCTACAAGCTGGATGATCCCGAAGAAATGTGGCTTTTTATTCTATAGATTGTATAAACAAGTATCTTGATGCCGCATGTCCAGTTAAGGAATTCTCTTTCAAAGATTATGAAAAAGAATGGTTTAATGTGGAAATCTTAGAAATGATTAGGGACCGAAGGGCTGCTTTACAACAACTTAGAATGACTAAGGACGCTTGCTTCCTTCAGGAGGTGACGGACCTTAGGGATAGGATTTATATAGCTGTTAAGAATGCGAAATCTGACCTTGTCACCACCAAGCTAGACCAGCATGTTAAGGATCCCAACAAGTTTTGGAAATCACTGAATCACTCACTGAATCCAAAACAAACTATGGTCTGCTTTATTAAACCTTAGGGATGAGGAAACAGGCCTGGAGGTGTCAAGCGAGGAAACAGCAAACTATATAAATAGCTTCTTTGCTAATGTAGGGCAGAATCTTTTTAATGATAAAGTTTCCGCTGGTTTAAACCCGGCCACAACTGTTTTTACCATGCCTAACCCTGATGATTATGTGAGTGTAGCACAGCCTCTTAATGTACTTGAAAAAGATGTTTTGGACCTCATAAAAGATTAATGTGCATAAACCATCTGGCCTACTGCACATTAACGCAAAGGTTTTGAAGGAGGCTTTGCTATGCATTGTACCACAGGTAACTCACATGTTTTCCAAATCTTTCACTACCGGTATCTTACCCAAGGCCTGGGCCAAAGCTATTGTTACCCTGCTTCCTAAGCCTGGAGATGCTGGTCTGGCCTTTAATCTTAGGCCAATCAGCATCCTTCCAGCCATAGGCAAACTATAAGAAAAGGTTGCTCACAATTATTTATATGATTTTGTAGATAAAAGTGGTTTACTCTCAAAAAACCAGTATGGCCTTCAAAAAGACGCTAGCACAGGGGAGGCTGTCTTTGACACAGTCAACCAACTCTTTACAAACAGGGATCTGGGGAAAAGCACTGCTTTGACCTATATAAATATGAAGAAAGCTTTTGACTGCATTCACCATGGAATACTCCTTAAAAGATTATCTAAGTTGGGTCTGCATTACACCTTTCTTCAATGGCTTGAAAGTTACCTAAGTCACAGAGTGCAATGCACTAAAGTAGGATCTGACCTTTCAGACCCACTCCCTCTTAACTTTGGAGTCCCTCAGGGCTCAGTGCTAGGGCCTCTACTTGAAGAAGATACATTAATTGTATTGAAACGTTGATCAAATTATAAAAGCAACTATAAATCTACAACAAATCAACTTATTCATTGGATTGAATGTACCACTGTTACTTGTTGAAATAAAACTTTGAATTGTATTTGAAATCGTCTGGTTTTGTGTGACCATTCAACTCTAAGTATTTTATATTGTATGTTAATGATATTCCTGACTGTATAAGATTCTCTGATATTAAGCTATACGCCAATGATATAGTACTATACAATACCGAAAACAACTCAAGAATGGCCCTTCGCAACCTTCAGGTTGATCTCATAGCCCAAGAAGAGTGGTGTCTACACAACAGTATGACTATTAATGAAAAAAAGTCTCAAGCCATGTGGTTCTCTTCCGATAAGGTGCGAAAGAACCTACCTAAACTAGATCTAAAAATAAATGGGTACATCCTGAGGGCTGTGAATAGCTACAAATATCTTGGGGTAACACTTGACCCAGACTTAGCTTTAAACAAATACACAAATGAAACTGTATCAAAAGTCTCAAACAGAATTTTCAAGCTGCCCAAGCTGAGGTATCTTATCCCTGAGCATGCTGCCGTAGCAATTTACAAACAGACTATTTTACCGGTGTTTGATTATTGTAGCTTCCTAGTGGACTCCACTAGAAGGAGCTCTGAGAAAACTCTTCAAACTTTACAAAATCAGGCACTTAGAATATGGCTGAAGGTGAAAATCAGGGACATTATAATATAGTGTCAATGACCTGCATGACAGAGCAGAGGTGCCAAAGCTTGTAGACAGAAGAAAAGAAATGCTTGCTAGTATGATGTTACATAAATCTAGAAAAATGATTCCCCAGGTAAAGGCCAGATGTACTAGGACCGATGGTAAATTTTTTTTCCCACGAGGCGTTTTCACTCTTTTATGTATAAAAAAGCCCCCTATTACAGAGGTACACAAATATGGGACAAATTAAGTGCATCTGTACAATCCCCAAAGTCAAAAGAAGCATCCCTGAAGAAAATTTTTAAAACAGACATGGAAGGGAAAAAAGCTGCTTATTTTGCCCACCTTAATAGAAACAGACCTCCTTAAGTCAGCAACCTAGCCCAGCTGTCAGGGCACCTCAACCTTATAGACCTTCTTACACAGAAAATAATCCAAGTTAGTAAATACTAATCTAACTTAGACAAAATCACCAATCAGGCAAAATACCCAACATGTTAGTAACATCTTACTAATGTGTTAGTAGTATTAACTAACCTATTAAGGCAAGCTGACTTGACTTAGCCATGTCTAAGGGGTAGTAGTTTTGTCTGAGTGGTAGCAGTTTTGTCTAAGGGGTAGTAGATTTTTTTTCACACCAGGTGGCAGTGTGGTTTGCATGAGGATTTTTATGGTAAGTGCATATCATGGAAAATCCTATGAATGTCAGAATAATGGTGCTTTCACTGACTATTGACATAATATGCCTCTACAATTCAACCTGGCATGTGATTTAACAGAATACACTTAATAAATATATATATTTGTTATTGAAGGAGCAATGAAGAATAATGGAAACACCTTTTCTGTGGAAATTTAATTTACTCATATATCCACATCTTTGACATTATGATAAACCCAGAGCAACTAAGTTCACGGGTTGCAAAGAAAATGATGTGAGGTATTGAACTTGCTTCTCAAATGGAGAGGCTCTGTTCTGGATGTCTTAACCTATGTGGAGTTTACACTTACCATTTCAAAATTAAGAGAATTGCTATGTTGCTTGAAAGTCTATGTAGTTAGTGGAAAAGTCTAAGGCAAGTTAGGAGAAATCAGGCAAGTCGGGCATTTTGCCTAAGGGTTAGGCGTAAACTCCCAAGAAAACTTCGGTGGTTTGGGGACGTGCAAACTCCCAACTTGGGTTAGCAAGTCCAACAAATGTTAGGCGAAAGGCCTAAGATATTCAGAATATTTTTTTGTGTGTAACGCCTCTTACTTATCTGCAGTCTTTTATTGTACTGTATGTCCTGTCCTGTAACTTTGCATTTTGTACATTTCTCCTTGATATTCACATTATCGACTGTGATATCCATTGTATATATTCACCTGTTTCTGATTTCAGTATGTAATAATGTTACTGTCAAAGTTCTCTTTCATCTTCATCTTGTATTCCTCCTCACGCTGTCTAACGACGTGCTGCTCAGGTGGAATGAGTCCCAACTTGGATGGCAGGATGGGTACCTTGGTGTTGAGTCGACGTCCCATTAGTAGTTGCGCTGGACTGAACCCATTGCGAATAGGAGAATTCCTATTGGCCTCACCGTTACGGGAAGGGTGACCCGGTGAGCTAGTGATATGTAAGAAGCCATAGTCGATTGTTAAATTCTCTGAATTCTCGGCTAGCGTACTGTGGTCAGTTGTCGGAGCAGACTACTAGCGGTATGCTGTGACATGCGAATATGGACTTCATTGTATTGATAATGCTCTCAGAGGTTGTAGACTCGAGTTTGGAGTATTCTGGGTACCTAGAGTAGAAATCTACCACTGCGATGTAGTGAGCATCTCCGAGTTGGAATAGGTCCGTAGTGACCTTCTCCCATGGATGATCTGGAAGGGTTGACGGAACGAGTGGTTCCAGGTAGTTTGAGTTTTTGACCCAGCAGTGATGGCATTTCTGAATCAACTGCTCTACATCAGCACCACATCCGGGCCACCACACGCTGTTGCGAGCTAGTTGACGACACTTAGTGATGCCCTGGTACCCCTTGTGGAGTTTGTTCAGGATGTCTAGACGCAGAAAGGAGGGTATGACAATACGAGTGCCCATTAGCAGAAGATTATCCACAATGTTGAGATCGGTCACTTTGTTCACCGACCTTGGTTTCCTACAAACCTTCATGAAGTGACCCTTATTCTGGCAGTTATGGCACAGAGTTCCTTGCTGCACATCGGCGAGGGTCGTGAGGAGTACCACCACAGTACAGGCACTTGTCTGATTGCGTTGATTGTGTCGGTGCCGATGTCTTCCTCTTAGCGGATGCTGCAGAGGGTTGAGCGGATTGACCTGAATTATTTTGGGGATGATGCTTGTTCACCGCCAGAGTAGCCGTCGTACCACTAGCGGTGCCACTAATCTATTATGACTCTTTGAGTGCGGACTCATCACAGCGAGCCCTGTTGAGGAAGTTCTTGAGTTGTATCGCCCCACGAGTGCGCAGTGTCCTACGCCGGTGTTCCACATTAGTGGTGCAGTTCAAAAGTTGGGCGATAATTAGAAGTTCCTCAATCTCCTGAACCGTCTTCTTCCTCAGGTCCAGCGAGTTTGTGATATCGCGCATGCAATGTTAGAAGACGTCCATGGTCTCATCCTTCTCCTGTTTTGTGTGATAAAGTCTGTGGAGTAGAGCAAATGAAGTTTTGCCTGGACAAAAACATTTAGTGAGTGCTTCACTTGCCAACTTATAGCTTTTAGTTGCCAGACCATTGTCTAGTTTTTTGAGAATTTTACGAGTTGTTCTGGGGTAGTAGAAGAGCTTGGCAAATTTTTCCTGATCCTCCTGCCCTTCTGTGAATTTCTGGAGAGCGAACATAGCCTCCAACCCCTCCTGCCAATCTCCAATTCTGTTGATATATCTGATGCTTTCTCATTAAACACGGGATAAAAGGGAATTTCACCGGAAGCCCGCCAACACCGGCACCAGCACCAGCACCGGGTGGAGCAGCAGCTTCCTCATTATCACCCATGATGAGTCTGACTCCAAGATTTTTCGAGTTTGAGACAAAATATTGGGTGGATGTTAAGAGTTATTGAGACCTAACATTAAATTGCAGAGTTCAAACTGGCACTAAATGGGTTGGGTGGCACTGTAGAGTGTAGTTAGGTGTAGTGTCAACGAGTCCGTAAAAGATGAATAAGGATGAATACAGACGAATCAGGAATCCAGTTTGATATCCACTTTATTCATTGAAGTCCACGAGGTATAGTTGGTGATACAGTATAAAGGTGCCCAACATTGTCCAAGCCTAGCCCTTGAGCCAAGGGCCTTGGTCTCACGTGAGTGTGTGAGGTATGAAGTATGAAGGTGGAAAGATGAGTGAGCTGCTCCCTCCACAGGTATTTGTAGTAGGAGCTGCTCACCCAGCTCATCCTAAAAATAGTATCAGGTGAGCTGAATATAGTAACTGGGGAACTCCAGTGCAGGTATGTAGGGGGGATCCCAAGCATAACAATGGGGTTCACAGAGTTCAGTATGGTTCTAAATATAGCTGCTGGGAATTCCCGGTATGCTGTGAGCTGCTCATGATCAATGGGCATGTCCTCCAGCAGGAGGAGTTGGTCTAAACATTGTCTGCTAGGAATTTCCAGCATGCAGCGAGCTGCTTGTGATTGATGGCGTATCCTCCAGTGGGAGGAGGCGGGGTCACTGAGTGCAGTTGACACCGCCAGCCTTTGGTCTATGGGTATGGCTTGGCTTGTGGGTAGACTCGGACACTGGGTTACATGGTAGAGTCAAGGTGAAAAATAAATATGATAAGTACAATACCTATAACGGTCTACTGACAGTAGAGTCAGTGAGTCCTACACTTAAGACTTTAGTCTTGACAACAATAGTGATAAGCTGGCTTAACACATAAATGACTGTCTATTGAGTGACTGACAACCATTGACAGGATTAGGGAGTCCCCAACTTGACAAGCTTAGTTGAATGGACTAGGAGGGACCATGTGACTGGCCCAGTGACTTGGCAAATACAGGGTCAAAACATCAGTTTGAGTTGGTGTTTTTAACTTAGCTGTACTTGTTGATGTCATGCAGTTGTCCACCGCTGTCACCATGAAAGATTATGGACACAAGTGTTGTGTTAAATGCATCATTTATATTGTTTAAGTTTTACATTTTAGTCATGATTTCATGCTGGTCGAATACAGAGAGAGATAGATGCGACATTGCTAAAAACTCTACTCATATATTTAATATGGAGCACGTTGCGCACAACAGCACGACAGCAAATACCGGGACATATTCTACATATGTGACACGATCTGTGAAAAGGGCCCTTAGTGCAGGGGGAATAAGGGCCCCTTTCCCAGTTCCGTAAACCGGGGTGACTTTAACTTGCCGGGGTGACTTTGGCTCACCCCCAAAAAAGTGTTGTTTTGATGCCTATAAATATTATCTAGGCCCTTGGTCCAAGGAATATATCATCAAATATTTTCTTTAACCCTAAATTAATATTCAATGCTAAGTTGGATGATTTTTCGTGAGAATTTGCATGAAAAAAAATTGAAACAAAAATTATGATTTTTTAACCAAAATTTTCTACACCAAAGTAAAGAATTGTCACACTGGTATTCAAGATCCATGAGAAAAATAATGAAAAGATATAATTTTAGTGGGAAAATTTACAATTTTTTATTTTTAGTAAAAAATGGAGTGACTTTGACTCGCGGTGTGACTTTGGGTCAATTCATTTGTTTGCCACAGTCTTGCACTGTATTTGACCTAATAAGGTCCCTGTCACCTCAAAAATATAATCTGAATGGTATTTTAGTATTTCAGAGTTTAACTATCTCCAAACCAATGAATATTTGTGCTTTTGTCTAGTCAATAAACTTTGCAAAAGATGGGGGCTCTTAGATGGAGAAGGGTGCTTGTTAGGTAGAGCATGCTAAATCATAGAACAGATCCAATTTATTAACCCGGTATCTGTTTTTTTTATATCACTGAACATAATATCATATCACAGCCCTGACATCTATAACTTCAAAGAATATCTGTAAAACAGTATTTATCTTATGAACCCTATAATGTGAGCCAGGGTCGGGGGGGGGGTGTGGAAGCCAGGGTGATAGGAGGGGCAGGACACCTATACCCTGGCCTTGTCACCTCCCCGCCCCCCAGTCCATGGATGTCATATATATGGGGGCTCAGTGAAGAAAATCCTTATTTATGGCAGAATGGAGGGGTTGGCAATGAGGTTTTCAATAATATGTTACATTGTAGTTTAAACATTTCCTACAGAACTTGCAAAACCTATATTTTTGTAGTGTCTCTATGAAGAAAGCATTTCTTGGCTCCCCTGACCTGAGTCCCCCTTCCCTCCCCCTGCCAGGACCAGATGGGGCCCAGGCTTGGGGATACAGAGGACCCCCCCGCACCACCCAGGTAGGATGAAATGTGTATTGCTAAGGGAGTGATCATTTTTTAACAACAGGGGGGGGGGGCTGGTGGGTTTGAGGGGAGGTCAGAATTTTTTCAACCCCTTGACCGGGGGGGTCAGAATTTTTTCAACACCTCTGATGGGGGGGGTCAAAATAATTTCACCTGTTTTCAGTAGAAAACCCCGCGCATTACTATAGGCTAAAAGGGGACGTTCGCGTGCGATTTTTGTCCCTTATGGGGGTTGACAAAATTTTACCCCGCGAGAGGTGTGTCAAATTTTTTTTCCTGCGTCCGCGCGCAAACCCCCCAGCCCCCCCCCCCCCCCGTTGTTAAAAAATGATCACTCCCTAAGGCATCTGTACTGCTAAGTATTATGATGTAGTTCCTATATCTGTAATTTTTTTATCAGTATGCAACCGATAATCAACCTTGACAACTATTTAATCTCTTTTGAGGCAAAGTCACCCCGAAGCCCGGGTGACTTTGGCTCACTCAAAAGAGTCCAATTTCAATACCTTACAAACAATTTTTTTAAATCTAATGAAACCATCATATAAAATGTGTCTAAAAAGATTTTGTAATCATTATTTATATATATATTCACAATAGGAATACAGTCATCATTTAAAACATACAAAAAGTGAGCCAAAGTCACCTCGGTTTATGGTACATGTCACATATATAGTACCTAGCTGGTAGTGCATGCTTTTTTGCTAGAAAGAGGTTCTAACACTCGAGTGCAGTTGGGTCTCCTTTCCTGCAATCTGATTGGCCGAGAGCGCATGTTGAGTCTGGGGACCCAGTGAAAGCTCTTCCGGTCTCACTTCCTGTTTGTGGCTTTTCTGTCTTAGGGAGTGATCATTATTTATCAACAGGGGGGTGGTGGGTTTTTGCGCGGACGCACGAAATTTTTTTGCGCCCCTACCCGCAGCGGAGGCGCGGAGAGTTTTCACGCCCCTCTTTGATAGTAGCATGCGGGCTTTTTTGCTAAAAAGAGGGTGAATTTTTTAGCCCCCCCTTCAAGAGGGGTCAAAATCTTTTTAGCCCCCCTCAGGAGGGATCTGAAAATTTTACGCCCCCCCTCAAACCCACCACCCCCCTGTTGATAAATAATGACCACTCCCTTATTTGTGGATTATTTGAGATAGATCAAAGTTTTTTCTCGTGTCAGAACGTAAACAAAGCCCTCAGATGCAAGTTTGTACCCTGCCCTCTGCCCTCGGTCTTCGGGCTTTGCCTGATCGCCTTTGCCGATCTTGGGCAAAGCCTTGGACCTCGGGCCTCGGTTTGGGGTACAAACTTGCATCTTCGTGCTTTGTTATTACGGTAAATTTTTTATGCCCCCTGAAGAGGAGTGAACCCAGGTAGCACAGAGACATTAGCATAACATTGGGCCGACGTTGGCCCAACCATCGGCTTTACATAGGCTGCCCATACTGCCTACGTAGGCCCGACGGTGCCAACCAAATGCCAACATAGGCCCAACGTTGGCTTTTAGTCGGCAAACATCAACATCGGCAAATGGTCCGTCAGTGGCCGACCATTTGCCGATGTCCTGCCAACGTTGGGCCAATGTTGGCATTTGGTTGGCAAATGCCACTGGTCGGGCCTACGTAAGCCCGATGGGCAGCCAATGTTGGGCCAACGGTGGCCCAATGCGTCGGGCCAACGTTGGCAAATTTTTGTGTGCTACCTGGGGAACAATTTTACGCCCCCCCCCCCAAGGAGGGGTCTGAATTCTATACATCCCCCTCAAACCAACCACCTCCCTCATTGGTAAATATGACCATTCCCTAATCTTACCCCGGGCTTCCCTAGCCCACTTAAAAGAGTCTACGTCTACTCTTTCCTATCCTCTCGGATGTGTGTGGTGCACATATGTGCGTGCACCGACACATCCTCTGTGAAATTGTTTAATGTTGTTCTCGCCATGAATATGACCTTAGCTGTCGAAATGGCGTTAAACATCTATTACTCACACACCCCTAATCTTACCCCTGGTGCAGGACTAATTCGCAACTGACAAGAAGCACGTCGCACCTGTTCGCTTGTGCCGTCCGATTGGTAACATGATTCCGGGAACCAGCGGACTACTTCCGGGTGCACCTGCAAAAATGGCGGATCCATTTGATTCATCGGCACTTTTCGCCGAGTTTAATCGGCCAAGACAGGCTTCAGACCGAATTCTTATGTCCAACTTGAAGGAAGATAACCAGAGGAATGATTCTGCACGAGCTGACTCTGGTTTATCGGCGAGAAAGGGAGCTAAAACCAACAAGGATGCGCTCTCTTCACCCAGTGGCAGTGCCAGTAGCTCTGATGGCTCATCCTCCAGCGACGATGAAAGCGAGACCGAAACCGCGGATAGAGAAGAAGACGATGGACCAGTTGAGATCGGTCGAGACGAAGCTGGATGCATCATGTATCGGCCCGGGGAAAGGGAGAGACAAGTTGGGATGAGATTGCTGCAGAATGCCGACTATGGAGACCTAAATGCGCAAAGTCAAGTGGGCGATAATGTGTCAGATATCAACAGGAATGAGATTGAAAAACTTCGCGTTACCAGTATCCTTTTTTGTGCTTTTTGTCCAATTTAAGCGCCAGTTTAAGTGGTACTACCAGCGTTTTCTAAATCTATAGGCCTAGACTATGATGGGGGTGGTCATATTTAAACAACACTGTCAACAGGGCTGGTGGGGGTGTGAAATTGCGCGCACACACAAAATCTTTCTGTCCCCAGACTGGCCAAGACCCAGTCCCCGCCCCCGGCCTCGGGCTCAGTCGTTCATTGTCATTGAGCCGTAAAGTTCTGTCATAAAGGTAACGCTCTGCTGTTTTTCAAGCTGACTGTAGACGGGGCCGACTGAGTCGGTAGTAAGGGAAGGGCTGGCCGATCCGGCCAGGATGTCGGTTACTGGAAAGATGATCCCAAGGAATGATGATCCCATTTTCTCCTCCCCAGGAACAATGATCCCATCTTAAGGAACCATGATCCCACATTAGAATATCTCTCATCCCTAATGTTTATTGACCCCTATGCACTAAAGCTCATTGCCGTATATTGGGGACCAAAAACTTAGTTTTTCCTATTTTTGCACCTTCAAAATGGTGCTGTGTCTCTCATAGTTGGCCGATCTACACAATTCTTTCACCATGTAAAAGTACACAATTAGGGCATTATTTCTAGATACCTCATTAAGTTTTTGGTGAAAATTAAAAATATTTTATCTTGTATCAAAATGTGAGTTTCAGAAGCGAAAACCATGAAAAAACACCTACTTCTCCATCTTTAGGCTAAAATTACTATGAAAAAGTGAGTGATGACCCCCTATTTTCATTAATTCATCTTTTAGAGTGAGAAACAAGCTTTTTAAATATGTTTTACATTTTATATGCCTCTAATAGTTCAAATTCTACCAAAAGATATGTATTTTTTTGAAAACTAACTAAAATCGCCATTTTGACCCGTCCTTTGATACAATTTTTCCCTATAGCATTTAACATGATCCCTATATATGAGAAAAAATGGAGCAAGAAAAAGAAAAAACATGGATTTTGTATCACATTTATGAGTTCTTTCAATATACTGGATAGCTTAGATATTCATGCATTTGTTGGGATTTTCCATTGCGGTACTTCATGGTGACCTAATTCAACCTTGACCCCAATAACTGTGATTCAAGGTGAGACAGTGACCTACTTATACAAATGTAAGATATATGGTAACTAATATGATTTATATACTTCTGAAAAGTGTCAATGATATCTGTGACTTGGATTTGATGTCCCTGGTCCATTAAATCAAGATTTTGTTGTTTTATTAAGAGAGAAATCCATAATTTGCACCCAACCACCTGCTATTAATGCAGCTATTTTGCCCCAAATGGGCAGCAATTGGGCAGTATTTGCCCTGTTGTAATAATATGGCAGCTGAAAAAATTATCAAATATCTTCCAATTTCCAATAATTTTCAGTATAGATATTCAAAACACCCTATATAAGACTAGGGTTGTGAAAAAACTAGGATATTTTATCATTAATTAGAAAAAAATAAGGCCCTCATGCTGCAAATGCACCAGTCCCCAATATAGAGGAACGGACTATAGTAGGGACTTGCATAAATTTGTTTAATTGTTTGAAATAGGCACTTACCTAGTTTTTCAAGACTTTATCCCATTAAACTTATCTAAGGAGCAATGGATAGATCTTGAGAAAAGAAGTGGATTTGCTTTTTAAATGAAGTCTCTATGTCAATTTAAAGTGGAATTATGACCGGTCAAAGGTACCAAATCAGACCCAGAATTCTGCCATAGTTAAGAGTTTAATTTAGATCCAATTTTGTGATCAAGTAAGATGAATCCAAGGTAGTCTAGTTCACTAAAATGATTATTTTGGGCAATTTTCTTTTCAGATAAGCAAGATATACCCCCAAGAATGTGAATAATGATACATTTTATTTTAAACAAACAATGTAAAAGCAAATTTTAGATGTCATCTTTTCCCTTGATCTGTGTGCTCTGACAGAACCACAGCAGAATAGGGTCTTTGACTCAGGATGTTTGAATGATCATAACTTCCATTTAAATTGTCAAAAAAACTTCATTTAAAAAGCAAAACCACTTATTTTTATCACAGCTATCAATTTCTCACCATATAAAATGCATACAATAAGGTCTTAATTGATAGGTAAGTGCCCAACATGGGGGAGGTTGGGACAAGTGTCCAGAGATAATCTCGCCCAAAAAATTTGCAGGGTCTGTCAAACATACTGCAGCCCCTAAGAAAAAGAAAAGCTAGACATTTTCTAGATTATTTTTATCCAAAGAACAGGTGGGAACCATACATTTTGAGGTGCTCAGTGATCTCATCATAAAATGGTTCTAAACTTTTGGTTGAACTTCAATGGGGTCAAAGGAAAAATTCCCTGCATTCAACCTTGTACAAAAAATATTCATTTTAAAGGTCTAGCCAAGCCTGTTAAAATGAGCCCTTGTTTGTAAAGATCCACCAGTAAATAGCTTTAGAATAAGCTTGCAAAGAAAGGAGAGTTTAACACTACCCAGTTTCAGCTTTATCACAGTTTCACACCTCTACTGCAGCAGACTCACACACTGGAGGTATTTCAGTGCCTATTTGAAACATTTGATTATGGGCCCTGTCCTGTAGAGCTCATTGCCAGCTTTTCAGATCTGTTTATTGTCTTTCTACTGTATATAGTTCCCGAGCAATCTTAATCTAAGATCCAAAATTGATGGACACTCGATCCCCATTGACACAATGGTTATGCTGATAAGAGGACTGTTATCAAAATGGAATCCAGATAGGGCCAGAATAGACAGGAAAGAGGTTTTTTAACATAACTCAGTCAATAATTCATATTTTTGCATGAACTTTTCAGTATATATTATTCAGATATCGTGCCCTTGTTCCTCCATGCCCATTTGACCTGTGACCTACCGTAATCTCCCGCGTCTTATACGCGGGAGATTATGGTACTTATGATTGAGCTTTGACCTAATGAACTAGGTCATTTGTTCAAACTATGATAACTACCAGAGGTTTCTCATAATTTATGTACTTGCCATCAGAATTAACATTTATCCTACTGATAAATGATGATGTATGATATTAAGGTCAACCTCCATGAACCTGTAATTGACCTTTGACCTTCAAGGTCAGGCTATGAAGCCAAAACATAGCTAAGTACCTGAACACAATGGACCTGTTGAGATGAGAATCTGTATGCTCCCTAATGTATTCTCATTTATCAGAATTCTCATGCATGTTATATATCTTGACCTTAAATTTGACCTTTGACCTGATTAATTCATGCATGACCTAATTAATCACATTGTTTTCTCGAAATTCATAGGAAATTGCAGATATAACACTGAATTTTTGCATGAAGCACCAACAGCAAGAGGTACATATTTTGATACCTATCAAGTTTGTGTGTATTGACCTTTGACCTAGTAAAATAAGGTCAATCCATAAATAGGTCAACCTAGTTGAAATAGGGCAATAGAATGGCTCAGTCCCTATACTATACTATAGTCCCAGTGTCTAGGTTGCCTGCACTGAAGCTGCATTGTCAAAGGTAAACTGTTATGGCTGGGGCTTCGTTGGGCTTATTCCTTCAGACTTGAAATTTGCAGGGAATATACTTAGGATATGTAGGAACACAACTATGTAGGTGAACTTTGGTGAACCTCTTTTTTTCTTTCTTAATTTTGGTCATTTTAAAATAAAAAATAATTCAAAAGCCATGACCATACAGAAATATTCTACAGGAATCAAATATATACCTCTCATTGTAATTGCCTAATTCTAAGCTTCAATTTGGTATATTAACTTTTATTCTAGCCCAAATATTAAGCCTTCCAACCCCTTATTATCTGCTGCTTGTACTGTAGCAGCATGAAAAGTTGTTTTGATAGTATTTCATGATGTGTTGGTGATTTATTCAGGGAAATTGATAGAAATGATTAATAATAATGGCAAAAATGCAAATCAATCCAGAAGTGACTGCAATGAAAGGCTATGATATAAGCCTACATTATAATCTGTATAATTCCTGAGTGATGCACACTGAGAGCTTGTACCTTGACAAATACCAGATACAATGTACAGAAAGCAAACTCGTCTCATTGATCCAACCCGGTGAGTCAGATCCTACTTTTTGTAACATATTATTATAGTTTGAAAGTTCACTCTGGTAATAATACTACTGAGCCATTAAGATAACCGAATTGAAATTTGAATTACTTGTAGTGTCTACCTTCCAGATCGATATTCAGAGTCGATAAAATCTGTTTTGAACTAAGATATATAAGATACTGTAAACATTCTTTACATTCAGACATATCCCTGCTGATGAACACACAGAATCACCTGCTCTCCAAGTGCTGTTTATGAACCATGACTTTGCAAGGTAACTGTTTATCTTTTTGGTGCATATTACTGTGTTATAAATCCTTCATAAAAAATTGGTCTAGAACCTGACTTCACCGGCAATACTGTTTGGTCATATGTAAGAGATAACTATCCAAAATGTAAACCATCATACCAATGGACGTTGAATGAAATTCAAACTGCCATTATTTTGCAAATGTACTATATCAGAATATATATAACACGACCAGGAATTAAGGAACACTTTGAATAGACGACTATGTATGGGATATACGATAGAAGGGGTTAGCCGCATGTACCATATTCATGCTATTTGTAGGAAATACCGGGCAGACATAGAGAGGTTTATCTCAGACTTGATATACAGAGACATGATGGACCAACCCATGAAGCCTGTACGTCAAAGGGTAAGTATGAAGCTAGTACTTCTATCAGAATGAGACCTGATAGTTATTTTCACATGACCATGTATTATAGTTAGACCATAAACCTACACAATACATCGTACAATTCTCAAGTCAAATTTGTCTATTTGACCCGTGTTCATAAAAGATATGGAAAATAATTTTCTGAATCAGTGATGATAATTTTGAATTAAGCCAAAAAGGAAAATTGCTTCAGGTAACCCGACCCAACCTAGCTAGGAAAACAGCTGGCCATGATCTTTTTCTTAAATTTTGAAGAACTTGCTTACTTTTTGATACCTGTTTGTCAAGGCCGCCTGTCCCGCCTCATAGCGCCTTTTAAAAAAAGAGGGGGGGGGGGGGATCTGTCCTACCCTACCCAATATAATTTCAGCATGTCTTCTGAAACACAACTTTTTTTGGCCTTACCAAGTGTGTTATCTTGATATTATCTGCTTTTGTTCATAGCCCCACCACGTGTGTTTGGCTGAGGGCACAGCTGAAATAAAGGACCAAGATGAAGCCTACCACGAACACAGGACAAGCACAGTGGGTCATCTCTATCTGTACACTTAGGGAAAGAATCAACAGGGGGAAAACATTGATAAATCATAAAAGTATCAGAGAAAAGGAGATTATTTACAGATTTTACCGTAAATCACTTGGAAATATGTGAAGTCGAATATATAAACTGCCGACTCATAAATTCCCTTGTTGAAGTAATTGCCTTCTACTCATCAAAACTAAATTATTGAAAAAAGACGCAACAGATAAACATCTATACATATTCTTTTCCTGCAGGTTATTGGTGCATCCCGGTTCTACATGGATTTTGTGGTGGACAACATGGGCTTCCCCCTCGTGGACTATATCCCTGCCCTCTCCGATGGCTGGGAAATACCACGGTATCCTATTCACAAAATAAGTACCATAAACTGTCTAATTTGACAAGCCAGACTTCAGACATGCCTTACTATTATATGACTGGCCTTAGCTCGGTGTATTGATTATATGAAGGGCTTTATGACAATACTAAATCACCGATCCTCAGACTCCTGGTACGGGTTTTAGCTTACAGTTACAATGGGAGTAAAACTTATATAACATTTAATTCCGCCTTACTGTCATTTAGAGATATCTGCATTTGTGCCAAGATTTATTAACAAATCCACCCTGGGGTGATAAAGAGAATTCTTATAAGAGGGACATGAATAAATATTGGCAGCAGCTCAAAAAAGAGAATCTAGAGGTGAACATTTCCAGTCAAAAAGCTTTGGACTAATATGGTTGACTCCAAAAGGCACATTCCTGAACGTGGCCAGTTACGAGCAGCAGTTTAGGAAGGTACTTCCTGCAGAGAGTGACTCAGATGACGAGGACAAGCCACCGCCACAGTAAGTTCTGATTCACCTTTTGTTATATGTGTACAAAAAAAAATGTATTGAAGGAAGTTAAATGGCACATATATGTTCAATGTTGAAACTACTAGATGCCTACATATTCTTTAAATAGTACTTACTGCTTCCATTTACTTTACACACAGCAACATTTTTGAAAGTCCATAATCATATAGTCTAAACGGGAATTCCTCTGTCAAACCAGGACTTTGAATAAAGACATATCCACCTGTAAGTATTTCCATTATAATTACCCCTGTGCACTTGATTTAAATACACAGAAAGCAGGGTAGTATGTGCTTCAACTGTGGTGGAGATCATCGTCTTAATGACTGTCAGGAACAACGAGACTTCCAACGCATCGCAGCAAACCGCAATAAGTTCCAGGCTAACAATAAAATGAAGCAAGGCACCCTGAACAAAGGAATGTGAGTAAACCATTTTTACTTATATACTTGCACATATTGGAAACTTTTTCTCTTTTCACTCTTTGCAGGTACATACGCAATATTTACTGATAAGTGATTGTGTATTTATACCTGGAGCTTGCTACAGGAAAGTCTAAGTAATTAAGTATGAACTGAAATCGCTTATCAAATTTTGTTACTGTCCAGAAGTTACATGTTGTACACACTATGAATATGTCATGTTTTTTAATACAATTTGTGAGTAACATTTCTCTATTCTCAGAACGGGTACTAGCTCAAAGTTCTCAGCATTCAAGCCTGGTGCATATAGGTGAGTGTTTGTCCCGTATTACTTTAATGTTAGGGATTTACAGATGATAAAGCACCAATTTATTTTCACAGAAAATTATTAAGCATACGTAAGTCTGCACATTCATATCAGATTCTGAAGCTCAGGCTATACATTACGCCATATAAAAAACAGCGTCACCTAGGGCTATTCAAGCTTATATCTGCATGTTTTTGTGACTTTAAATGTTAACAACCAGCCTTGAAATGGGTGACAGGTGTAGCAACACGCTAGCCGTAGTGTAATATAGCGAGGAATATTGACGACCCATGCACGCAGACATGGACCAGCCATCTCAGCTTTGGCTGGTAACGTTATCGGCATGTACATTTCAACCGATGGACTGGCACCAACTTTCGCGTGCCACCTATGCCGATTCCTCGCTATATAATGGCCATCCTGGATTTCACATTCAATCCCTAGTTCACATTTTTTTATTGGCATATTTCCTTCAGGAAATAATGGCTTCAGTACGTCTATACAAGAAGGTGGACATTCTAGCGCATTTAGAATTGTGTTTCCTTTTGTAGGTCTCCAAAAAGTAAAATATTTTTTATTACCAATAGTAATCCTATGACCGTATGCACCTATGCGTAGGCTTTGGTAAAAATAGAATAATTGTAAGGACTATGCAAGTCTACTGTCCGTGGCCCAGTCAGACGGACTCCACCTCTCCTACCCGTCATCAAGTATACTCCAATAAGGGAACACCCCCGCCCTCTTCGGCGGGAGTCCCATATTAGGAGCCCCAATCATGTAGCATTATTATATTTGGAGCAGTTGTTGCGTCCCAAGTACCTAAATCACTCTGTGGCCCTTCAGGATGAATAGGCGTCCATACACATGCCTGGGGAGCGTCCGGTCGTCTGCCTGCCCTTAATTGACCACCAATCGGGTGGGTAGGCTATATGAGGCAGTACACTAAACATAAGTTTGATACACCCCTACAACGTTTGGTTACTCACCAGGGCTGCATTCATGCATCATAATGAAGAAAGGGCAAAGTACACTAAACAAAAGTTTGATACATCCTGGGGGGGTTGATACCAAAAACATCGCTGTAGAGACCAAATTTGATAACTTTGGATACATTTGTCACACGTTAAAATAAACATCACCACGACAATAGCCAGCTCTAGCTACCCTTAAGTTATAGGTCACACTATGGGAAACTACTATTATTAAGGGAGATATGATTTCGTTTTTTGTATATGATGCCATTTATGCTCCCAGCTTGCCTCCATTTACGCCCACATGCTGCCATTGTGACCTCGGTAAACAACTCATGCACCAAACCTGCGATACTTGTAGTAGAAATGCATAGAAATAAGTATCAGTCGCTGAACAGGTGAACGGAAGCTCAAAGCGTTGTGAGAGGAGGCCTTTTGCAGTGTATGCCGGTTGGGGTTTTGACAAAAATTTGTCCCAGTCCAAAATTTTATTTCGCTTAATTTCAGTCAAAACAAATTTTCGATAGTGCGAGGTCGATCAGAGGGAAAAACTACCACAGATCCATATCCCACAATGCATTGTTGCAATTTTTTTTTTTGCATAATTATGCAGTATCTTGGTACTGTTCAATATAATATAGATATGTTCCATTGCTCCCTTATAGAATTCATATACTTGCAAGTATAAACTACTGACACCTAGTGACACCTAGCAGACGTTGCTGCCAAGGATGCAACAAATCAAGTTCCAATAGATATGCCTCTACCATCAGAGGACCTCAAACGGAAAATCAGTAAATACATCCAACAAAAGTGGCAAGAGTTATGGGACGCTGAAAGAGACAATAAACTCTACAAAATACAGCCCAAGATAGGCACAACCAAGAAAGCCAAATGCAAGAGCAGAAGAGAAGAAATTGTCATGAACAGACTAAGAATAGGCCACACCAGACTAACGCATTCACACCTCATGAAGAGAGAACCCAGACCGCTTTGCAACAGGTGTCAAAAACACCTGACGGTGGAACATTTCCTTGTGGAATGTAGCCAGTGCCCCATCAGGGCACAATACCATCAATGTACAACACTGAAAGAGTTATTTGATACCTGCAGACCGGATACAATACTAGCATATGTCAAGAACCTGGGATACTACAGTCAAATTTAAACAGTAGAAAATTTCTTCCATAAAGCCTTTAGGCACAAATAGCCACCACCAGTAGCTGACGTGCCGTAAAACACTAACTAACTAACTAACATGACACCTAGTGACTAGTGGAATCTGAACACTAGAAAAGAAATACCCATTCCCTACCTTCCTATAGCATCAATCAAGTTGTTCAATGTAGGCAGCCATTGCTTGATCAGGTGCTTAGCCTGTGTAGATCCAAATGCTAGTTACCAGTGCATTGTCACTGTTGATAAGCTTCACACATCAATACCTGTGGCCACTCGGGGGACAAGTACTGTTTGCACTGTATGGAGGCCCTTCCATTTCTCCATTCTCTGGTGTTTGATTGAAAATGTTGATGTCATTCTGTGTTTTAATTTGTGTTTTAATCTGTGTTTTTATGGTACATGTATTGAGTTTATGGCTATAATAGTTAGTGTTAGTGCTATGGTATGATAGTAATTACTCACTATTTGTCAGCAGTTAATCAATATATGTTAGTAATTATTCACTATTTGTCAGCAATTAGTCAATACATAGTAGTAATTACTTACATTTTATCAGCATTTAGTCAATGTTAGTAATTGCTCACTATTTGTCAACAATTAGTCAATATATGTTAGTGATTATTCACTATTTGTCAGCAATTATTCGATATATGTTAGTATTTACTCACAATTTGTCAGCAATTAGTCAATATACGTCAGTACTTAGTCACTGTATCAGGAGTTAGTCAATATATATGTCAGTAATAATGTACTTTTTGTCAGCATTTAGTCAATATTTGTTAGTAACCACTCATTAACGATCAGCAATTTGTCAAAATATGTCAATACATTTAAATACACTAATGAAACATAAATTATATATTTGCAATCTATAACGTTAAACCCAAAAGAAAGATGGCACTGCAGCTATGCTGCACTACTTTCTTACTAATGATCATATATAGATGCAATCCCCTTATAAAATGATATCCAGATGAAAGATGGCATACCTTAAATCCTATAGTTGTATTTAGAAATATCCTCTATATTCTAAGAAAAATATTCCCTTAATATCATTAATACATTTTTATCATAAAAATCTTAACCCATTTTCCGTTCGTAAGATTATATGATTGAACTATTTGTTTCCTTTGGTGTTCAGCAATGCATTACTGGAAGCTCTTGGTGTGCAGCCAAATCGCCTACCCTTCTTTGTGTACCGGATGCGTCAGTTAGGTTACCCGCCAGGTTATCTAATGGAAGCTGAGGTTGAACGCTCCGGTATCTCAATGTTCGACAAGGATGGACAAGGTAGGAAGAAACTATAGATCACTTCATAAACATGGGAATTTAGCTACCAGTTTAAGGTTTTCAACAAAAACACAATTCTGATTAGAGATCAGTTCATAACGAAAAGCGTAGCACCGGTAGTTTATTAAGGTGTAAAAATTTGAGCGATTTGAGTGACAAAATATATAATATTTTACCTTTGCCAGTTCTGAAGTCAAAAAGTGAGCAACACGAGTCGGGTTCTCTAGAGGATGGTGAAATGAACGAGGAAGCAGATGAAGACAAAGGTAATTATCTTTATCAACAGCCAAATGGGGATGTAGCGAGTCCATAAAGTTGGGTTGCATGCAATTTATATGACACAGTGCACTTATACAATTGGGTGTTAAGGTATTGAATTTACGGTATTACGATTAGTCCTTGAGGATTCTGTACTCAGATCAATTTTAAAATCTGAATGGTGGCAAATCGGAAGTTACACATTGTACAAACCGGTCTTATATATACGGACACAGTAGATAGATGAGTCTGATTTGCATATTCACACTTTTACTTATTTTCAGTTGTATATAATGTGGACAAAATAGTTGACTTCCCGGGCTTCAATGTTCCACTACCGGAGAATGTCCCAGATGTGAGTATGGATTTCGATTCTTTGTCCTAGTCTGCTTCGTCACTTAAATGTTTAACTCATGTGCAAGGTAACATAGGTATAAAATCACGAATCTAACCTGAAAAAAAGAAAGAAGAAAAAGATGTGGTATCCTTTCACTTCAGTCAAGTATACTTGTATCGAAAAAAACCCACAGTGAAATAGCTAAATCTTGGTTTTCAGGAAGGTCACCGGTATGGCTGCCCACCTATGCAGCCAACACAGTCAAAGGAATTCATGCAAAATAATTTACCGACGGTAAGATTTGAGATTCTTCTTACCTATAACACATCTTTGTAAAGCCCTTTACTCTTTTTGTTCACTGCTCCAATACTCTTTACCGTTTATCCTTGTTCTAAAATGCTGAGAGAAAGGTATTGTTATTACCCTCTGCGCCTTTTTAATAGTCATTGACTCATTATTTATCGACGGTGGGGGCATAAAAACTCTTGACCCCTCTTGAGGCAGGGGGTAAAAAAAAATCAGCCTATCAGCAAAAAAAGCATGTGTGCTACTAACGATCAAAACAGGCGCGCGAAAATTTTCTGTGCCTCCGGGAGGAGAGGGCATGAAAGATTTTGGCTGCCGGTGAGGGTGGGTGTGTAAAAGATTTTCATAGATAATGACAGTGCCCCTAGTATGGTAGATTCAATTAAGGGTGCACCTAATATGTAGCGATGCCTACAGGGATGGATTTCCCTGATGTCAGGGATTTTAATGTTCTCAGGCCCTATACATTCATGTAATAAACCATGTTTTTGGGCCAATATTGTCCCATTTCAGGGATGTTCATGCTGTGTGACTTTCATCCCTGTGCCTAAATCTTGGAGCATCATGGTACGAGTTTCATATACACAGATGAACGCAAGGTAGAGTTGATTATCACGAAAATAATATCTTTTTGGATATGGCCATATTTCTCACGAGTAACTTTTTTTCAGCCGAGAGGACTTAAAAGGCAGAGCACAAGAAAAGAAGATCATGGCGGGAAGAGAAGGCGTTTAGTAGAGGATATGGACCTAGATGAATCAGGTATGTAAAACAATAACAACTCACGTAAAGGTCACTGCCAATCCCAATGGCTGAATGCACAGAGGTACTGTATCTAAGTAAGTAGCACTGCTTCACTCACCACTCTAATAGTCTACTGAACTATTGCAGTTTACAGATTTCAACAGCTACCGTAATATGACAAAGGAATTACGTCTGAGATGTAACAGTTGAGCGTTTCAATCTGGTGTAACCATGTCATTAACAATTAACGTGCATGGTTATAGACAGAGGCTCTTGATACAAATGAATAGCTGTTCTAAAATTAAGGGATTTAACTGTTTTTACATGGTTATTTGGAAGGGGGCATAGCAATTTTAATGTTGCTTTGGGAAAGTGGGGTAGTCCCCACAATCTTTTCTAAGGCACCTTAAACATGATTATAGGGCCAATGGAAGAATTCATGAAAAGAGAATGTTCTGTTGGTTGTGGGCATTAGATTTGGGAGATGTTTCTAATTCATTGCCTCCAACGTTCTCAATGAAGTTATGGGTGTGCTTCTTTTTTTTTTTTTTTTTTTTTTTTTTTTTAGTTTCAAACAAATGGTTCCCAAGGTCATCACTTTCACGAAGAATAGCACTATATATTCACATTTGTAAACACTATATATATCAAAATTTAAGGTTTACATCAATGATTTTCGTTCTACATCTATGAGAGTAAAATACCACTATAATTTGTTCCTATTTATTTATTTAGGGAAATAAGACATTTACGAAATAATGTGTATCTCACTAAAAACAGTGCTCTCCCTTGTAATTTTCTATTTCGAAAGCTATTTTAATCACTTGACCATTATTTTAAAGGAAGCTTTTTACAAAATTTCAAAATACCTTTCACATTATCACTGAGTGTGATCTGAAGAAAACGGGAGAGCACTGCTGATTGGCTTACTACATGAGTCCGGTCTGTGTCGCAGAAATGGAACAGACCAACTCCGACCAAAGGAACGAAGAATCGGTAATCGAAGTGGCTTCACCTGTGGTATGGTGGCAGTATTATTACCACTCTTCCCCCCTCCAGCAGGATTCTTACATCATGACTCCTCCTCTACCGGCTGGTGAAGAGGAACATGTTGGTCCCCATTACGATGTAAACTTGCTGCCCCCGCCCCTTCCACCTGAATCACCTCGCTCCCCAACTCCACCCCCTCCACCACCACCTGAGTCCCCACCTAATTCCCCGACTCCACCTTCAGGATCCTCCGACCCTGAAACCTGTAAAATGTCCCCTATATCAGTAAACGTATCCACAAATACGTTCTCTCTGTCCCCTGAAAATGCACAATATTTGGGGCCGATCACTTCTGAGGGAGACCATTCGCCGGATTCTCCGGTTGAGTGGACTGATGATCAGCAAGAGGCGTGCGAGGAGGGTACTCCACGCTCTATTCCACTAGATAGACTTCTGCCTTGTGTGGCAGAAGGTGAGTACTATCAGGTCACCTCAGTACCCACACACACAATAATCACCAAGGTTAAATTGTGAGGGAATAGAATAGAGGACATTTACCTTAGAACTGGCAAGTTGAGTTTTACCAAGGGCCGTCCAACGCTCGGTTTGATTATTTGTTATGTGAAGGAAAATATGTGTGTGCAAAGGACATGTGCTTGTATGATGCTGCGCTATGAATAACTCAGAGACTGAGGATCAAACTACACAATGCAGTGAACTATAGCATGATTCTAACCCTAGCATCATACAACTCACATTCTTCAGTTCTCGAACGACACTATTCTATGTAATAAGTGCACAGGCTTAGATTTTTTTAATGCATTTCCAGTAGTTTTAATAGTTATGCTCCAAAAACGAACATTTTGGGGTTATTTCTTATCTTAAATCAAACACAATTTAATGGTAATGATACAGGGAAGATATAAAATTACCAGTAGTTCTAAGGTTGATAGCAATTAATGTTTCATAATGAGTGTGATTAGTGACTCCACTGGAAGGAAAATTTTAAGGGGTCTTATCAGTTCACCACGTGGTTGCCGACTATAAAAGGGTTAAATTTCGGCTATTTCTTGTTTGAAAAAAAAAAAAAAAAAAAATGGGAGGGAAATTATTCAGTACAGAAAACTAGTAAATTCAGTCATCTTGACAGCAATCTCCAAAGAAAATTGTTCATTGTCATGTTTTTGCAGGGCACTGCAGGTTATCATTTGTAATAAAATGTTAATGTTTATTGACAGGTACAGAGCCAGGTGTAAGCAGGAGTAGTAGCTGTGGTAGCTTCAGCCGCTCAGACACGCCGACCCTGGAGGACCTGGAGGCCCAGCAGCACCTCCTACGTCAGGAACTCGGTGAGGAGGACTCACAGGACTCATCGCAGAGGTCATCACGGGCCAGCTCAGTCGACAATACAGAAAACCACAGATTTACTGTTCCTGAACCTCCCGGCACACCAGGAGGCAATCCTCCATTGCCTAACGCCCCGCCTCCCCAAACACCACCCGCTCCCCCACTTCCTCCAGGTACCCCTCCAGTAACGCCAAATACATCATTCAGTGGTCCACTCTCGTCAACCCCAGGAGCTGACTCATTCACTACACCAGTCAACTCCCAGAGTGCCAATAGTTCTCTCAACAGATCAAACAGTGCCTCTATAGAAAGGACATTAAGCACGCCAGTACGAAGAAAATGCACAGAGGACTTGCCGGATGCAACCCAATTCCGGGTTGGCGTACAAGATCATATTCCATTTGAGAATCTGCCGGATGCAGTCGGCACTTATGATAAGATGAAGGATGTCATTTCCCAAATACGAAGACTAAAAAAGAAATCCCAATAGCACATATAATCAAGGTCACAAAGTTTGGCATGCACTCCTTAAATTTACCCTTTAAGGACCGCTAATGCATCATAGCCCGCCAGAGTTACATTCATGCATCATGGTGACTCCACAGTGTTGAAACACTCCTGGAGGGTCGGCATGATGCACCAATGAATTACTGGCGAGCAGACTCGCCATCACTTCATTGGTGCATCATGATGACCAATAGACATGATGCACTCCTGCATTACTGGCCCTTTAAGGATTAAAAAATATACTGCAGGCGAATTACGACTGTTTGTAGTTGGGGTACAAGACCTTAAATTGTGAACAAATAATCAATACTGTATAAAATGTAGTAGGGGCGGGAGGTCTTTAGCAGTGTCTGTGGATATAAATGCGGAATAAGTCTAACTGGAAACATATCTAACGATGCCTGGGATGCAGCAACCTATGTAGATATAGCCATAATGACCTACCCTAATAGTATATTTGCTCCTAAGAAATCGCTGTAAACACTATATATTCGTGTGCAGATTTGACTGAAAGTTTCTGCTGCTGTAGTACACAACAGTGCATCCTCATAATTGGAGTACTGTAAACTGTCATGTATAAGCTGCAACTTGTGTGCATCATACCTGCATATGGTTCAGCGGACATCAGGGCTTTGGTATCTCAGTTCAGGTAAGAGTAACCACTTGCAAATCCCAGGTGCGGTTTATAGCTTTCAGAGACGTATGTCTGGCTGAATTTATATAAATACATGTGCAGTGGCACAGGCTGAAACAACACAGAATACTAGGCAGCTTATTGAATATGTTTGGTGTAATGGTAAAGGCAAGACACTCTGGTCTGGGTCAGTTTGTATCAAAGTTAGTGGCCCTACTGTCTATGCACGAACCTATGGACAGCGGTGTCACCTAGTACTGCAAAGATGACAGTGGATATCCACCATCATCTTTGCAGCACTAGGTGGCACCACTGTCTATGGGGAAAAGTCGGAAGATCTGGCGGTCGGACAGGGTAGTAAGTTTCATAGCCAAATATGCAAATGAGGAGGTAGCTGGTAGTGGGCAAGCACAGGTAATAAGCTGACACAAGCGCAAATAGCATGTCCGACACCTATCCACTTGCTTTGAAAAAGGGGGGGGGGCCTCATTTAGGCTAAATTCTAGGGTAAAAAAAAGTTAGGTAAACTCTTTTAAGTACAGGGGGGGTTCCCCAGCCCACTGAAAAGGGTATACTTCTCCGCTTTCCTATCCCCTAAAGATGTGTGTGGTGCACATGTGCGGGCATGGACACATTCCTCTGTGAAATTGTGTAATGTCGTTCTCGTCATGAATATGACCTTTGCTGTTGAAATGGCATTGAACATCTATTACTCACTCACTTTAAGTACAGGGGGAAAAAAGGGGGGGGGGCCCTCTGAATCCGCCACCACTGTTAACATATATAACCATGTACTATCAGTCTAGTATTCTGTGTTGTTTCAGCCTGTTTGCAGGGGCTTATGCACGAAGTTTTACAGGATGTGAGTAAGTCTTATTTAGCTCCATATAAGGGCCCATATAAGTTTTCTTAAACGGGAAGAATAGTCGCTACATTATTGATAAAGGCTTCGCCTCTCCTACATCTGGATCTATTCTATAATGTGAGATGTATATATGTGTTTTAGTCCCTCCACTTTCAGGCAGCAAATAAAAGTATTCACACATTCATCAAAGATCAATTTCCACCCCATAATTCACCAAAAAAGAGGAAAGAAGAAACACAATAGCTTCCCCACAGAATTATTTTTTATTAGTGCACTTCGAGTGAGAGAAAACACCAAAACACTAGGACTTAAAACCAATATGTCCACAAAAATAGATATACATGTCCGTATATATGGTTTATAGCAATGATTCTTTCCACGACACAAAATTACGATCATAAAGGGATGCTTTGCCATAAAATATGATTATAAACTGTAAACACATGAGAAGTTTGACCTTCTTAAGCAATGTGACCTTCTTAAGCAATGTGCCGCGCCATATGCATCTTCACATCGTATGGCAATGATATCCCTTTACAATGATTTAATCTTATACCCTTTTAACCCCAAGTAAACTACTGGGATGTGGGCATTGGAATACTACCGTAATTCCCTATGTATAAGGCGTGGCTTATACGCGAGAATAGACCCCTTCTAGACCTTGTAGAATCAGCCAAAGTGAACACGAGAATTTCATACTATAGAACAGCATTACACTGCCCAAATTATAACTTAAGGTGCTCCTTATATGGCCAAAGTAAACAGTAGAATTTCATACTATAGAACAGCCTTACACTGCCCAAATTATGACTTCAGGTGCTCCTTATATGGCCAAAGTAAACAGTAGAATTTCATACTATAGAACAGCATTACACTGCCCAAATTATAACTTAAGGTGCTCCTTATATGGCCAAAGTAAACAGAATTTCATACTATAGAACAGCCTTACACTGCCCAAATTATGACTTCAGGTGCTCCTTATATGGCCAAAGTAAACAGTAGAATTTCATACTATAGAACAGCATTACACTGCCCAAATTATGACTTCAGGTGCTCCTTATATGGCCAAAGTAAACAGAATTTCATACTATAGAACAGCATTACACTGCCCAAATAATGACTTCAGGTGCTCCTTATATGGCCAAAGTAAACAGAATTTCATACTATAGAACAGCATTACACTGCCCAAATTATAACTTAAGGTGCTCCTTATATGGCCAAAGTAAACAGTAGAATTTCATACTATAGAACAGCCTTACACTGCCCAAATTATGACTTCAGATGCTCCTTATATGGCTGGCATGAGATTAGAGTGCACCTTATACACGAGGTATTACGGGTCATGTATTAGTATAATTTATACAGTGCATTACTGGCCGTATATATGTAACCGGTACCGATACTAATCATTCATGATATACAGATATAGATGATATAAGTGTACAATATACATTAAATAATCCCAACATACAGAAGGGCAACAAGTAAAATAGGTCAATGGATGGTCACCGACTGTATCCTTTGTTTTCATAACCATTGTGGCCGTAGTTAATCACTAACTTCATGACAACTTTGGGTGAAAATAAAACATCAGTTAGATAACTTATACTAAAGAAACATTTGATATTGCACATCACAAGTACCTTGGGGTCAGGTATACTTAAAAAAAGAAGAAGAAAAAAGTCAACACTTATTATTAAAGGGAGTCTAAAAAGAAGCAGAAGTCCTAATTCTATCACAGTCAATAGTTTTCAGGTGATTTAATCATTTACTGTTAACCTCATTTCTACTGAAATACAAATGAGTTTGACTTTGCAAATGATGCTTACACTGACTCTAATGTCCGTATTTTAACCTGAGATGCTCATCTATAGAACATTAAAGATATAACCACTGTCCCCATTAACGTTCTGAATTTGAGGCTCAGAATGATATTCTGAGTATAATTTTGCAGGGAGTTGTCACAACAGTAACTTGTGACATGAGTTTCAATATTGGTTTACCGGTATAAACAATCTTCAGAAAAAGAAGTCTGCATAACATGTTAGCGTTATGAAGATATGAACACAAATAAATCCGGTTACATCCACATCTATTAAGTTAATTAATTGCCCTCCACTCGTGCACTCTTAATCTCCTTTTTATCTTTTCATGTGCGATAAGAGGGCGAAGTATCAATCTGACTTCACAGTAAATAGTAAATGATTGCTACAACCCCTAATTGGCTGCTAGTACATTTTGGGCGCCACATTTTGTACTCCAAGTCTATCAAACAATTCTTATTCTAATTCTTTTCCCCCTCTAAATTTCCAGATAAGCGTATCAATACTACGTGTCAATGCACTCAATAATTCTGTTTTTTAGAAGTTTTAACATAAGTACGCATCATACTGATTGTCATTGCATATTGATAATGGTATTCATTTAGATACCAACAGGTGAAGTAAAAATCCACTCAGTCTAGTGGGGTCCTCATTTCGGAAACTTTTACAATATGGCACTTTTTTCTGCTTTTAAAATGAAATCTGTCAGGATGTACTTCCGTAATGGCCACACTTTTCTCTGAATTTTGATAAATTTTCTGTCCAGAGTAAAGACAAAGTGCCAAAGTGACCAGACGGTCGATTTATACATTTTGCTTTTTACACCGTATATTAATGATATTTTCTCACAGAAAAGTTGTACTACCGTAATCTCCCGCGTATAAGGCGTGTCTTATACGGGGGGTTTTAGTTCTCATTGCATCCACAAGGGGGACTCCAAGACCTTTCTTTTGATATGTTAATGCCCCTTAGCCATAACAGGATATATGGGGGTTCAGGGGGGTCCATGGGGCCAAAGTTACACATAGGTCTTTGCATTTTGAAAATTCATTCAGTAGAACCAAAGATATGAATTTTTCATTTTTTTGAGAATTTTCCGAAACTCTAGGTGCGCCTTATACGCGGGCTGCGCCTTATACGCGGGAGATTACGGTAGATGTGACAATGTAGGCTTTCTGTGCACTGGTTAATTGTAAGGTATCTTTAGCCTGGGACAACAGCGTAACAATTTTGTGCTCCACAAGTCAGCAGTTTCATTCCCCACACATTTTGTAAATTGTTGGTCATTTTTTGTTACTTACAATCTAATAGTGTTTGAGTGAAAGAATAGCTAAGTCAAGTCTGCTGGTATCAAATGATCACAGGCTTATGTTAAAGCCAAGCCATCACGTCTATGAAAACCCGAATGCCCAAATTAACGTGCATGCTTTAGCAACTTAGAAGGGGATAGGGGCTACGTAAAATTGATCATTGAATTTAAAAAGTTCAGTGAAATCCTTGTGGTCATTACTAGAATTGCGACGTGAAATTCAAGTGTTGAAATCATGGATTTCCAAAGCATTTCAAGCTTTACTGATTATAGGAGGGTCATTTTTCAGTATAATTTTTTGCCCTTCCAGTTTATAGATGGAACTCTGTATACCTAGCCAGTGTAAATATGGGTGAGCAAATAACGGTTAAATGAAAGCATACAGCCAATGTGTACATACTCAATACACTGCAAGTCAGGTTATGTTCAGAATTACAGGTAGTAGTGCCATATAATTTTTATCAAAATAAAGCTTAGTATTAAGGGAGATACTTATAAAAATGAAACTATTGAATATCGGTTATCCATGAATTCTCCTTGTTAAGTAAATCATTAAGCACATATTTGGCAACCGTAGGATAAATAATATAATAAAAGAAACATCATTAAGATTGCCTTTCACAGTTCTATAAAAAAAATAGTAGGGAAATCTAATTATCATTACAATTCGTACCATGTTGGTTTGTTACAAGCGTATGTAAAATTGTGCAGTGTAGCTCAGGGGGTGATCAGAACTGTTCCCATTTAGCAAGTAGACGGATGTATACATTTTTAGTAGCAGCATATTACAGAGCGCGCTCCCAAGTCTATAGTGAACTCCCAATCACAAAAACCCAAAGTAAATTAAGATTCATATCAATGAGACAACTAGTGATCTGTAGAGATCTCATGAAGCCTATTCAAATCCCTGTCAAAGATGTCCCTTATTTTTAGGAATCACATTTAATTACATCACCAGTATCTGCTCTTTGATTGTGTCGATTTGGGAATTGCCAAGTTGCTGCAGCCGCAGCAGTGTTAGATGGCATGCAGTATGTGGAACGCGGCTGGTGAGTTGGTGATAAATTTGAAAATCTGTGGTTCTGTGTTCGCACTCCAGCAGCGGCAGTCTCCTGGTCCAGTTCAGATGTGATGAGTCATAAGGCAGCGTCAGTTCATACGGTGACCGCACCCTCAATGAACTGATGGTGAAGGTGGCTGATTACTTCCATCCTATAGAGCAAAAAAAAGTCACATGTAAACCAGAATTCAAGGATTAAGAGAACATGTACCGTAATAACTCACACATAAGGCACGTCCCTTGTATAACGCACACCCTGAACTTTATGCTAGACCTATAAGATGCATTTAGAACTATATTTTGAGCAGTTCAATACCGATCTATAATCATCTATTACATGAAATCCTTGTGTGTAAGAGGCACCCTAACATTGGGTGATTCAATTATGGTACATAGTAAGGCGCAAAGTACGAATATCTGTATGTATCTTGGTAGGGTGGGAAGGGGGGCAGTATGTAAAGGTGTAGTTTAGAGAGGCGGAAAGCTTATATTAACTCATTCAATATTAAAACACGTCACTGCAAACACCAAGGCCTGGCATCATCCACCGAACACAAATTGTGTCGGTGCGTTTTCTTATCCAAAATGTTTCAGTGTATTTATGAACCATGTCGTGTACTGTTGTATTATCTTGTTCTGATAACACCATGCATTGATTACTCTGGTGAACACCTGGGTCCTTCTCAGTGATTACAGATGGCGATACTAAAGCATAGTCACCACCACCCCCCACCCCCGGGACACACATTATCATGGCGACGCTGGAATCTAATGCAGGCATGGGACATGATCTTGAAGAAATTTCCGAGATGGTGCCTAAATCCTTTCTATGATATGGTATTTCAGATGAGTTTAATGGGGTGGAGGCCTTCTAAAATGTAAGGCCCCTCCAATATTAAAGGTAATGCTAATATATTTTCTAAATGGATCTGTGTAAATCACAAGGGTGACCTATTCAGCCTTCAAAATTTCCAGAAAAATCCCATGCCTGAAAATGACACAAGCTATGTATTGTCTGAAACTGATGATCCTAAAATGACGTAAAATGCTCATGAATACACATTATACATGTGTTTTTGCAACAATGACGGACAGTACTTACGCGATCTGTGCTGGGCTTCTGGTCACCTTGGCTGCGGCGCATACTCTGGGGCCGAAGAAGGAAAAGCACCAAAGCGAGTGCCATCCACATCATAGTGAAGAAGAAGAAGTTATAGCCACCATCCGCTGGGGCCGGGAGGCCAGGGGCTGTCAATACAACATGTACACATATATAAAGGTATGCAAAACCAATTTACAAGTATGATTACCACCTGCTGCTGGAGTTATTCAACTGGGATGGTACACAGTATAATCAATGAATGCTAAGTATGTACAGCGCCTACCAGTGCATAGTGGTTGTTGCACAGGAGATACATTATATAACAATGGGTCAACTTTTTAAAACCATTTTGCATAATATTTTTATGTCATACAAAGCTATAATGCTAGAGAGCACAAGAAGATTGACTCGTGGGTTACTTACGATCCACCATGCATTCATTGTCTGTGCATGTTGACTGAGAATCTCGTAGCTGAAAAGAGAAGGGAGATTTTATATTAATCTCGTCTTCAATCCGATGGTTGTTTTAAGACTACATGTAACTGTATATTCCAGTGGAATTTAGTTTCCTAAATTGAATTCATACTTGATATTAGCAGATGCGCAGACCCTATATTACAAATACAGTGAAAATACAGTAATACCCCATGCATAAGGTGCGACCTATAAGCGAGGATGGGCCCCTGCTGCAACTTATAAAAGTAGCCAAAGTTTGGGGTGCGCCTTATAGGCGAGGATTTTACATATTTACCAGACCAAGTCCTATGTGTGCCATATAGGACTCCCTCAATTAGGTGGTGCACTTATATACGGGGTATTAGAGTACTTAGTGTCGTGCATGCAACAAATGACCTAAAAATTAAAATAGTTGCGTTCAGGTAACGCTACCAACAAACTATTTTTTTTCGGCCCTACCTCAATTTTTTTTTGGAGTTGTGCCGCATAGCGGCGGGGAGCGCAGCAAACGTAGCAACGTCATTATGTTTTCGGTTTGTTAGTGACGTCACAGTCACCGTGTGACGCAATTTGTGATGTCATATGTCGGCCGTGACGTCACACGTCGGCTGCAGAGTGGCAACTCCTATCCGTGGCCCTTATCACATTTTTCTTGTTACGTTTTCTTTTTTGGCACTTACAGATATATTAGATCGGAAAGATCTTGCACGTCATATTCCCTTCCAAATGTATGAAATTAATAGTCGGCTTCAAAAATTCTTAAGAATAAAATAATGTTCTTACCTACCTGCCCCTAATCTTTTTTTCGACTCTGTTACCAGAACGCAATAAGTTTTTCCTAGGGTGCAGACTGTATGTCAGGTTAAATCCCTGGTGCACCTTTTACATCATATGTCGGTATTTAACTGCCCAAAATGGGGAAATGAGTTCAGGGTGCGTCATATACACAGGGTCTAATAACTTACCAGATTCATGAGTCTCCTCATTGCTGCCTCATGATTCCAGATGCACTCACACGGATCAAATCCACCTTCTGCCATGTTTGATGATAGTCTGCAATAAATCATATTTCATTTACAAACATGGCCCACTTCCACATGTATTAATCCTATAAAGGATGGTGATGCCTGTTCAAGAGGACTCAACAGCGCTCTATTAATCCATCTTGCCGACCCTTCAGCATTATTTCAATCCAGTCGAGTTGCTAAGATGCACCAATGAAGCACATGCGAGTTACTCCCCAAGGTCAAATAGTGACAGCCTAACAGAGTGCTCGCTGCATGATCAGGCTATCAATATGTTACAAGGCGTGGTTACAAAGCACTACATTGTAGATATATGAACTACTGGGATGCTTATTATTTGAAATGTGGTAAATTTGGTGAGTTTCGGACTGCACCCATCTTGGTCAACATTAACAACGAGTGGAAGAGCAGTGTAAATAAGTAATTCAAGTAAGAAGCCAGACAGACAGGATGATCTAATCACAAAGACGGAAACTGGGGGGGGGGGGAGTACGGATCACCTTTTCTGCATGTCTGCCCACCTTGATATTAAGCACCACTACACTCACCCCCCCCCCCCACCACCACTCTCCGTACCCACGAACCTACACAGTACATAATCGTAGTCTAGGACCTGGCCATGGGACTATTACAAGAATACTAAGCTAAAACTACAAAAGACCTAACCATAATGGTAATCTTGTTCAAGTAGGTGTTTATTCGCCACCTGGTACCAGTGGATGTAGCCTAGATTCTATGCTATAAACTTTTAACTCGTAAAAGTGACCAAGGGTCGTAGTCGAGTCATCCAACGCTCACCTTAAAGGGACAGTTTGACAATCATGTCACTGATTTGTGGCAACCCTCACCCCCAACTCCATCCGAGCATCGGATCCATCACCATCAATCCCTTATTCTGGAGGTGGGCAGGGGTTTAACCCTAAGTGATATACGTATGGGAGGTGTGTGTGTGAGGTTAAGACATTTTGGTCTTGGGTCAAATTGTATCGTAGTAGGTGGCCTTACTGTCTTTGCCTTTACCCATGGACGGTGGAAGATGATGGCGGATATCCATTATCATCTTTGCATACTGGGAGGCACCACTAATACTGTCCATAGATTCATATTTTTAAGCCTATGATCCAGTACTCATTTTTTTTACTGCAACTGATGACATCCGACAGATTCTCTGAGAGGTGTTGCAAATATCAAACATTATTGCTTAGTATTTGTGTAGCACAGCATCACAGACCACGGCGGTTTTGTCATATTTACCATGGAAGACAACAAATGCAAGCTTTGTCGATCTAGGTCTAGTGGATCCCAGACTATAGACACTAGGCCCTAGGCCTAACGCCACCTACTATGATACAATTTGACCCAGACCAGAGTGTCTTACCTTCACCATTACATCCGACATATTCAACCAACAGCTACATTACCCACTCGGCCACTGACCACAGCTGTAAGGTCCCCACAGAGAACTCTTTAGCAAGGCCCTTTGTCGGCTTCACCAAGTTCTGGTAAGTACAGGATAAACCCCGAGCATGGCCAGGTCAGGCTGCGCAGCCTGACCTGACAATGCCCGAGGGCTGGGCATGATTGTGGGATCATGCCTGACATACCAGGCTCAATTTCGGTTCTACCATAGGTTATTCTGAGTATATCAATTTGAATTATCACTGGTATGATGTCATTGGGCCGACAGGGCATTATCCCAGGATTAAGCCCTGCTAGCCTCGTTTGGTTTACATTGAACTCTATGGGATCAAGATGCCCTCTGTTTCCGCTCATGGTAGAACCGTACATATGCCACTACTAGTGTGCCGTATGCAATATTATAAAAGGTGTGAAATCCTTTGTTCTATTGTTTGGTATTGTTGCAAGCCGCTCGGACGTCGCATGAACTACCGGTATGTGACAGCAGCTGAAATGTTTTCTGCGACAACACATGCACGGCTGCGAGTCGTAAGAAATTTGTTTTAGTGGATCCCAGCTTTATGAATAGAATCAATAAAGCAGCATCTAAGGACTGATATATACAAGACTATACTTTGCTAAACAGACACCAATCACGGTACAATGCTTAGTACAGTAGTAACCTTTGCATCTTGAAGTATGGTAGCCTACCGGTACTTGGAAGTGGCTTACAACCACTCAGTGACCTAGTCGTAGTTTCATGACCTCCTTCGCATATGCATAGGCCATAGCCATAGGGACCGGTTGGCTGGTCAATCAGCGACTAAAATTTTTAATTATATCAGATCTATATGAATCCAACAGTGCACAAAGAGTCACAATTAAGAAACATTATGCTTTTGGAATTTAATGCAACTCAAATGAAGCTTATCCGGCCTCTAGAAGCAGAGATATGATTTTTTGAAAATATAAAAGGTAGGAAACTACTCAAAATCGCTCAAAATTAATCAATAACTTTAATTTCCGGGTCCTAAAAACCTATTTTTGCAACGATAGATTTGTTTCATATTTGGTACACATAAAGTTTAGACAGTGCTCTACCACTTCCACTATTTTTTGAGTAACTTATAATATTCCTTCATTAAAATGATAACATCTTAATTAGTCACTGACCTAGGCTAATTAAGCCAGTAATTAATTAACCAATTAGAATTCTCCCCAAATTCAAACACAACATAAAAGGAAATCTTGTATACTTGATATAAAAATTATAGGAGGCATTATTATCCGATCAAAATAATCATATTTTAAAGCTGCTAAAAGAGAGCTGGCCATACACACCCTCTCTGGCTCTGTGCCATGTGGCACAGTTTTCTTAGACTTAGGTTTTCTAGGACATGGTGATGGTCTGCAGCCCCTAGGCTACGTTCACGTACCGGGTACCTACCTCAACCCCATAAATACTACTTTAGTATTACAGAAATGCCACTCACTGGCCGACAAAAACCAGGAAAACGGGACTTTGGACACATTTTCGCAGGAATTAATCCAAATTTTTACACAGAAATCTTGGAATCAAAACTAGGGACCCCAGAATCCGCTAGGGGCGCCCCTTAGGGAGTTACAGTGAAAGCTGTGCAGGGGGCCTAGGTACCCAGCTAACTGGGCCCTAGATATGTTCATTCAGAGGCCCAGCAATTGATGTCCACTGAAACCAAGTCCCATGGGTTTGAGGGCAGTTTGTGGCCAAATGATGCCTGTGTGCATTAATTAAAGTAGACCCCTGTCTTGTTTTGACCTTTATGAAGCTGTCCTACTTACTGTGATAATTTTTAATTGTCAATATATCCTCCCTGTGGGTTGGAATTGATCACACATGTCTCAAATGTCAACAAAACATCTCATCCAACAAGTTGGGATTGAACTTCCTGTCCCTAGATGGTCCCTAGGTTACGTCCGTGTCTCACAGCGCCCGGATTCAGAAGGCGCTGTGATCGCCTCCCGTGACCCTCCCTACGTCCGTGTGTAACAAATCCCTTTGTTGACATTCGAGTTTGGTACTTTAGAGATGTCCAGACAATATTTTTATCTTACGAGGCTACTTTCATGATAGTTATCTAGCCCTAGTTAAGAAATGGTTGTTTGATTTTAAGGTCTAAAAGAGTAACAGTTGCTTGAAGTCAGTCAAGAATGGCCTTGAGAAACTGTTGGCCACCATCTTGCTTTTGGGTTGTTTTGATTTGGGCACCTGTAGTCTCAAACCTTTGTGTATAAAATCTACTAAATATTGGTATATGATATACATTATATATCTAATTTTTTTTTCTTGTCCAAACCCTATACATTTCCACTCAACAGTAGGAAGAGAAAGCCATCTTTTGAAAAACAGAACAAAACAGGGGGTTTGAGGCTCAAGCCACTTCCAGCCACTTTTGGCGGATCCAAATAACGTGATATCAGTGCCATATAGCGCTAGCGGCCACTAGGCACGGAGAGCGCCAGCGGGTTTCGGTGTAGTCCCTAGGTGGCAGGCCTTTACAGTTCATATTTTACTCACCAGAGGGACCTTGTGTCCCTCCCACCTGTACCACCACAAAGACAACAGTCAGACCGACCAGGAACCAGCACTTGCCGCCTTGACCAACATGTCTGACTGAGTTCTAGATATCAGGTTACAAAAAGCAAAGGCATGGCATATGATGTTACATTTCAAAACAATACACAACAAGTAGGTAGGTCTTAGAGTTAAGATATCAAAGACCATCCCCACATAAGACTAGGGACCCAGTTTTTATTGGGGGCTTGGGAAACTACTCTGAAAGTTCCACCACCACAACACCAGTGCCACCGCTTGCCATCGCTCCTTTTAGCGATGGTTCCGTCTAGGGGCCTAGGCAGACTCCCCAGACATTGCTGTAGAACCTCTTCTGTCAGGGAGTGCCCTTTAACAACACTTTACAGGTTAATAGTCATATGTATAGAGAAAAGAAAGGGCTATCCAACCATATATAACACAAGTATTTCCATGCGAGAAAAAATTGCATTTGGATATTGTTAAAAACATAGTATTTTCAGAATATGCCCAAAACATGAAGTTATTAATGCTACTGGTTGCTACTCAGTAGTTGGGTTGGACTTTACCTCAATATGCACTGTAAAAAATTTCAGAACAATCGGATGATGCTCTCCCATGCTCTCAAAGGATTTTGTTGATTTTGTGACCTCAGAGAGTATGATCTAGGTCAAAGGTCAAGGTCATTTGACTACTTGATTAAATAGGTCACATACATATCCATCTAGGATTTTTGGAATTTTTTAAAAACTCCTACTAGAAGTGAAACTATTTTTTTCAGGGTGTTTTGGAAAACCCTAGATTTTGGATCTCTTTGGTCACCAGGGCTTTTGACAGGATTTTTTGCAATGCGCCAATTGCACACTTTTTAGCAAATACAATGCGCCATTCTGTAAATGAATGGCCATTCTAGCCATTTAAATGCGACATTTAAGCATTAAATGCGTGTATTACGCACTGCGCAGCCCTGTCAAAAGCCCTGGGTCACAACCTTTAAGCTCTATTATAATAGAAATGTATGGGTAGGAAATCCTTGGATTTACTGACATATATTTCATCATATCTCCTGTTCTATGATAGATAGAAACACAATTCCAAAAGATTTAGATTTCCCTGCCCAGGCTCTATCCAAATAAGGGAGTGGTCATTATTTATCAACAGGGGGCGGGTGGTGGGTTTGAGGGGGGGGCGTAAAATTTTCAGACCCCTCGCGAGGGGGGGGCTAAAAAAAATTTGAACCCTCTTGAGGGGGGGGCTAAAAAAATTCACCCTCCTTTTAGCAAAAAAGCCCGTGCGCTACTATAGATCAAAGAGGGGCGCGAAAACTCTCCGCGACTCCGGTGTGGGGGGGGGGCACAAAAAATTTAGACTACCGTCGAGGGGGGGGCGTAAAAAATTTCCGCGTGTCCGCGCGAAAACCCACCACCCCCCCCCTGTTGATAAATAATGACCACTCCCTAAACTAGTCAACTGTGGTATCTAACAGATTCCATTTTTTTCTGGGGTCCCTATCAAAACCAGGAATTCCTTGTAAACCTAGTCACTGTGCGCGACTCAGTTAAGGACTGAGTCGCTGGGACTGCCCTAGCTAAAACTTGCAGGTGCTCTAGAAACAGCAAGTTTCTAAGAATAACATTTGACAGAAACAAATCCCCAACAATCAGCTTATAATATTGACAAGAGTACCACCTTAGTTTTGCTGTCTCTGAGTGGGAAGAGCGTCTTTTGTTGGAAACCTTTAGATCGCACCTTTTTCCAAGGTTTGGCACATGCTGTGTGGGCTGCAACAGGTAGCTATCAGCAGGTGCATTTTCTGCCAGACAGAAAGTCAATCTCCACTCACCAAGCAGATTCTCATGGATAACATTATTTCATGAATAACACCTCTGTTGTGAGACCTGAAACCACTTCCATCATGGCCGACCGTGGCAGCTAAACTTGATGTGAAGGCTAACAGATTTGCAAGAACCAAATAATCTGGGCCCCCGTATGAAAGGTTTCTCACAAAATGGCAACAAACATGTCTTAGGAAGCCATCCTTAAGAGGAAATTGACATAAAAAAATTATGTCCTACAATTCCAGCCACCTGACAAATTAGCCCTATGCAGGAAGCCTGACTCTCCCGTTAGGAAGAGTCAGCGCCCGCCGGACAATGTAAACCAGGACTGCTAAAACTCTATGCTAATTTGTCTTTGGGGAAATGGGGAACTAGTCCTGGAGGGTGAGGAATTGGAGATTGAGAAGTGATCCTGCCCCCCCCCCCCCCAACAGACACCAATGCCACGACAATAGGCCCCGCAATAGGCCTGCTGTGAACCATGTAAACAAAGTGATATTTATATCACTGTACAGTCACTCTCAGTACACCCGTCTCGGACCACTGACTCTGACAAGTGGCATATTTGGGTTCCTTTTTGGGCGTGACCACGGCAATAGACATCGTTTAACAGCCTGATGATACGAAAAAGAATACTCACTGTTACTTTAGGAACATAAACCACCTCTTCCTCAAAGCCTCCTGCCTTGAGATTCGGAGTTAGAAAGGAGTGGCTTTGCCCAGTGTTTTCAAACCGACACGTATGGTTAAGTGTTGTTCCCGGATGGTGGCCTTGCCCTTGACCCACCTTTCGCTGGACCAACAAGTAACAAGTTTCAGTAAATCACACTGCACCGCTGCCTAAACTACGCTATCTACTGTTTTACATTCTCCACATGAGTGGTGCAGTATCAGGGAAGAGACCATGGAAACTTCAAGGTGTGTACCTGCAGGGTTTGAATATAATATTCGACTTTCTTCCTTGAATATATTGCAGATTCTACTTGTCTTGTAGATATGTTATAACTCTACCTTGCGTCTTTACCTACATTTAGGTCGCAGATTGTTAGGGACGAGTCATTTATTGCCAACTCAGCCAGTCAGGTATGCCAGACCCTCAATTTACAATTTACAATTTATTTATTCACATCCTCATCAGAGGTAAAGGAAAGAAAATAAGAAAAGAAATCAGCTCTAGCCGATAGTTACAATGGCTTCACTGAGTTACAAGTGTAACATTACAAGTGTGATAATAAGTTTACATATAAATGAATGCAAATACTTGAAACAGAAAAAGATCAACTTTAAGTGCCTGACTACGTACATTTGTAGTGGGACACAAAAGTACTACTGGTAATACTTCATCCAGCGGATGTGAGGGCCAGGCAAATCTGGCAGTCACAGTAGGCATGGCAGGGGGTTAAAAATCCTTTTTCAAAAAATTCAAAAAACAAAATTTATCAATACTTTCGGATGCTAGAAGTGCGAAAAGTGTGTTTTTATTAGGGTTTCATATGGGTGTGATAGCAAAATCCATCATGTTGAGATGCTGTCTGGAACAGGCTTTTCACTGAGTCTGAGAATTGCCCTGAATCTGCCAGAACATGGGGTCCTGGCAAGAATCTAAGAAATTGAAAATGTCATCACAGAGCTATCTATCACCTGTCATAACAAAGCCCAACATTTTCCCTCTATGAATCAATTAGCTTTACCTTCCTAATGTCAGTAGTTTTTGTACAAGAGGCGATTGTGTACAGGCTGTCAGAGGGAGTTTTCATGGAAAATGATAAAAAATCACACTTGGCATCTTCAATATAAATGGTCATAAGTCATTGAATTGTCAATGGATTTTGATGCTGTTAGGTTTTCCTTGTAGGGAAAATATTACATTATCACATCATTGATTCATTTTAGATATTATGTGACGTTTTCCTAATTTTGAAGACCAGGAAAGTGGACATAGCCAAAGTTTCAGGGTCAACCTTGCTCTACACCTAACATTCCCCAAAACACTGCCATACACAAATCAATGAACATAAGACTGATTTATATAGAAAAATAATGACTTTCCATCACTTATATAGTGGCTAGAGAGTATCAGCAACTTTGTCAGTTTTTCAGCATAACCTAACTTTGAACCTCTGATATATATCATTGATAATTTGTTTTTACTAAAATTATAGCCTGATACTAAAACTAGAGGTGTTGTAGGCAATCATTGCATTTGGAATCCTATAAATATCTTTGTTGGTTCTCCTCCAGGGTGGGGGCAAAGTTGACATTACCCAGATAGAAAATTCGGACAGGAATGGCTGCCTCAGCAGGCAGAGTGTTGGTCATGCCACCTGGAGAGTACTGCCATCCCTAGTCACAGGTTCATCTGTTTTCAGAGGTTTAGACTCAGAAAGAGGCTCCTCAATTTTAGGCTTATAAAGTATGGTTTCATATGGGGCAGTCCATAAATGATGCCATGCAAAATTTGACCATTTTTGACCCCCCCCCCGTCACGTTTTTTTTTTGTTGTTGTCAAATTTGCAATGCTGAAGGTATAGATCTAGAGACTTAGAGTAGAGGCACCTATTATCGGCACATCTAACATATTTGAGCTCCTAATTAATGGGAGAAAAGACTGGGAAAGTTATTAAAAGTTATAATGGGACCTTACTGTGTCCAGTACGCCCATGAAAAATCATTTGAGGTCTACCATGGGAAAAATTGATTTTTTTTTGGCCTCTGGAAAAAAAATATAGGTTAATTATCACTTGGCTTAAATTACGAATTATCAGGGCAATTAATATCTTATAAATGTTTGGAATTATTTTATAGGTGCAACAGTACCATATTAGGAGGTTAAAACTAGTATAAATAAATGATTATGTGCCTAATCAAGAAATTTGGATATTCTTTGTACAATGTCCCTAAATGCCTATTATTTATTAGGGGTGCCGATAATAGGGTCCAGAAAGAATATCGTCACCAACAGATAAAAGGATCCCCAGTAATTTCAAAACTGATGAAAATCTATGTTTCATGCATTATTATGAAGGATAAAAGCCTTCTACAAGCCTCTCCATCAATTGTTCTGAGACTTCCACCCCTAGAATTGAATTATTTTTATTTTCATATTTTCTCCTTGTTAGAACCATTTTTTCAACCTCTGGAAATCATTAAGGGATCTTTTTCTACAACACCTATTTTTGAACCTTGGTGTAGGCCCTTATGGCTGTTATCCTTGATAAAAGTCTGCATGATCGCTATATTACACGCATCTACTTCTTAACCTATGAACTGCTTGTTATCATCTCTAGATACAAAATCAAATTTTTTTGACATAATTCTAATCAATGTAGGTCAATGTGCCGATAATAGGAGACTGGTGCCGATAATAGGTTCCAATAAGGGAAGTCAGGTTAGAGATTACAGTCCGAGCCATTTTGAAAAGTGATGAGGCTTTTTTTTCATTATTCATTATATAGCTACCAATACCTTGAATTGTATGGCTTGTATAATTATGTCACCATGTTATTTACATTCCTTGCACTGTAAGCTTTAATTTGATACCAAATATGCCCCCCTTTGGTCACTGCAATCATATTCAATGATTTTTTCGAGATTTTTTCCATGCGGCCCTTCAAAAGCATGCGGGCGGTGGATGGTAATCTCTAATGTGAGTTCCATTGGCCTAATAGGTTAGAATAGGTTGTAATGGCTGCCTTGAAAGTTAGTGTGAGACAATACCTCAGAGGTGAAAAATACCGAAAATGACCACTCTCCATCTTCTGCCTCTGTTATGGTTCATATGTGAAAAAGCCAACATCTGCTTGAAGATTTAACCTTAAGGTGCCGATAATAGGATCCTCTACTCTATGCCATATGGAAAATTGATTCCGTCATGCCGAGCCTGACCCCCCCCCCTCCAGCGTGACGTCATTTGTGGATGGCCCCTATGTTGAGAAATCTTTGCTCTTGCGAAGTGTTAAAGGGCCCTAACATTTTCAGAGGTTGGACCAACACCCAACCATAGATATCAAGCAGGGAGGATACAGTATACAAGAAATGCTCTCATTTCCTAAGATATTTTCAATCCGAAGACAGATTCTGAATCCCCAGGATATATTCTATACAAAATAGTAGAGTTTGCATGGGTGATGTATTGATTTTCCGGATTTGATGAGGGCAATATGAGAATTATTCAGTGCTTTCCGACTGGCAAAATGTCAAAATGGTATATTTTGAACCGCTCAGGAGAAAATTTTGTCCATAAGCAGTAATTCTGGGTTGTATTTAGTTGCCTTGTCCCAATCTAGACCTATTTGGTGCTATTAACAGTTTTATCCTATGACTAGGGGAAGTTTGGGAAAGAATTGACACTTTGAATGTCACCTCTGGGGTCAGTGTCCAAGGTGCTACCTTGACTCAGTCAAAGTGCCACCACACAAGAAATGCTCTCATTTCCTTAATCCTGAAGATATTTTCAATCTGAAAACAGATTCTGAATCCCCTGTACATACCCTGTGCAACACTAGATTGAGGATATCTTTGAAAATTAGGAAGATGAGAGGATATCTTGTGAGGTAGTATTTCAGCTGAGTCAGGGTAGCACCCCGCTCACCGACCCCAGAGTTGACATTCAAAGTGTTAATTTTTACTCAACCTTCCCCTAGTCTTAGGATAAAACCGTTAATAGCTCAAAAAAGGTATATATTGGGTCAAGGCAACTAAATACAACCCAGAATCACTGCTTATAGACATTTTTCTACTCAGTGGGTCAAAATATCATTTTGGTTAGTGCTTCCATCAGCGAGGTCAGTGATGACCAATGATGTGTCAATTTTTTACTCCAACTTGCCCTAGTCTTATGTCAAAACCCTTAATAGCACCAGCAAGGACTAGATTACGGCAAGGCAACTATATACAACACAGAATTACTCCTTATAGGCATAGTTTTCTTATCAGGGGATCAAAGTATAGGATTTTGATGTTTTATTGCTCGGGAAAATTAAACTCAGTTCTCATATATTGTCACTATTGAAATCGTAAATGAATCTCTTACCTTGATTCTATTAATTGATTCTCATAGAAATAGTTCTGGGGATTCAGAATCTGTCTTAGATTCCAAATATTTTGAGAAATGAGAGCATTTCTAGTGTTTTGAACTTGGGCTGTGTTGGGGTAGCGCTACCATCACCGAGGTCTGTGGTGACCAATGTTGTGTCAATTTTTATTCCAACTTTCCCTGGTCTTATGATAAAACCGTTAATAGCATAAGAAAGCACTAGGTCAGCTCAAGGCAACTAAATACAACCCAGAATTGCTGCTCATATCCATAGTTTTCAAGTCAGGGGCTCAAAATATAGGATTCTGACATTTTACCTTTGTGGAAAATTTAACTCCAGTCTCAATTTGGCACCATCAAAATTACACTGTGGACCTATGGGTGTTCCGTACCTCCACAATACCCACAGGGAACAGTCTGTATGTAGGTCACTCTACCGACGGAATGACGGGAAACTGGGGTCAGGGAGAGCCAATACAAATTGAACTTCAATCAGATCCTTATCTGTACTAGACTGTAGGGGGAGGGGAGGGGAGGTGTGTGGTTGTAATACACATCTTAGATCAATCAGATTCTTATCTAGATCAAAGGGGGTCATTAAAGTAATTAAATTATTAGTTGCAAGACACAACCAGTGTTACCCCAGTCTCCCGTCGTTCCGTCGTTAGAGTGACCTACATACAGACTCTGTTCCCTATGGGTATTGTGGAGGTACGGAACACCCATAGGTCTACAGTGTACCGTAATCTCCCGCGTATAAGGCGCAGCCCGCGTATAAGGCGCACCTAGAGTTTTGGAAAATTCTCAAAAAAATGAAAAATTCATAACTTTGGTTCTACTAAATGAATTTTCAAAATTCAAAAACCTATGGGTAGCTTGAGCCACCTTGGGCCCCATTTTGTCCTATTATGACCAAAGGGGCATGTAAGATATCAAAAGAAAGGTCTTGGTGTCCCCCTTGTGGATCCAATGAGAACTAACCCCCCGTATAAGACGCGCCTTATACACGGGAGATTACGGTATATCAAAATTGTCAATAAATGTCTGACCTGAATTATATTGATTGCTTTGTATAGGGCTAGTCCTGGGGATTCATAATCTGTCTTTGAATTCCAAATATGTTGACAAATGAGAGCATTTCTAGTGGTTTGGACTAGGGGTGAGACTGGGAGACCCGCCCATTACACATCCATTGTATAGACCCTTAGCAGGTTGGAGCTTATTACCAGCGAGTTCTACTGATAACACCTATCAGATGGGTACCAGTTGGCCCCGACAGGGCCGCAGTGAATAGTTGGGATTATCTCATTGGCTAATAATTAAACCTGCTAAGTCCGTATACTATAAATTCATGATATGAAGGTACCATACCCTTTATTTCTCTGACCCAACTGACACCTCGTGGGCCATCCATAAATGACGTCATGAAAAATTTGTCCATTTTTGACCCCCCCTCCCCCTTGTCATGTTTTTTTGTTGTTAATTTTTCAATGCTGAAGGTATATGGAAAATTAATTCCTTAATTCCATCATGCCATGCCTGACACCCCCCCCCCCCAGCATCTGTGGATGGCCCCTCTGCAACGGGGGGGGGGGGGGGGGGCTAGATGAATCTTGGCCAATCAGGAGATTTTGATCGCCAACCCCTACTAAGAACTGATTTTGCAAAATGACCAACCTCCCCAAATAATCAGATATGCGCATGGAATGACATGTCGTGATGGGTATTTGGATTACCAACATTTAGTTTTGACCCCCCCCCCCCACCTATATCTGACTCGTCCCTTAGCCACTTTTGGGCGATGTGGTATCTTCTAGTTACATGCTCTCATGAATCTGTGTGGTACTTCTGCATGCCCTCATCATGAAGCCATGTAACATCCTGCTGCATGCCTTCATCATGAAGCCATGTAACATCCTGCTTCATCATGAAGTCATGTAACATCCTGCTGCATGCCTTCATCATGAAGCCATGTAACATCCTGCTGCATGAAGCCATGTAACATCTTGCTACATTCCATCATTGTAAAGCCATGTAACATCCTGCTGCATGCCTTCATCATGAAGTCATGTAACATCCTGCTTCATCATGAAGTCATGTAACATCCTGCTTCATCATGAAGTCATGTAACATCCTGCTGCATGCCTTCATCATGAAGCCATGCCTTCATCATGAAGCCATGTAACATCCTGCTGCATGAAGCCATGTAACATCTTGCTACATTCCATCATTGTGAAGCCATGTAACATCCTGCTGCATGCCTTCATCATGAAGCCATGTAACATCCTGCTTCATCATGAAGTCATGTAACATCCTGCTTCATCATGAAGTCATGTAACATCCTGCTTCATGCCTTCATCATGAAGCCATGTAACATCCTGCTGCATGAAGCCATGTAACATCTTGCTACATTCCATCATTGTGAAGCCATGTAACATCCTGCTGCATGCCTTCATCATGAAGCCATGTAACATCCTGCTGCATGAAGCCATGTAACATCTTGCTACATTCCTTGCTCATGCTAAGTCCGTATACTATAAATTCATGATATGAAGGTACCATACCCTTTATTTCTGACCCAACTGACACCTCAGGGGCCATCCATAAATGACGTCATGCAAAATTTGTCCATTTTTGACCCCCCCTCCCCCTTGTCATGTCTTTTTGTTGTTAATTTTTCAATGCTGAAGGTATATGGAAAATTAATTCCTTAATTCCATCATGCCATGCCTGACAACCCCCCCCCCCAGCATCTGTGGATGGCCCCTCTGCAACGGGGGGGGGGGCTAGATGGATCTTGGCCAATCAGGAGATTTTGATCGCCGACCCCTACTAAGAACTGATTTTGCAAAATGACCAACCTCCCCAAATAATCAGATATGCGCATGGAATGACACGTCGTGATGGGTATTTGGATTACCAACATTTAGTTTTGAGCCCCCCCCACCTATATCTGACTTGTCCCTTAGCCACTTTCGGGCGATGTGGTATCTTCTGGTTACATGCTCTCATGAATCTGTGTGGTACTTCTGCATGCCCTCATCATGAAGCCATGTAACATCCTGCTGCATGCCTTCATCATGAAGTCATGTAACATGCTTCATCATGAAGTCATGTAACATCCTGCTTCATCATGAAGTCATGTAACATCCTGCTTCATGCCTTCATCATGAAGCCATGTAACATCCTGCTGCATGAAGCCATGTAACATCTTGCTACATTCCATCATTGTGAAGCCATGTAACATCCTGCTGCATGCCTTCATCATGAAGCCATGTAACATCCTGCTGCATGAAGCCATGTAACATCTTGCTACATTCCATCATTGTGAAGCCATGTAACATCCTGCTGCATGCCTTCATCATGAAGCCATGTAACATCCTGCTTCATCATGAAGTCATGTAACATCCTGCTTCATCATGAAGTCATGTAACATCCTGCTTCATCATGAAGTCATGTAACATCCTGCTTCATGCCCTCATCGTAATGCCATGTAGCACCCTGCAGTATGCCCTCATCATGAAGCCATGTAACATCCTGCTTCATGCCCTTATCATGAAGCCATGTAACATCCTGCTGCATGCCTTCATCATGAAGCCATGTAACATCCTGCTGCATGCCTTCATCATGAAGCCATGTAACATCCTGCTGCATGCCCTCACCATGAAGCCATGTAACATCCTGCTTCATCATGAAGTCATGTAACATCCTGCTTCATGCCCTCATCATTAAGCCATGTAACATCCTGCTGCATGCCCTCATCATGAAGCCATGCAACATCCTGCTGCATGCCTTCATCATGAAGCCAAATGACGACATGTTGGTGCATGCCCTTTAATATCATTGATGGCCCGAGCTGTTGTTGGGCCTTCCTCATCACAAATCTTTGTTCTGTGCACGTGTCCTGTTGCATGCTCTCATCATGAAGCCATGTGGACCATTGTGGTATCTTGCAGGCTCTCTTGAATCCTTGTCCTGCTGCATGCCGCCATCCATCATGAATCCATACAACACTGCAGCATGTCCTCATCCTGCTTCATGCCCTCATCGTAAGGCCATGTAGCACCCTGCAGCATGCCCTCATCATTAAGCCATGTAACATCCTGCTGCATGCCCTCATCATGAAGCCATGTAACATCCTGCTGCATGCCTTCATCATGAAGCCATTTAGCATCCTGCTGCATGCCCTCATCATGAAGCCATGTAACATCCTGCTGCATACCCTCATCATGAAGCCATGTAACATCCTGCTGCATACCTTCATCATGAAGCCATGTAACATCCTGCTGCATGCCCTCATCATGAAGCCATGTAACATCCTGCTGCATGCCCTCATCATGAAGCCATGTAACATCCTGCTGCATGCCTTCATCATGAAGCCATTTAGCATCCTGATGCATGCCCTCATCATGAAGCCATGTAACATCCTGCTGCATGCCCTCATCATGAAGCCATGTAACATCCTGCTGCATGCCTTCATCATAAAGCCATTTAGCACCCTGCTGCATGTCCTCATCATGAAGCCATGTAACATCCTGCTGCATGCCCTCATCATGAAGCCATGTAACATCCTGCTGCATGCCTTCATCATGAAGCCATTTAGCATCCTGCTGCATGCCCTCATCATGAAGCCATGTAACATCCTGCTGCATGCTCTCATCATGAAGCCATGTAACATCCTGCTGCATGCCTTCATCATGAAGCCATTTAGCATCCTGCTGCATGCCCTCATCATGAAGCCATGTAACATCCTGCTGCATGCCCTTATCATGAAGCCATGTAACATCCTGCTGCATGCCCTCATCATGAAGCCATGTAACATCCAGCTGCATGCCTTCATCATGAAGCCATTTAGCATCCTGATGCATGCTCTCATCATGAAGCCATGTAACATCCTGCTGCATGCCCTCATCATGAAGCCATGTAACATCCTGCTGCATGCCTTCATCATAAAGCCATTTAGCACCCTGCTGCATGCCCTCATCATGAAGCCATGTAACATCCTGCTGCATGCCCTCATCATGAAGCCATGTAACATCCTGCTGCATGCCCTCATCATGAAGCCATGTAACATCCTGCTGCATGCCTTCATCATGAAGCCATGTAACATCCTGCTGCATGCCCTCATCATGAAGCCATGTAACATCCTGCTGCATGCCTTCATCATGAAGCCATTTAGCATCCTGCTGCATGCCCTCATCATGAAGCCATGTAACATCCTGCTGCATGCCTTCATCATGAAGCCAAATGACGACATGTTGGTGCATGCCCTTTAATATCATTGATGGCCCGAGCTGTTGTTGGGCCTTCCTCATCACAAATCTTTGTTCTGTGCACGTGTCCTGTTGCATGCTCTCATCATGAAGCCATGTGGACCATTGTGGTATCTTGCAGGCTCTCTTGAATCCTTGTCCTGCTGCATGCCGCCATCCATCATGAATCCATACAACACTGCAGCATGTCCTCATCATGAAGCCATGTAAAGACCTGGTGGGTGTTGCATGGCCTTATCATGATAGCCCAATCTGATGTTGGGCCCTTCTTATACTTTGTGTTATGACAGATGCCATCATCTACATTACCATAGTACCTCGAGTATAAGGCACACTCTGACTTTGGGAGAATCCCACAAGGTGTACCTTAAGTTAAATCATTTCCATGTTCCCCGTGCCAAAGACTCACCCAGACATAAAGAGTATCATGTATACATGATGTTGTCAACTCCCTCTATGGCGACCACCCTGGTCGCAATAAGGTGCTAAAGTCGTCCCATTGCAACAAAAAATACTCAAAATTAGACAGGGAGCTTTATAGGCAGTTTTGAATAATTGTAAGTAAATATCTTGTTAATGAGATCTGTATATTCATGGGTTCTTTCTATTCAGATCAGCGTGTCATAGGAAGTGACCCTCCAATAGAAATATGGCACAGCAGATGGCACCAGCCTCAGAGCGAGCTGCAGAGGAGCCTTGCAAGAATTTAAAGTCAGCCATCAAGGACAGATTACAATGGGATGAACTCAAGCCAAAGCTTAAAGAGATGAGCCAAACTATTCTGGAAAAGGAGGACAAAAATGCATGCAATATCCTTCACCATGCTATCATAGCAGGATATGCAGAAGTTGTCCATTATCTCTTTCTCAGGGGATACTTCATGGAATTACAACAGCCCAGCCAAATACCCTATCTCCATCTAGCATGCTTCTATGGCCACACTGTAATTGTTGGGATTTTATTGAAGGAGAGACCTGCAGACTTTAAAAAGGGATTACCTGCAAATCCTTACCTTCCATGTACCAACGAGACAGAAACAAAGAAATGTCCCGACCACATTCCGTTGCCTGATCTCAAATATTTCACTCCGTTAGATCTGGCAGCAGCATCGCGGCAGATCCGATGTGTGCAGCTACTTCTCAATGTTGGCCGCCCATCTCCAAGTATGCTTGAGGGTGCCGTTGAGCAAGGGTCAGCTGAATGTGTCCAACTACTTCTTGAAGAGGATGCCAATGTAACTCAGACGGATATCAACAGAGCTTTCAAGATATCACTGACAAGGAAACTGGCGGGTTGCTTGAAACTCCTGCTGAACAAAGGTGTGCAAGTCAGCGAGGTGCTAAATACCATGAACCCATACCATGTCATGTACATGTACTCATCAGGTTATCAACTACATCAGGACAGGAATGAAGGCATGGCAGAATGTACAGAGGTACTGGTTGAAAATGGCCAAAATGTAAATGTAGACTATCCCTGTGGATCCTACCCACTGTATTCCCTCTTACATGCCATGGCTGAGGAAATGGACTACACCCAGGATTCGCCTCCAGTTCACCACATGAGAGCACTTGAATGCTTACTTAAGGCTGGAGCAAATCCAAATCTGGACGAAGAATCACTCCTAGACTCCAGGTACAATCAAACTGATATTTTCTTCAGTTTTAGTCTTGGGAGGGATCCATACACATCAGCTTTGTCTGCACTTATTGTCTTGATGGAGCAGTCAAACAGCTGGGAAGGGTGTCAGCATTGGTTTACAGACTGCATGAAGTTAATTTTAGACTATGGGGGTGACCCACAGATCATGAACAGGTATGGAGACACGCCACTCCATGACATCATGAAGTGTCTTGCGATGCAGCATTGTGATGGCCACCTCAAAATAGACCTTGGCCCAATGATCAAGCTCTTAATGAAGTATGGAGCTGACCCAAATGAGCCTTCTACCAATGGCATCCTACCAGTGAATTATTACTTCACTCTGATGCTCTGCTTACCAAATGGCTCTGGTAAGGCAGAGAGCATATTCACTGATTGGTGCCAATTTGGAGTTCCAAAGCAAGTTATCAGTATCCTACAGTATATGAATCATAATCAGCTGTATATTGCTCACCGAATGATAATGAATCAGTTCTACGCAGCGACTGGAGAGGGCTTCCTCCGGACTGTCACAGAGTATGTGAAATCAGAGATGGCTCAATTTGTTAGCCAACCAAGGACACTGTCATTCATCTGCTCATTACAAATCTGGCAGGCTATTGATAGAAAACAATCAAAGATTGAAGAACTGCCCATCCCAAAGGGCTTAAAGAGAGTGGTAATGAGCATCTTCGATTCCTAAATTCATTTTAAGAGAATTCTTTTTAAGCTATGGTTAGCTTAAACTGTGGTATACATCAATCATAAATAATGTCATCAAAAATAAGATTTACTGGAAGGGTTTGTATGAAGGTAGACATTAATACACATGTTAATATGCAGGTATCAAAGACAGGTTTGTAAGAAAATATCATTGTACATGCACTTGACTTATCATTACTGCATAATACTTGTGAGGAATAAAATTAGACCAAAGGTAATATGACCCTACGTTTTACTAGTGACCTGGTTTGGTTAAATAATGATGTTTTTTTTTTGTCCCTGGTCTACATAATCTATACATTGCTGATAATTACAAAAGGGATTTATATTCTACCTGACATATCTATAAGAGTTTTCTAAATTAACAAGTAACAAGTCAATATTTAGAAAAGAAAATGTTTATTCTTATAATAATTAGAATATATGCCCCCGTTATGGTTTGTAGACACATGTAATAATGAATATGTAAAATTGCATAATTTAGGGGTGGCATATAATTCATAGCATACATGATGGCATATAATTACATCTTCCATATCTATCAAGAAACTTCTTGTTGGGCACTGACATTCCAAAATGCATATGTCACATCATCTACCCTCTTGTCACCAAGAACTGGATCCTAAAAAAAGAAAGGTGGAGCTAGCTATCAGTTTGGAGTCTGCGCAACAGAGGAATATACTTTAGTATTTGATTGCTGAGATTATTTATACAAGACCAGCTCTTATTCCAAACCTGGTGCATAAATATGACAATGCAGTCATCGATATTTTACTGGCATCAGCCAATTTTGTCCGGGTTAATTATTTTCACCCATCTCACCGTAACAGACCATTGCCGTATTTAATGTGATGAGCACACATACTCTAATAAACGCACACACCCTAATTTTGGTCGTATTTGAGACTAGAAAAAAAAAACCCAACAATTTCTATATGCATACATGCAAACTCCGGATGAGAAAAAAAAGAGCCCTAAATAGTGATAAGATTTTTCCTTGGAAGTGCGATTAAATATTGAAAATTAGGGGGTTGGGGGGTCTCCCCCAGAAAGAATTTGAATTTTGAGAAGTCAAATGGTGCATTCTGGTGCTTTTTGTGGATAGCTGATACTCTAATCAGAAATTTTCTAAAGACCACCCCCCTACATAAATGGTAAAGTGATATCTCATTGGATCTGGGTGAATAACAAGATTGACCCTGACATATCATAGAAAAACTGAGGAGTTTGCATGTATGTATATGGCGCACAAAATTGAACTTTTAAGTAGTAGGTATTCGGATATTTTTCAGGTAGCTGTGCGCTAATTACGTCAAAAACAGGGCTGGTTATATAAAACCTGGGAATGTTACTAACAATCGGCCTTTGATAAAGTATATCAATGCTACACATATAAATAACTGTTTCATGTCACACCATACATCTACACAAATGCTAGCACACCTCAGTACACCAACACGTTAGTGTATCTGGATATACACCTTACACACCTACATGTATGGTAGCTATGACACTGCATTTCAAAAAGAGTTTTCAGAATGGCATCACTGCTGTCTATAATAAAAGTAGTTCTCACCACATGGCCGAGGACTGGTGCAGGTCCTTGCTCATGTCGCCACTTAAGAAGTTCATCCATACATAGATTTTTCTGAAGAAGAGAAATGATGTTGAGGCAATGTCAAGGCAGTGCATTTGCTCTCATGGTTAATATCACATTACGTTACTTCTGCAAAGGGTCCTATAGTTTCAACAGTAATCTTTTTGTGTCGTATTTTACCTACATTTACATGTGCACATAGGAACCTAAGTCATATTTTCTACATAACATCATGTCTAATAGCCATTATGAAACGAAATTTATCATAAACGTACACAAACTGTAAGGATAGCTCTTTACCAATACGATCAAAATGTGGAGGGTGTATAACTCACAATCATGGGGCTGTGTACAAATGAAGTCATGCAGGAGGGGGGGAGGAGGTCCCACTTGCCATGACCAAGCATGGCAAGGGGCGAGGGGGGGGGGTCATGGGCTGCATGACATCATGTCATCAAGAAATCACAATATGCTTTGGTTTTGGCAAGAACAAAAACTTTTGTAAAAAGATTTGTAAAGGTAGGGAAGTTTAATGCATTCAGCGGACATAAATTTATCACCTATAGGCCCTACATGCATGCATTCCTCAGACATCTGAGTGTCACTGCCATCAATGTCAGTGTAAAATCAAGGTGATGTCCAGGCCACTATAAGGGGGAACTACTACTCTAAACTACCTATACCAATTTAACCCTTTTTGGAAAGGGCCACTGCTGCCCTCAGGATCTAAAATGATGCATCTAAAATACCCCTGAACTGCTGCTGTTGCCTCAGGGCAGCATCTATAGTAATCCACAGGCTTCTTTTTGAAAAGGTGTGATATCTCCCCCCCCCCTTGAGGTGTAAAAATTATTTTGCTCCTCCCCCAATCCACCCCCTCCCGGAGTCCCACTGTTGATAAATAATGAATATTTCCCTGGAGCTCTCCACCACCCTGTTGCTATTTTCACTGAGGGGATGCTTGGGGAGATGTAAAGGGGACCTCCCCCCCCCCCAAATTTACTCTCCACATCTTTGTCTGAATGGAACTCTATCAGACTCACCTTATTTGTAGATTCTACAGTAAAATGCTGAGGTGACTCGATTGCTTTGTAAGATCAGAAATTGGAACTATGATTGCAATCGATGGTCTCCTGAGAATTTGTGATGCCTTCTGGGATTTTTTTTCTATTAGGCCACTCATTAAATTCAGAGTGTTCTGCCTGAAACCTATTTCTAGTGCACTTGTATATGGTTCAAGTTACAAATTAAATCAATACATTCAATATATCAATACATTCAAGCTCTTGAACTATTTATCCTTAATAATAACTGTTCTTGATTTTCTCTTCCCTGACAAGTGTACAACTTTCGCTGCAAAGAAGGCAGACTATTAACTGTATTGGATGATTGATCCAGACAGTTTTTAAGCCCTTTTGTGACAGGAAATACTTGTGTATGATCACTACCATAGTACTCCGTGTATAACTATAAGGCACGGAAATGGTACATCCTTCATATAGGGACCCATACATTATATAAGCTGACAGTGTTTGGCATGTTTCTCTGTTCATTTGTTGATCAGTGCTAGTTCTTTTTTTCACTTTGCATGTATCTTATTGCCAATTCACACCCACTATATGTCCCTTTGAACCATTTTAATTTGTTTATAGCCTATAGGCCTTCACTATTCATGCACTTTGGGGGGGGGGGTTATCTCTCTGCATGATGTCATGCTGGGGGGGGGGTCAAGTGTTGTATGACGAAACATGACAAGGGGGGGAGGGGGGCTCAAAAATGGTCCAAAAATGCATGACGTCATTTGTACACAGCCCCCTTCTAGGCTATCCTAGCCAGTGAGATTGATGCAAGGGAGATAACAGATGGCAATATTTTAGACCTGACCTGCGAATTGTGGCACACATGAAAGAACGCCAAGAATGAAGCCTTTTCTTATTCAGGGCGTAACTTACATGTGAGATGAGTCTTAGGGGTAGCTCACAGCATCCAAACTCTTTCAAGTTTGGATGCAACTTAAGGATAGCACAGCTTAAACACGAGGGTTCTCAGAATCAACTATAACAAATTGGGATGATCATAATTATTATCTTTACCTGGGTAGCTGAAGTCTTGATGGGCTGAAGCTGGCAACTGCGTACTCCTGAGTTCTCCTCCCTGTATGGTTCCTGGCGGAGTTTGCTGGTACAGTCACATCCCAGGAGGTCATGAGTACAACATAAGGAATCCTCACGAAGACGGAACAAATCCTATAATTGCAGGAATGAAATAGGGAAATAGGGGTAGCAGCCATAAGGGTATACAAATATAATAAAAACAATTTTATTTTTCCCCATAAATCAATCTTGGTTTATTGATGCACTTGAAAATATTGCTGTATGGAATTGAGCAATGTGGACATACCTTCAGTTCCTCTGGTGAGAAACTCAGCTTGGAATTGGCCTTTGCATCAACAACAACTCCACTGAGGCCCTGTTTACTGATCTGCCGCTGATACATCTTTTCCTCTATGGAACCCTAAAAGAGTAGAAACAGGTATAGAAGTTGTTCTATTAGCCTCATATAAGCCGCATCCTGAGCTAGAGAGGAAGCTATGGGCTGCACTTAAGGGCTGACAATTGATGCTTTAGTTCTATTCTTAGGGTTAAATCGGCCCCTATAAGCCGCACCTCCTCTTTGGACCGGTCCTATAAGCCACATTTTGATTTGGGTTCTGTTACTAGCCGCGGCCTATACAAGAATTTACAATAGCATTAAATAACCAATCTAATGAAACAAAGATGCCTTTCATAGGATTTTAAAGACCTTATAATATTAAATGACATTGGGCAGTCCTGTTACCTATCTGCTGTATACAAATCTAGAATTATATAACCAATAAAAAGGTTTTGAAGTTTTCCAGAATTTATTTCTCCGAGTTCAATGGTATTGCAGCGGTGTGATAATTTATTCAGGATTCAGGATATCCACTTCAGTACTGTTGGACAATTTTACAAATCCTTATTACCGTAATCTCCCGCATATAAGACGGGTCCTCTACGCCAAACAAAATGCTGGGGCGTCTTATAGCTTTCTCTCAGGTTGGGTGTGCGTCTTATACGAGGGGTAATTTTACTACAGAAATGTACTAATCTTACAAATTTCAGCATTAAAATGTGCGTCTTATACGCGAAAATGCCTTTGCTGAGTTTGGGGTGCGTCTTATACGCGCAACGCGTCTTCTACGCGGGAGATTACGGTAATGTGAATCACAACTTTTCAGTAGAATACCCGTCTAAAATCGTTCCCCCTAAATGTCTGTCTAAATTCCTGCTCATTTGCCTTACTGCCCATTTGGCCAAATGCATAAATGACTGCTTGCCTGCCTAAATCAGAGCATTGTTGTACATGTACTTACTGTGGTGATCAGTCTGTAGATACACACTCTGTGTTTCTGACCGTCTCTCCATATACGGGCCATAGCCTGCAGGTCATTAGCTGGGTTCCAGTCAATGTCATAGAGTATCAGCCGTGTAGCACCAACAAGGTTTAGCCCCACACCACCTGCTTTGGAACTTAGCAGGAACACAACTGTCCACAAACAAGACAAATCAATAATGTAACAAGAAGGATGTCAGGGGAAACTATCATTTGAGAACAAATGTGGGAGATCATTTTGTACACTGAGATTCAGGGTGGCAGTCCGTCTCCATTCACCCAACTTACCTCAGCAAAACAGGACAGACCTCAGGTTTTCTACAGAACCTTTTCATACTTTTTGAAGATACATGTATTTTTTTTCTCACCAAGTTTCAGGCCCCCCAGGGGTGCCTGAAATGTTGATTTTTCTTTTATTCAATCATTCATAATAAGTAGTGTGGAAAACACTAGGATTCTTCCCAAATATGGGAAAATCTAGGAAAATCTTTGACAATAACAGTATGGGAGATTCATTTTTAGGTGTCTTAATGCACTAATGCTCTGAAACATTCAGACCCAAAATGATCTCCCATTAAAAATTGTTTGAAATTTATATTTACAATTAAGTATCTGACATACATGATTTTAGCAAATTTGAAAATGCTATATTGCCGCAACTTACAGATATCTGAGTGCTTAATATTGAAGCGCTCAATTAGTTGTTGACGTTTTCCAGTTGGAGTTTGACCATCCAGTCGAAGAAATGTGTATGATGCAGCCACACATAGGCGTTCTAAGACGTCCAATGTCTGAGAAAATAATTATTACACTTTAAATTTACATTACAGTGAACCTCTGGAACACCAAAAGTTCACTTTAATATTGATGATTCTGATCTTGTGTACCATAGCAGAGAATCTACCAGTCAGCCCTATCTGAAATGCAGACCCCAGCAGCTAAAAAATGATAGCACTATATGGATAAAGGTACAGTACCGTTAGGGTATTATCTAATAAGTAACAGGATAGGGCTATAGAAAGCATAAAATTTTTTTTTCTACTACTACCTTGTACATTTTTTTTTCTTTTGCAAGAAAAGGAAAGAGAAGATGATAAAAATGTTTACAAAATTAAAATTCCCTCAAGGGAACCCATAGAAGCAATATTATGCTGGTATACCTACTTGTGTGTAGTTTGAAACGAGGACAATTCGTTGTCTGGGAGTTGCATCATAAATTACTTGCAGCAGCTCACTAACTACCTTCAACTTGCCACTGTGTTCTAGTGCCAACTCCTTTGGGTCATACTCTGCTGGGTAGAGAGGCAGTAGTCCACTGTACAACTGGTTGAAGAGAATGAAAACAAAGTCAACAGAAATTCAGGATAGCATTAGTGGCCTGGATTAATCTTCTTGGATACCAGCTCTATTTCCCATTGGACACTTACTTTGAGACACTGTTGATTCAATAGAGATGAAGTTTGGCTACCAATTATTGATGAAAGGTTGAATTGTAGTTGAATTTGATAGGAGAGGTTTGAAAAATTCAAAGTTCCATAATCTCCCGTGTATAAGGCACGTCTTATAAGTGAATCAGATCGTGGATGGGTCTTATACACGGGAGGCAGGTTGCCTTGAGTTGGGGGTGTGCTTTATATGTGGGTTTTTCTGATATCTCAATTGGGATCAGGTTGTTGTTGTTCGAATTTTATCTAACCTTGTGCCTTCCTTACGACCGACACTCAAGGGTGAGAGGTCCCACGGGTTGTATCTTCACCCGAAGTGAGATTACCCTTGTGGCGTTTTGCCCGGACCCTAGTCTAATGGGGAGGGGGGATGATGGTGACCGAATCTATGGGAAGGTAGAAAGCACGCCCCTACACATTTACCGAGGCAATGGTTCTTTAACATCTGTCACTACATAGGCATAGTGAGAGATGGACAGGCCTGTTTTAAGTCATTTGTCTGCCATTACCGCCAACACTTTCCAGCACAGCCTAGCCAGAGCAGGGAGGAACTCAAATGACACCTTACGGCGACGTTTGGAGCCACCACTGTGCCCCGACCGGGCCGGTAACCAAACTCACGACCTTACGGCCCCTGAGTGGACGCGCTACCGGCTGCGCCACGCCTCCCGGTGGATCAGGTAGTAAGTAAGTATGCTTTTAAACCCGACACCCTTCGGAGGGTGTGCGGGCAGGACCCATAGTCCGAATAGGCGGATCCGCAGGCACCAAGGGGGCTACCTGCAAAGGCTACCAAAAAAACAAAAAACACAGTACAGCGGGAAAATGTCTAGTCCCTGGGGCGAAGGTCCTCCAGGCATAGACAGACTTCAGCATCCCCTTCTCCAACACCTCAACGAACTCCAGATGCGTCCACAGTTGGTCCGATTAGGTGAGTGACATGCCCAGACCAGTGAGCAATCAAGAACTAGTGTTGTATGGTGGTTCAACAACTAGGTGAAAGCATGTACAAGCATGTACGGGGTATATGTATACTCCTCCAGGTAGGACCTCTGGGAACTGGTCCGGCAGGACATCAAAGTGAAGGGTTGGTAGAAAAAATCCTCCATCCATCCCCGGTCGAAGGGCCTCCGCCCGGTAGAGCCCCAGGATGCCAACCAGCAAGGACCGAAGCCCCCACTGATTGCCAACCCGGATCAGGTTTACTTACTTACAAATTTTATCTCACCTCGTGCCTTCCTTGCGGCCGACACTCAAGGGTGAGAGGTCCCGCGGGTTGTATCCACACCTAAGTGAGATTACCCTTGTGGCGTTGCATGCCCGGACCCTAGTCTAATGGGGAGGGGGGATGATGGTGACCACATCTATGGGAAGGTAGAAATCACGCCCCTACACATTTACCGAGGCAATGGTTCTTTAACATCCTTCACTACATAGGCATAGTGAGAGATGGACAGGCCTGTTTCAAGTCATTTGTCTGCCATGACCGCCGAGAGAGTTTCCAGCACAGCCTAGCCAGAGCAGTGAGGTTGTGTATGATGCTGACCATATATTTTTTTGAATGCCACAAATGAGGTGTGACCAGAAGTAGAACTTACCTCTAACATTGTATCATCAGTTCTTTTGATTTATTTTCATACATTCATGCATTCTATCAATGTTGTAGCATGTTAGGGAATGAATTTAAATCAAAACATTATCTAAACATCTATTCCTTAGTCAAACATATAGCAAGTGTATATAAATGGTATACTGGCTCCATCTGGTGGCACTTCTAGGAATCATTTCTATTGAATACAGGCATTTACTGAATTTACCTTAGTAGGCCCCCCCCCCCATAGTAAATGATATACAGTAAAATTTCTTAACAACGAATCCTGTTACAACGAATTTTCTATACAGCAAACAAATTCCATTTTACCAATTTAACTCCATACACTTCTGTGAAAAAGTCCCTTTATAGCGAACTTCACTGTGCCTAAAATCGTTTACAATGAATTTTTTTGGCCTACACTATAATTTACCTGGCCTTGCAATGACTTCAAAGGAAGATATAGGGCCTTTGTTTCATACTCTGCGATATGTCAGGACTTCTTCACCTCCTTCCATTGAGCTCTGGGCAATAGAAGGGGTAAGGGAGGTCGGAGGGGGGTGTAAGGGTGTGATAGGGCTTGCTCACCGTCTCTATTGAGCTCATTGGCAGCAGGAGGGTCAAGGAAGGTTGGAGGTGTTAGGATGTGTGATAGGACTTCTTCATTGCCTCCACTGAGCTCTGAGCCGGAGGAGGGGTAAGGGAGGTCTTGGGGGGGGGGGGGTCGTGTGAGGGTGTGATAGGACTTCTTCACCTCCTTCCATTGAGCTCTGGGCAGCAGGAGGGGTAAGGGAGGGAGGGGGACGGGTGGTGTAGGGCTCCTTCATTAGTGTCCATTGGGTTCCCAGTATCAGAAGGGGTAAGGGAGGTTTGAGAAGTGATATAAAAGCCTTAATGCTCTCATAAGTGTACGATTTGGTTACCACGAAATTCGTTTATAACATTTTTTTTTTGCTTGTCCCAAACACTTCGTAATTACTGTATCATTAGGAGATGCCAGAGTGATCTTCAAGTATATGAATAGAGGACTGCCCCGTGTTTAAGGCTGCCCTGTGTATAAGCCTGGTCAATTTGCCACTTAATACTGATACAAGCCCGAGCTTATACACAGAGGGATGTGGTAGGTTTGTGAAACACTATTCAACTGACTGGAATGTTGAGAATACCTCTGGGTCAGTATTGTATGGGTCATCTCCTTTGTCTTCTATACTTTCCACTGCATGTTGATGGAGCAGAGTGGGACAATTACAGATCTTCTTCATGGCTGAAATGCACATCAGGTGCTGTGCAGAATCTCCAGTTGAAAGACATGAGCGTACAGCGCGTGATGATAATAGCTTCCTATAAAGCTTGAGTTGCAATTCTGCTGGTCGACAGAAAAGGACCACCTCCACTGAAAATAAAGGAGGCATTTTATGTTTTATTCTAAGGCTTAAAGTGTCATGTATATCAGAGTATGCGGGTTTACTACAGACAAGGTTGTGAAATGCTGAAACTAGTTAAGGCTGAAATATGTTGTGAGGATTTATAGCCAATTTTACATTGGATAAAAGCTGTTCAAATACCCAATTAGATACATTATCCAACTTTTGGGAGAATAGGTGCGATTAAGATGATAGCAGAAACCAGCTTGGAAGGTATCAAACATTGTGAGAAATTTAGATTCAGTCACCCATATAAATGATATTTCAATTTCCCAGTGTATTTACACAGATCTCAGGATGGTCAAGTTGAACAAAAGGTCGATTTCACACCTCTTTTTAAGCATATCCTTTACACACCTTTTGGAGGCAGGTACTTGTTGTTGATGTCCTGTGTTCTCCTCAGTATGAACATACCAGTTACACGGTTGAGCTCATGGGCTCGCATCTCCCCAAGGGCCTCTTCAGCAGGTGTGGCATTTGGTTGACGCGAAACCAGAATTGGTGCCTCATAGACATTGTGAAATGCACTGCTTGTCCCTGAAGGATTAGAATTGAATATGTGCTATCATATATACTGATCAAGTCCCCTTAGAATGCATTTTTTATAAACATGAGCGTGAAAGAGACCAGGGGAAAGCAAAAAAAAAACCTCTTGCAACACGAAAAGCGGGTTTAGAGGTCCCTTGGAATAGTATAGTGCTGTAAACCTTGGCAGAGAATTCAGGCATACCTCACGCACAGGACTCCAACAACTCTAAATATTGTTATATCTTGCTGCCATGGTCTATACAGACTAAGCAGGATTATTTATTAGCCAATGAGATAACCCCAATGATTCACTGCGGTCCTCTCGGGGGCCGACTGGTACCCATCTGATATGTCTTATCAGTAGAACTCGCTGGTAACAAGCTCCAGTAATGGCGGCGCCCATGGGGCGACCTGCTAACTCGGAATAGAACGTAAAAATGGAATGCACCTGACCAACTGAAAAGGCACTTTCAGTCTATTAACTAGCTAAATACCTGCCCTTTCTCATTTTTATATCAACATGAAGAGGTAGCAAGAGGCTATTTTCTTTTTATATTAAAAGTTTTTTATGATTCAAAGAATTTTGCAGGAGAATGCTATAAGCTGCATATCGTCGCCTTAGTGCAAGAGGGTTGTATCTGCATTTTTCAAGTTTTGCAGGAGAGGCAAAAGAAGTGTTTCAGTTACTATAGGGCAAAGTGGAATCAGTAATATTGCCCTTGGGCCTGTAGGGACACATAACATAGACAGAGCTTCATTACTTTGGTAGTATTTAGATGAGGCTTAAAGGATAGTAAAACAGAAAACTCAATTTTTAGAAAATGTCAGATACAACCTTCTTGCACTAAGTCGATGATATGAGGCCTGAAATTTGGTGGTTTAGTACTGTTCCACTGTGCTAAATACCCTCATATAAGCCGAATGATGTGCTCCAGATGGGGGAGAGAACTGGTCCTGAGTTCCCAGAAAACATTATTGGAGTGTTCAAGCGGGCGGTGGGTGCACCCATTGAGTATATAAAGGACAAAAGGGGCACCTTCTCAAGGTCCAAGAATTACCCAACGCTGAAGGCCCCGGCATTAAATCCTATCCTGGCCAAAGCTACTACCACAGCTGTGAAACTGGTGAATAAGAAGCTGATGGAGGCTCAGCAGACAATGACGGCAGTGGCCAAGCAATCCATTTTCATCTATGAGATGAAGGAGTATTCACTCTGTAGACTTGTTTGCTTTAAGACTAGCTCACAAATTAACAAACTATTACAGTTGGTTACCTGATCCAGGTGCATCAGCAATTGATGCAACGTCGATACCCTGGCCGAACAACTATTATGCCTTTCGTCCTTTGAGTTTAAACCTGCGAATAGCACAGAAGGCCATGGCAGAGAAGGTAGAGGGCACCCTAGCAACACCACAGTGGGCAGCCCAACCGTGGAACGGCCTCCTGAAGAGACGCGCCAAGGCACAGCTGAGACTTCCAAAGTAGGACTCATCAACCCAGTAACAGGCGCAGTGTGGCACCTAAACCTTGTTGCATGGAGGATATAGCAAACAAGTTTAAGGTGCAGGGCCTGTCCTAGGCCTCCATGGAAATCTACATGGCATCATGGAGGTCTGGCACCATAAAACAATACAATGTCTATCTAGAGAAATGGACAAAATACCGTGCGGAACACTCAGTACATCCAGAAAAACCTATACTGTTCCAAGTTATAGAATTCTGCACTGATCTCTATTATGGTGGACTATCATACTCGTCCATAAATACGGCAAAATCGGCGCTATCTTGCTATATAGACAAAATTGATGGCATCTCTGTTGGCCGACACCCTGACATTTGCAGACACCTGAAAGGAATCTCAGTTATGAGACCCCCCAAGGGGAAATACACCCATGTATGGGATGTAGATGTAGTGTTAGCACTACTGAAGTCACGGTATCCACTTAGTGACTTAGACTATAGAAGCTAGCTTATAAGGCTGCCATGCTGCTTTATCCACAGCTCAAAGACTACCGTAATCTCCTGCGTATAAGGTGTGTCTTATACGCCAAACAAAATGCTGCTGAGTCTTATACGTGGGAGGGACATTGCCTTGAGTTTGGGGTGCGCCTTATACGGGGGTATTTTTACTAAAGAACAGTACTAAATTAACAAAAATCTGCCCTTAGAGGCGCACCTTATACGTGGACTTGCATTCTGAGTTGGGGGTGCGCCTTATATGCGAGCTGCGCCTTATACGCGGAAGATTACGGTACAAACTTTGCACGCATTTAGAGTAGACAAGATGAATTGGTCATCTGACAGAGTAGTAGACAAGCAACTGAAACACACCAGAGAAGGTCAACCACTGGATGTGTTCCATGTTTACAAGTATCAAGACAAGAGACTTTGTCCATACAGGACACCCAAGGAATACACAACAAGAACTGAGAACATGAGAACAAGCACAGTACCCAACCAGTTATGGCTCTCCATCAGCGGTGCTGATGATAAAAAGATTCCAGTGAAAACTGATACCATAGGACATTGGTTTAAGAACATAATGAAAAGAGCAGGCATCAGCTCAAGGGTCTTCAAAGCACACTCCACAAGAGCAGCTTCAACCTCAGGGGCATCTCACAAAGACCTGCCAGCAAAGTACATACTTAAGCAGGCAAGGTGGACAAGGGCTTCTACATTTGCTCGCTTCTACAAACGCCCAATACTTCAGGACCATGGAAGTGCATTCCAAAACTCAGTCTTGACCATGGCGTCATCTACATCACAATAGGTAACAGGCAAAGCTTTCAAATCTCCGGTGTGTCTCGACGGCCAGTAACCAGCTATAAACATCACAAATTAAACAAACTTACCTTGGTAAAAGTGCAGTTTGTATTAGAAGTTTATGATGGTTAACAGGGCCATCGAGAAGAACAGTGGGCCCACCCGGCGTCCTAGCAGTCACCCTGTTGTTCTATACATATATAGCAGGGTTTACCTGTTACCATTACTTTAAAGACTGCTGTACCCCGCGTGTGATGTATCTCTGTTGTACTTCTCGACGGCCCTGTTAACCATCATAAACTTCTAATTCAAACTGCACTTTTACCAAGGTAAGTTTGTTCAATTCATGAATTCTTTTTTATCATGTAAAAATTGCCCTGCGGGGCAAGCTTCTTTTCTATTCCTTGTTAATACCGTAATCTCCCGCGTATAAGACGCGTCTTATACGAGGGGTTTTAGTTCTCCTTGGATCCACAAGGGGGACACCAAGACCTTTCTTTTGATATGTTACATGCCATAATTGTCATAATAGGGCATAAGGGGGCCCAGGGGGGGTCCAGGGGGCCCAAGCTACACACAGGTTTTTAAATTTTGAAAATTCACTCAGTAGAACCAAAGTTATGAATTTTTCATTTTTTTGAGAATTTTCCAAAACTCTAGGTGCATCTTATACGCGCACTGCGTCTTATACGCAGGAGATTACGGTAGCCCTGCAGGGCAAGCTTCTTTTCTATTTCTTATAAGAATCAATTTCGAATTAATAGCCCTGCGGGGCAAAATTCTATTCTATTCCAAATTGGTTAAAACCCCTGTATACAGCCAATAGGGACAGTATCATTAGGGTTTAGGGCTGTTCCTCTAGTTTCCTAATCAATTCTGAAAAGAATAGAAACTTGCCCCACAGGGCTATACATTAAGGATAGAAAAGAATTTTGCCCCGCAGGGCTATCAAATATAAGCTTCTATTGGGTTCCTTATTAATATGTATAGTCCAAGTTTCTATTCTTTTCAGAATTGATTAAAATAAAAACGAGGTCACGCTTGGTCGATGACATTATTAAGAGTGAAATGTACATCACAGATGTAATGGCCGATCGATCGTAATAGAGATGTGTAATTACGAAATGATTGGGAGGTGTGTGAGGCCCTAGTACAAGGTGATTAGGTGGAGGAGGTGGGGGGGGAGGGGTGCTGTAGGCATTACCTATTCAATGGGCTGTAGGGGAGATCTGAGTGGGTACGCGGATAGAGACTGTCCAAGGTGTTATAAACAGCATAGACTTACTGCATATTCATCACAGTGAGTGATTTTAGTAGCTGATCTATAGAAGAGGCCTTTTGGCTGTTTTTGATATGACATGCTGTCCCCCTCTGACATGATGTATTAATGGCCGAGGAGACAAGTCTCTCGGCCAAAAAAATCCTTATTAATAGCCCTTTGGAGCAAGCTTCCTTAAAAGAATCAATTTTGAATTAATAGCCCTGCGGGGCAAAATTCTATTCTTGTCTACTTGATAAGCACAGGCCTATCTCCAGTCCTCTAATGGAGTGAGCCAGTCCTGGACTCTTGACTGCCTACTCTCCCCGGCCATCTGACAATATCTTATCAAAAGCTTATAGTCTTAGCTACTGCCTCTCACTGCTCTAAAGTACTCCCACAAGTTCTATTCCTTAGTGTGAGTGATTGATATAGGTTTTTTAGTCATGTATATACTTTGTAGGAAAACCAGTGGTGCAAACAGTCTGCTGTTGATTGAAATGTGTTGTGTGCAGTACTCCACCTACCTACCATGTCACGGGTCTCTACAGCCGGCAACCAGCTATAAACCTTCTGTTCCACTCACTGAAATTTTAAAACTCAAAAGGCAATCTCCTAACAACATTGTGTACTCAGGCCACCTTATGGGCTGGCATGTTACTTACCAAGTATTCCAGGGTTACTGAACTCTACAATAGAGAAGAGCTCCTTGAGATCATTCTGTACAGGAGTTCCCGTCAAAACAATGCGCTTACGTGTTGTTAAGCCCATCATAAACTAAAATAAAAAAGGTAGGACTTGGATACAAGATAGGAAGCAAACATGAACAAACTTTGCTTTTTCATGTATAATTTCAAATGTCCCTTGTTGAACTAACAATTCACCACCATGCTAGAATGACTTAAAAAAAAAATCTACATGACAGCCTATGCTATTCCCACTTTTTGAAATCTCCCATATAAAGTGTGGCTCATCATTGAAATCTGCTTATTGCAGTTTATATGAACTTCCAAAAGTCAGAGCGCTTGATTTGTTTAATGTCTGAAAGTGGGGTCCCCACTTTATGGGACTGCCTCATTAGTTTACGGACATTAAGTCCTTTCTTTCTCAATCTGAACAGGTATAAGTCAGAGTGCAACTTATATAGACTTTGATTATGAATGGGGTTTCAGAGCTTAGGTGTAACTTAGAATTCTCCCAAGGTGGATGTGACTCAAATGTGAGATGAGCTTTATACTTGTATCTGATATATGCTGTCCCTATTTGTACATGTACCGTAATCTTCTGTGTATAAGGCGCGTCTTATACGAGAGGTTTTAGTTCTTCCTGGATCCGCAAGGGGGAGATCAAGACCTTCATTTTGATATCTTACACTCCCATATAACCTCATCAGCTGAATATGGGGTCCAGGGGGGTCTGGGGGGTCCATGCGACACATAGGTTTTTGTATTTTCAAAATCCATTCAGTAGAACAAAAGTTTTTTTTTTTATTTTTCTGGTCAAAACTCTAGGTGCGCCTTATAGGCGGGGTGCACCTTATACGCGGGAGATTACGGTATATCTGTTATTGATTAATTATTTTATAAAGCAACATCACTAATCAGAATATCTTATGCATGAATACATACCGATGTGGTTTTGATGTTTGTATTCTTCAGTCTATGCCCCTCATCACATACAACAAGGTCAAAGTTCACTGCTTTGACGGCGTCTATATTCCTGACGAACATCTCATATGAGATTATCATAACTGGGTACACTGTACAACGACAAAAGTCCTACAAATAGATGATAAAATCAGGTACACTAACGAGTAAACAAGTTAACTTTGGAAAATCAGAGTGGATCTACATTTTACTTTAAAATGTGAGCATTTACATTTATCTTTTATTTTGTCAACCAGTACATGTGTCAGTGCTTATCTACTAACTTGTCAGCTGATCAATATGTACATCCTCACCTCGGCCTTGTTATCAGACCCAACAGCAAAGACCTTCAAACGCTCAGGCCCCAGCCACTTTCTAAATTCTTTATCCCAGTTCTACAAAGAAGATTGTAATTATATGATTATCTGGTAAACATTTTTAAACAATAGACAAAGCAACACTTAATTCACGGACAGCCATTTTGAGATTAATTAACATGCCACATAGTAGTCTCCTGTGTATAAGGCACACCCCAAAATCAGGAAGGTCTAGTTCACGTATAAGGCGCATCCAAATCCTCTGAATCATCATTTTGAAAAAAAAAAAACACGTATAAGGTGCACTCTAAATTCCCAAGGTGTGTTATACACATAGCTAAGGGGACGGTGTTACTGCCACACTTCACATACTTTTACCTTGCACTTGTCATTGGACCACTGTAGACTTGGAAGGAGGAGGGCGTTAGCGCTGCAAATAAGTCTTTACATATATTTGGCTTGCTTAAATAGTGGACTACTGTAGACTTAGGAAGGGAGGGTTTAATGATATGGCATCATTACCGAATAGGTATAACCCGTATTTTTCTCATATAAGGAACATCCCCTTGGGCAAATCCTATAAGCCACACCACAGATCTGGTCCGCGTATAAGACGGGCCTTATACGCAGGAGATTTCAGTACATCATCTATAATGAAAGATGAATTCCTGTTAACCATAAATCATGTATATCCTAACTTCTCGCTGAAAAGACACACACGAATCAGACCCCAGGTGCCCCTTGTAGGAATGATCCTTAATCTGGGTGGGCCTTGCCTAATAGAAAGAGAAAACCTAGACTTTTTCTAGATTAATCTTAACAGCACAATATGTGGGACTGATTCTTTTTTTATGTGCTCTATGATCTTGTAGTCATAAAGTGCTTCCAAGCTAGGCCAATGCCCCAGTACATATCTTCAGAATGAGCTTCCAAAGAAACAGGTGTAACACACCCACCCTCCAGTTTCAGCTTCATCAGTTCACATCTCCACAGCAGCAGACTCACGAATGGAAGATAGGTCAGTGCCTATTGTAGGGATATATGACTTATACTATTAAGCCAAAGTTTGGGGTGCACCTCATATGCTGGGTTTTCCAAAATATCAATTTTAAGTTGGATGCACCTTATGGAAAAAAGTCTGGGGGGCTTCTTATGTGTGGGATGCGCCATGTACGTGGGAGATTACGGATGTTCCTTAAATCAGGGAGTGTCTTATATCTGATGTATATGTTATCATAGAACAGTACTAACGTTTCACAAATTGAGATATCCTTAAACTTGGGGTGCAAGAGGCCAACACAAGGTTGTAACTCCATTAGGGTCAACAGAGTAAATGGGCCATCACTGAGGTACCAGTTACCTTACTGACCCAGATGCACTTACAACATTCTTGCAGCAAGGTGATCATTTGTCAACTGGCACTTGTTATATCATTATCAATTTAGCATATCTTGATTTCTGCATCAAAAAGAATGAAACTAAATCTCACCTTTACTAAACTTCCAGGCACAATAACTAGAGTTCTGCGAATGACTGGCTTCCCTCCATATGGACCCTGCTTGTACAGCGTCCTAGTGAGCAACACATACCAACACGAACTATCATTTAGGACAGATTAGCCTACAGATGCCCACATACCACGAGAAGTACATTGAATTAGTTGGCCACAAAAATCAGTATGGGTCTGAATCAACATTGCAAACTGAGTAAATCAATGCTGATCAACCAGATTTCAGAGTTGTTTGAGCACCAAATTGATTTCTATATTCAATAAGTGGTGAAGGTGTTAAGATATGTGGATGGCTCAAGGTAAATCTACTCTTATTCAACTGCAGGAACATGTGCAGCTGACAGTGTCATCTGACCCATATTCAAATAATGTGCTGCCTACTGGTATAAAGATTTAGACAATACATTATAGTATTCATATTGTGACTCTTTGTCTAGGAATCCCTCTTGTGATGGCTCATGACCAAAGGGTGTTGTTCAATCTAAAGCTTTTAACAGCCTCTGAATACCCCAGTTGTTTCTTACATAGCCTTAAGTTCAATTACAATAGAATGCAAAACCTTATTCTTTTCTTTGACTAAAACTAACAACCAGGTACACAAATTCAGTCAGGTTGTAATAGCAGGGATGAAAGTCAACAATGACAAAAAACCTTAAAAAAGGAAACAACTTTAAATGCACTTTATATGCCCTCCAGTCCCATCCATAAGTGTGTTACAGGGTTTGTGTGGTGGGGGGGGGGTGCAGTAGGCAGGGATGAAAGTCACCGAGGCCAAAAATCCCTGAAATGCTCCATAAGAACCCATCTAAATATTGATTTTGTATATAAAAGTATAGGGCTTCGAGACTTGAAAATCCCTGAAATCTGGGAAATCCCTGAAGACTTCCATCCCTGAGTAGGGGTTGTATAAGGATGTAGTTTGTCCTCAAATAACAGGAAAAGCTGTTTTTCAAGATGTTGTTCGGATACTATACCCAAAATGTGCACATTATGGCCCTTTTGCAGAGTATGACCTAAGATCCCTTCAGAATGCTACTGTATAGCTCAGAGATGTCAGTTGGGTATGGGCTCAACCTCTGAAATTTTTGGGTCTTAGCAAAGCACCCATTTCCCTCAATTTATTATACTAAAAGCACCCATCTCATCTTCATTTCAACCTGTTCCCCTCATTAAAAACCTTTAAAACCATCTCTAGATTGGAAGGTGATAGAAAAACAATTAAAAGACTGCATTTGAATTTCAGCCAATCAGAAGCCAGCTTAGATTCATGTCCTCTGAAATGAGATTTCAGAGATCCTCTGATCTCTGAAAGGTGGTTTGTCTAGAAGAGGCTAGAGGGCAGCACAAGGCATGCTTAATTTCACCTGCTGAAGCCTGGATAATCTCAGCCTTATGCTCCATAGAAGTAGAAAGGGCATGTTGTAAGGGTATCTATGATTAATGTAATTCCCTCTATCTATATTATGACTACAAGATGGAAGAAGCCTCTGAGATGTCTGACTTTTGGGAAAGTTTGAACATCTGAAAATAGACAGACCTCTGAAGGTCTGACATCTCTGATAGCTGTTTTCTAAGGTCTTGTTTGGATAGCATACCCAAAATATGCACCACCTGGTAGCGGTGCTTTTGCACAACACGACCTATGGTCCAAGTACAATGTTAAATGTATGCAAATAGTTCAAATGATGCAGGGAATATATGACCAATATAGTTACATGGTAAAAGCATAACGTGCAGAAAAGGGGTATACTATCCGACACTCTTCTAGCATAGGAACTATAGCTTGCTGCAAAGACTACACTGAAGAGTGGAACAAACACCAATATAGAAGGGAAAGTTTTCAAGGAAAAACTTGAGAATCCTTGAGTGAGTGAGTAATAGATGTTTAACGCCATTTCGACAGCTGAGGTCATATTCATGGCGAGAACGACATTACACAATTTCAGAGGAATGTGTCAGTGCCCGCGCATATGTGCACCACACACATCCTGAGGGGATAGGAAAGAGGAGAAATAGACCCTTTTAAGTGGGCTAGGGAGGCCCGTGAGAATCCTTGAAAACCTTGAACTAAATACTGGCATGCTGCCATTGTATGCAGTGTTGTGGGACCTGACTGTGTGCATGTATGCAACCTCTGGAGGTAATTTGTGACTCCTTTATCCTGTTTTCAGAGGATTTTCAAGAAAACTTATTTTTCTTAAGTGAGTGAAAAAAAAAAAATTGAAATCAAGGAAAACCTTATACTCTTTGATCTCTGTAATAGGGTGCATTGTGGGCGCATGAAACAGGACAGAAAAAAGGTGCCCAACAGCCATACATATCTAGTAGAAAACTTGACACTTAGGCCATTTTTTTGCTAATAACTTGTATTACGGATCGGGCAGTGAGTTTTGGGGCAAATAAGGGAAAAAAAACTTTATCTTTATTTTTTGGCCTCTGCCAGACGGGACTTTTAGAGAATCTGGACAAAAAAATCATAATTTGAAAAAAAGTATACCGGTATTATCAGCCATAAACCTTCAGTTTTCTGTCTCTCAATGAGCCTGAGAAAAAATTCGTTATTTACAATTTTAATTTTTCTTTGCTCTGGCCAATGGGATATATTGGGAGTCAGGTAGGGGCTTGGAACAACTTATCTTTTTTTATTTTTTCTACTTATGGCCGACCAAAGAGTTGATTGAAAAACCTGTAATCTAAGTTATCAGAATCAAGTGGCCTTATGTCTAAGTCAAAGCTAACCCTATTGAGAGCAGTGACTATTCCCTTCCCACCTTTGTAATTTATAGAAGTGTGGGATTTACATAAAAGTGTGACATGCAATGATAAAGATACTGCAAAAAGTGTAACCGGGAGAGGGGATTTAAAAAAAATGACCAAAATCTGCATGACTTTATGGATTACCTCTTAAGCGGAAAACAAACATAGCGCGTTTCCTGACGCGTTGACGCGTGAGATGACCCCCAGTAGGGCATGTCTGACGCCCTCCTGCGTACATTGGCATGGTAACTGCCCTCCGCGTGCATGCGACGCGCTATGTTTGTTTTCCGCTTTACATGTGTCAACTGTTATCTGATCCACTAAATGACTCAATCAACTCTCGCAGTGTGACAAATGATCAGACTGGATGGCATCTTGATACTTTGATTTGATAAGGCCACGTTATACTAAATACTTGGAGTGAGTAAGTAATAGATGTTTAACGCCATTTCGACAGCTAAGGTCATATTCATGGCGAGAACGACATTACACAATTTCACAGAGGAATGTGTCAGTGCCTGCGCATATGTGCACCACACACATCCTGAGGGGATAGGAAAGAGGAGATATAGACCCATTTAAGTGGGCTAGGGAAGCCCGCTAAATACTGGATTACAGACTTGGATTCTCTTTGGCTATCGGCAAGATAAATCAAAGAAAACAACAAAAATCCTTCAGACAGTCCCAAGCAACAAGATATCCCATTGGCCATTGGCAAAAGAAAAAAAGATAGCCATGTAATGTCACATTTTTCAAGAAAGAAATGAGCATTTGTAAATATATAGGCACAAATATGTGTATTATCTGTCAAAATGAGGTGGTGTTTCTAATCAAATATAGTCCTGCTACATTAATAAGTGCATGTTCATTTTAGCTTGTCTATACTTAAATACTCCCTAAAACAAAGTTGACTTACAGGTATAATACAGGTACGTAGTAAGCCCCTCTCAGAAGAAAAACTTATCATCAGGCAGATTTAGGTGAAGTTTATAAACAATTTTCTTACCATGGTCAGCTTAAAGTCAATAAAATACCAACTGCAGCCGTACCTACCAAATCAAGGAAATACATTGCAGCGTCTTTCCAAGGCCCATTTCATCTCTGTCAAACACAGGAAACAAAGACATCATTGTATATACTGTTGTTGACATGAAATTAAATTCAAATCTTGCTTCCTTTCTCTATAAGCTTTGATACCCTTCTACCCATCCTACACATCAATGTGGTTGAGGTATTTGTCTATCAAATAGTAGCTATTTACAAAAGATTTTATGTTTCTGAGAAAGCAATGTATATGCTTTTACAAACAAGTGCAATGCCTGCAATTCCCTCTACCCCTTTTGTTGACTAACCTCCTTCAATGTAATTAACTGAAGTAGTTCACTTCAGCTAGGAGGGGCAATGAGGCCTTTTGATAGAGCCCCAACTAAAATCCTACTAATCGAGGAATGTAAAGAGTAAGGCAGCATAAAAGGCTAGCCTTTATGAAACCATGTTTAGGGTTCATAGATGTTGAAGGCTTTGCATATTACATGAAAACAAAACATTATAACAGTCCCATGTCCCCTGTGTTGTAGAATCAACTTACGCAAGGATGGCACCCTGACCTGTGAAGTCTTTCATTCCCATGATGCACTGGTATAGGAATATAATTCCTTCCCTCTGGTGGGGACGAAGGTGATAGGCCACATGAGGATCAACGACCACATCAACCACAGGTAGACGCTGTTTGTTGTGTTCCCACTGCATACAATGCAATGTTGTTTCCAATTGTTACCTTTGACAACTAAGAATATGCTAGGCCACAAAAACAAGTACTATAGACCATTCTATATTTTTCCGTGTGTGTTTTTTTCTCATTTCTTCATTTCTACAAATAATTCGATTATAACGTAGTGATAATAATTTTTAATTTTTTCAATGGTTGCCCATCAGCCAGTCCAGATGCTATTAGCTTGAATAAGGCAAACATTCTCATTCATTATTTATACATTTAATTCATATGTTTTATCTAATTCTTTTCAAGGATCTTGAAAAGAGTGTTCCTGTGTCAGAAGCCATTACACCTCCACCGTCTAGATTACATGTGAATTTCCACTAGCCAAATACAGCACTGGTCAATCCTCAATCACTTAAGTACTTACCTCATGATGTTTATCTGGTCGGGGCATAACCAAAGCGTCAGGTGCGTCCGGATCAAACTTTGGTCGTGAAATAACTGGACTTGGTGGACGGACCTAGTTGAGGACAAAGTTTCTGCATGTATTGTGGCGGCAAGCACCAGCCTTGCCACAGGACTCCGCGGGTAGAGCTAGTTTGGTCCTGCAGTGACAGGGGGCACGGCGCTCATGACATCTATATAAGACATTGCGGGGCCGCTGCCTTCTCAGTCGACATCTGAGCTCGGTACACTGCGGACCGGGCTAGCCCTGCTGGCGAGTCGGCTATAGGAAAGATGACAAGGCCTTGCTTGTTCATCTTATATCACTTGTACTCTTTATTGAGAAGAAGCATAATACACAGGTGACCATTTCCCTAACCTTGCATCTATGTCTCTGGTTTTATGTCCAACTGAAATATGCTACAGTGGTGACAGCGGTTCACTTGGTTAAAAATATTTCTCCAAGGGAACCCACTGGCTGATTTTTAGTTGGTCACGAAACTAGAAAACTTTGATGATGGCAAGCATTGGCGCTTCGAGTAGTGATGGTCTGTCAAGGGAGAAAAGGGATGAAATGATGGCTGGAGTGCGAGGGAGCTTAATTCAAATTGATGAGGAAGTGATGGTCACGCGAGACCGGGTCCCGCGGATCCCTTCCGGGATCCCGCAGGTCCCACAGTCCCGCAGGACCCGTGGCGGGTACCATGCAGTTGCCCAGGACCCTTGTCGTCGCAGACCAAACAGGAGAGGCGGGTGGACACCCCCTTCCGGGACCGATTGAGCAAGCTCCTCGGGTGGAAAGGGAGCCGTACATGGAGGAAACTTCGGAACCCCGTTCGGTGCACCCTTCGCTGGAGGAAGTGGTCGTGTTTCCTCCGTGGGGAAGGACCTGGTACCCCGGGCTTTGGAGAATCATTTCAGACTGGAGGGTTTGTTTGTTTAGTTTTACGTCCGGGGGCCATCAAGGAACTCAGACATTCAAGGTTTCTCGGACATTAAGTCCTTTCTGTTCTTTTTGGACAGGTATTTATATGCTGCTTGCCCGACACAGCAGTGACCGAATCTATGAATGACCGAATCTATGAGATGAATGACCGAATCTATGAGGAGGGTCGAGGGGGAAAACCGCTACCGGGGCTTCATTCCCCTACTCTTTTCGAAGGATAGCAAGTGTTCTTTTATTTGCCTGGTCCCATAGGCAGGGCCAGACAAACCACGGCCTTTGATTACTCAGACGTGGTTCACTGAGGGGGAATCCCATGGCAAAAAACAAGCATGTAAGCCCAGGCCCGCGCATATGGACATCAGCTGCCCACATGCTCACCCCAAGACACAAGAAACCCCAAGTTTGTCGCCTTTTACGAATCTGGTATGCCCACTGTTAGTATGGAAGGAGATTTCTCCTTGTGGACTCCCAATGAAGTTATTCTGCTCCTTCATGCCCTCACATGAAGGTCCCCACTCCAGAGTGGGTTCTTGCCAAACCGTCTGGGGGAATAAGAGAACAGGTACCCCGATCTCCGCACCCTCCTTCAGGAGTGGTGGCCAAGAGATTTGAGGGTGGTCTCTCACCCCCGCACCCAGACCGTGAGGAGGTTCCGTCCGCTAGACCCAAGGATCGGTCCTTGATGCCGCCACCCGGATTCCAGGAGAGGTTGGTAGTAAGTGGAAACGGAACTTGGCTGGAACTGGGAAGGTGATATCCCCATGGTCTACTCCATCAGACTCGGACGCCAGAGTGCCTGTTGCAACTGGGAATCACATGGTGACTCCGGGGAGCACCGAGGACCTTGCAGTACCCGACTCCCGTGGGGTTAGTGAAGAGCAACGCTAGGCTCAGTGGGTGCGAGAGCTGAGGAAAAAAACTGGAGGAGGCTCGCCAGCACAAAGTGGCCCAGCATGCTTCTTGGCAACAGCAACAAGAGGAGGCAGCCCGGGTTCTGCTTCAGCAACCAGGGCAGGAGGAGAGCAAGAGGAGAGTGGAATCCTGGCCGGAGGTAAGACAAATGGCCAACCAATTGTCACCAGGGCTTTTGACAGGGCTGCGCAGTGCGTAATACACGTATTTAATGCTTTAATGTCGCATTTAAATGGCTAGAATGGCCATTCATTTACAGAATGGCGCATTGTTTTTGCTAAGAAGTGTGCAATTGGCCCATTGCAAAAAATCCTGTCAAAAGCCCTGTGTCACAGATGCGGTTGGACGGGTCCCATCCATCACCTGCTTCCCGGCCGGATGAGCCACAGGGGACCACCCTCCACGCAATCAGGGTTGGGGGTGGAGAAACAGAGGCCGCATGAGACGATAAACCCGCTGAGGGATATCTGTCCTCGCGCTGTTTTTTTTTCTTCATTTGCAAATAATATAACATTCATTTTCATGATATTCGTTACATTACGTTCTCGCATTAGATATTCGCTGTGGCTAAGCTGTGTTTAGATGTAAAGATATGAATTTGGAATTGACCTTAGAAATCAAACATGGTCATTATGCATAAATATGTATACGCTTATTACTTGCCAAATACCATAAATGATAATTCATGCAAATAGCAGTGTTTGCCAGGTACTGCTGAGCAATTCTACTAGTGATACAGTGTGCTGAATGAGGTGAGATGAGTTTGTGAATTTACCATCTATATGCAGCGATAGTCAGCGGACAGAGAGAGAGTGTTTCGAATATCAACTCGCATGTTCTGCAGGTGATATACTGAGCAATATAATACAATGGGATACAAATGGGACGGGGGAGGGAAAACAGTGAGGGGAAACAGTGAGGTATGGTGAGACTCAAAGAGTCAGGTAAGTCAAGAGTCAACGGACAATACTAGGCGGTTAGTCTGGTAGTGCTTGGGGAAGCTTGTATTTGTTAAAGACGTTATTGAAGCTTGCCACTGATTTGTCCTATTGAATGACTGGCGAGCCGATCCCAGTGCTTCACACCACTGTATTGCGGTGACTTTTTAAACTTTTGTTTCTTGCTCTTATAGGATGGGAATCTTACCTTGAGATCACCTCTAGTCCTTGCGTTTCTGGTAGGGCAAAGCCCTAAGCTGATGGATTGCTTATACATTATGGAAGCAAGTTGCTTGACCCTTCTAGCATTGAGCTCTTCAATTTTACACTCCTCATGGAGTTGGTTAGTACAGAAGTGTATACTATATTTCTTGGTACAGATGCGGAGTGCTCTATTCTGGAAGGTTTGTAGCTGATTTACTGTTTTTCTTTGCGCCATCCATTAAAAAACTGCAGTAGTCCAGGTATAGGTTTGTTTGTTTAGTTTTACGTCCGGGGGCCATCGAGGAACTCAGACATTCAACCAGGTATGGGAGTATGGTCTGTTTGTATACTGTGAGGGCAGTGTCTTGTCATTGAGGTAGCATATTTTCCCCAATTTAAATATCTTTTGTCTGACTTTAAGTTTTGTCGCTTTTTGTCGTTTTGTGGTTTTCATAAATGAGTCCAACTTCAGCTCTGTATCTAACTTTACACCCAGGTAGGTGTAGTCAGATGGGGACTCAAGTTTATTGCCCTTTATGTATAGTGACATATTGTCATAGGCCTCTACTGCCAATTTCTCACCATACCTGTGTCTTTTTAGCATTTATTGTCATACCGTTACTTGTGCACCAGGTATCTAGCTTGTTTAGGTCCTGCTGCAGCATGGCTCTAGCCTCCCATGGATCTTTATGGCTTGAGGTCAATACAATGTCATCAGCATATAATATATCTGAGTGAACCGTGGTGTCTGTAATGTCATTGATGTATAGTATAAATAGTAAGGGTCCTAATATTGAGCCTTGGGGTACCCCAAAGAGTATATCCCGTGGTTCGGTTTTGATGCCACTAAGTAAAACTGACTGTTTCCTATTTTGTAAGTAACTCGCGAGCCATTTCAAGATACCCAATGGAAGCCCAGTTTTTGCTAGTTTCCCCATCAGTAGTGAGTGGTATATGGAGTCAAACGGTCTACATAACAGGCACAGGTTACTTTTGACTTGACCCTGTTCCTGTATGGTTTATTAACTATATAGTTCACAGCCTCGGCTGTGCCCTTACCTTTTGTGAACCCATATTGTTTGTCTGTGATGTTTTGGGGGCATGGTAGGGGAGCCACTGTCTCCGTCTAGCTCAAGGGGATGATCTGCCGACCTGATTCCGGAATGGGGCCTGGAGACTGACTCTCCAAGCCCATCTTTATGCCGGGCAAGTTTGATGGGACGGGTCACCTCCCAGAATACTTGGCACACTTCGACTTATGTCGTCAGGCCAATGGGTGGACCAACTCCGATGTCGGGGTATTTCTTGGGCTGAGCCTTACTGGCATCGCCCGCCGCCTGTTAGCCGGCATTGAGACTGGCACTGAAACTGGATACCTCCGTCTTTGCGAGGCACTAATTAGCCGCTTCCAGCCACCTAATCAGGGTGCCATGTACAAAGCCAAGCTCAGAGCAATGGAGAGGGCGAAAGGGGCTTGCTTACAGTCCCATGTGGAGGAAATCCAACGGTACATGCGCCTGGCATACCCATGTGCTGACGAGAACACCATGGATATCATGTGCCACGATAGGTTCATTGAGAGCATCCCAGATGAGCGGCTCCAGCGGATGAGTGGATCCACCAAGCTATGCTGGAGGACTAAGCAGGAGCTATTCAGGTAGCATTACATGCTGAGGCTTGCCTCCGCTCCGGTGGTGGCGACCGTGGTGCCCAGTCGGCTCGAGCCCCGTCGACCACCATGGGCGAGCAGCTCGCTGCCTTAAGGAAGAAGATGGAAGAGGGCCAGGTACGTTCTGAGCGTCAGCGCTCAGAAAAGTAGACACGGTCCTGACTAGACTCTCAAGTGAGGACCGTGGCTAGTACAATGACGCAAGACACTACCGAGGTGAAGGGAAGTTTTTTTGGGCTCGAAATTTTTGAGGGAGGCACGAATGATGGTCGACCTGGTTGGGGAACGTCTGGTGCTACAGAGAGGGCGGTGGCTCATCTGGGTGCCTCCCTGGTGTGCCAGATTGTCAGTCAGAATACCACGGCGTTATCTCCTGGCTCAGAGACCTTAGTTGATGATTACGTTGTGGGAATGTGGAACAGCGACAACTTGGGTCTGGTGGAAGGCCTGAGGGCGAAGGAGGACAAAAGAGGTATACATTCTGGTAGGGAGGGGCTAGATTGACCCTCGTGAGAGGTCCACCCCTCTACGGCTGTTCAATCCAGGGCAAGACCCTGTGATCATCTACCGGGACATGGAACTAGTCACTGTAGAAGAGGTAGGAGAGCTCCCTGAGGAGGGGGATTCGGGGGTGGAGTCTCATTGCCGGGTCGTGTCCACCAATGACCCTAGGGTTGATTCTGTGGTGAGGCAGCTGGTGGAAGGGATAGACAGGGGCGAAGAGCGACAGCAGCTGGAGGAGATGCGTTCGCACAGCGATGCTTTTCAGTTAGACCCGGGCGACATGGGAAGAGCTAACCTTGTGGAACATCGCATCAGGACCAATTCCCCCATTCAAGCAACCTCCTCAGTGATTAGCCCCTCACCGGAGGGGACTCGTGGATGCCGAGGTTGACAAGATGTTGGGAGCAGGGACCATTGAACTGGTGGATGGTCCCTGGGCGTCCCCCGTGGTCCTTGTTAAAAAAGGATGGTTCCATGCGCTTTTGTGTGGACCGTCGTTTGAACATGGCCACAGTAAAGGACACATACCCGCTTCCGCACATTGACGATAGCCTGGACACGCTGGCCGGGTCTGAATGGTTTTCTACCATGGACCTGGTCAGTGGATATTGGCAGGTTGCAATGGCATCAGAAGACAGGGAGAAGACAGCCTTCTCGACGCACCGGGGGTTATATCAGTTTACTGTCATGCCCTTCGGGCTATGTAATGCCCCCGTACATTTGAGTGACTGATGGAGGTCGCCATGCTGGGACTTCAATGGAGTTCCTGCCTGGTGTACCTCGATGACATCGTTATCTTCTCCCGGACCTTCGCCGAGCACCTAGTTAGGCTGGGGGAAGTGCCAACTGGCGTGGCAAGAGGTAGCCTTCCTGGGCCATGTCATTAGCAAAGATGGGATAGCAACCGATCCTCAGAAAGTTGCGGCGGTGCATGATTAGCCCACCCCGGAGAACCTGACAGAGGTGCAAAGTTTCCTAGGCCTCGCGGGGTATTATCGGGCATTCATACCAGATTTCACTACTCTGGCTAAGCCCCTTATTACCCTAGCTGACAAAGGAAAGGTGTTCCGATGGGAGGACATGTGCGAGATCGCATTCCCGAAAATTAAACAGTTGTTGACAGAATCGCCCATCTTAGGCTATCCCCAGGAGGAGGGCCAGATCGTGTTGGACACTGACGTGTCTGACATGGGATTAGTGGCGGTTCTGTCGCAGCAGCAAGCTTTTGTTTGTTTAGTTTTACGTCCGGCTCAAGAGGTAGTGCTTTCTTACGGGAGAAGGACCTTAACCAAAACCGAACGCAATTACTGCGTCACGCAGCGCAAGTTATTAGCAGTGGTTTTTGGTTCGGGCCGCCGGGTACTGATTCAGACAGATCATGCCACCCTGAAATGGGTTATGTCATTTTAAGAGCCCGAGGGCCAAATAGCCCGCTGGTTGCAAGTGATGGATATGTTCGATTTCTCGGTTGAGCACCGCCCCAGGGTCCGAAACGGCAACACAGATGGTCTGTCCCGAGGCCCTTGTCATCAGTGCGGCCGATCTTAGGAGGGGGAGGAGGTCACCTTGGCTGCCGTCGAGTACGTATGTGCCCTCACCCGCCATGGTGCCTCAGACCCCGAGCAAGCAGAGAAAGTGCGAGAGGAATGGCGAAGAGATCAGGCTGAAGACGCCATCCTCGCGCCTGTCCTGGGGTGGCTACGGGAAAACACTACCCCTACCGAGAAAACACTACCACTACCCCTACCGAGGCTGGAGATGAAGGATGGTCGCTGGTGGTTTGTGCCAAGCTCCACCTGCCATTTCCAGATTATCGTCCCCGAGAAGAGGAAACGGGAGGTCTGGGAGTCATGCCATTGGGGTGGCATAGTAGGCCACTTTGGGTGACCCGGCACTCTCCGCAAGTGTGCTGGTATTGGCCTGAATTCCGCAGGGACATCACATATTGGGTTGCCACGTGTCCGGAGTGCCTGGAGCGGAAACCTCCTCCAGGCCCCCATCGTGCAAGGATGGGACATGTGCCAGTGGCGTTTCTGATGGAGTGCATGGATGTGGACCTGATGGGCCCTTTCCCACAGACCCCGGAACCTAGTGAGAACAGGTACATTCTAGTCATGATTGTCTACCTAACGAAATGGGCGGAGGCTGTGGCCCTCCCGAATCAGGAGGCCGCTACGGTGGGACGCGCCTTTGTAGAAACTGTCGTTTGCCGCCTGGGCCCTCCTGCATCTCTGCACTCTGACCAGGGACGCAACTTTCAGAGCCAATTGTCGACCCCTGCCGGCCCGGTCGGGCTCCCCAGGAAGGGAACCGGAGGAGGCCCTGGGGGAAAGGGAGTCAGTCCGGGTCATATAGGCCGAAATACCTGCCTGCTAACAGGCAGGATCCAAGATGAATACAAGTCTATAGTGGCACAAACACATGGCTAGTCTGAACTAAGTACTGACTGAAGCATGAGATATATCCAAGAAATCTGACATGTTCATCTTGAGCTTAGCCTTAGATATCACTACTTCAATGGAGGGCCCCCCTAGCCCACTTAAAAGGGTCTATATCTCCTCTTTTCTATCCCCTCGGATGTGGGTGGTGCACATATGCGTGGGCACTGACACATTCCTCTGAAATTGTGTATTGTAGTTCTCACAATGAATATGACCTTAGCTGTCGAAATGGCGTTAAACATCTATTACTCACTCACTACCTCAATGGCCTCCATTGTCAACATGCTGGGAATGCTACCTGGTGTTAGCCTCCTTTTAAAACATAGGACTAACCAACCAAGAATAGTGTAGTCTCTTTGGCACTAGGTGGCTACACCTGGCTTCAAGATGGCCGACAATGTTTTGGAGTAAGTGAGGGAGATTTGAAAATCACCTGAATTATTAATTATCACAAGTATTTCAAGTGATTTGTATATTGTGGATCTTTGGATATACATTGAGGGAAGTGTTGGTGGAATCATTGGACCTGACAGTAAGTACTTCTGTGAGAACTGGGCACCCTGCCAATCTGGCAGAGTAGATAGACTACCAACAGACACCTTTGGGTCCTGCCTGTAAGCAGGAGGGATGGTCGGGGGTATGGAAAATTCCGGAGGAGAGGCCCGGGGGCCTTTGCCTTATTGAGAGGGACCACCTCCAGATTCTGGCTCTACGAAAACTCTTGAAAAAGGTACGGAGTCACCGCAGACAGGGGGAGGGATCAGCAGACACCCATTTGGCGAACTACGTTGGTCCCTGAGGCTGTCCCGCAGTGTCCCAAAAACAGGGGTGTGAGAAAATGCTTACCCCCGCGGGACCAGCTCCCACGTGGCTTTGCCCCCGCCATTCCCAGACTCTGGCAGACGACTAACAGGAGTGTTATGTCAGTGTGGAAGACTGGGAGAGAAATCATCGAATTCGGAGACGAGATTTGTGATCCCAAAGTTACATCAACAAGGGGAGAACATCACGTGTGTATCATTGGGCCAAAAGCCAGAAAGCGGGACCAGGCTCAACGCAAGGGAGGAAGGTAGAACAGCCTCCGTGCAAAAGTCCCCGTATCGCCTCTACAGTCCCTAGCGCATTTCCAACAGGCATCCAATGTGAGAGAATCGGGTGAGTCATCCGCGAGAGTGCAAAACTTACCGAGAAGACAATCTTTTAGCCCAAGAAGAAGGGGTGGAGACCACGGGACCGACCGGAGGGGGGCCCCTGGAAGAGCAGAGTCCCAAAGAACCTCCGAAGAGTCCGCCCCACCCCAGGAGAAGTTCTGCAGACCTAGGAGCTAGCCCCTCCTTCAGCCTCGGGGCCCCGTCACCTACTCTAACTCCCGAAAAGTTATTACCCCCCCGAAACAGAAAGCGATCAGCGGAATGTTGTGATTCCCACGGGTCACGTAGTCCAGCAGGGACCACAGGACCAAGTCCAAATCCTGCAAGGCCCAGGGATCCCTCTCAGGGATGGCCTTGGCAGCGGCGAGCACCCTGTCTACCCCGGGTGGTAAGCCACTGGTCAAGAAAGCCACAGTTGTAGAAAGCCCCGCCACCCCCTCAGCCCCGGTGCCTGCTAAGATTACCCACGTAGCCACCACTGTTAGGGCCAAAGGTAAGGACAGAGACTCACAGTAAAGAAAAAGTAACTACATTACCCCTCAAAGCCCCCGTGCCTGATCCACCTACCCCCGTGGCCACTGATACTGCTTAAGACAGAGATAGGACTCCTCTTAAACCCGGGGAGGCCCTTAACCCAACATTGCCAGTTACTCTGGTTACCTCAACGACGGCCGCTGTAACCATGGATACCCCAGCCTCAGCCAGCCAGAGCATCTCCACTTCCATCTCCTGGGGTCCTAGCACGTTGGGAGGCGTTCCTCTAACCAAAGAAACCTTGATGACGATAACTTCAGCCTATGTGGCAGGTGGGGGGACCATGGAGGAGATAGCACGGAGGACACTGGAGGTGGCGACGATGTGGACCCCCACTGCACCCACCCCACCTACCACCGCTCCTTCTGTGCCAGTGCCGGACCCCGCACCGGTGACTGCTCCTGTGGTGTACTCTCAGGTGGGCCTTAGCTCAGACGAGGAAGAGGAGATGGTGGACAGGGAAGCTAAAACAGAGCCGGTGCCCCATAAGGATACCCCTCAGACGAGTCCTCCACTACAGGTGCCCAGACCCAGACTCTCTCAGACAGCAAGTCTGCCGTTGTGGACCCAACCACCTTGGGTGGGGTGCGCTTGGATACCGTAGGGGTAGAAGAGGCAGCCACCGCAATTTGTTGGCCTCCCAAGCGATACCCAGTGAGCAGTTCAGCATACCCACCGTGGTACGACTATCAGGAACTCTAGGATCATCAGAGTCCCATTGAACTGTTACACATGACCCCAGTCCAGAGTTGTGGTACCCAAACAGTTCCCAAGGAGTCAAGCCCGCCGCCCCAGCACGCCAGTGGCCAGGACGTGATATCCTGCCTGAAGCGAAGCCCTGAATAAGGTACCCAAGGTGACGCCCAGTACTAAGCTGTGCCCATCGGACGAGGAGTCAGTTGCCCCTCTCCTCCGCCTGCCTACCACCGACGTCATGCACAGCTCCTCAAGAAACCAACCAAGAAGTCGGCACCTAAGGGGACTGCACCCCAGGGAGCCGCACCCAATGAGGGAGAAGAGGTACTGCTCTTTCCCAGATGGACTTCATTCAGGTCTCTGCAGCAGGACTCCCACCCACCTACCCACCTTTTATGGCCATGCCATGGTGGCATGTTATGGACCGGGATCCGGACACCCTGGAGAGGCACTCTGCTTACTTGCTTGCCCCCCGCGACTTGGGGTCCAGGTACGGAGCCCTCACTGGGAAAGATCAGCGGCCACATCCGTATACTGGATAGAGACACTTACCAGCTGGTAACCTCGACGACCTACCGCCGCATCACTCCATCAGCAGCCCAGGGAGCACCGCCCCTTGAGTGGACGATGGAGACTGAGCTCGTCCCGGGTCCACAGGAGGATGCCCCGGCTGTAGTAGGTTCATTACTTGTCGGGCGTTGTCACTGGGGGGTCCCCCTTTCCAGTCGACCCCCTCCCTGCAGTAAATAAGGAAGGGAGGGGAGTTCTGATAATGGCCCCTAGGGTAACCATAATCAAGGATCTGTGTAATCACCTGAATTATTAATTATCACAAGTATTTCAAGTGATTTGTATATTGTGGATCTTTGGATATACATTGAGGGAAGTGTTAGCACGGTCGGTGAGTGGACCTCCAGGTGTGAGAGCGGGTCTCCGCCTGGGTAGGAGCGCTGAGCTGTTGCCCCCCAGGACTACTCTTGAGGACGTCGCTGGAGCAGTTGCCCTCCAGGGCCCTCGTGCAGCTGTGGTAGCTGTAGCACTCTGGACAGCAGCTGTGGTAGCTGTTGGACTATTTGTGGCAGTGGTGGTAGCTGCCAGATCATTTGCTGCAACTGTGGAAGTTGTAGGACTTTGGGCCATCGGTTCGACCCCTGTTACGGTTCAACCTAGTGTAAGGAAGACAGGGCCCGTTGTTGTTATGCATGCTAGTTTAAGGAGTCTCCTGGGAGAACCCTAGTTACGCCGTTGGTTACGTGGACTTGACTGGGACAGAGGTCCCCCGCTGGAAGCACCTTCGCACCAGCTGTTCTTGTTCATGTTACTTCTATTCTTAAAGAAGAGGGGAGAGACCCCGAAGGGGTCTTGATGGATGTTCTACTGTTGACCTGAGTGCACTCGATGCATGGTCTTCAAACCAAGATCTCACTTTTATTGCTTGTAGCCCTTTGTGTATGATGGCGTATGGGGGCGCCGTTTTGAGATATGGTAATATAATTCCTTATCACTTCTCCCTCCATTTTATTGTCATATCACAGGTTAAATAAGGGAGGGGAAAGTGTGGCGGCAAGCGCCAGGCTTGTCGCGGGACTCCACGGGGAGGGCTAGTTCGGTCGCGCAGCGCTCCTGACGCCTATATAAAACATCGCGGGCCAGCTGCCTTCTCAGTCGACGTCTGAGCTCGGTGCAGTGTGGACCGGGCTAGCCCTGCTGGCGGAGTCAGCTATAGGAAAGACGAGAAGGCCTTGATTGTTCATTTTATATTACTTGAACTGTTTATTGAGAAGAAGCATAATACATGGGTGACCATTTCCCTAACCTTACATCTACATCTCTGGTTTTATGTCAAACTGAAATACGCTACAATATATAATCATCCACAGAGATGAAATGATTTTATTTCTACCGCTATTAGATTGATGTATCTGCTTTCAAACACATATACATTTAACTCTATCCACAATCTATATTCAAGACAGAAATTAGCATTATCATATTCTTCATAATGGAATGCAATTGAAATCATATTTACATTAAATTCAACATTATTTTTTTAATTATTATAAAAAGCCACTTACCTGAGACCCACAGCTTAGTTGATGCTTAGCAAATGGTTTAGAGACACCTAATGAATAAAAGAAGACACAAATAAAAACAAATCAATAGATGAATAGATGTTACTTTTTTGTAAATATGATTACTGTAAATTCTCTCATATAAGCCTCACCCCTCATATTAGCCGCATTCCCCAACCTTGGAGGGAGCTGTGGGGTGCATCGGGTGCTTGAAAATATTAGGTTTAATATTATTCTATGGTGCCAAACACCCTCCTATAAGCTGCACCCCTTTGTTGGACTGATCCTATAAGCCTAAATTTCATTTGGGTTCTGGTATAAGCCGCTGCTTATACGAGAGAATTTACGGTATCAGTGGTTGATACAAACTGGTGGTGCTCCCATCACAACTTTAGGATTTAGAGTGTCCTGGCCCATTTGGGTAAAGGGTCCTTGGAGCAATGTGTCATAAAAAAGGTAGTACTTCCTTTATGAAGTTTATGTAATATCTCAAGGGAGGCTGTAAGTGTTAAATAGCAAATCAGTTTGTAGATTGTGGTACTGTAAAACTCACATAAGCTGAGGATTTTTGAATTTCAAGGCCCGATTCGGATTGGGGTCAGCTAATAAAGGAGGTCTTCATTCAAGTCATTATAGTTTAAAACAATTTGAATTCTTCAAAATTCAGCTTATAATTTTCTCACAAGTTGGGGTGTTAGCTTAAAACAGAGATAGGCTTGTGTGAGAGGTTTTACAGTATTTATACTTACAGCAGTTACCGAAAATCATTTTTTTACCCTTTGTGCCAAATCTATTAGGCACAGGAAACACCTCCTACATACTCCTAGTAAACATACTCCTAGTAAACAATAAATACATGGTCAGTGTAATCAATACATCCAAACCTGCAGGTTTCGAACATGGGACTGTTGCTTTATTTGTGATCATAGTTGCTGTCTGGAAGCATTTCCCAGTTGTATAGTCCTCTTCTTTCAATATACTCATAATCTGTAAATGAGAGAGAGAAAAAAAAAAGAAATGCATATACCAGTTTCTCGTTTGGTTAGGTTGATTTGAGCTCCAATAACAGTATGTAAAGTTACTCTGTTTGATCGGACACTCAGTCCTTTCCTTCTCTTTCTGGACAGGTATTTAAAAGCTGCTTGTCCAAACACCTAGACAGTTATTTATATGCTGCTTGCCTGTCACAGCAGTGACCACATATGTGGATGACCGAATCTATGAGATGAATGATTGAATCTATGAGTGGGGGGGGGGAGGGGTTGAAGGAGAAAGTTGCTACTGGGGCTTCATTCCCCTACTATTCTTGCAAGTGTATAAGGCAACTCCCTGACCTGAATGAAAACCCATAAGGCACACATTGAGGTTGTTTTTGATCAATTTGATTCTACTCTAATTCTATAATAGCTGAAAGGTGGAGCTCTTCTTTTTTGAAGTTATATAAGGTGCAGCAGGCTTCAGATTCATGTTTGAAATGCAGCTTATAGGGAGGTATTATGGTAAAAGATTTGTTTTGAGGATTGTATATACTGTAGTACCATAAATTCTAGCGCATAAGCCACGGCTAGTGCCAGAAATCAAATAAAAAATAGCCTTATAGGAATTGCCCAAAGCCAGGGTGCGCTTTATATGAGGGTATTTTACACTATAAAACAGTACTAAATTGCCAATTTTCAATGCTGGGGGCCTATAGCTTCTCCCAAAGTTGGGGGTGCGACTTCTAAGAGGGTTCAGCTAATACGAGAGAATTTATGGTATATAATAGTTATACGGTAGTTCTAGATTTCAGTATTCATTGCATCATCTATGAACACTAAATACTATAATCTCCTGCATATAAGACATGTTCCTTTACCAAGATATTCATGATAATCGAAATAAGTCTACTTACCTCTATTTCCTTGCCCCCTACAGCCAATGTCTGTCCCTCAGCCATTGAAGATAACTCACTCACTTTGTAGCCACTCCCACGTCCAATTCTAGTAACCAGACAAAATAAAGCAGATGATTGAAGGAATATACATGGGATTCTGACAACTGTAAATTCCTGTGTATAATTCAAGCCCATATATATAGCTGCACCCTGACTTTGGGAGAAGGCTCTAAGCCACACCTGGGGCCTGACAATTGATGGTTTATTACTGTTTTGTCATGCTAAATACCTGTTTACGAGGAAGCCATTTTAAGCATATATGATATTGTAATGGTTCATCATATATTAGAATCTAGTTTCTCGAAAAGATAATGAACACTCTAGTTCTGGTTCAGAGGCAACAAGTGGATTTATTCAATATCTTAGTTACAAGAAGGTGTTTCTGAGTATGGTCTTATGTATGGTCACGAACGTTAAGCATTGGGTGCCAGGGAGGTCTGTGCTGTTCAATCACTCAATACCAACTAACTCACCAACCAACCGGCCCGCACCTAAGAGGCGAACAAGCTGGGTGGCGACCTCAAGTGATGAAGACAAAAAGCGAGGGGAGAGGTGCTGCCACCTCTTGTCAAGTGTACCAGACATCACCCGGGATAACCACCACTCGGGTAGCTGGCCAACCTGCAAGCTATACACTGAACTTCAGCTGAGCTGAAGTGGCTCTACACCCTAAGAATTCTGTTGATTTTTCTAAAAGTTCTAAAGGTAATGCCATATTGGCTTAAAATATTGGTGAACTAATGCATTTTTTTTTTTGCGGCTCAGTGTGTCCAAATGTTAAAATACTAATATACCCATGGCACACTAGTCTTAAGTCCCAAGCCTCCAGATAGGATAATGCCATGTCACTTTGAACTCCTAAAAGGAGGGGGGGTAGGCAGGTGTATTGAGACTAGGAACACACACACTAGCGGCCCCTTGGGAGTATGTGCGATGTGTGTGGGCGAGTGTGTAGGGGTGGGGACGTGTGCTTGTTATTTGGCTGTGACAACAGTTTGTTGAAGGGAGCAGGGAGAGGTGTGAAAACAATGTGGTGCCTCAGCGGCTGCAGGCCTCAGCAGCAGTGAGAATAGAGTTGCTTCCCTAGTCCAGACAGCTCTCAGTAGGGAAAGGGCAAGACTGATAGATAAACCCAAAATGCAGCATATATCTACACATGAAAGTTAAATGGCTGTATGAATATATTTGTAAAGAAATATATCAGTCAGCTTCAGAAATTGATATTTTGATTTACAAATCATAGCATATGGTAATGGCATAATGAAAAAAAAAGAAACTGATATGGACAATAACTTGACAGTAGAAACTTACTCTTTGCCTTCTGTGTCGATGAGAGTGACTGATCGGCCCTTTGCTTTCATTATGGCTGAAATGATGAAGCAGTGGTATATATTCAATACACTCCTATGTCATATTTGTGCAGTTTTCATCATCTTTATGTGGGTGCAGACAATGTTCAAAGACTATGGTTGAAAATTATAAATATTTTTTTAATGCTTGCAGGAAATTAAACATTGGTTTGTTTCAGGGGCAATTTCAATTCAATGTGAAGGGAATTTAGTGGGTTTCATTAAATACAGCAAATTGACTCACCATCTCCTTCCCATTTCTTATGCTGAAAAAAATAAAGAATATGCTCTTAGTATAACTTGTTTTACTTCTGCCACGAGCCTGGTAAACATACGCTAATCAATGCTTGTAAGGTAAACCTGCATTTAAGACGGACACTCTATTAGGCACACAGTGATACATTTAATTTAACATAGATGTGCAGAAAGTATTTTATGCAAATATATCTAAAAGGTTCAGTTTAGTATTAATTATGGATGGAGGTCCTTACTCCAGCCAAATCCTGTTACCAGCAATAATTGGTATCCCGCGTATACCTGTCATCATCATTTCCCTTTATATACCCCCAAATACATGCCCCTATTTATATTCTCTCCCCATAAAGAATTGATTGATTGAAATTAAGTTTGAGGAAAAAATTTGGACTAAATGTCTGATAACTGATGAGGCAGTCCCATGAGTCCTACGGCCTTAGGACATTAAACAAATCAATCAATCAATCTCGCCATAAGGAAACCCTTTCCCCTAGTATATTTTTATTTTGTATCTTTTTCTTTACTAAATGTATATCATCCTGTATACTGGTCCGTCCATAAAAGTATTTGAAAATTTAAGCCGCAAATGTCACGGAGATCCCCAATGAAGACTGTATTACCTTGGTGTTTTCAGTATTTTTTATGGTCCTTCACTTATATATACTATTTTAGGCCGCTTAAAACTATTTGAAAGTTTAAGTCGCATGTATCAATGAAACACTAAGGGAAACCTTTCCTTTTGGGGATTCTTCCCTTATAGATACTACCATTTTAGGTCGCATAAAACTAAGTAAATTGTCTTGTATAAGCCAAACCCTTGTATAAGCCGCATCCTGTCTAACAAGGAAAGCTATAGGCCACATCAAAGGGCTAAAATTTGTAGTTTTAGTACTATTCTATAAGATTAAATACCCCCCCTATAAGCTGCACCCCCACTCTGGGCTGATCCTACAAGCCACATTTTGATTTGGACATTTTGACAAGTCCCACATGTCACTGAAACACTAACTAAATTCATTTTTGGGCTTCTTCCCTTACCGATACAGTAAAATTCCGTTATAATAAAGTGATTGGGACAAGGAAAAAAAATCATTATAAACGAATTGCGTTCTAACCAAATCATACAATATTAGAGCATTAGGGGCCAACTACACACCCCCCCCCCCACCTCCCTTACCCCTTCTGCTGCCCTGAGTTCAATAGAGACGGCTGTAGAAGCCCCATCACACATCCTAACACCCCCTCCCCCCAACTCCCTTACCCCTTCTGCCGCCCTGAGTTCAATAGAGATGGCTGTAGAAGCCCCCTCATACATCCTAACACCCCCTCCCCCCAACTCCCTTACCCCTTCTGCTGCCCAGCATTCAATAGGGCATCCTAACAACCCTCAGAAACCGGATAATGTTTTGTATAAGCCATGAAAAATTCGTTATAAACGATTCCAGATGATATAAAATTTGTTATAAGGGGATTATTTTACTAAAGAAATGTATGAGGCTGATTTGGGACAATGAGATTTGTTTGTTGTAACCGAAATTTCGTTGTAACAGGATTCGTTGTAAAGGAATTTTACTGTACTACTGTTTTAGTTCCCATAAAACTATTTGAAAGTTTAAGTCGGACATGGCACTGAAATATTGACCTAACCCCTCCCTTTTTGACAATCAGCATTCCACTTTTTCATTTCAACTTTGGTGCAACTTAATCTGGTAGTCAGTCAGATGAAAGGTAAACCTTACTTCTTACATAGAACATGATACAAGGGCTTAACAGAATCTGAGCATCTGTCTTTAATATCATTCATTACAGTTACTGCTCTACCACCAGTCTAAACTAATTCTCATTGTTTGGACACTTCCTGGTTAGAGTAGGGAGTCATTTCTTAATACAATACATGCCTACTGTACCCAAAAAATGGCCTGACATGGGTTAAAATTGGATATGAGGGATTATAAAGTGTTAATTAAGTGCTCTAAGATCTGTTCCCACAGTACACCTGTCGGATAAAGAGGGTGACAGATTATTGTGTGGCGGAGTAAGGAGGGTTAACTGTATAAGGGGGGGCGGGGTGAGGTGGTGCTCCATTTTAGAATATATTATTCCCGAAGAGGGTGCTTCATTTTCAGGTATTGACCAAATGAAAATCCCACCCCCGCCCAGCCATAAATAATGAATTCTCCCCTATAGCCTTTTCCAAATATAGGGGTGCACGTTATATATGGGTGTGGCATGTATATGTAGGCATTTACAGATGGGAAAAAGTATGATGTTTGCAGTTTAAGGAAACATAGAGACAAGTTATTATTACCTTTTTCTTGGATAGTTTGCACCACACAACATTGTAATAATATGTCTTGGGCTCATCTGTGTTTTCATAGAGAGCTGCAATTATATAGCATACAAACCATTGGGAGCAAAACAGAAGAAACACATGGAAATTCTGAATTATAGGACACAAACCGGAGATATTGTGCTAAGGCGATAGAGATATTTCAACATCTGTGAACGCCCATGTTTATCTGACCTCCAGAACAGCTATAGGCCACACCTTGGGTTGATAAATACATTTTAAATTCTCTCCTATAATATTAAGTACCTGTCACAGCCCTTTTTTGGGCTGATCATACGAGCCACAGAGGGCTCATGGTCTTGCATATAAGCCACGATTTATGTGCAGGAGTGGTGGCTTCAGGGACTGGTTTTGGGTTCATATGAACTGAGAGGGAAATGTTAATTTGCTGATTTACACACTGAGAATCAACCAAACCCTAATGTCCAGTGAAATGGTCACCTTTTAAAATTGCACAAATTAACATTTTAACTTTCTTGGGGACCACGCAATAGTGGCAGATTTAGGATTGGTTTAAAGACAAATGCGCCAAGATACACAGACCCTATCTGAATGTTATTTCCCACTCTAAATGGACCCTTTTACCTGTACATATTTTTTTCAGCTTATTTATGATCACTATATATACATGAAACACATTTATAAGCTGTTTGTATTCCCATATGATCCTATAGTTAAGGGTAGGCATGCACTGTACAATCAATGCGTCACCTCAACACTTGCAGTCCTTACCTATAACTAGGTACCACAGAAGATTTTCCGATATTTTTGTTAGATATGTGGAGACAGTTTTGATGGATAGAAAATAGTAAAAGAAGAAAGACAGTTTTCATTTTTTTATCAAAATCGGTCCAGTGGTTTGGATTTGGCAGCCATTTAAAGATAAAAAATTGTGATCTGGATTTTATCATTTACAAAAATTATGATTTTGTGAGTGTTCGATGATGATTTTCAAATGGCTGCCAACTCCAAGCAGCTGGACCGATTTTGATGAAACCAAAACTCTCAATGTGTTCTTTCCATCTAAGTAATTTCCACGCATATCTGAAAAAGACCAGTGAATACCTTTCTAACAATACCAAACATGATGTGAACTATAATATTAGGTTCTGAAAATCCAGGTTAAAATATTTGAAATAATTTCTAATTGTCACCCCCTTTTTGTAATATACCAAAATGAAAGCCTGAATCTCACACTTACAGTTGTGTAATCCATATGGCTGTACCATAAACCGTAAGGCTGCGCCGATCATTTGAATAAAAATAAGTAAAAATTTAATTTCTCTCATTTTCTGTCTTCTGATCATAGATGAGTTAGTTCAGCCATGAGGGACAGCATTTTCAAAAGTATGTGTATCAGTATGTTTGCCCGGTTAGGGGCAGCCAGAGAGCTGTCTATCAGGATACAAGCAACTGTACTTTCAAATATAAAATAAAATACTGGTATATAGTCTACAGAGACTTTAAAGAACAAGTTTGGCTTTGCAGGTTCAAAGCAGCCCCCACCCCCATTCTGAGACAGTGACAGCACCCCACCCTCTTTAAAAAAGTGTCAACGATTTTCAAGGGGTAGAGAATATTTGAATACTTAAAATTGTTATACATCTATCAACTCCCAAAAAAAGATCAAAAGGACCAGAGAAATTAGCCGATTTCAAATCTTTTGAGTTGACAAATGGTTTTAGGGGAATATTGGGGATCAGCGCAGAAACTCGATCTATTCTCACTCGAATAAGCTGTATTTTCACTTACCATACTCAACCAGGGCAGGTGGATCAACTACATCTATAGTGCCGGGATATGTTAGATTAATACATAGGAATACTACATATTTGCTAGGATTGAAGAGATAAGACATGTTCTGCTCCTAGAACTCACTAGACTCGCCATGGGTGCGAACATGTCTTATCTTTTCAATCCTAGCAAATATGTAGTATGAAATTAGGGTTGGTGGCCCCCAGGTCTCATGGCCACCACACCCTTGGTCCCCACTCCTGTGGCCCTCCTGTCATCTTGCCCAACAGATGTATGGCCCTCATAATACGTCACCGTACCTACCAGTGCGTCACCATACCTACCTTTTTGTCCACGTACCTACCCATACCTACCCCCATATACCAAATACCATCCTGTTCCAGGCCCGTACAACCCATACCTACCATACCTATCAGAATACCATCCTGTACCAGGCCAGTACCAACCCATACCTATCAAAATACCAAGCTGGCACTACTCATGCAATTTACATCATTCTTACATGAAAACTCATCTTATTTACGTAAAAAAGACATAATTTGGATGAGAATTTTTCCATCTCCGTCTGAAATTTATCGTCCCCCCTTTTATTCTTTAGAGGCATGTGGGCTTTAAAAAAGGGGTCTGAAAATTTTTTGTCCCCCCTGTTGTTAAAAAATGACTACTCCCTAATTTCGTCATTTGTTATACAACTCATTTCCAGTTACTGGTACTCTTGACCCTGTAATGTCATACTCATAGCCCTAGCTGCTGGCTAAACTTGCAATGTGAGCAGAGAATAGAATGAAGATGGTGTCTGAGGCTAGAATCAGGTTAAAGTTTCCCATCATAAATTGTCAAAAAAAAACATGGCCGAAAAAACGTTTTGAAAAAATTGGCAGAAATATGGCAAATAATCTCATGTAGGGGGTACAAAAATATTTGAAAAAATTCTGTCACTTCAGAATTTTGATTAGATGTCTCAATTGGTGCATCCTGAAGAGTTTGTTGACGTTTTTCGGCTGGTTTGTTGACCTCTTTTGGCCTTCTTGGAATGACAGTGACCAGTGGTAGGGTACTGGTAGGCACTGGGTATGTACAGGTTGGTATGGATTGGTACTGGTAGGTACGGGTTGGTATGGATTGGTAGTGCAGGCCCGTGCCCAGCCTTCCCCATGGGAGTGAGACCATTCTTGAAAAGTTGATCTTTTTGCCATCGTAAGTAAAGTACAGCGACAAACCTGGCAGGGGCGGATCCAGGAGTTTGAAAATGGGGGGGGGGGGGGGTGTGTGTCCAGCCCCAGGTTTGACCACTGCATGTTGCGCATGATAATCTTAGACTGTTATATATATGGTGTTCTGTTTTATTTTAAGGGGGAAGAAAAATTGGATAACAGATGTTACAATATATAGTTTAAAGCATTTTGGGGTACTATTAGCAGTGAAATCTAAGATTATGTGAACAAGGAATAAAAATCTTAATTGATCACACAATATTGTTTGAGGGAGGCTTGTGGGCATACCCACTAGAACATTTCTGAAATATAAACACCATAGATTAAAGCATTTCAGTGTAACCCTGGGTGGTGAGGGTTTTCAGAAAGAGGATGCAAATCTGTGGTAATGCATTGTTCTTGAGAGGGTTTGGGGGGCTGGTCCCGCAAAAATAAATATAGGTGTCAAACTCTCTAGTTCAAGGAATTTTCATCATTCTGGTAGCATCTAGTATTATTACATATTGTTGTGCAAGGGGGTGTGAGGGCCTGGCCGCACCCCCAGGAAAAAATTGAAATATAGATGTCAAACCTTGAAGTTTAAAGCATTTTGGTGTCCTCTCAGGAGCATGTTTATGCAATGGTGATTGGGGATGGGGAGTTGGGGGCATGTCCAAAGAAAGTCTTAAGACATAACCATAAAACTTTCAATCAAAGCATTTTGGTATAGGCAAGAATTTAGAAGTTAGAGGACGCCAATTGATGTCCTAATACATTGTTCTTTGATAGGGTTTGTAGGGCTTGTCCCCAAAGAAAATTTTTGAAATATGCATATCAAACTATGCAGTTCAAAGCATTTTGATATAACTTTAGGGATGTTTTTTTTTAGAAAAGGATTTTAGGTATAAGATACACCTTACATATAAGCTGATCATTCAATCTGGGCCCTGTCTTTCCTTATCTTACGGACAGATACGGACGTCCGTATGTCACATACGGACGTCCCTATGTTGGTAAATCAAATACGGCTAGGGGGGTACCAGGTGGTATCCTAAAAGTGACATATGGGCATCCGTATGTGACATACGGACGTCCATATGTGATATACGGACGTCCATATGTCACATATGGACGTCCGTATGTGTGGTCCGTATATGATATTATTCTGTATCATTTTAATACATTCTAACATAAGGAAAGACAGGCCCCTGGTGACTTTTTTTTCTAGACTGGTGCATGTTAGAAAATTTTGACAATTTTCAGATACTGTAGAATCATTAATTGTCCAATTTACAAACAACACAAAGATATATATATATATCGAAGAGGAATAGGGTACTTGAGTAGGGGTAGCTGAGTCTCTCCCAGCTCCCCCCCCCCCCGGGCACGGGCTTGTACTGGGTAGGTCCAGGTTGGTATGGATTGGTACTGGTAGGTACAGTTTGTTTGTTTAGTTTTATGTTCGGGGGCCATCTAGGAACTCAGACATTCAAAAATTTTAAACTATTCAATAGTGATGGTAGGCTGCGGGCCTACCTCGGGTTTGCGCATATGAGTGCGTGGGTGTGTGTGCCCGCGTGCATATATTTATGAGTCTGCTTGTAGTGGGACATGGCTCTTAGTGGTGAAATACCACTCGTGGCTCAAGGCCCCTCTTTATCATGCTGCCTCACGCAGGTAACATGTCGCAAACTGTAGAGACATCACCCGATCGGTCACATTATCCTAACACCAATGGATTTTTTTTCCCTTTTTTTTAAAATAAATTATACGTATATATGATCTATATGTACTTATATAAGTTTGATTCTTTGAGGAAGTTCAGGAGTTCTTTTGTTTCTATTGTGTTGATTGTGTTGATTTGTTTTACATCCGGGGGCCATCGAGGAACTCAGACATTCAAGGCTTCTCAGACATTAAATCCTTTCTTTTCTTTTTAGACAGGTATTTATATGCTGCTTGCCCGACACAGCAGTGACCGAATCTATGAATGACCGAATCTATGAGATGAATGACCGAATCTATGGGGAGGGATGAGGGGGAAAACCGCTCCCGGGGCTTCATTCCCCTACTCTTTTTGAAGGATAGCAAGTGTTCTTTTATTTGCCTGGTCCCATAGGCAGGGCCAGACAAACCACAGCCTTTGGAAACGTGGTTCATTGAGGGGAATCCAATGGCAAGAGGAAAGCATGTAAGCCCGGGCCCGCCCATATGGACACCAGCTGCCCACATGCTCACCCCAAGACACAAGAAACCCCAACTTTGTCACCTTTTACGAATCTGGTATGCCCACTGTTAGTATGGAAGGAGATTTCTCCTTGTGGACTCCCAATGAAGTTATTCTGCTCCTTCATTCCCTCACAAGTCACATGAAGGTCCCCACTCCACAGGGGGAACCAATCCCTGTGGAAACCATCCACTTAGAATTGGGGATAGCCATGAATAGGGACAAATTATTCATGGACAAACCATAATTTATTTGATGCCAGAGGCTGGCCTATTTAATTTGATATTTTGAGCAGAAGGACCTAGTTGATAAAACTGAAAATGTGCTCTAACTCTGAAATACAGGGCATTTTGGCAAAATATCGGGAAGTCCTGAAATTATAGGGGTGCTGGGGGCCTGAGTTAAGTTTAGCATTCTTTCTTGAAGAAGCATAAAAGATTTACTCAAAACGTCGACAACTTTAAGCCTCCCTCTTCTCGATGTTAAATAATTGCAATAAAAATACAATCAACTTGAAAATCAATGTGTCCTTCAAAATATCTTGAATAAATGTATGTACTTACATGGTCCATGTTTCTGTGCTCGGCTTCCAGCTGGAGGTTGGAACTTAACTTGGAGTTTTGAGGTTCCCTTGCGAAAAGAAGGCTTCATCAAATCTTCAACAGGAACTGATTCGTTTTCCCCAGCTTCCCCACTTGTTTCAGCAACAGGTGGGTAATCATCCACTTGACTTATGATGGGTGACAAGCTGGCTGCATGAGTTACACTAAACTCCACTGGCGATTTGAACCCTCTACTCGGGACAGTGAAAGATGTTCTAATCTTCCTAGATGTATTTTCTGTACTCACGGTTGAAAACTGCTCTGATGTACGTGACTGAAACACTGGGTGATTTTCATATTGTTCACTAAAGGCCACATCCAATGTCTTTCTAGCAAAGTGCTGAGATTCACCACTTTCAACTTCACTATCACATGACGTTTTAGCCTTCGTACATTCATTTCCTTTTATTATAAGCTTGAGCACATCCTGTTTTGTCCTTTCTCCTTGGCAGTCTACAGCACTCTTATTCTCCTAAATGTAATGAAAGCAAGGCTCGTTATTCAACTCCTGGTACAGTGCTGCAGTATCCTCCATACACAGCGAGGCTCTCTTAATATGAATGGATGCTCAATGAAGGGGGTAATGTGGCTGAGGAGATGCACATTCACGCTATGTATTTTTATACTATGAAAATGGGAGTAGGGGGAGGGAGTAGACAGGGGGTCTATTTATTACTGTGGTTTACCCCTACCAATTCCATTCAAATTAAACCTCATAGTATTTATGGTGATATGGCTGTGTTGCCATTGCTCATTGCTCCCTAGCAAAAATGAAATTTACCAAAATTACTGTAAAAAAATAATTTCTCTTTGCCAATGGTCATTTACAGTCCTGCTATCAAAAATAATTCTTTCAAAGACTACCTGGCATCAGTTATTGATGCTAGGGTAAGTCAGACATGTCAGTTCAGTATTGGCCAAACATCTGAAGATTATTTTGGGGGACTCATAAATGGGGATTATACCCTATGTATCTCAACAAAATACCTAAAAATGGATGCTTTGGGATTGGGCACACATTTAACAATGAGGAAAACTATGAAATAATTAGCTAAAATTCTTTATACATTTTTTTTCTATACTAAAATATCAACCTCAAACATCTGAAATGTTGCAGGCATCTGAAACTCTGACTAAATCTAAGAATGTGATAGCAAATTCATGTTGTCCCTGCTTACGATGTTCATGACAAATAAAAATATTTTCCTGAAAAAAAAAAAAAAAAAATTCCCTCCCTCCCTCATAGGTCTGAAAAATCCCACCCTCTGGACAGGAAACGGACATTTTTAGGGTTGGCCAAAGGGGGACACTAAGACCTTTCTTTTGATATGTTACACTCCCCCTTAGTCATAATATGACATAAGGGGGAGTGGGGGCACAAAGAATGTTGATTGCCATTGAGGGGGGGGGGGCATAATTTTCACCTTCTAGGTCGAACAGCAGTTCAGGGTGTGTCTTATATGAGAGATATGAGAGGTATTAAAGGGCCGAGTCATTGATTTAATACCATTATGACAAAAATGATCGAAACCCCCCCTAAGAACTGATATTGCAAAGTGCCCCCCCCCCAAAAAAAAAAAAAACGGATACCCTGGTACGCACAGAATGACAGGTCACTATGGGTATTTGAATTAAGCATAAAAAAATTGTTGTGTTTAGGTAACGCTACCTACCCTAATTTTTTGGCCCTACCCTAACTTTTTATTGGCATTTGGGGGGAAAATTTGATATTTCGGCACTTATCGAGACTGGGAAGTTTTTTTTTTTCAGGATCCCCAAACTAAAAATAAATTCCCTACCTCTATCTAACCTAAAATCCTTTCGACCCCCGATACCTAAACACAATCATTTTTTTAGGCTGTATGTCCCCCCCCCCAGTGTGCCATTGTGAAATGATTATTGGGTTTTGCCCCCCCCCCCACCAAGGGGCTCTTTTTCAAAATTACCCACCCTAACAAGCCCCCCCCCCCACTAGTCTATGTCAACCGCCCAGATGTTATCAGGGATGTAAGTCAGAATGTATAAAGAATTCTGAAGACACGTATAGACAGTTTGAATTCCTTATAGAATACTCTAAAAATATGACCAAAAACAGGAAATTCAGATAAAACTGTGGTATGCCAAACTAAGGAAATTATGAAATCAGACAAAGTTCTGAAAAATTACATCCCTGTGTTATAAACTCTGGTCTAGGAAGGAGTAGCATCGTGAACCGTAACCGCATCGGAACTGTGATACACTCTCCCAACACCACTATAGATGCATAGCAGATCTTGACTGGAGAGTGGTGACTAATAGATAAGGCCAGAGATCAAAGTAGGGAGGCAGGCTGCAGAATACACATCCACTAATTACCACCAATTAATTGATTGTGATAAGAGGCTCAGATTTTGGTAGAACAAACACTTGAATGGTGCTATAGAGATCTGTATAGATTTTACTATAGAAATGCCACTAATCTTACAAATTTTAGCCTTAAAATGTGCGTCTTATGCGCGAAAATGCATGTGCTGAGTTTGGGGTGCGTCTTATACGCGCAGCGCGTCTTATACGCGGGAGTTTACGGTATATATTTATTACCCTGTTCTCTCCATACATATACCTTGATCAGTGGTTCAGGAAATGCTTGGAGAGTAGGAATATAAGTGGCTGTTTCACCCCAGTCTCGACCTCTGCTTTCAAGACTGGTGCCCGAGTCTACCCCCCCCCACCCGACAGTAAAATATAGGACAGCATTTTGCAATGCAAGTAACCCAAAAGGGCACTTAATCTCTTCTTTTAGGCCCCTTCTGATACTAACCTCATGTTTTCTTCGAGCGTTATCAGTGTCAATGGTTAAGCCTATGGAGAATGCATCCATTATCGCTCGTATGTTTCATTGGTGAATAACTCCTCTCTTGGCGAGTTAAGCATTGCACAATACCAGCAGGTCTTGAACAATGATCCATATTAACCATAAAAACGCATGAGACAGTGTAATTCTCCTCCATTTTGTTATAATCCAGCAGTTTGCATGGCACCGTGAGTCTATGGTCCCGTTGTCCGCCATTTTGGATTTTGATGTTCTGTGCGCATGCGCGACCCTACCTTGCCGGAAGTAGCATTTACGACGGAGAAATAATATATTCTATCGATTTAACTTGAAATTAATGGCTTTTTTAATACAATCCATGCATGATTGGCAATATCAATCAATTTGAATCGAATACACCCTGTCTTTTTACTGTTATAGCCCCACAAATCGATCGTCTCGCTGTCCGCCATGTTGGATTTTGGTTCGCTCTGCGCATGCCCGACCCAATTTCCATGGTTATTTGTGTCAATTTGCACGACCACGGCTTTGTGATGCGAATTAACGACAGGGCGAGCTCGTAATTTTTTACATTTTTAATGAAACATATAGATTCAAATCATATGCTTTTGCCGTTCTTTATCATATTTCTATATTATAACACTGAATAATTGAAACAGAATTTATTAAAGATGACTATTACGACAATAGAGACGCGCGGACGGATCGAATGATGGCAAATTCATCAATGTCGGATCAATTTTTTTTACCCAAAATGCAAGTGTCCGCACCACCTCAGTCCAAAAACGCGCGAAAGTTGATTATTCGCACCTCCTATGGGGCCTTAACCATTGGAAACAAAAGCGTCTTAACTGCCATGGAGGATTATGGACCCCTACCCTTACCTGTTTCGATAAAGATTCTAGCTAATCTGCTGCACATAAGAATACAATCTCTGTATCAAGGTAAGCCTAACATATTTAGCTATCATTCTATTAGCAAGATTAGAAAAAAAAGTGTGATATGACCCTTCTTTTGCAAAAATCAAATTCGTTTTTCTCATCTTTTTTCCAACCGGAAGTAGGCACTGAAAATGACCTAGTTTTACCCGGCTCCTATAACCCTTTTGGGTTAATGACTCAGCCCTAATGCAGTACTATAGGCCCTACTGGAGTCCTGATAGGGCCTTGAAAAAATTGTTGTGTTCAGGTCACGGGGTCTAAAAAAATTAGGGTAGGTAGGTAGGGATTTTTTTTTTGAGATTTTTTTTTAGTCTGGATGTAAATTTTCGCACCTATGCGATGCGAATTTGATTTGCGAGATCGTTAAAAAAAAAAATTACATGTATTGATAAGTGCCAAAATATCAGATTTCCCCCTAAAAAAAGTTAAAAAAGGGTAGGGCCAAAAAATTAGGGTAGGTAGCGTTACATAAACACAAGAAATTTTTTTTAGGCCTCGTGACATTTTAATAGTGACGTGTTTTCGTGAAAGGAGGTGAGAAAGTGCTATGGTTTCGGGAAACTCAACAGGCTCTATGGGCATTTTCTTTTTTAAATTGACATCTGGCATGGGGACTTACCTCTCCCCCCCATTAAGAGCCCCAAGTAGATCAAGCACATGTTACATTGCTGACCTAGATGCTATTTCTGCACATTGTGCCTGTAGGGTGGCTTCCATAAAGTATGTACACATTTTTTCCTGGAAAATTGCCCCCCCCCGCCCCCATGTTGCATTATGTGCACATCTGGCAGACCCCCCACCCCTTAAGTACATACTTAATTGCCAAGCTGACCCCCCTTTCCCCACTCAAGATGCACATATCCTTCTCATCCTATATAGCAGTATAACTACTAGAACTCTTAATGAGCATTCATTATTCTTAAACAAGTAAACTGAATAGGGGGCTTGGTGGAAGCAAAGTTCTTTTTTGATCCCTCCACCCTCACTCACTAATATTAAAGGTAAAGTATTTGTGAACCCCAGTGTTGGCGAAATGACGTCAGCACACCCGTTTTGCCAGTGTAGAATCTTAATGGCTGGCCGGCATAATCAATGTTCATATGGCCTGCATGAGAGGGAAATGGCCTGTGTAAGAAGCCGTGACACTGGCCACTTTGAAGACAAATCAAATATTGTCCACAGGAATTGGCCACATCATCCATGCTTTTGGCCATAGTGTAATGGTCATATAGTCTGGGAATCATTTGGACCTTACCACACATTTTTAATGCCACCCTCCTTATATTTCATTTCCATCAAACATCCTCCCACTATCAAGTTGATCTGGGGTATTCTAGACAGGGGATGCTTCATTGTTAGGGGTGGGGCAATTGATTTTTATGTATAATTGCCAAATGAAAACCTCACTACCCCTCACCATAGATGTTCAGACATAGCTAGTACAAGAACACATGTAAACAAATTGAAATATCCCTATACATGATTAGAATAACATTGTGCTACAGATTTCTTGTAATCATACACAAACACAGACTTTGTAAACTCATAGAAATACCATTGAATATGCTATGTAGTACTTTACTGGAATTACTGACATACCAACATGACACTAATATACTTTTGTGAAACTGTTTTTTATCTATTCCAGAAAACAAATGTATCCGACCTTGTTTATCCTTTCTTCGTATTGTAACAGAAAATCACCATGTGCAGTTACAATAAATGCCTATTTTATAGGACATAAAAAAAAATTAAAAAGATCTAGCAACCCCATGGTATCGTTGAAAAGTTATATGGGCCAAATTTTTGAATATAGTACCTTTACCTCTCACATAGCAAAAACAGTGAAACTCAAAATAAGTTAAAACAACTTTATTACATTGAAAGGGGATAGTCTTGGCTCCGTAAAAACACCTGACATACGCAGTAACTCCTAGTGGGTCCGTTTTTATAAGCGTTCAAACATAATCTGTTGTAATTTGTGTTACTCCCTGCTCGGAATTCGAAGATCAACTGGGGATACCTCTCAACTATATCATAATGACTCCTAAATCCATTTACAACATCTATTAGTAAGTATGTATCATCATTCCAAAAATGAATAAGTTCCTGCCAAAACTTTTCAAAATATCGCATATTTAAATTTTGTGATTGATTTTTCTGAATTTTTTTTCTAAAACCCTAATTTTCATCTAGCTATGTCAAAATTGGTCAAATAATCACCAAAATTCATCTACATTAACTTCAATATGCATACTTTAAGATGCAACTACCATCTGTTCCATATCTACCAGTAGTTTGGGATAAAGCTGGTCACAAGTTGCACCTCAATTTGGATTTTTGAGCAGGGAGTAACGTGTTAGGCAGCACTCCACCTTGGCCACCGCCACACGGCCCAGACACCACATAACCTAACAATACTTCATGACTATGTACAAAAGGTGTACTGAGCATTGTATGAACCACTTTAGACTAGTCATTGAACACATTTGAGGTATGTACCATAGCTTTATAAAAAATAGTTCAAGTTTTCGCAAACTTTTCTGACCATGGGCGCTCATGTATCAGAATATAACCACTATGTCAGCATCAAAATACCCTTACATGTTGAGCTAAAGATGTTTACTATTCAATAGAACGATGAAACACAGCATCCTGTATGTATTGACTGAATAGGAGACCCAGCAGTAAACATTACTTCTTACGGATTTTTGAGCAGGGAGTAGCACGATTGTTCTTAATATTTGCAATTTGTGGCTTCTGCTCAAATATAACAGCATATTAATCTCTCTCAGGGTAGAAACACCTCCCAAATACTGACTTTAGCTTAATAGATCACCATAGAAAGGTTATTTAGTTCATATCGCAGTCTTTGTTGGTGTTGAAGAGCTCCAAGATGCGGTCAACTACTTCTTGAGGAAGTCGTAGGCTTATGACCCTCTTCGAAGTCCCAAACTCAACTGGTTCAGGTGTTTTCATTAGAATGGAAGACACATTAATGTCCAAGATGTCCTTGCGGACTGGCCACCGAAAGGCAATGGGGGCAGGGGGTGCAGGGATCATGAAGCTAACTTCATACTCTGGGTGGTTCGTTCCGATCACCTTGCCGACATACCAGTCTTTTTCGTAGGTGGCCGCCACAAAGTCACCAACCTTGTACTCATTGTCCTGCTGTTCATCATCCCGGGGAGCTTGGTGGGCTTCAACCCGGGGTGGGTGGTCGTCATCGTCTTGTGCTGCGGCAACAAGGGCCTTTGGAGTGCCGACAGATTCGCCGTCCTGATCAGCATGATCAGGGGGAAAACCTTCCTGCTGGGGAGCTGGATCGGTCTCTTTGAGCCTTTTCCTACGGCGAGCAGGGTCTCATGCCTTACAAGCTTTACGTTGGACTGGCTCTTCTCGGAATAAGGTGTGCTCTGTCCAACCATCGCACTCACGAACAGAGAAGTTGTGCCTCCAACAGCATTGGTCGAAGCAGGACGTTTCCCTGACAGCAATGGAGTGGCCTGGTTTGACCGGGTGCACGGCGTGGACCTGCATCGTGCCTTTGACGGAGTGGGCAGCGACCAACTGGGGCATGGCGTCACGGGCTGCTACAATCTCTGTTATAGGTATGTGAATGTAGCTCACCTTTCCCGCGGCTCTGTTGCCCCTCTCAGCAAAGTCATACGCATTTAGGATAAGATGGTTAGACTTCACTGCATTGTCTGCCATTCGCTTGGCCGCTGCTCCGACACCGTCACAGGGTCCCTTGCCATGCCCGGCCTCAAAATACGTCCAAGTTGCTTGTCTGCCACCAAACAACGCCTCATGCTGACACAGGACCGAGAAGATCGACACATTCCGGTGCTGTGAAGAAGGCGAGTCGGTGACATAGTGAAGAGTGCTGATTTCATCAGGGAGGTGTTGTTGGATGAAGGTCACAATTGCTTGGAGGAAGGCGAGGATGGCGGAGGCATCGTGTTTGCGATCGTCCATGACAAGTGCGAGCGACATATGGAGTGTTTCACCACCACAGCGGTAATGGATCACTGCGGGGTGCAGAGTAACTGGATCCTTGGTGAAATACACGCTCTGGGGTTCCTCTGGGTAGGTGATGTTCCAGTTCTCTGCGAAGTCCATTTGGATGGTACACTCGCAGTTGGACATCTGGAGTCGCAGTTCACGGACGATCCGGTGCTGCCTTCGTGCCCTCTCACAGTGCTCCTTCATGGTCATGAACTCCTCTTTAAGGGCCTTGATGAACTTCTCCTTGGTGTCTCCAGAATCCTTCAGCCTGAGCTTTGTGGTAGTACATGGGGCTTCCGGTCTTCCGTACGTCACTTTGACATTTTGCCAGGTGTCGCAGTTGATGAACTCAGGAAGGGAGGGTTTCCCAAGAAGGCCCTGCTCAAACTCCTCTGCAGTACTATGGCGCACAATACTGTCTGGTTGGGCCCGGATACCCACAGCACGGAGCCCAAGTGTGAAGTTTTGGCATTTCACACAGAGGCATACCTTAGTGTTTCTCTGGGACACGTGCCGAATGTTTTTGTTAACACGGACGACACGGTCAAAGAAGGAGCGACTTTCTTTCCCGGGAGAGTGACAGAGTGACCCGAGCCAATCTGTCAGTGGACCATATGGTCCAGGCAGTTACTGCGACAGGAGTCCTTAGGAGCGTGCGCCGGTCAACTCCCAGATCTTTGGCCAGTTGCGTTGTCAACCACTTCTTTTTTAGTTTTGCTGGTGTAATCATATGACGGACATGCTCCATTCTGGAGGTGAGTGGCATATTCTTGAGCTTCTCCGTTAGGTACAAGTACGCCTTGTGGCGTTTTTCCATCTCGAGTTCATTCGGGCGAGGTGGGGTGACCGGGGACATACCGCCTGGTGTCCAATTGTGTTCCTCGGCATCAGGGATAGCCATGTCAACACGGGCATCAACATAGGCGTCTGGATCTACATTAAGGGGAGCAGCACCCTCTGGCTGCGGGATGTACTGCTTTCTAGGCTTGGTTGGTGGAGCGACCCTGGTTGGTGACAGAAGTTCACGAAGCCTGTCATTCTCTGCATGCACCTCTGTTATCTCTTCTTGGAGTCTATTATTGGCCTCCTCCCCCTCCCTTGCCTGGGCGTTCAAGCGTCGATAAAGTCGTGATTCCAATGTTGTCCTTTTATTGGGTTGGGTATCGGTGGTCAGGCTCGTGTCGAGGGGCGTTCTGGGTTCACTAGAAAGTAATGACCAAGCATTAAAACATGAAGATGATATTCAGATTGATTTTATTGCAATTTCAATAAACCACAGTTAAGCCCAAGCTAGTCTAACTATTTGCCATCCTTTAAGGAGAGCATGTCGCCAATGATTGTACAGTATAGGATAGGTCAGTCCATACAGTCCTATAGTGAGGGCCAACCCCCCTCTACCCCCCCATGAAACTAGGTGACCTTGTGTGTTCAGTATTGGGCCCTATATAGGATAAGGGGGTTTATGGAGCTATCATGTATCTTCCTGAAAGGGATACCAAATGAAATGAAGAGACCATCTAAGCCATAAAGTCCTGCTGAATCCAAAAATGTTGGTCTTTCTTATCAAAATTTGACCAAAAGTACCCGAAAATGATGTTTGATGAGGGAAATACTTTTAAAAATGTACAAAAATTATATTGAAAATGATTGCAAATCTTTAAATATAGAACACATAAATCAGAGGTAATACCTTAATCCACATACCCAAATGGCTGCCTATCTCTGTCAGGCAAGTTCTGGGCTTGTGCATTATTCTGCCTATCCCACATACAGCATATCAATTGTGTACCTATCACTCATCCTGCCTATCTCTTCAATCTGAAACATTGTCAGTTCAATCTGGTTATCTCTTAAAAGGCCTAACTTATAATGCTTATCCCTCACCTTACCTTATCTCATTTGTTCCTTCTTTCCTTTAGTCTACCTATCCTCAATCTGCCTATCATTCATTTTACCTATCCCTCATGGTGACTATCCCTCAGACCATCATGTTTAATCTGCGCTGTTTGTCTGCTATATAAGCCTTTATTGTTTAACGGTACATTCCTTACCATGTCTACTATTTCAATTTTACCTATCCCTGATAATGCCTATCATGTAGCCTACCTATCCCTCATTGTGCCTATCCCCCAACTCTGCACATCCCTCATATTTGACTTGCATATCTGTCCCTAGGATGTATGTTCTATCCATCCTTACCTATCCCCCATGCACTCTATACAGCTCTCTTACCCATCTCACCTCTCTTACCTACCTATGTCACAACCAACCTTCATTATGATGACCATTTCTTAGTCACCCTATCACCTAACATACTGGTTACAGTCCACCTTATTCACACATCTACCTATCATTCATGCTGCATATCTTTCAGTTTACCTATATAATGATATGAATGGAGGATAGGCATAATGGGGGATAGGTATATTTCACAAGGCATAGACCTGGAGACAGGTGGAAGAAATTGAACACAAGCTGAGATATGTATAGAGAGAGTGAGTTAGATTGACTGAGCTGAAATGGTAAGAAAACCATATGGAGAGCATGAGGGATAGGTATTCAAAAGGATTGGTAGCAAGGGGGATAGGTAGCATGTGCAATATCTAGTTTGAGGGATAGGCACAGAGAGTACCTTGTAAGATGAGCAAATGTAAAACAAGAAAACATGGGTGGTAGCGACAGATGGGCAAGTCAAATATGAGGGATATGCAGAGTTGGGGGATAGGTATAATGAAGGATAGGTAGGCTTTATGATAGGCATTGTTAAGGATAGGTGGGATCAAAATGATAGACATGATAAGCAATGTAACTGTTAACCATTAGGGCCTAAATAAACAGATGAACAATACAGTTTAAACATGGTGGTCTTAGGGATAGTCACATGAGGGATAGGTAAAATGAATGATAGGAAGACTGAGGATAGGTATACTATGGGAAACTTGGACCAGAGAAGATTAGCTAAAGTAAGGAGTAAGCTTTAGTATCTAGGTCTTTTGGCAGATAGCCTTACTTCAAGAAGCTTTAGATTTAAGAGATAGGCAGTATGAGTGATAGGTAGACTAAGGGATAGGCAGTATGTGAGATAGGCAGAGTAATGCACAGTTAGAATACTTGTCAAATTGGGAGATAGGCAGACATTTGGAAATGTGCATTGAGGTACTAACTCTGGTTTACGTGTGTCTATAAAGACTTCTCATTATTTTGAATATTATTTTTGTACATCTTTAAAATATTTTCTTCGTCAAACCTCATTTTCGGGTACTTTTAGTCAATTTCTGAGAATCATGATAAAAAAATTGGATTCATCAGGATTTTCTGGTCCAGGTGGTTTCTTCTTCCCCTTTAGTATCACCCTGATAAAGGAATACCACAGCTCCATAAACCACCTAATCCTCTACAGAAATCAACAATGAAGACACAGGGGCACCTAGTTTCATGGGGGGGGGGGTAGAGGGGGGTGGCCTGTCACACTCTACCCATAGACTATGCTCTCAGTGACCTCTCCTATAGTATAAGCTTCTTGATGTCGCTCTGGCGTGCCATGCTGATCTTAAAGGTTTTTAAATGAATCATACACCATATCTATGAATAGATCTATCTAGGACCAATTTAATTAAGCATTGATTAATTCTAAAGAAACACCAACTATGCCTAGGTGAAGTAATGTGAAAGCAGGCAGCAGTAAGCAGCAGTGTAACAAGTAAAGTGAACCATCAACAAGCAACGACAACATTAACTATTCTATTCTACTTTTACTATTTACTTTCATCCCTTGCAGACTCAGTCCTTTTTGAGTGCTTGGCGGCAGACTCCCCTGGAAATCAGTATTCAATGTCAACCATTCATAAAATAGATCAATTAAATAATAACATGTATTTTTGAGTGGAAGTTTATCATTCGCGAATACAGAAATATTCAGCTGTTAAATATTAATTTCCTTTCATCTAAACTTTATTGACTTCATGAAGACTTTATAGTAGAATAGTAAGTCACCTGATGTCCCTCACTAGCTGGGTGTGATGCGGGTCGGAGTCATTGTCCGGGTCTTCTTCTGAGGTCGATTGTAGGGGTGACCTCAAGTGTGTGACGCGGGTCTCATGACTAGTGCCCGGGGTAGGGGTGCTGCTCTTTCGCTTTGGGCGTGTTGGCTGGAAGGAAGATTTATTAAAATCTATTATCAAAACATACAACACCTTTCAAGTTTTTAAATTTAGACCTGGACATCTATTAGATTTAAGAAGTTTTTAAAAGCAAACATAGCACATTTCAAGTTTATTTAGACATCTATCAGACTTAAGAAGATTTAAGCATCACACTTACCAAGGGTTCTGCGAGCGCCTCTTTTGTCGCATCTTTTGTCGCTGTCCGCTTCTTCTTTGCCGATGGGAAGAGGGCAACCTTCAGGGGTACCCGCTTGCGCTTTCCCGTCGAGGCCTTGGGTACCGGCACTGACACAGCGGCCGCTGGTGTCTTGGCCGCTGCTGCGACTGGCACAACAGCCGCTGCTGCTGGTGCTGGCGCGTCCACCACTACTGGCAGATCCTCCGCTACTGGCTGTGCCCCCTGTGCTGCTTTAGCCAACTTCTTGTTTGCGCGGCACCGTGCTGTCTTGGCTCTATCACGCTCGCGTTTTTCAGCAAGTAGTTGAGGGTCTGCTCGAATCTGGAAGTAGAAATTCAATTTTAACTAAGAGATCCTTTAAGATAAGTACACCTGTACTTCTTATTCATTCACATTGATGTTGATCAACACATGTAATTATTTTTGTTGAAAAATAATCAATTCAGGAATAATAGATCTACATTGACTGATGTTTCATAGGAATTTTAAATATTAATTATGTAAAGTGCAGATTTAGAATTTATTCAGTGTTTTTACCTTCTCATCCTGCAACCGTTTCTTCTCCGCCTCCCAGTCCTTGAAGGCCGCCTCACCCATCTTCTCCTTCTTGGTTAGGCGTGAGGCTTTTGAGGAGGCTGCCGAAGAGATTTTCTCTCCAGGTGGCTTACGGGGGCGTCCGCGTGGCGGCATCTAGCAAAAATGAGAAAAATAGAGCATATTTAGACAAGTTGAATTTGGTTAAAAAGGTACTCTTAATTGATAAATTCCTTCAAGTATTGTGTGGAAATATGGTATATAAGTCAGCCATATATTATTGACGTGTTGAGATGAATATACTATGTTTACTAGCCATATTACACCCCCCTAAAACGTGTTACTCCCTGCTCGTAATTAAAAATCAAGTTGCCAGAATTGAGCGAATGACTACATGAGTTCATGTAAGTACCATAGGGGCATATTGTGTCAAAATCTGGTGAGGTTCCAATGAGCGGAACCTTTTTTTTTTTTAAAGAAAACTAAAAATGTTACTCCCTGCTCAAAATTGATTTAGCCCCCTGAATGGCACAAAGTGAGAAATATGTACACAAACCTACATCAACATGTTAGGTGCACTCCATAGCAAGCAAATAAAACAGTAGTAGGTGGAATGTGATAGATATTCCCCGAGCAATGACAACATTTTCCTATCGAGTGTTACTCTCTGCTCAAAATTCAGATCTCATCATATATTGGTTTAGTGAGGCTAAATAACTGTGTGTAGGTAACATATAACACCATCTCTGAATAAGTGAGAAGTGCATCTACCAGACAAACCAAAGAAAACAGTAATCTTTACCATATTAAGGACATGAGGGGTGAAAAGGTGGGGAAAATTATTGATTCTGATGCACATTTTTGTAATTTTCACACTCAAACAGATACTTTAAGTATGGAGATCATAACCAAATGCCCCAGGAAGATGCAGGAGTGTGTAATCTATCATCAGGGTATCATATGAACACATTTCGATAATTATAAGGGACAGGAGAGCGAGTTTTAGCACCCGACTCTATTTTTGAGCAGGGAGTAACACACATAGGGCCCAGACAGTCGACATACTTAAAACCCATATCACGGCCAGACCGCTAGGAACAGTGGCCAAATCCCACCACTCACCGACAAACTACATCGGTCTTTGTCAAAATAAAAGCATTTGGACCCCAACAAAGTACATCAGCGTGTGCCCTAGACCTTTGTTCATCTGATTACAGCAAAATTTTGGCCAATCTCTTACCTTTTTTCGCTGTGGGAGTAACAATTCTTGGCCGAAAGTCGAGAAAAAGGCATCGATCGATGGCCGGAAGTGTTCTTCTTGTGATTCAAAAAGACCTGGATGGACGCGGCGTGCGAGCGGCTGCATAGGCGCCGTCTGGTTTCGCGCCTTAGAACTTCGAATTTTGAGCAGAGAGTAACATCAGATCATATATTTTGTTCTACAGAGGGCACAAACAGTTTACATGGGACCAGTTTTTGTTGACGATTCATTGGGAGATGCTAACACGTTATGCACCATAAAAGTTCAGTGCATGGAAGCAGTAGATTTTTAATTATTAATAAAAATGTTAAATGTTACTCCCTGCTCAAAATTCTGTATGCCAATACACTTTAGGTCCATGACATCAAAGGGCTTCCCTAGCCCACTTAAAAGGGTCTATATCTCCTCTTTCCTATCCCCTCAGAATGTGTGTGGTGCACATATGCGCGGGCACTGACACATTCCTTTGTTAAATTATCAACCTATGAAGCACGGGATAGCCACTTAGTGCCGCTAAAGTGCTGTAAAACACAAATCAATCAATCAATCAACCATGACATCAAGATAGTGGGTGTGGCCGCGAAATTTTTTTACCATATAAACCCCTCACATGTACCTCAAAATCGAGTGTACCATGGATGGTAGAAAAAGAATAGTTCATTGGTATATACGGAAGTTTTATTTTCGAGCAGAGAGTAACATAATGTTGTCTTTATTCAATACAAAGGGCTATAAAAGAAAACTGCCATGTACATTGGGTTAAAACCACTTGGATCTCATAGTAGATATGTGTATCGAATTCCAAAAGTAGTTTATAGGGGTCTTGTATAGTACTAGCAGCATGGGGGGGTGTAAGAATTTTCTATTTTTAGCAAAAAAACACATTTTTTGGTCTTTTTTCGACTTTGTAACCCCATAACACAAGAAATTATGGTCCAATACGCTAAAGTTTACACTTATTTGAAAGCTTAGGATGTTTTCTCTTGATTGAAACCAACAACAATGAGATTAATGCATAACTTTTGACTCTATTGGTATGTAAAGCCTAAAAACCCTGTAAAATCCCAAAAGTACCATATTCAAAAATTTGGCCCATATTATTTGTTGGGGGAATAGGCAATGGCTTCAACAATCCCAACCCCAAATTTAAAATTTCTATGATTTAACCCTTGGCCTAAAGTTGGTGGAAGGCAGGCCTACGGGGCAAATCTCTATTGGGAGGGGGAGGGGCTTCTGAGTTGGTTTGGGGCTATATACACTTTTTTCTAAACTTACATAGGGGGCAGGGCTTTTGACAGGGCTGCGCAGTGCGTAATACACTCATTTAATGCATTTAAATGGCTAGAATGGCCATTCATTTACAGAATGGTGCATTGTTTTTGCTAAGAAGTGTGCAATTGGCCCATTGCAAAAAATTCTGTCAAAAGCCCTGTAGGGGGCTTTCCCATTGTCATCGGCATCATCTCCCCTGCTCCCCCTTTTTTCATTGAAACTCAATACACTCCCCCCCTTACCTTTTGAAATTTTGCCTCCCCCCATCAACAACTGTTGTAACCTGACTACAAATATGAAAATTCCAGGTGTTCAATCACCAGTTTTTCAGCTCTTATTCTGTCTCAAAAAATTAGGAATGCGTACATAAAGAGTATGCCAAAATACCTGTTGATCCCCCCACACCTGGATTTTATGTATGCATTTGTATACATGATGGTCTTTATTCAGCTATTCACTCTTTTATATGCTGATAATACAATAATCCTAAGTGAATCGAGTCCGACCTCCAAAATTCACTCAACTCAATATATCAGTACTGCCAGAAATGGAAGTTACCTTAATCTCCCACATAGAAGACGGGCTGCATGTATAAGACGCACCCCAAACTTAGCAAATGCATTTTCGCATATAAGACGCACATTTTAAGGCTCAATTTTGTAAATTCAGTACATTTTTATAGTAAAATTACCCCTCGTATAAGACGCACCCCCAATTTCAGTACATCCTATAAGACTCCCCAGCATTTTGTTTGGCGTAGAGGACGCGTCTTATACGCGGGAGATTACGGTAACAGTAAAAACACCACCAAGACAAAAGTTATGGTCTTCTCTAGAGGTAAAGTTCAAAAAGTACCCATCTGGCACTTTGGTCTGAATGATATTGATACTGCATATGAATATACATACTTAGGCCACACCAAATTAAAAAGTTGGTCTATGGATTTTCATTTTGAAAATATGGAGAGGGAGGGCGAATTTTTTTTTTTTTTTTTTGTCAATGGATTCTGCACATCACAGATGTGGAGAGGGCTATTTTTTTTATTTTGGATAACCAAAAATTTCCCAGGAAAGGAGTCGAGAGAAGTTCGCCAGTTTTTATAGCAAGTATCTGCCATTGTTTGTTCAAAAATTATGGCAAAAAAAAAATCTGATTTTTGCAGAAAATGGTGCGGGCGCAATCCATAGACAAAATAATTAAAAAAAAAAAAATTGTATTTCTGAAAATATGATGCGGGAAATCCATAGACCAACTATTTAATTTGGTGTGTCCTTAGGTGTAACCTTCAACTACAACGGATCCTTCAGCAAATCCTTGTCGAAACAGATCAGCCAGGCAAAAAAAAAGGCAAGATACAGTATTACCAGTAAGGTCAGAAAACTTCAACTGCCCATTGACATTGAATGCCACCTATTCGACAGCTGTGTACTTCCTATTTTAACTTATGGTAGTGAGGTATGGGGGTATTCAAACACACCACAGATAGAGGTCTTTCATACACAGGCATGCAAAAATACCCTACATGTACATAAGAACACAAGTAATAGCATCACACTGGATGAACTAGGGAGAATGTCATTACAACATCAAATAAATTAGCAGATTACTGGGCAAGAACAGTTAAAGGAAGTGAAACTAAAATAATCTACAGGGTTGATTCCCTAATGAAAAACCTTTATATGAGTAGAACATACAAATCTAAGTGGCTCGGGAAAATATGCGGGGAACTGAATAACCTCGGCCTATCATACCTTTGGCTTCAGAACCAGTTCGAACCAAAATGGTTTAAGGGTAGAATACAGCTGGTTAGCGAAGACCATCAACAACAAAGGTGTGAGTCATTAACAAACTCAAGCATATACCGGAGATATAGGTTATTTAAGTCTGAACTCAAAATAGAACCGTATCTCCTCAAGATTGATAAGAAATACTCAATCCCACTCACCAGATTTAGAGCAGGAAACCATAAGCTGCCGGTCATAGTAGGCCACATTAACAACATTGATATCCAAGATAGGCTCTGCCCACTTTGTACTAGGGGAGAAATAGGTGATGAAATGTACTACCTTTTTAAATGTCCCGCTTTTGATCAAGAACGTTGTAACTTTCTAACACCCCCCACGATGAGACCGGGGGCCAACACGACTATCTCTACATTGTTCAATAGTGCGGACCAGAAAAAAACTACAAAAACTGTGACAGTTTGTCCAGTGCATAATGGTCAAACTTGCCTCATGAATGTAACGTCAGCATTACAAAGCATTTACCTCTGTAACTGGTACTACTGAAACTGATCACATATTATCAAAATCCTCAGGCATTAATTACAAAATCTCACATATATTAGGCCTAAAAAAATATGTTGTGTTCAGGTATCCCTACCGACCCTATTTTTTTGGGCTGACCCTAATTTTCCAAATGTAGGCATATTTGGTATCAAATTAAAGCTCACGATGTCAGGAATACAGCTGGCCTCAATATTGACCAGTAGATCTAAGTCACAGGTATAAAAAGAAAGAAGTCTTATACTTATTTGTGTATCAAATATTATGTTAGTATAGTAGAACAAGTGACTTCAGTATTAACATGAAAAACGGTGCTGCTGAAACCACTCTGATGGATCAGCAAATTGACATTTTAATATGTTTAACTATTTATTTATATCATCTTCTATAGCCATCACTGCTATCCTGTACATGTACTTTTTAAGCATTCGTTCAGATGGAAATTCCGGATACCTCGGTAACATGCCGACATCGGCACACCGGATGCTGGGGACAAACTGGTGCTCTGCGCTCCCCTTTACGTATCATAATAAAAATGCTACACTGGAGCCCTGCACATATTTTAAACACATATTATGGCCATTGTACTGCTCCAATCTCTTATCTATAAATACAGTATCATTATCCCTCCCATTAGATCGTACTGGCATAATGACAATTTGATAAGTGTAATATATTTGGAGAAATTAGACATTGAATGGTGCTCGCAATGATGAGGAAGACTAAATTGTCCCCCGCACAAGATGGCGCACGTGACACGTTACCTTGGAGAATTGCTACGTTACGTGGTTACTGTCAGTACGAATTGGTACATGTAGCTGCATTAGATATTGTTTAATAACTTGTATATATGTTTACATCTCGTGTATTTACCGTAATCTCCCGCGTATAAGACGCGCCTTATACGCGAACCAAAGGGTGAGTGGGTCTTATACGCAGGAGGGTTATTGCCTTGAGTTGGGGGTGCGCCTTATATGCGGGGCACCTCCTAATTCCAAATCAGCCTGATGTACACAGAGTCATCTATTTTCTTTAACCAAGAAAAGGTGTAGTCTAACCCATGGTGGTCTAAATTTCATTAAACTGCTGAATGATGCATGCTATTCTGCTCACTTTTAAAGTGTTTGGAAATATGTGTACACCCCACTCACTGAGAGCTTTATTAATCCCATTATTGACCTTTTAATCAAGAGAATCCATGCAGCATTACAATCAATAATCATGCCATAGTGTGTGCTGCCACCTGGTGTTATGAAAGCACACTATGGCATGATTAATAGTGAGCAGAATAGCATGCATCATTCAACAGTTTAAGGAAATTTAGACCACCATGGGTTAAACCACACCTTTTCTTTGGTTAAAGAAAATACATGACCAGTTGGGGTGTTGGTATCTACAGACAATATTTGAAATGCCCTTTTAGGTTGGGTCCCTTAATTGGACCATGCTCCTTCAGTTAGGGGTGCGCTTTATACGCGGGTTTTTCAAATATTAGACTCAGGATCAGCAGATGCGCCTTCTACACAGACCTGCCTTCTCTGAGTTGTGGGTGCGCCTTCTACGCGAGAGATTAAGGTAATTTTGTTGTTGAAGTGCCTAACATATTCTATAGGCCACCCGTGACTCATACGATACTCAGTCTCAGTCACTCAATATCAGAGCGTTAGGGTGACGCCGCGCAACTCATCGGAGGGATTGTCATCAAAATCGTTTTTCCTTTACCATCAAAACACCACTGAAAGAAAGAAGAACAGAAATGCAACAACAACAATTCATAGAGAAAACCCACCATTAAAATAGGGACCTGGAACATCCAAACTTTGAAGACAGAAGCAAAACAAAAACAGCTGATAGAAGACATCCAAAACAAACACCTCACCATAACAGCAATTCAAGAAACACATCTACAAGGGACCAGTACCAAAATCATAACATCAAAACAAGGTGAGAGATACACCCTTTATTACACCAGCGATGACACCAGCGGTGGAGGGGTAGGCTTCATAGTATGTGCTAACATCAAAACTGAATTCACTAGAATAAGCAATAGAATATGCAAAATAGAAACACTGCTTAAAGACTCACCCAAAGCTAGTAGTCCTTAGTACATATGCACCAACAAATACTAACTGCGACAAAGATCAAAATATAAGAGACAAGTATTACAAGGAATTAGAGGCGGCTATAGCTGCGGTAAGTCAAAGATCAGTACTAGGGGTGGCGGGAGACTTTTTATGCCAAAACGGGTAGTGGTCATAAAACTCATAAGAACACCATAGGAAGATACGGGAAAGGAGCAGTAAATGGCAACCGAGAAGCACTTTTGGACTTAGCGAACAGGCAAGATCTTACCCTCACAAACACAAAATTCCACCATAAGCTACTACATAGAACAACCTGGGAAGCTCCATATCGAAATTACACCATGCATAATGGCGAAGAAAGAAGAAATCCACAACGAAACCAAATTGACTACATCCTAATCAGAAGCCGAAATTTTAGACAAATAACAAACTCCAGAACCTACCCACACATAAATATTACCAAGTCAGACCATTGACTAGTTTTCATGACCCTAAACACCAACATACCCATCTACAAAACCCCACGCCCAAGCAAAACCATCGATTACGAAAGATTACGAGATGACACCATCCGGAAAGTATACGCTGAAGAAGTAGACATCAACCTAGGAAAATCAGAAAACGCAGACAACACCCAAGGAAATTGGGACCAGATCGTAAAAGCAAACAAGGAAGCAGCAGAAAAAATCATAGGCTTCAAGAAAAGAAACAAGAACAAACAGATGTCCGAAGAACAGAAACAACTAAACAACAAACTGAACGAGGAGAAAGATCAAAAGAAGCGGGCTGACATCAGGAAGGAGAGAAATGGTATACTGAACAACAATCATAAAATACTTGCGGCAGAAGAACATGCCACCATCCTAGAACAAGTTGAAGAAAAAGAGGCATCCAAAGAAGACTCATACAGATTGTTCAAGGCCATCCAAATCATCAAGAGTTAGAGACAAAAAACAACCACTCCTAATCCAGGGTGAGAGCGGACCAACAACAAACGAAGCGGGGGAAGCACGGCTAGTAGCAAACTACTTTGAAGAGACATTCACAGAAGAAGCACTAGAGAAGATCCATAACATATCACCATGCAAGATTGATCCACCATTCACCAACGAAGTAAGAAAAGCAATCAAGACGCTGAAAAACAACAAGAGTGCAGAAATCGACAACATTAAAGCAGAACAGATACGGGGGAGATATAACACCAAAAAGAATAGCAGAAATCCTAAATGAAATCTCAGAGACTGGCGAACACCCCACGGAAATAAAAGACGGCATACTCACACCACTACAGAAACCAGGAAAACCCAAAGGTCCACCATCAAACCTACGTCCAATTATCCTACTTTCCATCCTCAGGAAAATCCTGGCAGTATGCTTAATAAAAAGGATAGGCGGGAAGACCGATCAATAAATCCCCATTGAACAAGCCATATACCGGGCAGGCCGAGGAACTACAGACCACACCTTCGCCTATAAGATCTTGGCAGAGAAGGCAGTAACATCTCAAAATTACCAGCTGAACATCACACTGATGGATATGTCGAAGGCGTTTAACACCCTAAGGCGAAAAACCCTTCTAGAAGATCTGGAATCAATTCTCAATCCAGCCGAACTACACCTAACAAAAATCCTAATTGAAGATGTGAGATTGATAGTGCGCATAGGATCGCAAACATCAGAACCCTTCCCCACAAAGATGGGCCTCCCCCAGGGGGACTGCCTTAGCCCGATACTGTTCACACTATACCTGGACAGGGCCCTGGAAGCAGAAAACACCGAAGACACAACTGGACCCAGTGAACACTCCTACAGAAAACCACCAAAAGTTGCCAAGATAGAGCTACAAGATCATAATTACAGCTGGCCAAAAGAGATAGGAGTTTTGATAAAGTCCAAATACGCTGATGATATTGGATGGGGGGTTGCAAACTGCAAACATGAAATGACAGCAGAGAAAGAAACAGTTGCACCAAAACTGATAGCCAGAGGTCTGCGAGTGAATGAAACAAAACTGAAGAATACGAAGTAAAGGCACAAGGGGATGAAAGGTGGAAAAAATGCAAAATTTTAGGAAGTCTACTAGATACACAAGAAGACATCAAAAGAAGGAAACAGCTTGCAAACAACACCCTACTCAAATTACGCTACGTGTTCGAAGATAAATGCATCAAACAAGAAACAAAACTACGGGTTTTCAATGCCTGTGTGGGAAGCATATTCCTATATAACTCAGAGCTGTGGACGACAAACAAAACCACCAACAACGGAATCGACTCATACCACAGAAGACTACTGAGGAGAGCCATAAACATCAAATGGCCACAGGAAATTTCACGCGAGGAGCTATACCGTCAAACAAAACAAAGAAAATGGAGCGAAACCATCAGAATGAGAAGGCTACGCTGGTACTGACATGCAGAAAGACTACACGAGCAAACACCAGCAAAACAAGCACTTAAAGAAGCAAGAAGAAAAACAAAGAAACTACAAGGCGGACAAGCATCAACATGGCTCAAAACCCTTGAAAAAGACCTACAGGAAATTAATCTGACACCAGAAGTAGCCAGAGAAAAGGCCCAAGATACAAAAGAGTGGAGAAGGGTGGTAAACGAAAAACGAGGCGCCATGTGCTAACGCACTTTGTGCGTAGTAGATGATGAGTCTAGGGTCAGAGCACAGATCAGCCCACCTCCCCTCCCCGCCAGTGATAGCTCCGTCACAGGGCCTGATTGATTGATTGATTTGTGTTTTACAGCACTTTAGCGGCACTAAGTGGCTATCTCGTGCTTCACAGGTTGATAATTTAAACCGTCACAGGGCCTACCTGTAGGCACTGAAGTAACTCCCGTGTGCGGGTCTGCCGTGCGCGGAGGCCAAAAGTGTGATTAAGCTAAAAATGGAGCACCTCAAGTTGACATATCTTTACTTATTGATTCTGAATCTATTTATTTGAATATCAAGACAGTTAGGGTGTCATATTAACGGGCCTAACGAGATCTATCACATGCATATAAGTTTTCAATGATTGGTTGAGAAAAAAGTAAGGGTTTGGCCAAGTGATTCAAGGCCCAACTTTAGAGGCATTTTATGGCATGAAGATAAAGTTGCACATAAAAATAACTAGTTTGCTCATGTTCTATGGTTAAAAATGGCTGAGAATATGCCTTAACATTTCCATTTAGACATGGAGCAGCATGTGTTATAAGTGACCCCAACATCCTCACCTACAAGCTCTGGGAGGGGTAGGGAGGGACCACCTCCCACACCGCTCCACTGAACCATTACTCCAGGTCCATCACTTCAGGGGCTACATGGTTTCTACTGTAGAACTGGCTACTAGGTCTTTTTAGTGAAGTTAGAACATCTAAGGGAGGACTGACTAGCAGGACTTCTCTATGAAGTGGAGGGGAGGGCAGTACACAAACAGGACTTCTTCTGAGAGGGAGGGTAACGCAGAGGCAGAGGACTTCTCAAGAGCACCTGGGGGCTATGTGAGAACCCATCTAGTCAGGTGAATACCCCACCAGGCCAAGTGACTGAGAGGACATCTTTGACAAAAAGGACCTCACCAGACCCCCTTAAATATGGATTTCAATGAGCAGGCTTGAGCATTTCCTAAGAAATGAGTTATTTAAACCCATTTTCAAACATTGACCCTTGACCTTGAAATGCCCTTAGACCCACATTTATCTTGAGTTCCTAGCCTTGATATATCATGAGATATGTAATTTTAATACCTTTTCTTAACATCCAGGGCTCGACAAATCCCTGTGCCCAATGCCCGTGACTCAGAAAAAATTCACTGGGCACAAAAGTCTCTGAAACTTGTTGCACTAGAGATGTTTATCATAAAACTATATGTGTACCATTTAGCTAAATATGTAATTTTGAGTATCGAAAGAAAAGGTCCTGGGCACAGAGCTCGTCTCCAAACTGATTTGTCGAGCCCTGACATCGACCTTGGAATGACCTTGACATGACTTTAATCATGCCATGGTCACAATATGCATGGTGACCTTAGACTCACTTTTTCTCAAGTTTCTAGCCTTGATATATCATGAGATGTGTTAATTTTACTCATTATTTATTACAATGCCCTTAGAATGACCTTGACCTTGGCCAAGGTCACCATGCCTGTACACATTAATCACTGGAAAAGCCTTTATCTGTTTTATATAAAGTTTCTAGCTCAATATTTTCATGGGAAGTTCTCATTTACCTAATTATGAAACATTGACCTTTGACCTTAAAATGACCTTTACCTTGGACAAGGTCACCACATGCATGGTCGCCTCTATTTTTTTGCTGATCTTAGACCCACCTTCCACTTTTTATCTTAAGTTTTAAGCCTTGATATATCATGAGAAATGGTAACTTTACTCCCACTTCATAACATTGACCTTGGAATGACCTTTGTCTTTCCAAGGTCACCATAAGGTTACTATGCATGGTCAGCTTCGTCTTTTGCTGACCTTACTCCCAATCTATATCTCAAGTTTCTAGCCTTGATATATCATGAGATGTGTTAATTTTACTATTTCAAAACATTGACCTTGGAGTGACCTTGCCTTGGCCAAGGTCACCACATGCCTGTTCACATACATCACTGTAAAAAACCTTCAACTAATATTCTGTTCTATATCAAGTTTCTAGCTTAATTTTTTCATTGGAAGTACTTGTTTACCTAATTTGGTAATGTTGACCTTTGACCTTAAAATGACCTTGACCTTGGACAATGTCATCACATGCATGGTCACTTCTGCCTTGTGATGACCTCCAATCTGCTTTTTGAATAATATTTCTAGCTTTAATAGTTCATGAGAAATAGGCGTTGAAATAAATAAATGACTCTTGATACAAGCTTGATCGATTACAAAATTTGGATCACAATCAACTCTTAACTATGGTTAATTATGGCAGAACGATAGGCTGAATTTCAGATCTTTGAATGGCCATAACCGGGGGCCATAACTTTGCTTTAGATTGACATAAAGACTTCATTCAAAAAGCAAAATCAATTAGTTTTGTGAGCTTTATCCATAGAACACTAGCTAGAATTCATAGAACAAATTCTTAAAAATCAGGTGCCTACTAGAGTCTACCTGCTCATGCTGTGGGGAGCCTGTAAGAGTGACATCCCTTGTGTTCGTCAGTTGTTGAGATTTTTGAGCTGCAGCCTGAGCCTGTGAGGGAGGATTGAAGCGTGGTCTTTTTGCATGATAAAGCTGGCTTGGTGCTGCAGAACGTCTCATCTTTGTAACCGGTTAAAAATCAAAGGTCTTATGACTAGACTTATGCCAGTGGCACTTAAAATACACCTGACGATCCCTTTCAGGATGGCATCGTGGGAGTAAACTCTGAGTCAACTACGGGTAATCTGCTGTACTTGGCGGCATTTCCAACACATCCGCCTTGTGACTGGGACGCGAGGGGGACTTATTCACTGAGACACCATCTAACACAGCGCACGCAACAGGCCAACAGGAAATCTTTCCATTTTCAGGGAGAGCAACTTTGACAGCAGTGCAACCCGACATATCATGGCCTTTTCACCAAATGACCAGGCTTCTTTGTTACTTAAAAGGCAACTGGCAGGTACTTTCCTTCTTTCTATTCAAACACATGTTATACTAGCGCTAGGGAACAGACTGAAGGGTTTGTTGACAGAACGCCTAGATCCTTTGTCAGAACCCTCACGCCAGTCTCCACTAACCATAGTCACAGATCTGAGACCCTCATGACACTATGTTTTAGGGTCTCAGAGACCTGTGTAGAAGTACCTGAGATTGACAGTGGTGCTGTGTGGTGACACCGGAAGTGGCACATGCATTGTTTACATGTGCTTGGTTTAAACATTTAGAAGTAGATTTGATCAAAATCGTGAAGAACATATCAACTTTAGATGTATTTCTAGAAGTTTTCAAAAGATTGAAGCATATCTTTTTCTATTTCATATGTTACATGAGATGTAAGTTCATCGATTGAATTTCTGAAAATCCAACATGGCCGCCATGTTATTTCTTAAGAAAAAATGTCAGGATTTTTAAAATCGCATTTTCCGCAGGTTAAACATATCCCATCTTAATGATATTGTTCGTGGTGAAACTAGAGGGTTCAAATTATCCAGAAATATAAGTTATGGCTAGATGCATGCAGGAATAATGGCAGGGATGTGCGCCAAATGTTGAGGCGCATCCAATCTCAAAAACTCAGGCCCCAGTACGCCCAACTCACAACAAGTATGTGAGTTGGGCGCCGATCCAACTACACTAACCACTGCCCTTAGCGCTCGCTAAAATTGCTGGGAAGTGGGATCTTGTCACAAGTCACACAGCGAGCGACAGCGAGGGCTGTCGCATGGCTGCACCAACAATCGACTGAGTGTCGTCTGTAAGTGTAATGGTTCTGCCTTCTCGTAGCCCTACTTTGGCTACACCAACAGACGATTTACTTTTTGGTGTGGAAATGACATCAATTTTATTGATGATATTAGTCATAAAATTGGCAGAAAATACCCTCCGCTCCTCTAATAATTAGAGGAGCGGAGGGTATTTTCGGCCACTTAGGGAGTGATCATTTTTTTAACAAGAGGGGGGGGCTTGTGGGTTTGCGCGCGGACGCGCGAAAAAAATTTCGACCCCCCCCCCTCTCAAGCCTCAAGGGGGGAAAATTTTTTCCACCCCCGCCATAAGGGACAAAAATTGCGCGCGAACGTCCCCTTTTAGCCTATAGTAACACGCGGGGTTTTCCACTGAAAACAGGTGAAATTATTTTGACCCCCCCCCCATCACAGGTATGGAAAAAATTCTGACCCCACCTGGTCAAGGGGTTGAAAAAATTCTGACCCCCCCCTCAAACCCACCAGCCCCCCCCCCCCCCCCCCCCCCCCCCCGTTGTTAAAAAATGATCACTCCCTCAGGGAGTGGTCATTACCACGGACCTGAAACACTGGATATGAAAGAAAGGCCTTCTTAGGGAGAGGTGTGCCATGGGTGTGTTTTCACCATCTGCCACTGTATGGCAATGGAAATCCTTATGTGTCACTAGGTGGGAGCACAGAGCCAGCATGTTAAAAATCTTATATTCTATTTATTCATAACTTATTCTTACAAATAATATGTAATTTTGTAGCTATAACTATAACTATGCTGGTAACCATTATGGTAATACACAGAAAGGTTATCTATGCAATGAAAACAGTATATCTGTAAAAGAGAAAGGGTTACGTCTTTCGGGGAGAAGCGCTAACGTGGTGCCATTTTCGCTTGTAAAATATGAGCAGTAAACTTTCGCCGGAACCAGGGACACACTTCCGATCATACCGTTTCTCCTCGAAAGGGTTCATGGAGAGAAGTGAGTGTGCAGCCCCCTGGTGGGTAACTATGGAAGCCTCCTACAAAATCTTGCAGTCACTGGCCCTTAGGAGATAATTTTCTTCTGTCCCTTAAAAATTTCATAAATCCATGATTCAAAAGGATTTGGATAGCTATTTTCTTCATCTAAATGACCCAAGTGATTTCCGATGGAAATCATGAGAAGAAAATTTTCTATGAGGGGGCAATTTTTGGCAATTTTCCTAAAGAAAATCTTTAAAAACGGAGCGTTTTCTCAAAAATAACCACTTTTGATATCATGATGAAATAAGGTCAGTCAGAAACTACAAATCAAGGGCTTTCTGATGCCTTTTAAATAAAAGAGCTGTAACATAGCTAAGTTGGGAAAAGAAATTATCTCGGATTGGTCATTCTGATAGAAATGTAGTGGTCAGTGAAAACGTCTTCTGGAGACACCGGGATTCGAACCCGGGTCTCTCGCTTGCAAGTCGAGCGCTCTACCACTGAGCTACATCCCCTGGCCTGACATACCCTGTCACCAACACGGCCCCACTGACATTTCCACCTTCCAACTACCCTGGATCGGTATGGTATACATAGGGGGAGTGACACAACCAAGTGAACAGTCCCTCTGAAGGCTCTGCGCACCCGACGGGGGAACGAACCCCTACACTCCTCCCAACCAGCTTCAACCGTATCCCGCCAGAACCGGTCCTCCAGTCCAGTCTGAACGGTACCAGTACTGAGTCACACACAGCCCATCTGTTTCCAAGTCCCTCAGCACTAGCAAGTTGAAGCGTTTGTCTATACCATACCGGCCCAGGTACCGAGCTCTCTAAAGGTCCCCCTTGTGAGGCAGGACCACTCGGTGTCTCCACCACTGTAGTGGTCAGTGAAAACGTCTTCTGGAGACACCGGGATTCGAACCCGGGTCTCTCGCTTGCAAGTCGAGCGCTCTACCACTGAGCTACATCCCCTGGCCTGACATACCCTGTCACCAACACGGCCCCACTGACATTTCCACCTTCCAACTACCCTGGATCGGTATGGTATACATAGGGGGAGTGACACAACCAAGTGAACAGTCCCTCTGAAGGCTGTGTGCACCCGACGGGGGAACGAACCCCTACAGAAATATAAAGCTAATCAGCCCCAAACTCATAAAGTGGCTGTCAGGAGATAATTTTCTATTGTCACTTAGAATTGTGATAGATCCATGATTCAAAAGGGTTTGGATAGCTATGTTCTTCATCTAAGTGACCCAAGTGATTTCCTAGGGAAATCAGAAGAAAAAAAATTCTAGGATGGGGGCAATTTTTGACAATTTTTAAAAAAAAATCTTCAAAAATCGGAGCCTTTTCTCAAAAATAACCACTTTTGATATCATGATGAAATAAGGTCAGTCAGAAAATACAAATCAAGGGCTTTCTGATGCTTTTTAAATTGAAGAGCTGTGACATAGCTAAGTTGGGGGAAAAAATTATCTTGGATTGGTCATTCTGATAGAAATATAAAGCTAATTCAACCCCAAACTCATAAAGTGGCAGTCAGGAGATAATTTTCTTTTGTCACTTAGAATTGTGATAGATCCATAATTCAAAAGGATTTGGATAGCTATGTTCTTCATCTAAGTGACCCAAGAAATTTCCGATGGAAATCATAAGAAGAAAACTTTTTAGGAGGGGGTCAATTTTGGGTAATTTTTAAAAAAATTTTTCATAATTGGAGCCTTTTCTCAAAAATATGCACTTTTGATATCATGATGAAATAGGGTCAGTCAGAAACTATAGATCAAGGACTCTCTGATGCTTTTTGGGCAAAAAATTATCTTCTGTAGGTCATGTTTAGGCCTACCATTAGTAGTTCTCATTTCTCCCACCAGGGACCCATGGCACAGTTGAAAGACTGCAATGCTATACTGATTCAAATCCAGTCTTTCAGGTCTGTGTCATTACTTATCAACGGGGGGGGGGGGGGTTTGAGGGGGGTCGTAAAATTTTCGAGTGGTCCATGACCAAGTCTAAGCAGGGACGGTTTAAGCTGAGATGTGGTTGAAGCAGGTCATGTTTAGGCCTACCATTAGTAGTTCTCATTTCTCCCACCAGGGACCCATGGCACAGTTGAAAGACTGCAATGCTATACTGATTCAAATCCAGTCTTTCAGGTCTGTGTCATAACTTATCAACGGGGGGGGGGGGGTTTGAGGGGGGTCGTAAAATTTTCGAGTGGTCCATGACCAAGTCTAAGCAGGGACGGTTTAAGCTGAGATGTGGTTGAAGCAGGGACACATTGTAGGCCCCCTATCTCTGTCTGACACATTATTGAAAACAAATAATTCATTGAAAACGATTAAAACCATGATAACATCCCTCTCTTCTTATAGAATTTGAATGTTAGCCCTAACCCTAGTGATACTGTCCCTACGCCGTAGAATCATGAAATGGGTAAAGATAGGACTCTGTCTCTGCTTAAAACTTCTCCGCTTAAACCTCTCTGTCCCTGCTTAAACTTGACTCGCGTCATGAATGCATGAAATTTTCAGACCCCTCCCGAGGGGGGGGGGCTAAAAAAATGTTGACCCCTCTTGAGGGGGGGGCTAAAAAAATTCACCCTCTTTTTAGCAAAAAAAGCCCGCGTGCTACTATAGATCAAAGAGGGGCGCAAAAACTCTCCGCGCCTCCGGTGGGGAGGCGCAAAGAATTTGACTGCCATCGAGGGGGGGCGTAAAAAATTTTCACGCTTCCGCGCGAGAACCCACCATCCCCCTGTTGATAAATAATATCCACTCCCTTAGGGAGTGGTCATTAATTATCAACGCCAACGGGGGGGGGGGGGTTGGTGGGTTTGAGGGGGGGTGGAAAAATTTCAGACCCCTCCTGAGGGGGGCGAAAAAAATTTCAAATGACCCCTCTTGGTTGGGGGGTGCTAAAAAAACCCCTCTTTTTAGCGAAAAAGCCCGCCTGCTACTAAAGACCAAAGAGGGGCGCGAAAACTCTCCGCACCTGAGGCGGGGGGGTCGCAAAAAATTTTGACTGCCATGGAGGGGGTAGGCTGTGAAAAATTTTCGCGTGTCCGCACGAAAACCCACCACCACCCCTGTTAATAAATTGTGACCACTCCCTTAATCTTTAATCATCATCATGTCTCAATTGGAATTCAGTGCTTGTAAATAGCAATTTTATATTTCAGAGGGTGAGGGAGGGCATTATCAACAATTTTTGGAAGTGGTATGATTTTATTGCTATAAACCAACTGCTATAACAGGGGTCTGTAGTTAAATTTCACATTTTACAGAGAATTTAGGTCTTTGGAGGGTATTTTTGGCCAGGGGGAGGTATTTTCGGCCACCTCTGATACCTGCTGCATGAGTCTAGAGGAAAGCATATCATATGATAAAAGTGGCAAAATAATCAGCACCTAACAATGGTATGTTTAAGTTCCATATCCCAATGAGTGTAACACAATTGGTGAGTGTAACACAATTGGAATGACAACTTTTTTCTTTCTATGTGTTTGGGTACTGTTAGATATGCATTTACTTGACCTGCACAAATGGTCAGTTTTCAACAAGTAGTGACCAACCTTAAGAAAGGGGCAGCTGGGCATCTGTTCATATACCAGCAGTGAAGTTGTCCGATGCTAAGCAAACAGTGCAGTACAGTACTTGTGTTTTGACACCTTCAAGGTGTGAAAATTTATATACACACTTAAATGGACACCTTTCAGTGTTGCCGAAAACAGGCCAATGTGGCCTGCGTCATAGCATTTTACACAGGCCATTCGCTTCTTATGTAGGCATCGAACATTGATGCTTTAAGGTACCCCTATAAACTTCATTGTAAATAAAAAGAAATCAGGAAATGTTTGAATGTAAAACAGATTCACAAAAATTGCCCTATCTTTGCTTCAAGTAGGTCGATTTGAAAAATTCTTTCCCCATTAGAAATCTAAGATCATGACAGGTCATTCTGGCGTCCAAAGGCCCTCCTGTGCAGGTCATTTAGGCCACCCTTAAAAATATGTTTGTTTCCTGTCCAGAGGCCTGGTCACCAGGCTGGTGGATTCTTTTGTGAGAATGGGAAAAAAAAAATTCCTGAGTTCTGAAGAAAAATTTATTTTTTCATCCAAATCACAAAACCTTAAAACGTAATGACGAATTCATGCCGTCCTCACTTACGATGTTCATGACAAATAAAAATATTTTCCTAAAAATAAATTTTTCCCTCCCTCCCTCGTGGGTGAAAAATCCCACCCTCTTGACAGGAAACGGATATATAAGGGTGGCCTTAGATTATACACTGGCTTTTGCTGGCGTCATTTCGGCAACATTGCACCTTCTTGCTACTGATTTTGTGTTTAATGATAGATTACCCTTAGGTGATGGTCATCAGTAGCTGAGCACTGTAGGTTGTGAGCTATCCCCAGTGACCGTACGGGGTACCATAGCACATTTTCCAAAGTTAATCAATGACAGTTGTTAACACGTTGAATCAATCTTTATTACAGAGTTAAACAGGAATCCCCCACAATGGTTCTCAGCTGGTCTCATCAATGATGAGGATTTGTTTAAGTGGGAGGTGATGATCATTGGCCCATCTGATACTTTATAGTAAGTACCAATACAAGTAATTTGACCTTTAAGTGAAATGTTCTCATATACCTTACACATATTAATTGTAAAATGACCACTGAGAAATACATGTATTTAAATGGGCATAAAGTTATATTATGAGCTTTAGTATCAGGAAATTCCAGGAAATATTACAGTATACAGAATTAATGTACCATATAAACATATTATAGGGGGGGGGGGCGTGGTCTGCTGTATAGCCATCTAGCTATACATAGCGACCCCCCCATTCTTTACATTGGGGTTTTAGTGCAAAAATAAGAAAAAGTTCAAACTGAATAGTGAGCACAGTAATAGTAAGGCCACATAAAAAAAATGTCTGTTTCCGGTTGAGAGTATGAGGATTTTGAATGTCAGTAGGTAGGTAGGAATTTTTTTTCAATCTTTTGGCGTGTGAGCGGGTCTAGAAGATGTTCTTTTGACTGAACAACAATGTTTCAAGGGGAGATTTGTAAAAAAAAAAGGATAAAAGTTTTTCATGAGCACCTCTCACACTGACCTGGCCTCTCAACCAGAAACAGATTTTTTTTTTAAATTGTGGCCTAACCTGCGTTAGCGTACTATTCTATGGATGAAAGACTCTTGTCTTGTGCCTGAAGATGGTGTTTATTATAGACTGGTAGAGGAGTACAAGCTCCTCAGTTACATACAGACAATATTCACAGTTGATAGTACTGTAGTGAACCCATATCCTGCTATAACAAATATGAACAAACACTGAATTAGAATATGTCATAACAACAAATATCTATAAGTGATAAGTCCTTATGGTAAAATAGGTAGAATTAATTGTCCATGAATAAACTCCTTGCGAGAAAAGTCCTTCAAAAGTCCGGTTTTCCTTCCTTCACATTGGAGCCAAAACTGCAGGCCCAACTGATGTTTTGATGAGTGGCACGGCCATCAGCATGGATAGGTGTCAAGCATAGAAATAAATGTCCATAAATACAGTCCAATCAGTCTGAGCATCAGATGAGCGTGTCTGCCGATGAGCAGGCAGGGATCAGAGATGCAGACGCTCGTCTCTTAAGATCAGCAGAGAGCAGCAGGGTTGTTGCATGGAGAGCTTCTAGGATGGCACATGGTGTCATAAATGGCTGTTGTCATTGGTCAATAATATCCAATGGTGGGGGCTACGGGAGCAGCTCAAGGCAAATCTGCTCAAGCTTGGCAGTGAGATCCTACCGTTGATCTTTTGGGTTAATCCACCAGTAAAAGTAACCTGTTAGGGTACTATTCTATGGATGAGATGACTCTTGTCTTAGTTCTGAAGATGGTGTTTACTGTTGACTGGTAGAGGAGTACAAGCACCATCTGTAACATGAAGTCATAAGCTTTACAATGGTGTATCACATTAGTCTAAACCTCCAGAAGTTTCCGAGACATGACATTATAAATATGGTTGCCCATCATCCCATTCTCATAGGGAATAGGCTCTATATATAATCAATTAGGAGATATTGATTGAAATTAGCATAATTATGCTAATTAGCAAATAATGCTACAATTTCAACATTTTTAGTCATAACTTTGGATCTAGAAATGGGATTTTCATCCTGTTTCAGTATGATTATCTCTGTGAGAAAATTAATCAAAGGGATTCTTTGATTTTTCAATTAATGTTACCATGGCAACCAATATCAACAAATAGTCATTTTGGCCCTAAAACGTTCTTTTTGCATTCCAAATATGAATGAAAATAGAATTTTGAATATAGCTTTTGTGTATTCCTCATCAAAAAGTACCTTTGGTCAATTTTTGTTCATTTTTTTTCACTTATTTAGCCCTGTAGCCCCCCTTGTGGTCAAAATCCCGCAGGGAGACCCATTTCCCTGTGTTGATCCATTATTATTCTTAGTCTCTGTGTGTCTCTGCAGATGCTCTTCGAGCACATATAGGCAGGGGCATTCCCCGTGTAACTATTCTTAGAGCAGCTCTCATTGGACAGTCCCCCAACGTAACTGCCATGTCTGACGTCATAGCTGTGATGTACAGGGGCTATTAGAGTAGTGATGGTGGGTGGGAGGGGGGAGGATCCCACACACCCCCCCCCCCCAGCACCCCCGGCACCACTCTCAGATCTCAGTAAGAGGGTGTATACCTGTATCATGCTACAGGTGTAACTTGATGTTAAGATATCAGTAAGGCTGTATATAAGGCCAAAAAGAAAATTGTTCGTTTCAGGTAACCCGACCCTACCTAGCAAAACAGGGCCAACCCTAACTTTTTAAGGAGATTATTCTGGGTAGATAGTACATGTATGTGATAACATTATATCCATAGCCCAGAAGAATCTCCTTCTTAGGAACAGTAAGGTGTGTCTTCTTTGAAGAGGAAATGTTTCAGTGGTATGTGTCAAAGTTACACAATATGCATACCTGGCATAAATGGCTGTTCCTCCAGTTGTTTCTACCCCCTGTCAATATGACCACTGCAGGCAGCAGGGAGCTTGGAAATCTGGGGGAGGGAATCCACATAACAGAATAGTCTCCATTCATGCAAATGAGTCAGTCCTCTTTCTACATAGTGATTTGTTAGGCTATAGTAACCTGCTTCAAAATATAGTTCCCTATATTTTCAGTCTAAAAGTAAAAACTAATCAAAAACTTTAGATGTGTATGTATTTTCTCATGGGTTTGGATCTTAGATGAGATCCAATGAGCCATGCATGGCATTAACCAGTGTTTATGAAGAAATCACTAATATTAGTCTATGCCAGATCACTTACTAGTTTGGAGAGTCTACACTCTCCTAGCAGGTTCCTCTTCAAGCTGAGTCTCCATTACTGTACATTGGGATGCAGTGCAGTTTCCTGGCATTAGTGAACTGTTAGTGCAAGTGGGGCATGGGATAGGTACCTAAAGGCTGGGAATTTCTTCATGGGGACCTCTTCTATGTTTCCAAAGTGTTGCCAGAACCTCCTAGATAGTTTCCATGAGCTCCCAGATGACAAGGAGAGGTGCCAAAAGGGATAGAAATTCTTCACAGAGGTGCAGGCGACTTTCCCTAGGTTTCTAAAGTGCTCTCAGGAGCTACCAAAAGGCATGAAAAATTTTTATAGAGGTGCAGGGGACTTTCTCTGTGTATCCAAAGTGCTCCCAGAATCTCCTAGATAGCCCCCAGGAGCTCCTAGATGAACTCCAAGATGGCAAGGATAGATGCAAAAAGGCAAGGAATTTTTTTCCAAAAGGGGCAGGGCACCTGTTCCAAGTCTGAAAGTGCTCCCAGAATCTCCTACATAGCTCCCAGGAACTCCTAGATGAACTCCCAGATGGCAAAGAGAGATGTCAAAATGTTGGGAATATCTTCCAAGAGGGCACTTTTTCTGTGTATCCAAGGTGTTCCCAGAATCTCCTAGATACAATGTAGTTCCCAGTAGCTCCCAGATAAACTCCCAGATGGCAAGGAGAGGTGCCAGAAGACATAAACTCTTCACAGAGGTGCAGTGGACTTTCCCTAGGTTTCCAAAGTGCTCCCAGAATCTCCTAGATAGCTCTCAGGAGCTCCCAGACATACTCCCAGATGGCAAGGATAGATGCAAAAAGACAAGGAATTTTTTCCCAAATGGACAGGGGACCTCTTCTGTAGTTGTAAAGTGCTCCCAGAATCTCCTAGATAGCTCCTGGAGCTCCTGGATGAACTCCCAGATGGCAGGGAGAGGTGTCAAAATGTTGGAAATATCTTCCAAGAAGGGCAGGGGACTTTTTCTGTGTATCCAAAGTGCTCCCAGAATCTCCTAAATAGTTCCCAGGAGCTCCTAGATAAACTCCCAGATGGCAAGGAGAGGTGCCAAAAGGCATAGAAACTCTTCACAGAGGTGCAGGGGGCTTTCCCTAGCTTTCGAAAGTGCTCCCAGAATCTCCTAGATATCTCCCAGACATACTCCCAGATGGCAAGGATTGATGCAAAAAGACAAGGAATTTTTTTCCCCAAAGGGGCAGGGGACCTCTTCTGTGGTTGCAAAGTGCTCCCAGAATCTCCTAGATAGCTCCTAGGAGCTATTAGATGAACTCCCAGATGGCAGGGAGGTGTCAAAAGGTATAGAAACTCTTCACAGAGGTGCAGGGGGCTTTCCCTGGCTTTCCAAGGTGCTCCCACAATCTCCTAGATAGCTCCAGAAGCTCCTAGATGAACTCCCCAGATGGAAGGGAGAGGTGTCAAAATGTTGGAAATATCTTCCAAGAAGGGCAGGGGACTTTTTCTGTGTATCCAAAGTGCTCCCAGAATCTCCTAAATAGTTCCCAGGAGCTCCTAGATAAACTCCCAGATGGCAAGGAGAGGTGCCAAAAGGCATAGAAACTCTTCACAGAGGTGCAGGGGGCTTTCCCTAGCTTTCGAAAGTGCTCCCAGAATCTCCTAGATATCTCCCAGACATACTCCCAGATGGCAAGGATTGATGCAAAAAGACAAGGAATTTTTTTCCCCAAAGGGGCAGGGGACCTCTTCTGTGGTTGCAAAGTGCTCCCAGAATCTCCTAGATAGCTCCTAGGAGCTATTAGATGAACTCCCAGATGGCAGGGAGGTGTCAAAAGGTATAGAAACTCTTCACAGAGGTGCAGGGGGCTTTCCCTGGCTTTCCAAGGTGCTCCCACAATCTCCTAGATAGCTCCAGAAGCTCCTAGATGAACTCCCCAGATGGAAGGGAGAGGTGTCAAAATGTTGGAAATATCTTCCAAGAAGGGCAGGGGACTTTTTCTGTGTATCCAAAGTGCTCCCAGAATCTCCTAGATAGTTCCCAGGAGCTCCTAGATAAACTCCCAGATGGCAAGAAGAGGTGCCAAAAGGCATAGAAAATCTTCACAGAGGTGCAGGGGGCTTTCCCTAGCTTTCCAAAGTGCTCCCAGAATCTCCTAGATAGCTCCAGGAGTTCCTAGATAAACTCCCCAGATGGCAGGGAGAGGTGTCAAAATGTTGGAAATATCTTCCAAGAAGGGCAGGGGACTTTTTCTGTGTATCCAAAGTGCTCCCATAATCTCCTAGATAGTTACCAGGATCTCCTAGATAAACTCCCAGATGGAAAGGAGAGGTGCCAAAAGGCATAGAAACTCTTCACAGAGGTGCAGGGGGCTTTCCCTAGCTTTCAAAAGTGCTCACAGAATCTCCTAGATAGCTCCAGGAGCTCCTATATGAACTCCCCAGATGGCAGGGAGAGGTGTCAAAATGTTAGAAATATCTTCCACGAAGGGCGGGGTACTTTTTCTGTGTATCCAAAGTGCTCCCAGAATGTCCTAGATAGTTCCCAGGAGCTCCTAGATAAACTCCCAGATGGCAAGGAGAGGTGCCAAAAGGCATAGAAACTCTTCACAGAGGTGCAGGGGGCTTTCCCTAGCTTTCGAAAGTGCTCCCAGAATCTCCTAGATATCTCCCAGACATACTCCCAGATGGCAAGGATAGATGAAAAAAGACAAGGAATTTTTTTCCCAAAGGGGCAGAGGACCTCTTCTGTGGTTGCAAAGTGCTCCCAGAATCTCCTAGATATCTCCCAGGAGCTATTAGATGAACTCCCAGATGGCAGGGAGGTGTCAAAAGGTAAAGAAACTCTTCACAGAGGTGCAGGGGACTTTCCCTAGCTTTCCAAAGTGCTCCCAGAATCTCCTAGATAGCTCCAGGAGCTCCTAGATAAACTCCCAGATGGCAGGGAGAGGTGTCAAAATGTTGGAAATATCTTCCAAGAAGGGCAGGGGACTTTTTCTGTGTATCCCAGGGATGAAAGTCTTCAGGGAATTCCCTGATTTCAGGGATTTTGAAGTTTCAGGGCCCTATACATTCATATAGAAACCCAGGTTTTTGAGGCAAATATTGGACCAATTCAGGGATTTTCATGCTCTGTGACTTTCATCCCTGGTATCCAAAGTGCTCCCAGAATCTCCTAGATAGTTCCCAGGAGCTCCTAGATAAACTCCCAGATGGCAAGATGTGCCAAAAGGCATAGGAACTTTTCACAGAGGTGCAGGGGACTTTCCCTAGCTTTCCAAAGTGCTCCCAGAATCTCCTACATAGCTCCCAGGAGCTCCCAGATGGATAGGATAGGTGCAAAACGGCAAGGAATTTTCTCACAAAGGGGCAGGGGACCTCTTCTTTATTTCCAAAGTGCTCCCAGTATCTCCTAGATAGCTCCCAGATGAACTTCCAGATGGCAGGGACAGTTACCAAAAGGCATGGAATTTTTTCACAGAGGTGCAGGGGAATTTCTCTGTGTATCCAAAGTGCAGAGATGTAAGTTGTCAGGAAATTCCCTGAAAATAGGGATTTCAAAAACCTTAAGATTGAGTCAAAATAGGGATATGTAAGGTCTTCAGGGCCAGATTTGATTCTCATATTCATAACGGTCAGTGTGAATATCCATGTTCATCAAAATGAAGAGAAATATGTGTTCTTGCCCTAATGAAAACCCTCTGCTATACACATACCCAGGCCTGTGTTGGCTGCTTTAACCAGTGACTCCACTGAGGAACAGGAAGGCCCCCTGGTGTAAGCAGAGAGACTCAACTGGGCAGGGGAAGGCCTGGACAGGGGATCTCAGGGCATACTCTACTAGGGGAGGTGAAAGGAATGCTGCTCTCTGATTGGTCTAAAATACTCAGTCTCAAGACTAGTCTACAGTTGCCCTCCATACAGCCATTTGGGGAAACCCCTTCAGAAGTGCCATGTGAAACTCACACCCCCACCACCCCAACCACCATACATCTACTCAATGTCTGAACACCACACTCACCCTCAGCCATCCTTAAATCTGAAGCATTATAGGTTGAAAGATTGGGGGTGGGGTTGGTGGGGGAGGGGTGTATACTAAACTCATAGTTCCAAATATACATGTATTGTGGGGAAGGACATTAATTGTATACATGCACATTGCATATTGGCCGCTAGCTGGTCTGGAGCTGGTTCTGGCGACACCCACTGATAAGATGGGACCAGCATGTCCCTGGAAGTGGGTGTTAACCAGGGACAAGGTACCCTTCATGGTATGTCTTATCATTGGGTTTTAGCTCAACCAGCAAAATTCAAGATGGTGGCTCCTCTAGGCCTCCATACTGAATCCTTTAGACACCCCCCCCCCACCCCCCACCCTGCGATAATAGCTTTTCAGGGATTTTCTCAATACCCAACTTACATCTCTGAAAGTGCTCCCAGAATCTGCCAGGAGCTCCCAGATGGCAAGGAGAGGTGCCAAAAGGCAAGGATCTTTTTCTTCTTTGTTTGCAATGTGCTTCCTAGCTTTCCAAATTGCTCCCAGAATCTCCTAGATAGCTCCCATAAGCTCCTAGATGAACTCCCAGATGGCAAGGAGAGGTGCCAAAATGTTGGGAATAGCTTCCTAGAGGGGCAGAGCACTTTTTACTTTTGGACAATTCTAGAGCACAAATGAGAACCATTGATTTAGGGAGTGAGGGGATTGTGCCATAGTTTATGGTTGGGGCTATTCTCCCAAACTTTTCTAGATGCTAAAAGCACAACTGATTTAGGGAGCGAGAGCTTGAGATTATTTTTGGAGAAGCCCCCCCCACCTCCAGAAAATTTGCTGTTTCTAACAGAGACTTTCTGCAGACAACTAGCTGTAGGGTATCAACCTTCAGATAGTTCTAGGGTAAAATAAAAGAAATAAAGATTTTGAGAGTGAGGGCAGGAGATTTTCCATAGTTTTATTCACAGCCCCTTAGAAAATTTGAGAGATTTTCGACAGAAAACTGTAGTTTACTTTTCTAAACCAAATACAGGAGCAGAGAAAGTGAGTTATGGTTGTTTGATGTCATTTTTTTTTCTATATCTAAAGTCCTAGTCATGGTGAGAAAACTACATTTCATATTAATCGATGAATATCAGTGTTCAAACACCAGAGTGAGTAATGGTTTCTACACCTAATGTCCATTCTATTCATGGTAAGAAAAATACATTGCATATCAACTGATTGATGAATGAATGTGGTTTTGATCAGAGATTACGCTTTTGCAGAAAAAGGGGTAGTTTTTGGGTGGAAAATGTAATTTTTAAGAAAAAAGGCTTAAAATCCATGGAAAGAGGGGACAGTCCTTTAGAAAAGTGATGACAAGGATGGTGTCTCCTTTGGATATGAAATGTGGAGACTAGGGTCCCAGCACCTTGTACCGGTAATACATTTCCTCCACCAAATGTTTTCGGAATAATGTGGAGATTATTGCTAAAATATAGATTTTAGGCCAAGTTTTAAGTCAATTTAGCCATAACTAAGTCACCGTTACTCGTCGCTGAGTCATTGCAACTCTTTGGTAGTCTTTGAAGTAGTTAAAAAAAAATAATAATAATTAAAAAAAAAAAAAAAGACCTATCCTACCTAATTTTTTTCAGCATGTTACCTGAAACACACAATTTTATTTGGCCTTACTCTATAGGGTCGGACTGATGCAATCCTGCTTTTTCCCCCCACTTTCCCTGCTCTCTTGTTCCATGGCCCCATACTGGTAACTGGTTATCATTTGAACTGCTCTCACTTAAAATTTCTGTCTAGTTTTTCAATACATATTAGAATTTAAGGAGTTCCTCATACATGTATACCAATGGATTTTTATTTTCACCCTTTAGTGAGGGAGGGTTCTTTAAGGCTCACCTCGTTTTCCCAAAGGATTACCCACAGAAGCCACCAAAGATGAAGTTCATGTCAGAGATCTGGCATCCAAACAGTAAGTTCTTAAAGATACATTCTTCAGTCAATTGATGTCATATATCATTTTCACACCATGAATATGACCTAGCCATCAAAATGCTGTAAAGGTTGGTTGCTACCGTAAATTATCTAGTATAAGCAAATCTATTATTTTTTGTAGTATTATTTTTACCTCAAGGGTCCAAAACCCTAAAATTATGTGTGGGACCATATGTCAATAGTACGTTCCTAAGAAAGGTGTTTATGTAAAGAATTTTCTGAAAGTATAAAAAAAAAATTACTTTCACTATGGTTTTCGAGCAAAGATGTTAAGATTTTGGCAAATTGTTTCCATTCTTTCCTAAAACATCACACTTTTACACAGGATGCCATGCCATATGGCCAAAAAAAATCATTCACTTTTAAATATGCTAAAAATGGATAGATAACCCAAGAAATAAGACTTAACACTGCCTGTACCCTTGCTCTTTACCAGTTGACCAGGCAGGTGATGTATGCATCTCCATCCTGCATGATCCTGGTGAGGACAAGTATGGCTACGAACGACCCGAGGAGCGGTGGCTGCCAGTGCACACGGTGGAGACGATCCTTGTTAGTGTGATATCTATGCTCACTGACCCCAATGACGAATCACCTGCTAACATAGATGCTGCTGTAAGTTTTAATATTGTCAACTTTATACTCTGATCAGTTTTGTTGTTTTTTGTTGTTGTTTTTTTTTTGGGGGGGGGGGGGCTTCAGTAGAAATATTAAGACTACCATAATCTCCCGCGTTTAAGGCGTGTCTTATACGCGAGGTTTTAGTTCTCTCTGGATCCACAAGGACAAAAAGACCTTTCTTTTGATATGTGACACTCCCTCTAAGTCATAATAAGGACATAAGGGGGTCTGGGCGGCTCTAGCTACACAGCTTTTTGAATTTTGAAAATCCATCCAGTAGAACAAAAAAAATCATGATTTTTATTTTTTTTTCTTCGACCAAATCCTAAAAGTATGGGGGCAACCTATATGCGCGCTGCACCTTATATGCAGGAGATAACGGTAATTCTAAAATGACCGTCTGATGGTTCTGGGTGCAGCCTGACCCATAAAACACACAATTTTAGACAGATCTCTACCTTTTTTCATCAAAATACCACATCCACGAGGCTTGATGTTTATGTTTCATGTGGAATTAACTTCAACGGACATAACCACAGGGCATATGGAAGCCTGTGAGAGTGAGAGTATAGGTGTTCTAATTATAGAGAAGGGGTGACACTCCTGAGGCACGATAATCTCTGCACTACATGAGTGTTCAGTAGGCACTTATCCAGGTGCCCCCCTGCAGTAGTTTAGGTATATCAATTGTGTGCCTCTTGCATAGTCTACTGAACACCCCTGCTAGTGTTCCTTCATCTCTGTGTCAACATTGTGCGGTTCTAAAAGCACATGGCTAATTTACATACCTACCCTCATGCAGTAGGCAGCTAAGGAGACTACCGTAATCTCCTGCGTAGAAGACGCGTTGCGCGTATAGGACGCACCCCAAACTCAGCAGGAGCATTTTCGCGTATAAGACGCACATTTTAATGCTGATATTTGTACATTCAATACATTTCTATAGTAAAATTACCCCTCGTATAAGACGCACCCCCAATTTCAATACATCCTATAAGACGCACAAGGCATTTGTTTGGCGTAGAGGACGCGTCTTATACGCGGGAGTTTATGGTAGTACTATTAGTCTGTTGATTTCAAGTATGTGTGCCTTATCAGTAGGGCAGCAGGCTTATAGGCCCTACACTAAGCAGTAATGTAAGGCTGTTCTGACTTGTTGGCACACCTAAATTACAACTGCAATGACTCCCATATTACATTCTTATTAAGTGAGAGGGAAAATACATCAATACTTGAATCAATTAAAGTTAATTCATAGAAAGTGTATTTGAACCTAAAAGACACTAATTACTTTGGTTCAACTTTAATCAGCATGAATGCAGCAAATATGGTCCCTTACAACATAGACCAACCCCCACCCAACAACAATAAATAATAAATGGCTGATCACCATGTGGCATACCTTTAGGAACTACCTCACACTGTCTCCCCTCACAGGTTTAGTCCATCGAGCCTGTGGACATAACAGTTTTTAGTAATGCCCGATACTCATCAGTGTCGCACAAACATATCCATTGTATTTAACCTAATCAATGTGTCCTCTTTTCATCCTAACAGAAGGAATGGAGGGACAATCGGTCAGAATTCAGGAAGAAGGTGTCATTATGCGTTAGGAAAAGTTTAGAGGAATGTTGAATAAATATATAGCATCAGTCATCATTATATGCAAGAAATGTAAGTGACTTTCTATGATTATGGATTATTGATTACCAGGGGTGGAAGTGATTTCAGGGATTATAAGTCCCACAGACCTATACTGTCCTATACAAAATCTTCTATTTAGGGAATTCTAATTGGGCATTTCAGGAATTCTTGTGTTCTGCCACTTCCATCCCCGTGACTACACATAATGATAAATCAATGTCTTCAAATCTTATTCATCAGAAGTTTAAAATTTTATGACCTGAAGCTGAAAAAAACCTTAAGAGGAATAGGGGTTCATATTATATCTGTCTATGAGTAGCAGTACATATACATTAAACTGCTTAATACTTTTAGGCCAGCATAGTGCTTGGACCAGGCTCATGTACCATTGCCGCACTGGCAAGTTATTTTCTGGTGCTGCAGTTGTGTCCTTTTCTCTTTTATAGTCTCTATGCTGATAGTCATGAACAAATATCTATTTCTGATCATTTTTTTGGAGTTGCTTGCTGCGTAGCGGCTGGGAGCGCAGCGACCGTAGCAACTCCATTATGTTTTCGGTTTGTCAGTGACGTCACAGTCACCTTGTGACGCAATTTGTGACGTCATACGTCGGCCGTGACGTCACATGTCGGCCGCAGAGTGGCAACTCCTAGCCGTGGTCCTTGCAACATTTTTCTTGTTTTTAGTTTAAAGGTGTTGTTTATATCATCCAAAGATGTTGTGTATATCATCCAACAAGTGTCAAAATAAATTCTTGTAGTGTGTCGTTTCAGTGTGGTACATCATGGTGATATTGAATATGAATCTGTGATGCTCCATGCCTTCTGTAAGAATGAAAAACTGAACTCTTCCTTCTCAGTAGCTGAAGTTTAAGTGAAAACTTATTCCTGAGACTTTGTTTCACTTTAGGATACAAGCCATACATAATGAGTCTTCATCCGAGTGAATGAATGTGAGCAGTGAAGTGCCGCATATAACAGCCTCAACCAGGATGCACCCAGACCTCTACTGGAAAACCAACATACTTTAGAACCCGTCATGTCCAGACATGCCTTTAGACGAATACTTCCGTCTCACCTCCAAGAAATGTTGAAGAAGATGGCGGGAAAAGGGAGCTCCTGGTAGTACGGAAAGTGTGCGCTGCCTTATCTGCACTGATTGGTTGTCATGCATCACATATCACACAGATATATCCGCCTACCCCACCAAGTACCCTCCCCACTCACCTGCAAGCCCCCCACCAACATTTTGTCAGAAGCTGTCTAAGCTTCACACCGGACATGACACAGGTAGTGCCTATATATGAGAACTCATCACTCACTAAGGAGGCAGATCACTACAATTCAGTAGGCTATTAATCATGGGGATGCGGTACTTTTCAGTCATTCCCCATCAAGCAGTCTTATAGTATTACACGTTACTCTTTGTTCTGTAGCCATTGACAGTGCATGGGACCGTATTACATTTACCAATTAGGAACAACGCTAGGCTCTCCCTAACTAGATGAACCATGTGTGATCTCTCAATGCGTGACCATTCGTAACAGTAACTATTCGTATTGATCGTAAAAGGTACTTGTAAAGATTAATGAAAGAAATTGTAGTGTCATTGTGAATGCCAGCTTGCACGAAGACGCCTAAATGGTTGGTCATCACATTCAGACTTTGAAGCCACCTCTGCCTTATTGTGTGAAGTACGTCTTTGCAAAGCCAGTCAGTCACAAGGTACACTACGGACATGCACTATTTGTTTTCATTGACAACCTGTGTAGCAACTGAGGAAGAGCTTCAATCAAATTAACTAGAAGGGGGGATTGGTTGAATATGCCCCTTTTGCAACAGTGCCACTTTTTTTTGTGTTAAAATGCCTTCTGTCCAATTCTCGCATCCTAAGTGTAAATACTCAGGGACTTACTATGCAGCTACCCTTTCTTGGTTTGATTCATATTGCTTTGGGTTCTGTCAGAGGTGGAGATGTAAGAAAGGTTTCAGTAAGTAATTCTAAAAACTGAAGCCTAAACATTGTTATTTCTGCATTTATTGTCAACTGTGAAGTCACCCTTCATCCAATTTAAAAAGCACAATGATCACGTGAAAAGCATAAGATTTTTGGCAAGTAAAGTAGGAAAGCATCACCAAGAGTTGGGGATATTCAAGTTTAGCACACAGTGGCCCACTGAGTGGGAACTGCCTCATGCCCCCTTGGTCCGTTTTATAGGTTACGATAGACCTTTCTGTTTCAATAATATTGACTTAGTCTGGCATTTAAAACTTACAATGATGTACGACGTTCTTCAATCTCAGCAAGTTTGTGCATGGAAGCCACATGGGAAGGATGGTCTGCATGTGGACGTGCCGATTATCTTTTCTTACCAACAACTTGTGCTGGAGAAAAGGGGGGAGCCATGTCAGAACAGTGCAGGCAGTCAAAAAGAAACGCTTACTTCATCCATGACGTATGTTACCTTAGAGTAGACGCTCAGGTATTTTTCAGCCTTAGCGGTATTTTTCAGCATAGCCTTAAACGACCCCTCAGGCACAGTGATCTAATTGATAACAATTTTTTACATTTGCATTATTCCCATTTAATGTGAAGATGTATAAATCCCAAATTGATTATCCGTTCACACCAAAATAGGTATTGATTCTAACCCACATCACCACTTCTCGAGCAGAATGTTTTAAAGGGACAAAGCCCATCCTCTTCTGATCGCAAGACAATATTTGAATATTCACTGTTTTGATTGGTGATTGATAAGTATCCACCTCATACGCATTTAAAGTCATAAGAGGACCATTCTCTACATTATTCGTATAAAAGGGTGTGGCTAGGTTTGCTACCCATCGCCCCTGTGAGCCCACATGTGAAAATTTTCATCATTTTTATCACATTTTCCACTACCATAGACTTACTTCTGTATTACCAATGAGACAAATGATAGAAAGATAACAGGTTTTGTTCTTACTGATATTGGATAAAATGTTGCCACAGGGTATTCCCTTCTTCATTCACGTTCACGGCATCAGTGCAAGACCAGTCATAGAAAATTCAGTTTGGTATATCCTGCAGTGTCTTTCTAATGAGTATGACCAATGGTAGATGGAGAGAATAGATGACTTGTAGGAAGGCAGTTGTAGCCTAGTTGTAATAGTTTCATCTTTGTAAGTGGTGGGGCTTGCAAGCCACTGCTAGATACATAGTCCACAATATAAACCAGCCTATCCACCTAACTTCTCATATTGTATGCATGTTTATATCACGTGTGTAGGAGTGTATGTGGGAATGTAGCGTGCAAATCTGTGGGAAGGGAAATTGGGAGTACAGAGTAATATATGTAATGACAAAAAAGGAATAGGACATCAATATGAAAGAACGTATGCCCCTAGCCCTCAACGTGTTGAGATATAAAGAAAGGGGTTGAAATGGGAGATGTCAAGTACAATATTGACTAACACTGTTTCTCTTGTACAGAATTAGTGTTGCTAGACGGTAAATATTAACTTATTCCTTGTCTTAGGGGTTGTGGTGAATTCTAGAGATTCATTGTACTTGTGCGAAGTTGTACTTTCATTTGACTGCATTTCATATGTAGAAGGGGTGTGTCTTAACATCATAAGTATTCACGTTCTATGTCAATGAGCAAATGACAACTTAGAAGTGTAAGTCATGTTTATATATTTTTTTTGAGTTGATAGCGTCATGTCTATATATATTGAGGTGACTTTAAACCTTGGTCACCTGTAACTTGCTGATTGCTTATGGTTCATTGCAAATCTATAGAACACAGGAATGGTTACCTTTGTCCAGTTATGGCCTATTATTTCCTTTCTCATTGTATCAAATTACCCTGCTACTGAGTGGGATGCCACTTTATTGGGAAAGTGTATTTGTTTTGTTTTTTGCATAACCAATAAAGAGAATTATTTAAATCAAAATGTTGTAATTGTTTATTCAATTGTCAATGTGCGTGCAAAATGTAATCTATGATAGGGGACATGCAGTGATAATTGGCAGAGGGGTAGTGTGCACAGGGATGAAAGTCTTCAGGGAATTCCCTGATTTCAGGGATTTTGAAGTTCCGGGCCATATACATTCATATAGAAACCCATGTTTTTTGGGCGAATATTGGACCATTTCAGGGATTTTCGTGCTCCGTGACTTTCATCCCTGTGTGCATGCCATGGCATGGCCATGGGCATACATGCACGAATAATTCGTGGAAGACCCATATAACCAATTATAACCACAACAGTTCGGCCATTTTTTATTTATTTTTTGGAGTTGCAAGCCGCGTGAGCGGCCGGGAGCGTAGCGACCGTGCAACTACATATGTTTTCGGTTTGCCTGTGACATCACTAGTGACGTCATGCAGCCGCTGTGACGTCATCCGTGGCAACTCCTATCCGTGGTCCTTGCAACATTTTTCTTGTTTTACCATGTTAAAGGAAACAAGTACCAGTAAGGTCGGCGATATTTGAAACCGTGTTTGTTTGAAAGTCAGAATTTTCTAGATATTAATGTGATGTTAAAGCTGAGTTAAAATTCTTTGATTTATTCAGATTTACTAACAAAGGGAACTTGCAAAAGTAGCCAGGTGTAGCAGTGAAAGAATAATGATGTAAGCTGCATTTTATAGAATTTATACCTATCAAATGCTCAAGGAAAGCAGCCCTTTGCCTCTGGGCCTAGACCAGGCTCGCCCTCTCCAGCCCGACAGAGTACAGGCTGGCTTCAGACCTTCATCTGGGTAGATCGTCGCCCAGGCGGCGAAGCTCACTCCCCAATCAGTTTCCTAATTCTGGTAGTGACCTGTTGGCGTAGACCTGCCAACCAGTCCCTAGGCATATGATGTTAGGGACCGGCTCCTCTCTATTATGAGACCTTTCAGCTACTGGTGCTGCATCCTGCCCATGCACAATTCGGCGTGGGTTAATAAATTTCATTTTTTCCTATCTTAAAATAATCGTAGGATACCCAATCTTTCAGCGAAGCTAAAGGAGGGTTGGAAGTATGTATATCTAAACTTTTAGAAGGATTGATTAAGGATTCAATGCATGAGAGGTGCATGGAAAGTCCTCCCGCAGGGCCGAAACATTTGCTATTATAACTATCCCACACCGAACAGAGCTCCCTGAGTGGGCAGACGGTGTGGAAATACCCACACTATGTTGGCGAGGGAGACAGCTAGGCCCGGGGGGGGGGGGGCACTCTCTATGTAATGTATACACATATGTGCGGCTGGCAAGGGTACATTTCAAGGAAAAGTCCCTAGCAAGCCTCCTGTTCCAGCCACAAATGTCCCTAGCAAGGGTCTACTTTTGAGCAAAATGTCCCTAGCAAGGGTCAACTTTCGGCAAAATACCCTGATTCACGCGGAAAATTTAGAAATTTTCATAAATATTTTCAAAGTTTTCATGAAAATAGCATGAACAAAATACAATTTTCTCCCTAACAAGGTCATTTTAAGATATTTTGAGCAAAACCTAAGACTATTATGTAAAAGGTTCCCTAGCAAGGGTAGGGTTTGGAAGAAAAACCCCGCGAACAAGTGCCCTAGCAAGGGTAAGGGTAGTCGGGGGTTCAGCCACACACCCGTATCAAAAAAAAAATTGAAGTGCCCCCCCCCCCCCCCCGGGCAGCTAGGCCCCTTCCGAGTGGATGCGTTGGCGAAACGAAGGAGGGGCTGGCTAGTACTAGTAGTGACCCAGGCTCAGCCTGGAGAATGAGTACACATCCTAGTTCAGATCCTTGTCTAGATCAAAGCCTGTACATTTCACATGATGTGTATTCCAGTTAATTGTTTTATTGTCCCCTTTGACAAATCCCAGGCTATTGAACTGAGTACCAATAGACGCTGGCTGAGGCTGGGCCTAGACCTGCCACCGATCCCTATGCATATGATGTTTAATAGACGCACAGAACGAAGTGCCGAGCGGTGGCCTCCACTATCTGGGCCGGACTGGGGTTTTAGATGTTCAATTGACGATCGTTGTAAATATATCCTTACACAGCTTTATTATTAAGGGTAGAGTTATGATTGGAACTATCATTTGATAGTCATAGTGTTGTACACTGTTTATATAGTGTTTTGACATTTCGACGTCACGTGTTTTTGTGGTCGTGTTTTTGTTTACGAGTTCGCTGGTCTCTCGGCCGGGAATAAGCAGACATGTCAGGCCCAACTATCAACGAAAATAAAGAGATGCCTTCGCCTGCCAGTTTTACCTGCCTAAAAAATAACAGTAATTAACCTTTAACAAAGTGATCAATACCATACAGGTACTTTGCCCCAAATTGGGATGGATTATATCGAAATATGAAAAGATATATTCAATTTTGTATGCTCTATGCGGTCCTTTGCAAGCATGCGCAATGAAGGTAAATATGGCTTCATCACAAGGATTTGACGTTTAGTAAGTTACACCAAATTAAGGAGGATTTCTAACAGTTAAAAATGGATAACGAAGAATTTGGCCCGCTGACCGGTTCGGAACATCATGGCGAGAGTAATGGTACGTATTTCGTATGTATTGACGGCGATTAGGCGAAGATGTGCATGGTTCTCTGGCGGTCACTCGAGTTGAGAGGTACGATCGGAGGATCGTCAAGTGGGGGTTTGACTTTTGTAGTCACTGGGCGCGACTCAGTTAAGGACTGAGTCGCTGGGACTGGCATACCTAAAACTTTCAGGTGCTCTAGAAACGGCACACATTTGACGGAAATAAATACCCAACAATCAGCTTATGGTATTGACAAGAGTACCACCTTAGTTTTGCTGTCTGTGAGTGGGAAGAGCGTCTTTTGTTGGAAACCTTTAGATCGCACCCTTTTCCAAGATTTGGCACATGCAGTGTGGGTTGCACAGGTAGCTATCAGCAGGTGCATTTTCTGCCAGACAGGAAGTCAATCTCCACTCTCTAAGCAGATTCTCATGAATAACATTATTTCATGAATAACACCTCTGTTGTGAGACCTGAAACCACATCAAACATGGACGACCGTGGCAGCTAAACTTGATATGAAGGCTAACAGATTCGTGAGAACCAAATAATCTGGGCCCCCGTATTAAAGGTTTCTCACAAAATGGCAACAAACATGTCTTAGGAAGCCATCTTTAAGAGGAAATCGACATAAAAAAATTATGTCCTACAATTCCAGCCACCTGATAAATGAGCCCTATGCAGGAAGCCTGACTCTCCTGTCAGGTAAGAGTCAGCACCCGCTGGACAAGGGTTTTGTAGTTGCAGTGGAGCCTGGAGGCCACCGATCGGCACTTCGTTCTGTGCGACGTGAGGGCCGACGTGAGGAGGATCGGGACAGGGTCTCTCTGTCTAGGGTTTTGAGGCGATGTGCTTGGCGTGTAACTTTCCAAAATGGACCAAATTGCATTCCTTGCCTAGGCACTGATTCACTGAGTGCCAGGACAGAGGCAGAGATACAGAGATCGACTGAGTCTGAGAGAATACTAAACCCAAACACAACGTTTGAAGCGTCGGGATACCAGTATGCTTCACGAGCATATGCGTCGGAGGTGGCGTAAGAACGAGTCCGAAGGACGAGTTCCTACGCCGCCTCCAACGCATATGCGAGTGAAGCATGCTAGTACCCCGACAATTCAAAAGTTGTGTTTGTGCTTTATTATACCCCCCTCCAACTAAGAATTTAATGTAAACAGCTGGGTAGAATCTAAGAACCGAAGCCATAGAATCTGAAACAGCGGGCGGATGGGAAGGTCAAGGTCGTATGCAATCTTGTCAAGAGCCGTAGATTAGAGTCTGACCTTTCATGAAGACAGGCTGGAGACCAAATGTAGATTAAAAATAAAAAGGGGGTTCGGGGGCAGAGCCCTCGATTTAATGAAAATTGTCCCGCAGAGGCTATCTTACAAAAAATTCGCCATCGTTATACTCGTGACAGATTGTCAAAATCTCACGGCCATCCACCCGCTGTTCTAGATGGAGCTGCTAGAATCTACCCCTGAACCCCCTTTTTATTTTTAGTCTACATTTGGTCTCCAGCCTGTCTTCATGAAAGGTCAGACACTACATTTAATCTACGGCTCTCGACAAGATTGCATACGACCTTGACCTTCCCATCTGCCCGCTGTTTCAGATTCTACGGCTTCGGATCTAAATAAGGGGGAACTATATTTTGTAGTGCTAGCTTATATCAGGAGTAGGGTTGTATTTTGGCACTACTTTTCCGTATGCCCCATGGTCTTTTCCGTGTGCCCCCTCCTCTATCCGTATGCCCCCTGCTCTGCATATTTCGCCCGTATGCGCCCATGGTAGGCATACGGCGATCCTGTACATTTGCTATACAGTATCATATGGGGGGTATAATAAAAGTACTTTCAGACCCAAAGTCACTTCACTGTCTGCAGAGTCCCACATGATAACTTCGGGGTGCATAGCCCCCAGGTCTCATGGCCCCCACCCACATAGCCCACTGTCCCGTAGCCCTGCGGTGGATCAGCCCCACTCCCCCTTGGCCCCCATCCTTATATCTGAAAAAAAGCTGTCACGTTTGGAGATTTTGACCTTTGAATACTTCACACAGCACTGAAGCATACAAATCTGTCCTCTGGGGAAAATGGCACGGGCCGTACACACGTGACACGTTACCTTGGAAATTTGCTACGATCCGTAGCTACCATCCACACGAATGCAAGGAATACAGTCAACATGGTCTCATCTACAACCTCAACGTACCCTTGTTATGTTTAATAGATAATGAATAATGAAAAAATGCCTTATCACTTTTCAAAAAGTCCTGGTCGGTAAACTGCATTAAAATCAAAGAAAAGGGGGGCACAGCCCCCGAAATTAAAAACATTTCCTTGGAAATTAGAAGAGAAAAGGGAGTTCTCGGCAGTGGTGATATTTTACCGACCGATAAACAGCAGTGAATACTAAACTCTCATCTTCTAAAACGTTTTACGTTGTAACAAAGCAGGGCCTCAAAATTGCTACATTGTTTACAGTATGCAGCACCGGAACCAGAAGTAGCAAATGTGAAAACAATGTCAAAAGGTGACAGGAATTCACTGAAACAGCCAAATAAAACTCATTTACAAATAACAGATGCATAAAATATGATCAAGGACATGAATGAGAAATGATTTGAAAATGGTACCATCATTCCTTCTTGAATAAAATTGATGGTACCATGGTTCCTAAAAACATGGTACCATCGTTCTGGTACCATCGTTCCTTGGTACCATCGTTCATGTAATCCTCTCACGGCGGTACAGAGATGAGAGTTTAGTATTCTAAGCTAGGTCATTTCGGACCCCGGTCATTTGGTGCCAGGCCTAATGTTTTTTTAAAAGGTTAAACAGTTATGTCATTTTCGAATATTCCTCTCACATCCACAAAGTTTGAGAGCCTCCACACCTGGAGTGGAGGTGTCATGAGTGATACTTTGCACAAATACTCGCATTTGATTTGAAGTCAACATCTAATAAGCTACATCTTTGGGTGAGGGTACCAAAAGAAACACCTAAATTTAATATGGTTACAGAAGATATGATGGTGTGCATATCCCGCTCTACCGGGTACTTCACTTAGGGATTGGTCATTATTTATCAACAAGGGGGATGTCAAAATTTTCAGAACCCTCTCAGGAAGGGTCCAAAATTTTCATACCCCCCCCTTGATAAATGATCTGACCTTATATCAACTTAAAATGATATTATATGCGAACCAGTGGCTTTTTGCAGCTTTTAGAAGGCTGGCTCCAAAGTTAGGGTGCGGCTTATACGAGGGTATAGAACAGTACTAATACTATACGCCACTAGCACATTGCTAGTACTGAGGAAAATCAGCTAGGTGGCTCATGTAGTTGGGGGCTAGATCAACATTTGGCCTCTTTATACAGTCTACTTTGATAGTCTCTTCCTCATTTACTATCTGTAGGTATTCTCTAAAATTTATATCTTTGTATAGCAAACACCTTCAACTTTAACTAAATAATCTTAGTATAAATCTTATACTTTAAATACAAGAGATATGAAACTTTGATATTTCAATAAGACATCACATGTCACCCACATTGAGTACATCTATGCCTAGGCCATTGTCTCCCTACCAAGCTAATCCACTCCCTTCACACCTGAAACAATAGACAGGTACCTAGGGTGTTTAAGATAAGGGTAGATGCAGCTTATCAGTCTTATCAGTGACCATTGTTCTGGAGTGAATGAGGGTGGAGATAAGAGATTACCCAGAATTCTGTGATAAAATCCAAGATGGCGTCGGGGGCTAAAAACAAAAATGGCGACCCCCATACAGGAATAGCTATCTGCCCTATAGTTAATCCACAAACTCAAGGTGTGGCTTATAGCTTTCAGCGTATAGGTTGATACATGGTTATTTAGGGTCAGGTAGTGGTCATATTTTAACAACCTGGGGAGGGGGTGGCAAACAATTTCAGGCCCAACTAAGAGGGGCATGGGCAAAATTTTGTTTCCCCTTTTGATCGAAAAAAGCCTGCACACCACTAAAGAATAAATGGACAGAAAAATTCCAGACTCCCAGGCGGGAAGATTTTTCCATGAACATGCGCTGTCTTTCACCGACACACCCCAGTGTAGCTTACAAGATGTGCAGCATCGCCTCAGAGAATCATAGTCGCAGTTAAGAACCTACAAGTGAAGAACAAGAATTTTGGAGAGATCCGAGTAGATTTATGTATTTGTTCCAGGTCATACCAGTGTTGTCATATAAACACTAGATCCATACCGGTAGCTATTTGAATTAAGTCAAATTGAAAAATGGGACCCTGGAGAAGGAAATCCATTTTTCATATTTAGAACGGCAGTTCGTATAGTAAAGCATAGAAAGAGCCATTCTTCATAAGTCCTAAAGAAAAAAGTTGTGTTTGGGTATCCCGACTGACGCGGGAGGCAGGCTGCCTTGAGTTGGGGGTGCGCCTTATACACGGGGTATCTCCAACTTCCAATCCAAAGTTATGTCCACAATGTTATGTGTTTTCTTTAACCAAAGTAAAGGTGTAGCTGATACTATTGTGCTCTATATACCCATAAATTACTGAATGAATCAAACCATTCTGCTCATCATAAAAGTGTTTGCAAACATATGTACACCCCACTTACTGAGAGCTTTATTTATTATACTATTTACCTTTTTAATCAAGAGAATACATGCAGCATCATGAACAGTACTCCTGCCATAGTTAAGTGCTGCCACCTGGTGTTATGAGCTGTATGTCATTCTCTATGGGCCCAAAATCCCACCTATATTATTGTTATAACAATGTAAGCCTAGAAAATCAATGGGAGGGTTTAATATGGACAAATGATTCGGTTTGAAAGAAACCTATCTTATCTATACGGACTTAGCAGGTTTAATTATTAGCCAATGAGATAATCCCAACTATTCACTGTGGCCCTGTCGGGGGCCAACTGGTATCCATCTGATAGGTGTTATGAGTAGAACTCGCTGGTAATAAGATCCAGCAATGGTGGCGCCCATGGGACAACCTGCTAAGGGTCTATAACTTATGCACACATGCAAATCAGAACATTATTTCTTTTAAAAAAAAAAATGAACAATTGAACTTTTCAAAATTATGCCAAAGAACATGCTGTGGGCAATATGATGCCAATTGGCATCAACTATAGTTAGTGAATTAAATGATTCCTAAAATAACACCAGGTGGCAGCACTTAACTATGGCAGGAGTACTGTTCATGATGCTGCATGGATTCTCATGATTAAAAGGTCAATAGTATAATAAATAAAGCTCTCAGTGAGTGGGGTGTACATATGTTTGCAAACACTTTTATGATGAGCAGAATAGTTTGCTTCATTCAGTAATTTATGGGTATATAGAGCACCATAGTATCAGCTACACCTTTTCTTTGGTTAAAGAAAATACATGACTAGTTGAGATGTTGGGGAAAAAATATATAATTGGAGAAGGCTTGACCTACCCCTTCTGGTTGCGCCTTATACGCGGAACAGCCTCCCTTAGTTGGGGTTGTGCCTTATACGCGGGGTTTTATAAAAATTAATTCAGAAGCATTAGGTACACCTTCTACGGGAACTAGCCTTCTCTGAGTTGGGGGTGCGCCTTCTACGCGGGAGATTACGGTACCCTATTTTTTTTTTTAGCATGTTACCAGAACAAAGAAAAATCTTTTTTTTAGGCATAACTTTAATTAAGGGCATGAAGATAGATTATCTAAGATAGCCTCAAATCCCTTATCATTTTTGTAAAAAAAAAAAAAAAAAAAAAATAGGGCATTTTTTACTGTAGTGACATGAAATAGATACAGAGATCCACTCACTATGATCGAAACTTAATATTCATCCATTCATTATCCTTGTGGAAAACTGCTTCGAGGCTAATTCGTGACGAAACACTCAGTTTGGAGCAATTCTTGTGAGCCTCAGTCTATCTCAAGCCCGAGAAGGAATAACCTACCCTCGGAGAATACCGGTACATGTAGTACCCGGGTAGCTTCCCTCTGCTAGATTATGTGAGATTTGTGAGATGTGGCAGTGTCAGCACAGGGTATCTGCAGCCAACAGCCCAAGACCGATTCACACAGACTTTGTTGGCCCCATAGCTGATTTTATTGTTGCTATATGAACATTTTACAAAGTTGTGAAATACATTCCCTGGTACATTTGTAATGGTTATATCTGTCATTTTATCATTTATAGTTTGTGTTGCAATATGAAACATCTAAATTCACTTCTCGGCCGAGTCTATTTCCTTGTCTTGAGACTAAAATCATCTTCAATATTATTATTTTTTTATCTGGGCTGCCCTAGCCTATCTAGAGAGTTAAGGAAGAAATCTGTATCATTCTATTTTATTTTTACAATCTCTTGATTTTATTTTGCAGCAACTCTCACTCTCATCAGTGCATGTATAATTGATTTCCTCTCCACCTTGGTTGTTATGTACTCCTGTCCATTGATTGTGTTACAAGCTGTCTTAGTTGTTACCTCTCATATTCAACATATTTTATGCATCTGCCCCGTCACATGAAAAGATGGTTGTTCATTCCTAATAAGTCAAGAAATTCTAAAAGACCATAAGTATATTGCGTTAAGCTTGAGAGAGATTAATTTTATCTACAGTATAAACAAAGGATCATGGTTGTGTAACGAATCAGACAAGAACCAATGTGCAAGTGTATGCTTCTTGCTTAATTTCTCGTTTTACTTAGGAGAGGTGAATCTTATTAATAATTCATAGGCCTAACAATACCACACCACCCCGCCAAAATGGACCATCAAATAATATACCATACCCTTAACGCCTTTTACTGTATTCTAAATATCCGTTTAATATTGATGATAGCCACGTGAGGAATACGTTATAGTCTATTTGATTACGCAATTTAGATCCTGAGAAATCTGTATCTCAGATCCTCTGACATAATGATATTCAACTACCGGTAGATTTGCAACGTAAAGTCGTATACAGCAGTACATCTTGAAATATGTAAACACTTCCCCACCTCCCCAACAATATATAGAGAGTATGGAGAGGGACTTGTTAAAATAATACCCACTACAGAAAAGGATATAAAAACTATGCAATCTAATCCCGGGAATCTGAGCTCTAGTACAGCAGTCTAATCTGGAGAAGTCTAATCACTAAATAAGTCTTGAGTTCTCGTAGTCTGTCCAAGTCTAGTTCTAGTAACCTGTCCTGGTATCTAGTCTGAGCCACAATATTCTAACCAGTCTGTGCTCTAGTCCAGTGGAATGATCAGTATCAAACCTTTTAGCCTAATGAGCCTGAGCTCCTGTTCCAGTCTGAGCTCTAGTAGTCCTGTTAATCTGAGCTCTAGCAATCTAACCAGTAGTCTCATCAGTCTGAGTTCTAGTAGTATCGGCGATACTGTGTAGACCTGGGAGATGGATGCTCCGTGCATAATGTGTAATATGTAACTTGACAGATAACGAGTCCTCCTTACAAGAGCAGCTGCAGAGGTTGCAGAGTGAGAAGAATAAGATGGAGTCAGAGTTTGGTCAGAAGCGCGCCATGTTTATGGAACTCTTCAAACAGAAAGAAGGTACCTGTGTGCATAGTGTAGGCTCCATATATACATATCTCCCTGTCCTTGGCGTTACTTTCAGTTTGCAGTTCTGCATGCCAGCTGGATATGTTACATATGTATGTTTGGCTCCAGGAATTACTTTTATCTAGGCGTACTTATGACTAATACACCGTATTTGTCATGTTTTACATGGATGCACTTATTCTTTAGGTTTCTTTCTATTAGTATTATTAATTCTATTCCTGTTTGCTTTATTTTGGCTAGATCTTTTGAACCCATGTCCAACCTTTTGACAGCACTTAACTTTCCAGCTGCATCGTTTTGTTCCTTGTCATCCTTAACGTAAGGCTCAGTTGTATATAGCATTATGGATTGTGAGTTTAACCCTTTCTGGGTAGCCTAGTGCTTTAATACACGATGCAGCACTGGCGAGTTACTCGCCGATGCTACATTCATGCATTAGGCATCAAGCCAACCCTTTGTGGTGATAAACCTCTAACAGGACGGCATAAAACAATAATGCAGTGCCATAATGACAAGAGAGGACAAGGTCTGGGGGTATCATGCTGCCTTTTAAGGGTTAAGAGGTGGACCACTTGGTATTGACTTGGCATGTTGGTAGGTGATAGACAAGTTTGACTAAGTCAGTAGATTACGTTCATGCGAGTCATATACTATAACTTAACCGGTAAAATAAGTTAGTCGACTAATGATAGTGATTCCTTTTCCCCTGATAAGACCTGACACGATAAGATAACATGTGTCATTCAATATACAAGGTGTCATACTTGGCATCTACCGGTAGCTGATAAGAACACTTTCTAGGAATAACAGAGTGGAAGGAATAAGTGCACTACTTTTAATATTGGTTATTGGGTAGTATCAAATGGATTTAATCTCCTATTTATGGGAACCATTTTAGAATGTCGGCAATAATTCCACTTTCTATTGTAACAATGATTTGCATCGGCCCAGTAATAAAATCACGCCTAAAATGATCATACCACAAACTACCATACCCAATGATCAATCATCCTACCTAATTTACATTGTTTTCAAATGGAATGAAAGTCTGTGGGATGTATTTATGAAGATTTTTGTTTGTCCTCTAATCGATTCCTTGCTGGAAAACTAATATGAAGGCAAAGTTTTTAATTTTAGAGAAAAAAAATTGCCAAACATCACAAAGTGAAATTTTATATTTCCGAAAAAATGGAGAGCGCGTTCCGTAGACCAACTTTTTTGGTGTGGCCTTACATATACCAGCTTCCCTGTGTGTGCCACCTGTTTTGAGACTGGCTGTGCACGAATGGTGGCAGGTATCACAAATCAGCTTGTGCATGTCGTTCACTTTCTATGAATGCACCTAGAGCATCGACATACAATATAATATGGTATGAAATGGAATAATGGCAGAAGGGAAATGAAGTATTGGATTTTATTTATCTCTCTGCATGAGAGAACAGAGCATTGATTGGCTTGGTTCTACTTTGGAAATAAAGCTGGGCTAAGTAAATTAGACATCAGTCATCCAGTTAACCATCATTCTTTATTAAAACCATCGATTAATGAGTTAGGCACAAAAGAATGATTCTTTGCCCGTGATAACCAAAAAAACGGCCTTTGTCTTCTGAGCTAAATGATAATTTTGAAATAAAAGTTATCATTTAGATATTGTTATGTGTTTTTCACTTTAGACTACCATACTCAACGTACCGGTATATTAATTGATTACAGTATATGTACATAATACTAGTAGCAACATTAATGGGGATTTGTGTTTAGTATTAACCGAAGAGTTTGGGTCCAAGATCCAATGAAGTCCCTCCAGAATGTGATGAGAGTAGTATTTTTATATTGTAGATTTAACTAATTCTAACACCACCACCACCGCTTGTGCATCAAATATCGAACTCTTCTAATTGAATAAGCCATTATCGAAATTGAACTGATAAAGAAAAAGAAATTCTTCAAATGCCAAAAGAAAAAAATATGAGTTGGTGATATGGCAGTCAATTATGAGTAAGATTAAGATACACTACTATTCTAAAATGCTCATTCCCATGGTAGGTGTTGTGTCGATCTGATTATTGATTTTAGCCCAACACTGGTTTCAATATGCCTCCCTCATGACATGTCTGACAGACAAATGGCTGCAGCTATCATGATGATTAATACATAAAACAGTTTAATAAGATGTGATTGTGATGTCACCTTGTCAGAGTCCCTGGAGCAGGCACGCGGGGAGATGGAGAAGGCGGTCAAAGAGCGTGAGCAGTTCAAGGCGCAGGTGGAGCTGCTCAGACAGGAGATAGACGATATGAAGACGGCCGCTGCCATCTCTGAAGGCTCCAAGCAGGATGAGGTGGAACTTATCAGGAGGAAGTGTCAGGAGGAAATAGCCTCCCTCCAACACATCATGGCTGGTGAGTAGAAACAACAAAAACTCACATTAAGTGTCATTGCATAATGTAAGGTCATTATGTACAATTAAGTTTTGATCAAGATTATCATACATGTAAATACCCCGTAAGGTAGCTGCCAGATCTGCTCTACATATAAACTAGTAACACAAGTATAGCAAATTATCATTAGAAATTGCTAAAGTGTATTCCTATCAGTCACCAATAGATGTAACAAGTGATGTTAAGGCATGGTATTCCTGGTCACACTTATGGCAGATGCCGTGCAGCAGGCTCACCAGGATGCGCTGTCCAAGTATGATAACGAGTGCACCAAGCTGGGCAGTGTCAATGCAGCACTGCAGAATGAACTAACGGAATTGCGCAGCAAACTCAGTCAGGAAAGGTAGGCTGGCCTGTGGCAGTATTCATTTCTAGGTTTACTTTGTGAGTGTACATTTGTATTCACCTTTGTTAAATATGAAAATTTTCATGTACACATAGTATGTACCTCAGTAATGACAATAAAGTCCAGAATAACATTTGTTTCAAAATCTCAAGTACATGCACATGTATGTATAGTATACATGTAGTTTTCTATAGTAAAGTGCTCATTTACATAATGATGTCCACCATTTACCATTTATACGCCCACTGACATAGAGTTTCTTTACAGGGAGGGGTTCCTGGCTTCTGTGGCTAAGACCCTTCAAAAGAAGGTGGGCAGTACGCTGAACGCCTCAAGTGAATCGGAGAACCTGGAGGAGAGCATGCGAAAGGTGCGTTCTGTAAGTGTGGTCTCTTCTCCTTTGTTAGACTTAGAGAAGTGCTAAGTTACTACTGTAAGTGGATGTCTTCACTGCGGCTGCCGCACGCTGCTGTGTGCCGCAGAAACATGGTGTGGCACGTGTGTAAGTAGGCCAGTTTACTGTTGTCGCCAGTGGAAAAATTGTTGTACTTAGGTTCAGTTGAAATGTGCAGTAAAATGTTGTTTGGATGTCTATGCATGTACTGGTAATTATGTGAATTAAAGAGAGGGTTGGGAAGAGTGTAGAAATGGAGAAATCTGTAACCATAGTTAAGCCCTTCTTTTGATGCAGATACTGATTGAATATGTGAACATTGAACAACTCCCGAATGATAAGAGGTTCTTAATGAATGTATATAAAAAAAATCACATAACCCCCCCCCCCCACCAACACACCTTCCATTGTAAATCCCACGTAAATTCTTGGTCTCCACATAGATATTAACTACCCGGTATCTGTTTCCTGAGAGTTTAGGGGTAATATTGTGGAATTCTATGTGGGTTACATTTACTCTTATCTTGTGTCAATAAAATTCGAACAAAAAATATATAATATCACTATGTCATAATGTGCTGAGATGCTTGGCCCTCTCATTTAAGTCATAAGATGGTAATAATTATAATAAGTACTCCTTATTTATTAGGACTAGAGCAGCATGTTGATAAATCTAGTGTAGCATGTTGGGGTAAAAATAACTGAATCATGGACAGCATACTATGTCAAGGGTCGGAGGTCTGATAAGTGTGCACACACGATATCATAGGTTTAAGTTCTATAGGGCAACATCGGTAGAACTGCTATCATTGTTACCGATAGTAGAAAAAAATCCAGCTAGGTTATATCGAATAATCATGTCTTGAGATTACAGCCTTCTGGTTATCTACATAAATTTGTCGAAAAAATACTGAACGGGGATTCTATGTTGATTGTTGGAATGCTGCATGGGTTAGGCTTTTGTTGTGACACTGCTGTCATACGAAAAGAAAAGAAAATTCTCACATTCAAAATGAAGATTACTAACGTTCTTCGTTCGGCTATCATCTTGCTGTAGTAGTCGTTACATTACACATGTAATAGTAGAGAACTCAAATTCTTATTTATGTGTTGCATGACCTGCACCATACCCATTCTTCTGTACAAATCAAACAGAGTAAGAGAGAAAAATACAACAAGTCTGAGATAATGATGTAAGATCTACTTAAATCAATCTAACATATTAGTATTTTATTATTATTATTTATATTTGTAAATGTAGAAAACGAGAGAGAAAAAAGCAAAAAAAAAACCACTGCATATGTAACACCCTTGCGCCAGGTGTCCAAACCATTAAAGACGGAGTGTTTCTTACAGGCGAAGGAGGATGCGGAGATTCTTCGGTCAGTGGTGCTGCCCCTGGAGGATGAGATTAACATGATGAAGGACAAGCTGAAGGACTCAAACGACCGCTGCCTCCAGTACAGGGAAAAGGTGCGTGTTTAAACTTTTGAATGCAGTATCATTTTTTTTTATTATTTAATATTTGATGATCATCAACTTGTCAACAAGATAGTACTTTTAATGCCCGATGCAATTATACACCCAATGATGAAGTACATACTGCATGGTGTATCATGCCAACAGATATAGATAAGCATTGGTACAAAAAATGTACTACCCATATAGAAAGGCTAGCAGGTGAAGTCATAATTTAGGTTGAGAATGCAAAGGTAATCGATTTTGGGATTGTAGGGTATATACAGTGTGAATTGCTCTTAGCCATTCAAGAGAGTAAGAGAAATGACAGGTTCCCAGAATGTGATAGCAGTATATTATTACAGAAACTGCTATATGTTGTGTTACATCATATAAAATCATATAAAATTGTTCTGTTGTTTGTGACAGGTTAAGGTGCTAAGTGGAGGGGCAGACATAGAGGCACAGGATCTGGCCCCTGGGGAGCTCAGTGAGAAAGTAAGAATACCATTATAAACGTTGTATAGTATAAAACATATAGTGTAGCTTGTAAATGTACTCGTGTCTGCATCATAGATGTTACTAAGATATTTACATGTGTCATAGGGGGAAATGACTCATGCCTCATCAATAGGATAAATCAAACAAGAAAAGTTACAGATATCGAGATTTATATTTTGAAAACTTATGAGAATAGAGTACATCAGAGAACTTTTCTTTTATACTGAAGATCTACAAGTAGCTTAAAAACCACCAGGTTATCATTTAAGCATGTAAAAGAATTGTGAAACAATGGTTTTGATGATCAGATGAAGGAGTTGAACAAACACCTGGAGACAGAGAAGGCATCACGGACAGACCTGGAGATGTACGTCGCTGTACTCAACACGCAGAAACATGTACTACAGGAGGATGCCGACAGCCTCCGTCAGGAACTACATGAAGGTACGCATATAATACAGATTGATATAACATATCTCTGTATCATATCAGATATAATAATTTCTTTCTGATGAAAGGGTTCAGTATCATCCATATGTAGTATGATATTGAATGGTTTCTTTCTGTTTAGAGGGTTCAGAATTATAATGATCCTTCAAGTGGTAGTACCTACCGGTAGTAGAGTTGTGTGTTGGAGTTACATGAATGTGAGTGCTCTGTTTGAGTGCAACACTTAGAATTTTCTCTCCAGATGTATGTAGGCATCATGCCGATAAATGGACAAACATTTGTTTGCTACCGGTACACTAACAGGGTTTACTTGCCACTCATTTACTATGACGACTATTAAAATCTAATGGGTGTCTGTTCAGTGTGTCGCCTACTGGAGCAAGAGAAGCGTGAACACATGGAGTTAAAGCGGACATGGACCATGGCTAATGACCAGTTCCTTGAGTCACAGCGCCAAATGATGATGGACATGCGGCGCATGCAGAACGTGCTCACTTCAGAACAGCAGCGACAGATTGCAGGTATGTGTAACTTTGAAAGAAAAAAATGTCCACTAATAACTAGAATTCATATGAACTTTGAATCTGCTTTGGACAAATCACATATCCACACGTCCCTGACATACTATATGAGCGCTGTAACGGTAGCTGTAAATAGGTTAAAAGTCATACATATGTATAACCAGAGACATAAAGTTACCTTTATATCTCTGGTATTACCGGTAGTTTGGAAATTGTAGTTATGTACAAAAGGATTAAATTTTCAGATTTATGCACCGAGTGCATGTTGAGCACAATTCTTTTCGTCTATTTGCCAGCACTATGATATAGAAATTCATACTAGGCATTTGATGTTATTGCAATTACAGAACAAGCCAGAAAGGACTCAGAAAAGGAAACTCAGGAGCGACAAGTGCAACCACCCAAAGAACCAGTAGAAGGTAAGATATATTCGGCAGTTCGAAATTCAATAATCGAGTCTGGTTTGTAACCATTGTTGCGTCTCTATCATATGTCCATTGATACATATACAATATAAAGGAATTATTTTGCAAATGATAGTCACTAACATATTATTTTGCAGGTGCAAAACCAGAATCTCTGCCTGGTTCAGCGACAGATCTGATCTATGTAAGTAGGGCTTGCTTCTCTATTTTTCATGAAGGGTCTAGTCTTGCTCTTTGATGGGAGGAGGAATGGAGAATCATTGCCCATTGCTCATTGAGATTGGGGCCAAAGAGTAAAGTAACTATTGTATTTTATTATCAGGAACCTAATGTTCCTGCCGTACAATGCTCAACCGCATATAAGACGCAACCAGACTTTTCTTGGACCCACCACAAAGATATAAAGTGACCTGACTTCTGATCTAACCAAGGGATTTTCAAATGTGTATAACCAAAGGGACCCCCCCCCCCCACAAACATTGTAGGATTTGGAGAAGCTTCAGAGAGATATTTCTTCAGCACACCCCATTCACCTCCCTCAGTGGGTACGTATGGGCTTAAAAGCTGCGCCATATGTGCAGGGTACTATAGTATTATAATACAATTCAGGGGCAGATTCGCGGTTACACTTCAATTCTACTAGATATCTTAGGTCATCAGATGGATGCCTTGATACACTAATAGTCCGTTTGGTCTAGTTACCAATCTGATGTGATTGTTATGCAAGGCTAATGGTTTCTTGAAGCCTAGGTCCATTTCCAGATCATTAGATTCTCACATTTAACTGTGTATGTCGGGTCTTCTCTCTAACAACTCGATAGGGCTATATGGCACGGCAACTGGCGCAGTTTGTCAAGAATATCTCGCCTGTCTCTGAAAAGGACACCAAGGATCAAAGAGACAGAAAAAATATCCGTTCCTCATGTCAAACAGATAATATCAATGCCACTCCTGTATGGCAGGGAGGCAATAAATATGTTGCTCCTTCATGCCGCACACACAACAAGAATACCTCTCCTATATGGCAGGGATACGATAAAAATGTGGCTCAGTTTTGTCAAAAAGACACCTTTACCTTGTGGCAGAGAGACAACGAAAATGCCTCTGCCACATGTCAGCTAGACAGCAAAATTGTCTCTCCCGAATACATGTATCACAAAGGTCAGGTAGGTCGGGCAGTTATGAGAATAGGAAAGCCATCTGAAGCTGCATGCTTAGGTCAGGGAGTGATCATATTTTACAAATTGAGGAGGTGGTAAAATATTTCCATTCCCCTCTTTCCTTTTAATCAAAAAGGCTGGAATAGGCTAGAACTTTGCCTGGGGGGGGGGGATGAACCTCACCTTATGGTGTGATGGGGAGAAAGTTGTCCCGTAAACATCACAAAAGCCACCACCCGACTCCCTCTTCTTGTGAAAAGATGACCACTCCCTAACACAGGATTACAGGTTCCGTTGTAAGTTGGTATTTTGATTGTTGGAACTGTTATTGAATAAGTCTAAAAAATATGGGCAGGTCTTGGCAGTTATGCCTCACCACCAAAGGTATGGCTCCTTACAACCCCAGCACTCAATAAAAGGTCTACACTATATCTTTTCTTCACCACAGACAAGTGTGCCTCTTCCTCATCGTATTACTTGTCACTACTGTTACTAGAACCTGGTATCTGTACTTGGGTATTATGAGTACTGGGTGTATAATAATAATATGGGGTTGGACCGGTTTCCGGGAGCAACACTTGCATGCTGAAATCAGCGACTTCCAGCACCCATCTCGCACTGAAGCTGGTTTTAGACAAATGTTGCAGTATGCAGGTCAGGTACCTTTGTAACTGTCGCGAGATGGGTGCATGCATGGCTGCCTACAATGATCCAGATTTATGCCTGTAGTGACTGATGAAGGTAGCTTTTCTATTTATGGCCTGTGTCATTCAATGAAGCTGACTCGTATCTTACAAATATCCTATACAGTGTACTATGATGTTATGCCTTCGTGTAAAAGGTGCGACTTTGATGCAAGGATGGACTTGGCTGAACCTTATAGAACCCTGACAAAGCCAGGGTGCGCTTTATAGACTGGGTATTTTTACATTAGTATCAAGTTGCTCAAAAAAAAAAAAAGCCCGAAGTGAGCCTTATAACATTTCCCCCCATTCCTTATATACAAGGTGCACCTTATCGATATGTTTAACAGTAGATAGCTTTCACTGTTATGTAGATGCAGCGCAGTCCAATAGGAACTCAAAAATTAATATTTGTACTTTGAACAGGCGATTGGGTCCTTGGATACCACCAAGGGCTCTCTGACTTCTATCACGTCAGAAGACCTGTTGAAACTGGACCAATCAGAGGCCCTGCTTAATGCCAGCATCAACAGTGACCCAGGCTTCATGAAGCGTTCCTCGTCCAGCAGCGGACTGGCCAATGAGGCTGCTGAGGGTGCTGGTGCTGCTGATGACACACGCTCCCTGAGTGCTGTCGATGAATTGCTGCCTCGTGTTAGCCCCGAACGATCCTCTGGCGCTGCCTTGGCCATGCTGACTGAAGCACAGCAGAAGGCCATCACCGGTATGGCATTTTTCTGCCTATTTGATATGTCAAAAGTTAATGACTAATATGTAATGAAAAATGATAAAGGTTCTATTTACGTCTCATATGAATAACCTAAATACCGTATTCATTCTAATAAGCTCACATGCTCTAATAAGCGCACACCCCACCTTTTGGGACCTCAAATCATGCAAATGTAGTGCAATAAGAGAGAATTTGAGGGCAAAAATAACGGGTTTTTTTTAGGATTTAAGGGGTGCGCTTATTAGAATTAATTTTGTATTGAAGTTTTGAGCATTTAGCAATTAAATTTCCGCATATGTGCGCTTATTAGAATGAATACGGTACTCTGGATCTCGAAATCAGGCCTGTCCTCAGATTCGCTTGATTGTTAGAATATAAACAATTCGATAGCAAATCTGCTCTATTCACTGTTCATAAGTCTATATGGCATTCATTACAGCGCCCACCCCTGAAGCAGAAGCCAGTCAGTCCTTGCTTGCCAGCGCCAAGGCCAAGGTTGAGTCCTTCTCCATGGTCGGGAAGCGCCTCGTCAGCAACAAGGAGTGGGAACTTCTGCAACAGGAGGTTAGTCTAGTTTATGAGCTGTCTTGTCTGAGACATTATATAATATGTAAATTCAATTTGTATTACGCATACCGTATACTCTGTGAGCTGATGCAAGAACAGTTTTTCTGCCTCTATTATTCTTGAGGTTGAAAGAACAACAACAATTAAAACAAACAACAAAACATGAAATACACTCGTTCAAGGTTTAGAAGGGAAAATTACAAGCCGTGTGATAGTTGAAAAATTGTTGCTATTTTAGGTGAAGATGGCACGGGAAAAGTTGGGCCGGCCGTGCGACATGTGCAGTAACTACGAGTCACAACTCCAAGTAGCACAAGAAGGTGAACGCAAGGCACAGGGACAGGTGGGTTATTGAGGACTGTTTAATATACACATGATATGCCATTTATGACACTTTACCTGTAATCAGTTTTGTAAAAAAAATAAAAATAAGAGTAAATAAATAAGTAAGAAAGAAAGGAAATTTGGTAAAGGTGCTTTTAGTTTATAATAACCTCACTGGACATACCGGTATGTAACCTCACTGGATTTATGAAAGCAGCTATTGCAAGTAAATTAATAATCGTAATAATAACTATTGAATTAAGTTTTACAACAAAAGAGTGATATTCTAAATTCTCTAGGTGAGAACGCTTGAGAGACAGTTGCAGAGTGAACGAGGTGCATTGACTAACCAGACAAAATACACAGAGGAAGTAGAAGAGATGTTGAAAACCACAGCAGAACAAGCACAGAAACAGGTATGTTGATCTACTGTACGAGTAAAATAGTCATCTATGTTTTCCTCATACGGGACCGATTAGACTTTTACTTTGTAGGACGATTTATTTTTCAAGTTTCATGTAAGTACAATGTATTTGTTTGATATTTATACTAGACATGAATACTTTTTGTTTAGACTGTTTGCTCAATGCCAATTACATTATCATCAGCCAAAGTGTATTACAATGGTCTAAAATTCATAGCTCGATTAACATAATTTTTAATGTGTTACATAAAAGTTTGAAAAAACGGTGAGCTATGCATGTTTTTACTTGTTCCTTTATTGACAGGTTTAGCAACTTTTACTTAAAAATTTGACCAAAAAATTCCTGCTCCCTGTCACCAATTACAGATACTAACTTCATTCTCCCAACTCAAAGATCATAACACCTGTTCATTGGTAGGCCCAATTACCGTTTCACTTTAAGGCAGCCCTCGTTGATTTTTACAAGTTGACTCGGTTCTAGGTACCAATATCCATGTATGTTGGCACATAAAACGTGATACTATTTCAATAACTAATTCTGTTTTTTAAGATTTTAAGGTTTGACGTTAAATCCTAAAAAAATATACAAAAAACAAACCAACAACAAACGGTTTAGTCTAAGTAAATACACAAATAAGATAAAGATTTATACACATGAGTTAGCAAATGATAGTTAATATTCATAGGTCCACTTATCTGTTGAATTGATAGATATATTTCTCCCCACCCAAAGTAGGAGAATTAAGAAAGAAAATATGCTTCACACGCTTCGATATATATGTTTTTCAACTTTATTTCTTAAATCAAACTTAGTCATAAGTTAATCGCATTACATGTTTAAATTTGTATAACATCAGGTGCTTTTAAATAAGTGTTAATTAATTCAATGTAAAAACTTGTGGGTCAGAATATATAAGAATTGCATTTTACAAAGCTTTCTCTGTGTTTGCTGGTATGAGAATCACCATTTGGAATCACTCTGTACTGCTATATTCAAACATTTTTACACCAAGTTTTTTTAATGTCAAAGTTACCAGACATGATGACCAGCTTTGTACCATATAATAGCCAAATCATATCAGAGCTAGTAGAATTTCTAACATGTGGATTGGTCTTCATCTTTGTTTAGTGGATTGGTCTTCATCTGAATTTGGTTTGAATGATTTAGATCTCATCTTTGATTATCTTCGGTGTAGATATCTACCTTGGTGACGAAAGTGACCGAGTCAGAGAAGTATGTAACAAGCATGAAGCAGCAGTTTACGCACACCCAGACGGAGCTACAAGAACAATTGGTAAACTCCTCTATCCACTCTACAACCTACCAATATTAAACTAACGGGAAACAAAATGTTATATCAATTAAGGTCTCCTCGCATTCTTGTCAATATCATTACACACAGAGAGATATGCAGATCAAGGATATAGTTGAGAGCAAGGATGTGAACCTATCGATTACCTAGTAACATTATTAGAGCATGTTTTGTTACTATAGTATAGACGCTATAGCAAAAATATGCTCTATTGTAGTGGGGGTGTGGATTGGATTTTGGAAGGGGTTGGGTTCTTTAGGCTGAAATTCCTCTCTAGCAATCAATAAAATTGCAATGACATATTATACACTGTGTACTATAATGATACAGCTTTCTTGCCATGTATAGTAGTTGTAAGTGTTTGCATGTTTTACCTTCAGAAAATGGGCTCAAAAATCAAAATTGTCACTGACAAGCTACTGCTACCGTAATCTCCCGCGTACAAGGCGCGTCTTATACGGGGGGTTTTAGTTCTCATTGGATCCACAAGGGGGACACCAAGACCTTTCTTTTGATATCTTACATGCCTCCTTGGTCATAATAGGACATAAGGAGGCCCAGGAGGGTCCAGGGTGGCCCAAGCTACACATAGGTTTTTGAATTTTGAAAATTCATTCAGTAGAACCAAAGTTATGAATTTTTCATTTTTTTGAGAATTTTCCAAAACTCTAGGTGCGCCTTATACGCGGGCTGCGCCTTATACGCGGGAGATTACGGTAATAGACTTCAGTGTTAAATCTTGAAAATGTGACAGCAGACTTTGGCCATTTTGGGCAGGTTGCATTTGTTACATGGCTTAGGCACTTTGCCTGGTGATGTAGAACAAAAAAAAAACAAATTCTGTCCTGTTTTTGGCTCAGGTCCACCCTGAGTCTATACTGCCGGGTAGGTGGTGGCATTGGAAAAAAGTCAGTTATACAATTTTCAATCTCAATATTCTACAAGAAACAAAGCATGTAAACAAATAAAAGTACCATACATGAGTAGTCCATATATCAGTCTTTAGTTACAGTAAAGAAAAAAATTCAAAAATCCATCCATGAGTTCATACAAAATTAAATAAAGAAAAAAGTCATTTCATAAAAATATCTTCTCCAATCCAGTCTTCCATAGGTTTACCTCCGGGCTGGACTTTTCTCTCTTTGTTTCTGTTTGGTTCGAAAACAGCATCTAAAAGTGAGACGCTTTGGAAGCCTTTCAAAAAACGCGGGAAAAGTAGCCCTGAGCCCTCCGTGCCAATGCACGTCTTTCAATTTTTATTTCTTTGTCAACCTGATATAAACTATAGAATGGAGGGGGTGAAATATGGAAATAAATCATTGAGGCATAGGCCAAAATGCCATATTGTACAAGTCATGCACCACATGGCAGATGGCATGATCAGGTGGGCACTGTGCCGCCGGGCTGTAACCAATCATGTCAACTGGACACAGACTGTCACCAATCATAATTGGACTTGTTGATTTCATTTCTTAACCCATTGAGGGCTAGCATCGACTATAGTCGACACCATGGTAGGCCTAGCATCGACTATAGTCGACACCATGGCAGGCCTAGCGTCGACTATAGTCGATGCCAGTTATATAGGATTAGTATAGGAATTGAAAATAGGCTCGTCCTCTAGGAACTATACTTTTTTCAGAGGCCGTCCCTATGACCAGGGCAACAATTTTTGCTCTGCCCTTAAAGGGTTAAGGGCAGGACTATCAGGGTATTAGTTATGGGGAATATCAGGTTAGTGTACATAGAAACATGAGTATAGGAGACTTACAGGGAACTTTATAGGGGTATAGATTTCTTATTAATGTGTGTGCGCAGCCATGATAGTTCTGATATTGGAACTTCTCGCGATATTCTGATTGGTGCCATAATTCAAAACTCCCCATGGTACTTACAGAGTACTTATATGGCACTTACATAGGTACTTACATAGACACTTAGGTACTTCCTTGATATTTACACAAGTGCTTAGATAGGCAGCATGGATGCAGCAATGGCACAACATGAATGCAGCAATGATGGGACATGGATACAGCAGTGGTGCAGCAATGATGGGACATGGGTGCAGCAATGATGGGACATGGATGCAGCAATGGTGCAACAATGATGGGACATGGGTGCAGCAATGGTGAAGCAATGATAGGACATGGGTGCAGCAATGATGGGACATGGATGCAGCAATGGTGCAGCAATGATGGGACATGGATATAGCAATGGTGCAGCGATGATGGGACATGGATGCAGCAATGGTGCAGCGATGATGGGACATGGATGCAGCAATGATGGGACATGGGTGCAGCGATGATGGGACATGGATGCAGCAATGATGGGACATGGATGCAGCAATGGTGCAGCGATGATAGGACATGGATGTAGCAATGATGGGACATGGATGCAGCAATGGTGCAGCAATGATGGGACATGGATGCAGCAATGATGGGACATGGGTGCAGCAAAGATGGGACATGGTTGCAGCAATAATGGGACATGGATACAGCATGGATGCAGCAATGGTGCAACAGGGATGCAGCAATGGCACAGCATGGATGCAGCAATGATTGGACATGGGTGCAGCGATGATGGGACATGGATGCAGCAGTGGACTCTGGTGCAACATGGATGCAGCATAGATGTAGCAATGGTTCAACATGGATGCAGCAATGGTGCAACATGGATGCAGCATAGATGTAGCAATGGTGAAACAGGGATGCAGCAATGGTACAGCATGGATTTAGCAATGATGGGACATGGATGCAGCAATGGCACCACATGGATGCAGCAATGATTGGACGTTGATGCAGCAATGGGCAACATGGATGCAGGAATGGTGCAGCAATTATGGGACATGGATTCAGCAATGGCACCACATGGGTGCAGCAATGATGGGACATTGATGCAGCAATGGTGCAACATGGATGCAGGAATGGTGCAGCAATTATGGGACATGGATTCAGCAATGACACCACATGGGTGCAGCAATGATGGGACATTGATGATGCAGCAATGGTGCAAAAAGGATGCAGCAATGATAATATATGGATGCAGCATGGATGTATTAATGTACTCATGTAAGTAATTACGTAGGTACCTATATAAGTACCTATATCATCGCCTATGTAAGGCGACCGCACCTATAAGTTGACCCCCCCTCTTTGACAATCAAATTCGACCTATAGAAAAAATGCTTGAGAAATATCAACACTATAATTACCCTATATATAGCATAATTTCGTCGCTGGTCCCCACCCCATTGAAATAACCTTGAGTGCTTGCCAGAAACAGATAAACCAAAAGAGATTAGATGAAAGCATGTACTTTTTGAAAAATTAACTCGATTTTTCTACAAGATCTCAAGGTTTTTAATATTTTGAGTGATCTACATAAAACAAAACCTCAGAGCAATGAAATCGGAGGATGCAATCATGAATAAACAAAAACAACATTTTTAAATAATACTCTCATTGTGTTTACCCCCCTTATCTATGAAACCTCCCCCGCCTCCGACGGCAGTGGACCTAGAGTCTGTCTCTTCGTCTGCTGTTTTCACGCACTGACGTGACTGCTTTTATCAAGAAATCTCTATAATTATTCACTTTCAATCCACCCATTCTTCTTTTCTCTCGACCCTGCATGTATTTCTATCTGAATTTGTCATCTATTTAAGAGGAAAGAAATAATAAGTTTTCCCGATCGGTATGCTGACTGATCAGCGGAAAACTTTGCCGCTGGTTTCGGCGAGTCTCTCTGTTAAGACGGAGACGAGCACGAGCCCGGTACATTGACCGAGCGGCGGAAAACTTTGCCGCTGGTCCCATTATAATCACAGCGCCGTAGGCGCTGGTTGCATAGCAATGATAAGCAAAACAGTGTTTGAAAATCCGCCATTGTTTTCTCCAAAAACAGTGCAATGAAATAGCATATCAATGCATAAGTATTGGGCTAATCAGATGGAAACAGATAAAGAATACCCTTAGTGTATTCCTTGTAAAGTATCCTACCATAATTACTTGGATACATTGAAATATCAAAGTATAAACTTTTGAATTGGGCACTTCCGAAAGCATCTGCTTGGAGATTGAGGTTGCTGCACTGTTTGGCGCACCATCACGTCACTAAGCAACGTCATGTCACCTGGTAACGTCATGTCAACGATTTGCCTTTAAATCAGGCAATAATTTGCTGTGAAATCAGGCAACAATTTGCCATGAAATCAGGCAATAATTTACCATGGACTCAGGCAACAATCTGCCATGTACAGCACATTAGGCCAACCCAGCACATTACAGAGGTACCGGTACTATTGCTCCCAACTCTAGTGGCGAAGCCACTAGTCTATTATATAAAAACTCTCCTATAAGTCGAACCCCCTCTTTGATATAAATAAAAAATCAATGTATAGCCGGGGTTTTACGGTATATAGGTAAATTCGTAAGCAAATTTGTGAGTACTCATGTACCTATGTAAGTATATTGGCAGACAGATGGACACCTGGGTTAACATTGATACATAGCCTAGGTAGGCACATGGGCACATGGATTGACACATAGGCAGACACATTGACAAATGGAGTGGCAGAACATTAAAGTGACAAAACATGCTCTATTAGTATACAAGATGTTACTAAATCTATGCTATAGATATAAATTGCTCTATTTTCTCAGTGGAATCTGAAATTAAATGTAAATGTAGGTAGGACGCATGTGTAAATGTATATTAACTCTCATCTCACCATCTACTCCAGAAAACCCTAACAACAGACAGGGAAAAGGTGCAAAAAGAGGTAAGCTTTTTTTTCACACTTGTACCTGGTTGGATTTGCCCTTTCAAATGATCTAAAATCGAAGCCTCAATAATAACGATCATGCGATCATATGATGAATGATAGTCTACAACAAAGAATTCCCCATTTTTATTTAAGATATACAGGTAATAAGTTGATTTATGTATACTGTTTCAGTTAACGCGACTCCAAGATGAGAATGATTCTCTGATTGGCAAACACTCAGTACACTCTCATCAAATGCAGGAGGAGAATATTGACCTCCCAAACAATGTAGAGGTAAGTTGCCTCGCTCCCTGAACCTCGCCCTTTTCACCTGAGATAAAGGATGAGTTTGTGATCTGATTATTACCAGTTGTATCAAGCCTTACCTTTACCCCAAAACAAAAACTATTAATTGTCACTTTGTGAAAAAAAAATTGCATTGATTTCACTGCTAACTTTTTTTCTGTACCTCAATGAAAGGAGCTACAATTATTGTTACTGCGGACACGAGAAGAGATCATCACCGCCAAGGTGGGTAAGGAGCATGCGGACGAGACGCTCCACTCAGAGCGACTGTTCTTTAAGGACCAGGTTCTTGCTGAGCAGCAGGAGAAAGCCACCCTGGAGGAGACACTCTCTCAGGAAATCTCACAGCTACAGGAGCAGCTCGGTGAGCAGATAGATCTACATTTTAACCTTTTACGCATGACTCAGTCAGTTTAAGCTGCTACAAAAGTTGGAATACCCTCTTCTAACGTCTCAGATGTTTGTATACGTCTTTTATCTATTGCCATTTATTTTGGGGAGAGATGGATTGTAATTGAAACATCTCAAGACTTATAATGTCTCAGCTACTCCCTCCTTTTTTTGGTATGAAGGGACATCACTCAGCTAAATAGTGTTGAATAATTCCTCAAGGGGGCAGAACTGAGAAGCCAGGCCTTCAACCTCCCTCTTCTCACCTTAGAATGTCAGTCTGATTTCTAATGAAAGACGGGTCCTTTAAATTTGTGTATCATTATGAAGCAGCACTTTTGTCATCATCGAATCATTATATTGACTTTAAAGTTCTCACGTTGTGACAGTTTGTCTGTCAGGAGCTTGCTTTTTAGTCACAACTGTAAGAAGTCATTGAGACATCTATCAACTGTTTTCAGCCATTCAGCAGAGTATGAACACAGAATTAGACCGTCAGGGGTCGTTGCGACAAGAGGCCGAGACGCGTCTAAAAGAGGCCGAGCAGACACTCAAAACGACGCAGGCCAAATCAAAGCAGCTCATCAACGCTCTCCAAAACCAGGTTGAAGAGCAGGGCAGCACGCGGGTGAGTAGAGCTCTACTATGGCTGTAGAATATGATAGCATAGAGTAGGCAACTTTCTGTATGATTTTATCTTGATACCCAAACCCCAGCCACACTGAAAAATAGAGGTGAGGCCAAACCAAAAAAAAAGTATACGGATTTTGGTTTTGGAAAAAAAATGGTGAGAATTTTTTGGCGTCCATGCTAAAAAAGTGAGGCGAGTGAAAAAAAAATTTTCAAATATTTTTTTGGGACAAACAGCGCAAAGAGAAAACTTGTAAAAAAAAATGAAACGAGCGAAATCCATATGGAAAGGGCGATCCATAAACCAACTTATTTTTTCGGTGTGGCCTGACTAGGGTCTCTTATAATTCTGACTGCTTCTTTTGTGACTGGTCTCATTTTCTTCCTGGTATTTATGTTTGTTGTATTGAAAATTCTCAATTGTAATTTGACCAATGGTCCATTTCTTGTATACAGACTAGACTAGAAGGAGAAGTTTCCAGACTAAAAGCCAAAATCTCCTCTCTACAAGTTGACTTGGATAACAGTGAGGCTGTGCAACGAGACTTTGTCAAATTATCTCAGTCATTACAGGTATGTATGTCAAGTAATAGTTGTAAATTGGTCCTTGATGAGCAAACATTATTTTTCCAAATATGGAAGGTGAATGTAACAGTCGCGATAGTCTAAATCCCTTAAACAGGTAGTGTAGATTGTAGAAAGTCGCCCATGCCTATTAACACATCACGATATCAACTGATATGCACTGGAATTAATCCAATTTTTGATTGATGGGAAAATCACCTTTTGACAGATTCAATTGGAGAAAATAAGGGCAGCAGAAAATGAGGTACGATGGCAACATGAAGAAGACGTAGACGACTGTTCCTATTGTAAACAGTCCTTCTCTGTCACCAAGCGTAAGGTAAGCTTCAAATGCTGAATAATGCCGATATCATGTTGTGTTGAAAGAAAATAGTAATTTGCACTCATCCAAAGAGTACCCTTTTCCATATGACTAATTTCACTATTTCCCAACCTGCTTATTCTTTATACATGGTTTTAAAGAAAGCAATGTGATATTTCTTTTCAGCATCATTGTCGACACTGTGGCAAGATATTTTGCTCTGATTGCGTCACCAAGACGGTTAACAGTGGGCCCAACAGTCGGCCATCAAAAGTTTGCGATGTGTGCCATACCATTTTAGTACAGGACGCGACACCATTCTTTAGTTCAGAGCCACCGCAGACACCAGACTGAACATCATCTTCACCTAGTGGCAGAGTTGTGAATTATAACGATCTCCTTGGTTGTCACCACAAGAGCTTATAACAATATCAAAATGTCTCCCTAGTCTATTCTTCATGACTGAATCACGAAAAGTTTCCTATACCTAATTGCACTTTATTTTATGCTAATAACTTCTTCCCATAGAGAAAGCATTGGAGGGCCGATCGCCACACCCTCAGTGGCATAATATGGGCCGATCCACCACAGTGGGCCGATCCAATACTGCAGCCTTGTTCTGGGTTTATGTAAACATTCAAAATGGAGAACAGGAGGTCGCACGGGGGGCTACGGTAATTAATTAATCAAATTAACCCTCTAAAAGCATGAACGAAATAGAGAACTAAACTCCCCTAGTGTACAAGGTGGCTCATCCACCCCTTGGGGGGATGTTAGCCCTCGGGGGAGACACCCCCTCATGGTGGAGCGGCCACCTTGTACACCACGGTCGTTTAGTTCTCTCTATGTATTGCTGTATTTACCGCAGTATGTCTACCAGTACATCAGGTTCAGTATATACACCTGATGCATTCATCCACTCCCCATTTTGGGCCAAAATTTTGACTAAGTAAGGAAATATCTTCTGTTTTCTAATTGAACGGAAAGGTCCTAAATTATGGTTTATATTAAGTTTAGTGCACTCATGGCATATATTTGTATAGAACAACTTGACAAAGTAATTACAGTCGCCATCGGGTAGCTTTATGAGACAGGTCAATGGAGACTCGAGTAAGCCAATATATGAATTCACGTCCATCTGATAATACTGAGCGGAACCTGCCAAAACCATACATGAAGCTTATGTATAGGAAAAAACGAACAAACTGAGATGTACTTTTATGTATGTTTATATCAGAGTCAGTCAGTCCCAAGGGTATACCTACTTTGTTCATTTTATCTTCACGCTTTACTGCGATAAGCTAAAACAATTGTTCTATTAGCAGGCATCGCTCGCCATAAGTTACATACATTGCATCTGTGCATTATAATTATACTGAGTGTCAGCTGGTTCGGTTGTTAACCCTTAAAGGGCCGCTGATGCATCATGCCCATTGGTCCCCATGATGCACTAATGAAGTGCTGGTTAGGCTGCTCGCCAGCATTCATTGGAGCATCATGCCGAACTCCTGGATGATTATATGCCTACCCTCTAGGGTTGCCATGATGTTCCAATGAAGTGCTGGCGAGCAGTCTCGCCAGCACTTCATTGGTGCATCATGACGACCAATAGGCATGATGCATTAATGCATCAGCAGCCCCTAAAGGTTTATTGTAATGTTGCTCGGTCATTATTAGTGTATATTGTGGATTTGAAAGAACTAGAACTCAAATCCGTGGGTAGAGATGAGTTGCTTAGAATCACTAGACTTAAATCGTGTTTACGTACATACATGTATATTCTCCACTGTGATATTCAAGCGTCCGTTTTTGTGGGCACCATGCATATTATTGTGGTCTATAATGATGTAAATATTCTTCTGTACTTCCGGTTTTTATATAAATCCCTACAAGTTGCCGTATGTGTTTTCTCGTGTGACTTTTCCTCCTGCTTCAGCAGTGTACCTATATATATATGTCTACATGTACACATGTAGCTACCAGGCTTTCCTTCTTATCTTAGCACTGCAACTACCGACCAGATACATTAAGATCCACTTAACTTCCTTCACCTTTGCTAGTTCATTCTTCTTACCGCAAAACTTCATGTTTGTACCACACATATGTATAAGCCGACTGTGGGACGGGCTATTACCCGCACCTGGATATACACGTGGTTGTACTAAAGGGAGTTGAAAGGCTAGACAGTAAGAAAAAAAAAAGTAGTAAGGCCAAGAAATAAGTACAAGTTAATTTCCCTCAATCTTGACGAAACTCTTATCACATATCAATATAATCAGAAATGGAAGAAACACCCATTGGCATATGAAGAAACTGATTTGGTTTGTGACGAAATCCAGCAATTAAAAAAAAGACATCTCAAAAAAAGGTATTGCTAGAAGATATTTCCGATATCCATGGTGCTTTACATTATCATCTTAGATTAGCTGTGTTACGAGTGATTTAGGGTACTTTGACAAGTTCAGTTTAAGTGGACCCAATGTTGAAATGACTATACCAATATGAAGGAATGATCCGACTGCGCTCTTGACGTTGTAAAATATATGGCTTTCCCAGTCAAAGATTCTGAACGAATTTTATAAAAGTTAAGTTATAGCCCAGCATCGTTTCATTGAAAAGTAGTACGCATTGTGTCCCCCTCTTAAAAAAGAACAATTTTGGGTCAAAGTGTGTCGTTTTTTTTTTGTTAAATGCCGATCCAATGTATAAAAATAAGGTCATTTAGACTTATCAAGTATATACATTCTATGAATGTAGGCACGGTAAAATGAAAGAATTCTTTTTTTTTACCGCACCCTTACTTCCTGATTTCTGTCTATCAGGAATGTGTCCTTCACCTTTAACCATTTCTGTATATACGTGTATGTAGGTTGTAAAGGTTGCTCCTGGACAACTGGCAAGTTTAGGTGTAGATATACGACAGATCTGTTGATAATAACTCTAAGTTGCTATTACCCGATACTAGGACTATGATAACGTGTTAACCCCTAAGAAGCAGCATAGTGCTCCAATACAATGTGCCTGTTCGTCATCGTAACAGCCCCAAGATGGCGATACGCTTCCGAGGCTTGATCGTCTCCCGGGTAGGCGGCATGATGCACGATTGCAACCCTAACAAGAAGAGTTAACAGCGCTGCATTCATGCATCATGATTGTATACAGGCTTAATGCATTTCAGTACCATGCAACACTGAAAGGGTTAACTGAACTCCATTGTATGTGAAATGTCTTGTTGTACATTTTGTCTTTTAGAGAGAAGCTTGTAACATGTTGATAAAAATGAATGATAGCGATAGTAAAAAGAAACCTAGGTAACGCTGTGCATAGTTATACTGCTACTCATGGGAACTCGCACAAAACACCCATAGCAAAGTGTACGAATTCAATGTATCTAGGTGTAATGAAAGGTCCTAGACCTGTTCTTTTGTTGAGATCTTTGAAACTGTTTTTGCTTGCTTTTCACATATTTTCTGATTCATAGTCTTTATTTGAAGATCATCTACATGAATGAAGCATTTTTTTTAGTACAGAAAGATGATAGTGAAAAGAAATAGGAAATATTCATGGAAGTCATTATACTGAATGCCTTAAATTCTGGTCAATGTTGACTCTAATATGTGAGCAACCACACTGAAAGGATTTTGATTCGGGCCATTCTTTCTGCTTGGCTGCTTGCACCTGTCCAGACTTTAGTGTATATAGCAAGTACTGGTATATAATGAGCCGTACTAAAAGGATTCTCTATGCACCCCACTATTTGGAGAATCCCTTGTGCCACATGGATACCCCTAGGAGCTATTAAACTCATATATTTACAGTACTCTGTATAATATGGCCAACCATTAATGCATCCCCAGCACCAGCGGTTCCTGACCTTGTATATGGTAGATATATGATAACGTGTACACCAGGTGCACTTGTATAGGGCAGGTCATGACTGCACCCTGGTTGAATTGATATTGTACATAGCTTTATTACTGAGTGTCATCCTGCGGCCGGACATGTTATACCTGTATCGGTGGATCTAGGTAGACGCTCCGATAACTACGGTTCTAAGACTGCCTTCGCTTGAGAGGCAAACTACTATTGTACAGATGTGACATTTGGGTGTTTTACAACAGAGTAGGTCAACAAGAGAGTATTTAAGCCTTTAATTACTGCATGGTGCAGTAATGTATTATACATATTGATGCATTGGATGCGTTCATGCATCTGACATGTCGACCCTTTGGGAGTGAATCAACCCTGTAGGATCAGTATGATGCATGAATGCAGACCGAGGATCAAACCTGTGCCATGCATGGCACCATATGAGCAGAATGTCTTGCTAACTTTGGGACACTTAAAGGGTTAATTGTGTTTAAGCTACATTTGTATAGTTTTCAGCTCTCAGTTATAAATATACTCAATTGTTAGACACTCACTTGATAACACTCAGTTGTCATATACTCTGGTATCTGATTTCAAACTACCCAATACTAGCTCACATAGTAAAATTTGCAATGCAACAGTCAGTCGCCTGTATATTTCTTCCTTCGCCTTGAAAGGCGCTTCAGTCTCGGGTCTGATCTGGTCGCTAAAAGGATCTACCAGACCAGTTGTATATCATCATGTTGCTATTTTCTATACACGGAAGTGCATTTATAGTGATATTATTATTATAATAATTCATGATAATTATAATTATCAACATCTGTATTAACAGTAGACGTGCAATGACTTTAAGATATACAAAGCTTAAAGATATGAGAATTAGTGTTGAAATTCGTAATGACTTGTATAGGTATTGTCTGTGTAGCCATGGTGGTGATTGTTATAATATATCATGCTTACTTTTCTCCCATTTGCGGTTATAATTATTAGTTAATCGTTGCCTATTTTACTCGGTGCCAATGTTATTGGAGGTGCCAGGTTATAGCTTCATAGGATTAGTATAATTTCCGTCAGTTTTCAAACCCGTAACGTGTAGGTATTGAAATTTCTAAAGCATGGGGGTTAAAAAGGGAAGATATATTCAATGTTGACGCTGTGTCAAACTCCATTCCAGAAAATAAGACCAGGAAGGCAAACATTTAAATCAGAGTTGTAAATTCCATTTACTTGCATGTATATGTGTCGCTAAAATCCCATATATGCGTTTTGTAATTGCAATGAAAGAAATATTTTCTGGCCATTTGTGTATATTATTTAACTAAACGAAATATACCCCAACTAAAGTTGGTCTATGACAAATACACTGTACGGATAATACCTTTAATGCTGGTATGTGGTGTCTTGTAATGCACGGGCAGAGTGAACGCTAACTACCCATGGTCTTACAATGAGCCAGTCTGACATATTTCATGATGTTATACAATATTTTGTTAAAATGTAGCCAAACAAAGCTGCAGATCATCAAAGTATAAATTTAGTATGGGTTAACGGATAGGTGAATATTCGCAAAGGCCATGTACATTGGTAGCAGTTTATGTACATTGTATTTAGAGATTATACTTCGACCAAGTGTTTCGTAAATTTATTATCATTTGTTAATTCCTTCATTGGAAGCCATTATGGGAGTATTGGAAGAAAAGGGGCATCTTGCCACAAATAAATGTCAATTGTTACAAACTGTTTGTTTGTTTTGTCCTACATATTTGTGTGTGAATTTAGGATTGAACCGTTATCTCTCGCGCATTATACAAGACATTTTTGGCCCAGGGGCTATTGGAGCTGGGTTTTCAGCCAGATCCACAAATTTGTAATCACCAATTTTAGGGTGTAATCATTCAGTGATATACTGTTAGTTTACACATTTTTCAAAAGCCAAAGGAAAGTTTCAAATCTCATCTATCAGACAACATTTTGTCCTTTATGGTGAGTGATGTCTTTCTCTACGAAAAAAGCTGCTGTACTTACGTCATGTTTTTGGGAGCTATACTGACTACAAGTCCTTTAACCATTGGGTCTATGGGTCAGATAGATTTTGGCGATGAAATTAGCACATGGAGTCCTATGGGTAATCACCAAGTGAGACACTTTTTTCAGCAGGCAATGTTTACAGTGTCCAAGCTATACACATAACACATTGGGGACTGAGCAATAAACTAAGCATGCTAAGGATAAAGTTTTCTGTACAACACCTAACTCCCGGTGAATTGACATTTGACTTGCTCAAGTGAATAGATTTATGAGGGAGGGATTTGGGAGCGAGGGGTTTAGGTGCCCAGGGGGCCAGGTGTCTGGGGGGCCAGCGGTCCAAGAGGTTTAGTAAGAGAAGATTATGCCAGACTGGTGTCAGTACATGTATAGATAATAGTCTCTATTTGTAAATAATTAGTCAATATTTCGCAAGTGCTGATTCCTGTGACCCTACAGGGTTGATAGAGGGTTTTATGGTACCTACCCTGAGCCTTCTGTGCTTCAATGCACAACGCCCAATTTTTATTCAAAACCTGCTGGTATTGTGCTATGCTTAACTCGCCAGGAGAGGAGTTATTCGCCAATGAAAAATATGAGCGATAATGGGTGCATTCTCCATAGCCTTAAGCATTGACGACTCGGACACACTGTCACTATAGTGACAAGTCTCATATGGTAGGTAACCTGGGCCATTAGTGCTCTGTAGCACACGTCAAATCTTAGTTCTCCCTGAATCCTCATGGGGGACACCAAGACCTTTTGAAACGTACGTTACACTTCCCCTATTAAAGGTGAAGCTTAGTATTCACCCCAAATCCAATTTAGATTCAGGCCTCCTAAAAAAAATTGACATAGACCCCATGATACTATAGAGTAGATTGGGACAAAAAAAATGGGGTTACCCTTGCTTTCTTTGGCATTGGGACAGAAAATGTGTGGGGTACCAGTTTTCATCATTTTTTTTTTTATAAAATCATTTGGGCATTGTGGTCAATTCATTTTATGAGTAAAATATTTTTCTTGACCATTCATCAACGTTTTATCAATATATGAAATTGCGATTCAGGCCCCCTACAAAAGCTGTATGGGCTAACTGATGAGTGAAAAAAAAGGGGGGTACCCATACCCGTTTCTGCATGAAATGCATATGGGCCTGGTAGATCACACTATTGCCAAAGATCCAGGTTAATGTTTAACATGGTAAATGCCAAAAGACTGCATTTTCCTTTTCATAATCCATTCTTCTTGAGCATTCAAAACTATACTTCAAGAAAATTCATTCCAGTAGGCTCCCGGGATACTTATTTTTAATCTGTGAACCCATCACAAATTATTACCAACCTATACTGCATCACTGGAAACTTAATGGGTTAATGAGACTTTGGTGTCAGCTGTGCCTTCATTGTTCTGTAGGAATAACCCATGTACCACTAGGTGGCATTCCGAATTCTTAGCCTTGGCCTTAAAGCAGAGAGACTGTACATGACTACAGTCTCTCTGCACACGACTACAGTCTCTCTGCCCTAAGTCATAGTATGATATAGGGGTTCCAAGGGGCTCTAGCTGCATATATGTAACTCCTATCGAATGGAACCAGTAGGTCATGAGGTATGAGCTGAACGGAATACAGCGCTCTTAGCCCTGATGTTAGCTCCATAATGAAGTCTATGGTCATAGGCTTATATTCTGACTATAAACACAATACTATTATTGGGAAAAGTACTAAAAATACTCTCAACTGATCATTGTTTATGTCTATAAACCAAAATGACTTAGAAAACATTAAATTCTCAAAGGGTTTTGGTTGAAAACATTAAATTCTCAAAGGGTTTTGGTTGATTTGACATAGAAAACTACTAGGGTAAAAAAGAGTTTCCTGAGGGGTTTGAACCCATGATCCTGGCATTGGGAGTTCCAGACTGTAACCACTATACTAAACTGGGCACAGTAAGCTGAGGTGTGAAAGTTGGTGTCTTTCCTGAGATTCAAGGGATGTGAAAAGGCTCCTGCTGTTAATATCCTAGTGCTTGAGAAAGTAGTTCTAACTTTTTCTCTTTAATGTCATATGGTTCAAGGGTGGCAATTGGTCCAATTTTGGTACACTAGGCCCAAATTGGTTGAGATGAAGTACAGATAGGTAAAGCAGGTCAATCTGGGCAGGGAAGGTCAAATTGGCCCAAGATGGTTCAAGATTGTTCCAGAGGGTACATCAGGTCAAATTAGGCCAATTTAAGTCCAATTGGCCCGAGATGTGTAAACTAGGTCGGATAAGGTCAATCTGGGCCAGGGTAGGTCAAATTGGTCCAAGACAGTTCAATTAAGTACATTGGGTCAAATTGGAAAAAATTGCTTCCAATTGGCCCGAGATGTGTTTTTTTAGGTCAGCTAAGGTCAATTTGGACTAGGGAAGGTCAAATTTGCCCAACACGGTACAAGTTAGCCCCAGTGGTGTACACTGGATCCATTTGGGCCAATTTAAGTCCATTTCGCCCGAGATGAGTTTTATAGGTCAGATAAGATCAATTTGGGCCAGGGAAGGTCAAATTGGCTCAAGATAGTTCAAATTGGCCCCAGTGGAGTACATTGGGTCAAATTGGGCCAATTTAAGTCCAATTGGTCCGAGATGTGAAAACTAGGTCGGGTTAGGTCAATATGGGCCAGGGTAGGTCAAATTGACTCAAGACAGTTCAATTAGGCCCCAGTGGGGTACATTAAGTCAAATTGGCCCGAGATGTGTAAACTAGGTCGAATTAGGTCAATCTGGACCAGGGTAGGTCAAATTGGCCCAAAACAGTTCAATTTGGCCCCAGTGGGGTATATTGGGTCAAATTGAACCAATTTGGCCCCAGTGGGGTATATTGGGTCAAATTGAAACCAGAATGCATCCAATTGGCCCAGGATGAGTTTTTTGGTCAAATAAGGTCAATTTGGGCCACGGAAGGTCAAATTGGCTCAACATGGTTCAAGTTGGCCCCATTGGTATACATTGGGCCAATTTATGTCCAATTAGCCCGAGATGTGTAAACTAGGTCGAATTAGGTCAATCTGAACCAGGGGAGGTCAAATTGGCCCAAAACAGTTTCATTTGGCCCCAGTGGGTTATATTGAATCAAATTGAACCGAAATGAATCCAATTGGCCCCGGATGAATTTGTTTTAGGTCAAAAAAGGTCAATTTGGGCCACGGAAGGTCAAATTGGCTCAAGATCGTTGAACTTGGCCCCAGTAGTGTACATCGGGCCAATTTAAGTCCAATTGGCCCGAGATGTGTAAACTAGGCCGAATTAGGTCAATCTGGACCAGGGTAGGTCAAATTGGCCCAAAAAAGTTCAATTTGGCCCCAGTGGGGTATATTGGGTCAAATTGAACCAATTTGGCCCCAGTGGGGTATATTGGGTCAAATTGAACCAAAATGCATCCAATTGGCCCAGGATGAGTTTTTTAGGTCAAATAAGGTCAATTTGGGCCACGGAAGGTCAAATTGGCTCAAGATGGTTCAAGTAGGCCCCATTGGTGTACATTGGGTCAATTTAAGTCCAATTGGCCCGAGATGTGTAAACTAGGTCGAATTAGGTCAATCTGAACCAGGGGAGGTCAAATTGGCCCAAAACAGTTTCATTTGGCCCCAGTGGGTTATATTGAATCAAATTGAACTGAAATGAATCCAATTGGCCCCGGATGAATTTGTTTTAGGTCAAAAAAGGTCAATTTGGGCCACGGAAGGTCAAATTGGCTCAAGATCGTTGAACTTGGCCCCAGTAGTGTACATCAGGCCAATTTAAGTCCAATTGGCCCGAGATGTGTAAACTAGGCCGAATTAGGTCAATCTGGACCAGGGTAGGTCAAATTGGCCCAAAAAAGTTCAATTTGGCCCCAGTGGGGTATATTGGGTCAAATTGAACCAATTTGGCCCCAGTGGGGTATATTGGGTCAAATTGAACCAAAATGCATCCAATTGGCCCAGGATGAGTTTTTTAGGTCAAATAAGGTCAATTTGGGCCACGGAAGGTCAAATTGGCTCAAGATGGTTCAAGTAGGCCCCATTGGTGTACATTGGGTCAATTTAAGTCCAATTGGCCCGAGATGTGTAAACTAGGTCGAATTAGGTCAATCTGAACCAGGGGAGGTCAAATTGGCCCAAAACAGTTTCATTTGGCCCCAGTGGGTTATATTGAATCAAATTGAACTGAAATGAATCCAATTGGCCCCGGATGAATTTGTTTTAGGTCAAAAAAGGTCAATTTGGGCCATGGAAGGTCAAATTGGCTCAAGATCGTTGAACTTGGCCCCAGTAGTGTACATCGGGCCAATTTAAGTCCAATTGGCCCGAGATGTGTAAACTAGGCCGAATTAGGTCAATCTGGACCAGGGTAGGTCAAATTGGCCCAAAAAAGTTCAATTTGGCCCCAGTGGGGTATATATTGGGTCAAATTGAACCAATTTGGCCCCAGTGGGGTATATTGGGTCAAATTGAACCAAAATGCATCCAATTGGCCCAGGATGAGTTTTTTAGGTCAAATAAGGTCAATTTGGGCCACGGAAGGTCAAATTGGCTCAACATGGTTCAAGTTGGCCCTATTGGTGTACATTGGGTCAATTTAAGTCCAATTGGCCCGAGATGTGTAAACTAGGTCGAATTAGGTCAATCTGAACCAGGGTAGGTCAAATTGGCCCAAAACAGTTTCATTTGGCCCCAGTTGGTTATATTGAATCAAATTGAACCGAAATGAATCCAATTGGCCCCGGATGAATTTTATTTAGGTCAAATAAGGTCAATTTTGGCCAGGGAAGGTCAAATTGGCTCAAGATTGTTGAACTTGGCCCCAGTAGTGTACATCGGGCCAATTTAAGTCCAATTGGCCCGAGATGTGTAAACTAGGTCGAATTAGGTCAATCTGGACCAGGGTAGGTCGATTTGGCTCAAAACAGTTCAATTTGGCCCAGTGGGGTATATTGGGTAAAATTGAACCAAAATGCATCCAATTGGCCCAGGATGGGTTTTTTAGGTCAAATAAGGTCAATTTGGGCCACGGAAGGTCAAATTGGCTCAAGATGGTTCAAGTTGGCCCCATTGGTGTACATTGGGCCAATTTAAGTCCAATTGGCCCGAGATGTGTAAACTAGGTCGAATTAGGTCAATCTGGACCAAGGTAGGTCAAATTGGCCCAGAACAGTTTAATTTGGCCCCAGTGGGTTATATTGAGTCAAATTGAACTGAAATGAATCCAATTGGCCCTGGATGAATTTTTTTTAGGTCAAATAAGGTCTACTTGGGCCAGGGAAGGTCAAATTTGGCCAACACCGTTCAAGTTAGCCAAAGTGGTGTACATTGGGTCAAATTGGGCCAATTTAAGTCCATTTGGCCCAAGATTTTTTTCAGGTCAAATAAGGTCAATTTAGGCAAGGGAAGGTCAAATTGACTCAAGATAGTACACATTTGCCCCAGAGGGGTACATTGGGTTGAATTGAATATTTTGTAGATATGTATGGAGCTAAGTTACCAAATAGAGAGTTCTTAGCTCCATTATGGATTGCAGACATATATGAGGACAGGTATCGGGCTAAACTACCATATAATGAGTTCTTCGTTCCACTGTTTATATGTTGACATATATGGGGTTTACCTACCATATAATGAGTTCTTAGCTCCATTGCAGATTACATGTAGACATGCATGGGACTCATCTACCATATAATGAGTTCTTAGCTCCACTGTTCACATGTAGACATGCATGGGACTCATCTACCATTTAATGAGTTCTTATCTTCATTCTGGATTGGAGACATATTGCATATATGCATGGAGCTAACCTATCATATGAAGAGTTCTTAGCTGCATTCTGGATTGGAGACATATATTGCATATATGCACGGGGCTAAGCTACCATATAAAGAGTTCTTAGCTCCATTCTGGATTGGAGACATATAATGCATAATGTATTGGGCTAATCTACCATATAATGAGTTCTTAGCTCCACTGTTTACATGTAGACATGCATGGGACTCATCTACCATATAATGAGTTCTTAGCTCCACTGTTTACATGTAGACATGCATGGGACTCATCTACCATATAATGAGTTCTTATCTTCATTCTGGATTGGAGACATATTGCATATATGCATGGAGCTAACTTATCATATGAAGAGTTCTTAGCTGCATTCTGGATTGGAGACATATATTGCATATATGCACGGGGCTAAGCTACCATATAAAGAGTTCTTAGCTCCGATCTGGATTGGAGACATATAATGCATAATGTATTGGGCTAATCTACCATATAATGAGTTCTTAGCTCCATTCTGGATTGGAGACATATATTGCATAATGTATTGGGCTAAGCTACCATATAATGAGTTCTTAGCTCCATTCTGGATTGGAGACATATAATGCATAATGTATTGGGCTAAGCTACCATATAATGAGTTCTTAGCTCCATTCTGGATTGGAGACATATATTGCATATATGTGTGGGGCTAAGCTACCATATAAAGAGTTCTAAGCTCCATTCTCAATTGGAGATATATATTGCATATATGTATTTGGCTAAGCTACCATATAAAGAGTTCTTAGCTCCATTCTGGATTGCATAATGTATTGGGCTAAGGGAGTGATCATTTTTTAACAACGGGAGGGGACTGGTGGGTTTGCGCGCGGACGCGTGAAAAAAATTTCGACCCACCCCTCTAGAGGGGGCGAACGTCCCCTTTTAGCCTATAGTAACGCGCGGGGTTTTCTGACCCCCCTAGTCAAGGGGTTGAAAAAATTCTGACCCCCCCTAAAACCCACTAGCCCCCCCCCTTGTTGCTAAAAAATGATCACTCCCTAAGCTACCATATAATGAGTTCTTATAGCTCCATTCTGGATTGGAGAAATATTGCATAATGTATTGGCCTAAGGGAGTGATCATTTTTTAACAACTGGAGGGGACTGGTGGGTTCACTCCCTAAGCTACCATATAATGAGTTCTTAGCTCCATTCTGGATTGGAGACATATATTGCATAATGTATTTGGCTAAGCTACCATATAAAGAGTTCTTAGCTCCATCTTGGATTGGAGACATGTAATGTTGATATAAATGGGGCTAAGCTACCTATCAAGTGTTCTTAGCTCCATCGTGGATTTAATAAATACATATAAGGGAGATATGCATGGGGCTAAGTCACCATTTATGGAGTCCTTAGCTCCATCATGGATTGGAGACATATATGTAGATATGGATGAGGCTAAGCTACCATATATAGTTACGAGCTCCGTTTTGGATATGAGATATATCATGTCGATATATATGGGGCTAAGCTCTCTCATAATATGTCCTTGACTCCATAGTGGATTGGAGACATACGTCGATATATATGGGGCTAAGCTACCTTATAAAGTGTTCTTGGCTCCATTGTGGATTGGAGATATATCATGTAGATATGTATGGTGCTAAGATAGCTTATATACAGTTCTTAGCTCCATTGTCCACATACATATTTTTCTTAATCCTGTAGAAAGGGTGCTGATGAATATTTATATGGAAATGATACAATCGCTAAGACGTAAGAAACAATCTATAGGATAGCTACTGATAGCAAGTGTTCTTTTACTTGCCTTGTCCCATACTGTAATAATCAGAATGTGGTTAATGACTATATAAAGATCAAAGAAATATGCCTTTATTTCATTTCTTGGTCTTAATCGTAACAGGGGAATCTTGTCTTGCATCGGTTTATCTTGCCTTGCTTTTATTCAAGTAACTTAGAGATACCCACCCTCTTTATAATATTGTAATGTATACTGTTCATTTCATTTTTTATATATTCATCAATTTCATCATAAATATGTATAGTGGCTTGATTGTTACAAGGGAAAAGTAAGGTATCACCCATTTATTGACATAACTATACCACAAGTATGTAACCTGTAATTTGTCAAGAAAGTTATTTCAAACCTTAAACTCCTGCTCCGATCCAGTGGCAGCCACCGAACCACTGAGAAATGACATTACATGTTCATAACACTACATATATGACAGATTTGGTGTATATGATGATGATATTCTAGGAGGGGCGAGTGCTGATGCACTGTACCTGCCCATACATATCTACATGATATGTCCCCAGTCCAAAATGGAGCTGGGAACTCTTTATATTGTAGCTAACCCCTCAGCCATATCTATATATATATGTCTCCAATCCACAATGGAACTAAGAACCCATTACATGGTGGCTTAGCCACATGCATATTACCATTCATGTCTACAATAAACAGTGGAGCTAAGAACTCCATAAATGGTGACTTAATAGCCCCACACATATGTTCCTAAAATGTCTCCATTCCACAACGGAGCTAAGAACTCTTTATATGGTAACTTAGCCCCATACATGTCTACATGTATGTAGATATGGTAACTTAGACTCTTATCTGTTCCCATTAAAGTCGGTAATCAACAATCAAGCTAAGAACTGATTTTTTTGAACAGATTTATCTTTATTGATTCTATAAGTACGTATTACAAAGTATAGGGTTTTTTTCATCAGTTTTCCACAAGATAATATGTGAAAGTATCAAGGTATCAGTGAGTCAATAAAGATTATGGGTGAGGTCTTATCTAAAGATATTTTTCTGACCCCCCATATATAATTAACATGAGTTTCAGTTTTGACATTTGATATAAAATATGTACATGGTGAATGGTAATAGCGGCTGAGAAATTTGAGACCGTTTACAGATAGTTTGACCTTTCTTATAAATATTTGTGTTGAGATTGAGATGTGTGTCACCAAACGCCTAGAAATGCTTAATACATGTACTAAATAGTGTGCTATATTACAGTGGACATCATGTCCTGCTTCACCTTGTCTTTAAATTCTGAAATGGTTTTTTTATTTCGATATTCAGCAGGTAGTCCATTCCATGCCTTAGCACAAACAACTTCTGGACTCTTTTCATAGGATGCAGCATTTATAAGGGAATATTCAAGGACAGGAGCTATACATAATCTTGTTATCCTAGTTTGATTTTTTACATTTTGTCCATTTTTTACCATATGAAATGCATGTAATTTATGATGATAATCTCTTCTGGTATTAAGTTTAGGAACATTTGCCAATCGATGTATAAGATCAGTTGGGGTTAAAACATTTCTGTTAAAACATGTTTTCAGACATCTATTTTGTAATCTTTGCAGTTCCTCAAGGAGGGTATGGTTTGCTGATCCATAAAAAATATCGGCATAGTCAATGATCGGAAGAACATAAGTTTTGTACACTTTTAACATAACCTTATTTGACAGCATTTTACGCAATTTATACAATAAAAAAGATTTAAAGCGAATGTTTTTTAGCAATGACTTCACATGGCTATTGAAGGACATTTCTTGATCCAGAATTACTCCAAGATATTTATACGAAATAACTTGTTTGATTTCTGTACCATTCAATACAATATTAGTTTGTGGTAATTTCTTCAGAGTAGGAGAGGCAGCAAATACCATAACCTTGGTTTTTGTCTCATTTAATGTGAGTCTATTTATACTAGCCCAGTTGTAAAAATATAGTAGGGCTGTCTTTAACCTGTTTTGAACAGTATCGAAATCAGTACCAGATACATATAGAACACTATCATCTGCATATAACATTGTTTTATGATCATTGTCGGTGCCAATACAGTCATTGATATACAAGAGAAAAAATAGAGGGCCCAGTATGGATCCCTGAGGTACGCCACAGGTAAGAGGTAGAAGGGATGATTTTATATTATTAGCCACAGTGCATTGCTTTCGATTGAATAGATAGTTTTTTATCAAATCTAGATTTTTACTACGAATTCCATAAAGTTCTAATTTTTTTAGCAGTATTTCAAAATTAACAGAATCAAAGGCTTTTTTAATGTCTATAAAGGCTGCCATGGTGAATTTACCAATATTTCTATCTTTTAAAACATTATTAACAAATTTGCTGATACTATCTGATGTCGATTTACCTTTTTGATAGCCACCCTGTTGTTTAGTGAGAATATTATAGTTTTCTATATGTGAGGTGATAGATGTGTGTATCAACCGCTCAAGCACCTTGCCAGGGACTGGTAATACACTTATGGGTCTGAAGTTTGACACACTCGAGGAGTCACCTCCTTTTGGTAAGGGAGTAACAATAGCAATCTTCCAGGTATCAGGTATACTACTAGAAACAAGACACATGTTTATAATTCTAATAAATCTATGAGACATATGAAGAACTGCATGTTTAAATATATAAGTGGGTATATAATTTAACGATGATGATTTTGACACATCAATATTTCTTAAAACTTTCAATATCTCTTCATCAGTAAATTCCATATCCGGCATATCATTAATACACCTATCGCCATAAAATTCCCACTCACGTACATGATGAGAGGCTAATTTTGGCCCAATATTTACAAAAAATTCATTGATATAATGTGCAGTGGCTTCAGTTTTTATAGGCAGACCTAGTTCATCGATCAAATTTATAGTGTTTTTTTCATTGTTTTTTGAGGGTATAATTTTTTTGATAGTCCTCCAAAAGGCCTTGGCATCTTTAATATTATCATCGCATTCTTGTTTATAAAAATTTTGCCTTGCTATTTCCCTTTCTAAATTTACAGAATTTCTAAGTATCCTGGCATTATGCCAATCCAGTTCTGATTTGGAATTTCTTGCTTTTTTTAAAGCCTCATTTTTATCATTAGTGCGTTCTAGTAAATAGTTTGACATCCAAGGGGCAGTTTTATCAACTATCTTAAATTCCCGAATTGGACACATGTCGTCTAAAATTTTTGTTATATGATTCTCAAATATTGTCCAACAAATTGACACATTATTGCTATTATCAAATACAGTCCAGTCACATTGTTCAAATTTATACAGAAATTTGTCTTTGTTGTAATTTGAATACGAACGTCCCGTAAAAAATCTGTAGCCTTTTTTCACATTATCATGTTTTCTGAGGATATATACTGGTAAATGATCACTTAGATGAATATCCAAAGGTCCGTAGGACAAAATATTGATACAGTTTGTGAATATTAAATCTATACATGTATTGAAACCAGCAGTAGTTGTAACACAATTTATCAACTGCCTAAGATGAAAATTATCCATAGTCTCATATAATAAGCTACGCTCATTATCATCAATTAGTGCATTGACATTAAAATCACCTATGCATACAATATCAAAGTCCTCAATCGAATCAATCTGTAGAAACAATGCGATAATAGTGTTACAAAAATTAAGCAGATTACCTTGAGGGGGTCTATACACATTACAAACAATAGTTTTTTTCGCTTTACCTTTTTGGATTATTAACCATTGAACCTCTATGTCTGGATTTCCTCTGTTAAGATGTTGTAAAGTTTCAGCTGAACACATTACAGTATCTAAAATATGGGCAATTAATCCTCCACCTCTAAATTCACTTATTCTATCATGTCTATACATAGAGCAGCGGTTTAGTTTGTAGTGAAAGTCAGCATCTGTATTATTCAAAAATGTTTCTGAGAACAGGAGTACATCAATATTTTTATTTTCAAGTTCTTCTTTAATTCCAGCAGTCTTGTTTCTTATGCTTCGGGCATTTAGATGGACTATCGAAAAACCGGTATCAAAAATGTGATTTACTACCATATTTCATGATTATCAAAGAATAATAGTTTGACAAGATTTTTCTTTTCTAGAATTGCACAGGCATGACACACAATCTCAACACATGATAAAGAGAAAACAAAGATAAGATAATACAAAAAATAACAATAAAAATGTCCCACGGAGGGCGTACGGCTCTGGTGGCCACCCATCCTATCCAAAGGTATTTTCCAGGTGTAGAACGGCTCCATAGAAAAAATAGTTCATAATAAATTTAATTATGTTTACCTGGGTTGATAATATTTTACATACAAGATAAATTATACTGGTATGTGTGGATCTGTCTATATATGTATCTATCTATTTGACATCGACTTCAGCTGCTTCTGGCTGCTCTGGTAGTTTTCTATCCGCAGTAGGATTTTTTGGACGATTTACAGGAGTCATAGGTCGGTTTGTTGGTTGATTTCTATCGTCATTCCCTTCTCCTTCATCACTGTTATCATCAGGATCACGTGATAAGACTCTTCTCAGCCTCATCATTAACTTGCCCTGTACATTGGCACCATTGAGGTTCCCTTCTCTACAGTGTCTATATTGACCCAGGTGGTAGCCAACCCCATATACAGGATGGAAACTTCCCTCATACAAGTTTTTTGCCTTGACTGATAATAGATATTCTCTGAGGTTTGGGTCTGAAAACTTGATAGCGTTCAGTTTGTACATGACTAATTCTGCCTGTTTCGCCCAAGAAGGATTTTCCTTGAGGACTTTTGTTGTACTCATCATTTGATATGGACACGATAATTCTAAGATTCTTTGGGCAATATCTTCTCTGTCAAAGGTCTTTGCCTTGTAGAATTGGAACCCCTGTTCTACACAATTAAATGTTAGGTCTCCATCTTTAATTTCACATGGATATAGGTTAGATAACCTATGATGCACTGATCTGTACATAAGACCATCAGGAGTCGAGGCCTCAGACGCTTTTTCCATTGTCAGACCATGAGGTAGATTACCTAACTGCCTGTGACTGTAGGTTCTATCATCGATTATAATATGTCTTTGACGTAGTTTGACTTTGATGGAATTTGCTTTACATAAGAAGTACATTGCTCTCAGATCAATGAATTGTCGATGTTCATTTTCATTGAGTTCATCTCCAATGGAGACATTATCCCATTTGCTTTTACCTCTCAAATTCTTCAAGTTTTTGAACAGCTCGCTTTTACATTGCAGGTTAAGAAAGGTCAAACGTATGGGCCTATGCTTACCCTCCATGTTAGCTGTATTTTGGTTTAATTTTCTTCGTTGAGGTCCTTCTCTTCGGACCGCTGCCACCATGTCAACTCCCCAGTCAACATTGGTATCGATGAATAGTTGCTTCATATCGGTATACAGGTCTTCATTAGCTTTTTCTTCGTAGCCTTCTATTATTACTACCTTTTGTGCATCAATTTTCTCCAATTTATCAAACTTATTTTGATGTGATTGTAATAATTTGGTGGTCGCATCCGCTGTCTTGTTTACGACTTCTAGACTGACCTTGACCTCTTGTGTGGCATTTGTGTTCTTCTCTAGTTTCGTATCAACAGACGCCAAAGTATCGTTTAGTCTCGCATTTGTGTCATTTATACATTTAATAGAAGTTTGGAGTGATAATAATGTTTGCAAGGTATTTGAGGTTACCAGTTCTTGAGCAGACATCCTTTTTTCTAAGGAATTTACAGCGTCGATGACCTCCGCTAGACTCGCCGTAGATTTCAACAATGGCTGGGCCGCCATGTTAGAAATTTCAGATACCTCACTTTGTTCCGGAGTTTTTGACCTTGTATTTCCAGCAGGGGTTGACATTCCTATGTAAGTCTACGCTAGAATACTTTATAATTACTAATAACTCGCAAAGAGTTTCCACACTCGTAGGTTGACAAGGGTTTTTTGAAGAATTCAACGGAGCGCCAGACCGTGGATGTTTACCTGAGTGCCGCCATTACTTATCTTCAATGAGATGGTAACTTAGCCCCATACCTGTCCACATGAATGTCTTTAATCAATAATGGAGGCATGAGGTGAGCTTGGTTACTTTGAGCCATCAAATCAGGACTGGCTTTCAGCAAAACTTTCGCTGTTTATATACAAACTCTCCATCGAGATGCTGTGTAGTACTTGAAATACTCTAAGAATGGACAAAAGAGTCTCAAAGGTGTGCAGTTGATTGAAGATGGCGTTTATTAATGATGATACACCCTGATGTAACCTGATGTAATGGCATCCTGACTGATACAATTGTAATGGTTAGAGTTCTTATATAACTTTGGTTAAGTTCGAGATATGCCAATATCAAGCAAAACCAGACAAGTTAGCTCGGGTTAGTGCAACCCGCACATATTTATTCAGTAGTTACATAGGTTCGAAGTGGCGCTATGAATACAGCTCAGTGCTCAAGGGGTGTTGCTCTGGCTGTAGCCAGAAGCCAACGGAACTCCTTACACGGTCCCAGGTAGGGACTGGCACAGGGACGACCAGTGCTGCCACCACCCCATAGCGGGCAGAGATCGAAGCGACCTCTGGTCCTACCGGTGGTAGCAGCACCGACTAACCTGCCCTCTCGAATAAGGAACTAAAACTATATAAGACGCTCCATGAGCCCCTACACAATTATGGATAAATAGAGATTTATCTCAAGTTGAATACGGGAGCCCCATAGGTTTAACCAAGAACCTCCCTAGTGTGATAACCCTCCCCCGTATCACACTGCCAGGGAAAACATCCAAAATGGTCAAATAACTGATGATAAAATAACTTCTAATGCCAAATAAATGGAATCAATTTGAGATAAACACAAAGGAGCACTCTACTTGGTAAGCACTGAGGATTATCACACTCGGCTTCGCCTCGTGTGATAATCCTCAGTGCTGACCAATTAGAGTGCACCTTTGTCTATGTATCTTCAAGATAACAATATGAAATCTGATATAATAATTAATAATTATGACAAAATATGACATCATGTTACGTACTGTTCGTAAAGTAATTTGTAAAAAAGAATCAAGGGGATTCTTGACTAACAGCTTCCCCAACTCAGCATTCCAGGTTCTTCCCGAACCATTGGACTGTGCCCCAGAGTTCCTTGTGGCTGCCCCTCTGCTACAATAACTCATAATGCACTATACACATCTCCCTGTATGAGTTGAGTTGATTTGTGTTTTACAGCACTTTAGCGGCACTAACTGGCTATCCCGTGCTTCACAGGTTGATAATTTAACAGAGGAATGTGTCAGTGCCCGCGCATATGTGCACCACACACATCCTGAGGGGATAGAAAAGAGGAGATATAGACCCTTTTAAGTGGGCTAGGGAAGCCCGATCTCCCTGTATGTACGATGTATCTGATAGGGCTAAGAACACCATATTTGGTAACTTAGCTCTATAAACATCTCCCTGTATGTATAGTGTATCTCATAGGGCTAAGAACGCCATATTTGGTAACTCAGCTCTATACACATCTCCCTGTATGTATGGTGTATCTGATAGGGCTAAGAACGCCATATTTGGTAACTTAGCTCTATGTACATCTCCCTGTATGTATGGTGTATCTCATATGGCTAAGAAAGCCATATTTGGTAACTTAGCTCTATAAACATCTCCCTGTATGTATGATGTATCTCATAGGGCTAAGAAAGCCATATTTGGTAACTTAGCTCTATGCACATCTCCCTGTATGTCTGGTGTATCTGATAGGGCTAAGAACGCCATATTTGGTAACTTAGCTCTATACATATCTCCCTGTATGTATGATGTATCTATTAGGGCTAAGAATGCCATATTTGGTAACTTAGCTCTATGCACATCTCCCTGTATGTATGGTGTATCTGATAGGGCTAAGAACGCCATATTTGGTAACTTAGCTCTATACATATCTCCCTGTATTTATGGTGTATCTCATACTGCCAAGAACGCCATATTTGGTAACTCAGTTCTGTACACATCTACAAAGTGACTATGTGATATGGCTAGGAATGCCATAATATGGTACTCTAGCCCAGTACACCTCTATCAGTATGGTCCATTAGATTATGGATACAGTGAGATCGCGATAATCTGACCTCCTATGCTCAGCCAGTTTCTTGTCCGCCAGGATGAAGCTGGGGACCACTTTCACTGCATTGAAAATACACCCTATAATCTGTCAATCTCATGTTCTGCCTCTGCCAGGGGGGTGATTCACCATATTTAAAAATATTAGATCTAATATGGAGCTCAAATACACACCTATTCTGGAGGAACTTGAAAAATGATCACAAAGTGTTTCTAGTGTGCCTCCATATTCAAATGATCATAAATCATAGAAGGTTTGCATATGACAAATTTGGATGTATTCCACCTCCTACACTTAGGATTTTAGTATCCCCACTATTTTTTTGGCTCAAAATGTCGGGCTCAATGAGATCTTTGTGTTACATATGGGTTTTAAGGGTCCGATATGCATATTTTGGCCTCCAGGGGGGTAAAATAGGCCCAAAATGACATATTTTGAAGGAAAAAAATAAAATCCACAATTTTTTTTAAATTTAGGACTAGGAATGGGTCTGTCTATTGAAATCGACTAAAACTTGAAGGGAAACCAAAAATTTGGATCTAAGATTGCTTTCCTATGGGCATTTTTTCTAAATTTTTTTTGAGAAAATAACTTTTTGTAAAATGGTTTGTCTGGGTGAAAATTTGAGGCTACATGACCCCCCCCCAAAAAAAAAAAAAAATAACTATGATGTATATGGATTAATTTTCTGTTTTATAAGTAAGAGTCATGGCCCTGCTAAAGTAATCTAAGAAAAAAAATTGCTCCATTATCTTGCCTGTGAGGAGGCCATGAGTGTTTTTTTCGACCAGCCAGCCTTTTTTGGGGTGTCTTCCCGAAAAATCACATTCCTTCCCATCCCATTTAACTATTAACTATGTTAGTTATCTACCGCTAACATATGCCTAAGTATCCAGTGTGTAAGAAAGTAGGTTTTGTCTCATGCTTTGAACCTGCCATGTTCAGTGCTTTATTTTCTATATAAATAAGGATATCAAGGATATATTAGTTGTACACAGGTAAGACAGGACAAGTGATTATTTGTACAGGCTAGTTATGTCCACAGAATCGTGATAATTGTCTAATAAAAGTATGCACATTTCATGATGACAAAAACCATGGACCTGAAACACTGGATATGAAAGAAAGGCCTTCTTTGGGAGAGCTGTGCCATGGGTGTGTTTTCACCATCTGCCACTAGATGGCAATGGAAATCCTTATGTGTCACTAGGTGGCAGCACAGAGCCAGCATGTTAAACATCTTATATTCTATTTATTCATAACTTATTAATAATATGTAAATTTTGTCACGTATAATATAATTATAACTATAACTATAATTAACCATTATGGTAATGCACAGATAGGCTATCTATGCAATGAAAACAGTATATCTGTAAAAGAGAGAGAAGTTAGTGTGCTGCCCCCTGGTGGGTAACTATGGAAGCCTCCTACAAAATCTTGCAGTCACTGGCCCTTAGGAGATAATTTTCTTCTGTCCCTTAAAATTTTCATAGATCCATGATTCAAAAGAATTTGGATAGCTATTTTCTTCGTCTGAGTGACCCAAGTGATTTCCGATGGAAATCACGAGAAGAAAATTTTCTAGGAGGGGGCAATTTTTAGCAATTTTTCTAAAAAAAAATCTTCAAAAACGGAACCTTTTCTCAAAAATAGCCACCTTTTATAACATGATGAAATAAGGTGAGTCAGAAACTACAAATCAAGGGCTTTCTGATGCTTTTTAAATCAAAGAGCTGTGACATAACTAAGTTGGGAAAAGAAATTATCTCGGATTGGTCATTCTGATAGAAGCTAATTCAGCCCCAAACTCATAAAGTGGCAGTCAGGAGATAATTTTCTTTTGTCACTTAGAATTGTGATAGATCCATGATTCAAAAGGATTTGGATAGCTATGTTCTTCATCTAAGTGACCCAAGTGATTTCCGATAGAAATCAGAAGAAGAAAACTTTTTAGGATGGGGGCAATTTTTGACAATTTTTCAGAAAAATCTTCAAAATCGGAGCCTTTTCTCAAAAATAACCACTTCTGATATCATGATGAAATAAGGTCAGTCAGAAACTACAAATCAAAGGCTTTCTGATGCTTTTTAAATCAAAGAGCTGTGACATAGCTCAGTTGGGGAAAAAGTTATCTTGGATTGGTCATTCTGAGAGAAATATAAAGCTAATTCAGCCCCGAACTCATAAAGTGGCAGAAGGAGATAATTTTCTTTTGTCACTTAGAATTGTGATAGATCCATAATTCAAAAGGATTTGGACAGCTATGTTCTTCATCTAAGTGACCCAAGTGATTTCTGATAGAAATCATGAGGAAAAAAAATTTCTAGGAGGGGGTCAATTTTTGGCAATTTTTCAAAAAAATCTTCATAATCGGAGCCTTTTCTTAAAAATATCCACTTTTGATATGATGAAATAGGGTCAGTCAGAAACTATAGATCAAGGGCTCTCTGATGCTTTTTGAATCAAAGAGCTGTGACAAAGCTAAGTGGGGCAAAAAAATTATCTTCTGTAGGTCATGTTAAGGCCTACCATTAGTAGTTCCCATTTCTCCCACCAGGGACCCATGGCACAGTTGATAGACTGCAATGCTATACTGATTCAAATCCAGTCTTTCAGGTCCGTGCAAACACACATGGCACATAAAAAAAAATGGTATTTCTGTAATCTACAGGTCCAAGTTGTCCAGATTTGAAAGTTTCAAGGATATAAGACGATTGTTTATATAGAAAATAAAGCACTGAACATGGCAGGTTCAAAGCATGAGACAAAACCTACTTTCTTAGACACTGGATACTTAGGCATATGTTAGCGGTAGATAACTAACATAGTTAATAGTTAAATAATATATAAACCCTAGCCAGGATGGGAAGGAATGTGATTTTTCGGGAAGACACCCCAAAAAAGGCAAGATAATGGAGCAATTTTTTTTCAGATTACTTTAGCAGGGCCATGACTCTTTCTTATAAAACAGAATATTAATCCATATTTTTGGGGGGGTCATGTAGCCTCAAATTTTCACCCAGACAAACCATTTTACAGAAAGTTATTTTTTCAAAAAGAAATAGAAAAAATGCTCATAGGAAAGCAATCTTAGATCTAAATTTTTGGTTTTCCTTCAAGTTTTTCAAAAAATGCAGAAAAATGTGGATTTTATTTTTTTTTTCCTTCAAAATATGTCATTTTGGGCATAATTTGCCCCCCTGGAGGCCAAAATATGCATATCGGACCCTTAAAACCCATATGTAACACAAAGATCTCATTGGGTCCGACATTTTGAGCCAAAAAAATAGGGGGGAAACTAAAATCCTAAGTGTAGGAGGTGGAATACATCCAAATTTGTCATATGCAAACCTTCTATGATTTATGATCATTTGAATACGGAGGCACACTAGAAACACTTTGTGATCATTTTTCAAGTTCCTCTAGAATAGGTGTGTATTTGAGCTCCATATTAGATCAAATATATTTAAATATGGTGAATCACCCCCCTGGCAGAGGCAGAACATGAGATTGACAGATTATAGGGTGTATTTTCAATGCAGTGAAAGTGGTCCCCAGCTTCATCCTGGCAGACAAGAAACTGGCTGAGCATCGGAGGTCAGATTATTGCGATCTCACTGTATCCATAATCTAATGGACCATACTGATAGAGGTGTACTGGGCTAGAGTACCATATTATGGCATTCCTAGCCATATCACATAGTCACTTTGTAGATGTGTACAGAACTGAGTTACCAAATATGGCGTTCTTGGCAGTATGAGATACACCATAAATACAGGGAGATATGTATAGAGCTAAGTTACCAAATATGGCGTTCTTAGCCCTATGAGATACATCATACATACAGGGAGATGTTTATAGAGCTAAGTTACCAAATATGGCGTTCTTAGCCCTATGAGATACACCATACATACAGGGAGATGTGTATAGAGCTAAGTTACCAAATATGGCGTTCTTAGCCCTATCAGAGACAATATAGATACATAGACAAAGTTGCACTCGCACTGAGGGTTATCACACTCGGCTTTGCCTCGTGTGATAATCCTCAGTGCTGACCAATTTGAGTGCTCCTTTGTATTTATCTGAAGTTATTTTAGTCAGATATGTTCCAAATTCCATTTATTTGGTATTAGAAATTATTTTATCATAAGTTATTTGACCATTTTGGATGTTTTCCCTAGCAGTGTGATACGAGGGAGAGTTACTACACTATTGGTTGTGATACAGAGGTTCTTAGTTCCTATGGCACTCTCATATTCAACTTGAGATAAAGGGAGATGTGTGCAGGGGCTAAGGTACCAAATATGGCGTTGTTAGCCCTATTAGAGGCAGTATATATACAGGGAGAAGTGAGCAGGGGCTAAAGTACCAAATATGGCGTGCTTACCCCTTTCAGAGACAGTATTTGTCCACTTTTACCTTATTTGGTGTGCATTGGTCCGTTATATATATGTAAATTCATCTAGATTGCCCTATAATGGAGCCAATTTGACCTACTTTGACTGAAATGGATGATATTTGTCCATCACCTTATTTGGTGAACATTGGTCTAATTTGACCTTAAATATGTAGATTCACCTAGATTGACATATGCCGGAGCCAATTTGACCTACTTTGTCCTAGATGGATGATATTTGTCTACTTTGACCTTATTTGGTGACCATTGGTCTAATTTGACCTTAGATATGTAAATTGACCTATGCTGCTGAAAATTTGACCTAATTTGACCCAGATGGATGATATTTGTCCATTTTGACCTTATGTGGTGAACGTTTGTCGAATTTGACCTTAAATATGCAAATTGACCTAGATTGACCTATGGTGGGGCCAATTGGACCTACCTTGACCTAGATGGGTGATATAGGTCCACTTTGACCTTATTTGGTGAGTATTGGTCTAATTTGACCTTAGATATGTAAATTGACCTATGCTGGAGCCAAATTGACCTATGGTGGGGCCAATTGGACCTACCTTGACCTAGATGGGTGATATAGGTCCACTTTGACCTTATTTGGTGAGTATTGGTCTAATTTGACCTTAGATATGTAAATTGACCTATGCTGGAGCCAAATTGACCTAATTTGACCTAGATGGACGATATTTGTCCATTTTGACCTCATGTGGTCAACGTTTGTCCAATTAGACCTTAAATATGCTAATTGACCTAGATTGACCTATGGTGGGGCCAATTGGACCTAGATTGACCTAGATGGATGATATTTGTCCATTATGACCTTATTTGTTGAACATTGGTCTCATTTGACCTTAAATATGCAAATTGACCTAGATTGACCTATGCTGGGGCCAATTTGACCTAGATTGACCTAGATGGATGATATTTGTCCATTATGACCTTATTTGTTGAACATTGGTCTCATTTGACCTTAAATATGCAAATTGACCTAGATTGACCTATGGTGGGGCCAATTTGACCTAGATTGACCTAGATGGATGATATTTGTCCAGTATGACCTTATTTGTTGAACATTCGTCTCATTTGACCTTAAATATGCAAATTGACCTAGATTGACCTATGCTGGGGCCAATTTGACCTAGATTGACCTAGATGGATGATATTTGTCCATTTTGACCTTATTTGGTGAACATTGGTCTAATTTAACCTTAAATATGTAGATTCACCTAGATTGACCTATGTCGGAGCCAATTTGACCTACTTTGACCTAGATGGATGATATTTGTCTACTTTGACCTTATTTTGTGAGCATTGGTCTAATTTGACCTTAAATATATAAATTGACCTAGGTTGACCTATGTCAGAGCCAAATTGACCTAATTTGACCTAGATGGATAAAATTTGTCCATTTTGACCTTATTTGGTGACCATTGGTCTCATTTGACCTTAAATATGTAAATTGACCTAGATTGACCTATGATTGAGCCAATTTGACCTAGATGGATGATATTTGACCATTTTTACCTTATTTGGTGAGTATTGGTCTAATTTGACCTTAGATATGTAAATTGACCTAGGCTGGAGCCAATTTGACCTAATTTGACCTAGATGGATGATATTTGTCCATTTTGACCTTATGTGGTGAACGTTTGTCGAATTTGACCTTAAATATGCAAATTGACCTAGATTGACCTATGGTGGGGCCAATTGGACCTACCTTGACTTCGATGGGTGATATAGGTCCACTCTGACCTTATTTGGTGAGTATTAGTCTAATTTGACCTTAGATATGTAAATTGACCTAGGCTGGAGCCAATTTGACCTAATTTGACCTAGATGGATGATATTTGTCCATTTTGACCTTATGTGGTGAACGTTTGTCGAATTTGACCTTAAATATGCAAATTGACCTAGATTGACCTATGGTGGGGCCAATTGGACCTACCTTGACCTAGATGGGTGATATAGGTCCACTCTGACCTTATTTGGTGAGTATTGGTCTAATTTGACCTTAGATATGTAAATTGACCTAGGCTGGAGCCAATTTGACCTAATTTGACCTAGATGGATGATATTTGTCCATTTTGACCTTATGTGGTGAACGTTTGTCGAATTTGACCTTAAATATGCAAATTGACCTAGATTGACCTATGGTGGGGCCAATTGGACCTACCTTGACCTAGATGGGTGATATAGGTCCACTCTGACCTTATTTGGTGAGTATTGGTCTAATTTGACCTTAGACATGTAAATTGACCTATGCGGGAGCCAAATTGACCTAATTTGACCTAGATGGATGACATTTGTCCATTATGACCTTATGTGGTGAACGTTTGTCCAATTAGACCTTAAATATGCTAATTGACCTAGATTGACCTATGGTGGGGCCAATTTGACCTAGATTGACCTAGATGGATGATATTTGTCCATTTTGACCTTATTTGTTGAACATTGGTCTCATTTGACCTTAAATAAGGAAAGTGACCTAGATTGACCTACACTGCAGCCAATTTGACCTACATGAATAATGTTTTTCAATTTTGACCTTATTTGGTCAACCCTAGTGTTATTTGACCTAAATTTGACCTTAATCCACAAAAGTGACCTAGATTTACCTTGACTGGAGCTAATTTGACCTAGACCTAGTATGACCTGGCATTGATATTTGTCCATTTTGACCTAATTTGGTTCATGCTGGTCTAATTTGACCTAGATATGTATTATATTTGTTCATTATAACCTATTAAAGTTAAATATTAAATGCTGGTTGAATTTGACCTGTAATGACAAAATTTACCTTATATTGACATACACTTGAACAATCTATAGGTTTTGCCCTACTACCTTCTCTGATCCATGGGAAGAACTAGTACAAGGTAGGGCAGGGAGGTAGGAAGGCAAGGTAGAGCTAGTGGAAGGCAGGGCAGGGAGCTTTGGGCAGCGTAGGAATCAGAACTATAGTGCTCTGAATGTAGTCATCTGATTGGCTAACTGTGAGGTACCTAAAAACATCCCTAAGGTACACATGCTACACTCTGATTGGTTGTTTCAGAGGTACTACTTGTATACTCTGGACTGCAGCTACCTAAAAGCATACCTGTCACGGTATGTAGACCACTTCACCACGGAGCTAAAACCAGGGCTAAGAGCGCTGTATTTGGTACGATGTCAACCTCAGGTCATGCGTCGGCTATAGTCCCACGCCCTATATATACGGGAGTTCCGAGTTCAGATAAGATCTCATCTGAATCTTGAGATCTCATCTGAATCTAATGCTGTCGGCAATGATACTAGAATAAAAAAGATTTGGGATTAATAGTGAACCAAATAATCATACTCCAAGGTCTAATTGAATTCAGGTGTCAGTTGGTCAGGACCTGAAATTGTAGCCCACAACTTGCCTCCAAGATCTATAGAACAATGGGGCACGCCCCCTCGTGGACAACGCATTAACTGGTCTTGGCTGGTTCCATCTGATAGGATGTTGCATTTCGCGCTCTAGCTACACACAGCTTTTTGAATTTTCAAAATCCATTCAGTAGAATAAAAGTTATGATTTTTTCACTTTTTTGACGATTTTCTCTAGGTTTTGACTCTAGGTGCATCTTATAGGCGGGCTGTGCCTTATACATGAGAGATTACGGTAGTATGTCAGGGGGAAGGTCTCTTCTTAGCTTATGGTGCACCTTATAGACGGAAAAGTTAGTTAAATTAGATTAGTAGTACCAGTACTAAAGAGATCAAAACCATGTTCTGCACCTTATAATATAATGCTCCTAGACTCATGGTGAAGTGCACCTTATAAGAGCTATAAGACCTTCGCCTATGACCTTTAAATACAGTAGCTCCCCCTGTAGTGAAAAGTCAAAAACATTCGACACTCTCTCTAAACGGGAAACCTTCCCCACCCTCCCACGCGATACAGAGCATTCGAGGCATAGCGAAAGCAAAATGCGACATCTTATTGGATGGAACCAGCTAAGATTAGTTCATGCGTTGTCCACGAGGGGGCATGCCCCGTTATTCTATAGATCTTGGAGGCAAGTTGTGGGCTACAATTTCAGGTTGTGATGCAAAAGGGTGCATGCTTGGAGAATCGACCTGGCCAACTGACGGCCATCAGTCACTGACGGATGGTGTAGGGACACTATAAAGCCCTTTAATTGTTTCTAGTTCTATTAGAGCTTGGAGTATATGATTATTTGGTTCACTATTAATCCCAAATCTTTTTTATTCCAGTATCATTGCCGACAGCATTAGATCCAGATGAGCAACGGCACTGTGCCGTACCATTCCCACGCTACACAGGGGTAGTCTCCAGGCCAGACCTCGTTCTACCCAGAACATAGGTACGAAGGGGAGTTTTTGCTGAAGATCTGCTTATGGAGACTATACACAGGAGTATACCCTATGTCACATCTGAAGGTGAGCCCTCTAACTGAGAGTGTGTAATCTCTTAATTTCAAACAAGATCAGCCTATCATTTTAACACCATCAATCTAGTTTAAGGGTGTGAGACTGAGACATAAGCAAATGTCAACGACCATTGAATATTTTTGCATTGTATTCCCCGAAGTGAGTCTGCCATATTCAACGAGGCCTTATAGGCCGAGTTGAATGCGGGCAGACTCACCAAGGGGAATACGATGCAAAAATATTCCATGGGAGTTGACATTTGCATTTATGTCATGGCCCTACGGGGTTAATTTGCTTTAAAACAGAGAAACACAGCTCAGATCTGTTCAGAATCCAAGATGGCGGACACCCATTGAATACGGCCACATTGTATTCCATCCCCCCCATTGAATACGGCATGTCCGGTACTATTCTATAGTAACGGTCGTATCTGCCATGACATAAACCCCATTCCTCCAATCCATTGTGGTTATTTTATAACCTAGGATGGCTTATAACACCATTTACCAGTGGTCCTCTTGTAGGTCTAATGTCTTTACAACCCAAAGACCATCTTTCCCTGTGGAGAACTCATTAGCCCAAGCCTTTATCGGCCATATAGGACATATTAAAGGTAGGCCTATAGGCAGCATATGCACTGCTCTATGACTATGCCCATGAGTGGATAGCCCCTGCTAGCCTGTCATCCCACCCCCACCCCCTGTAGCCTGAGTATCATCCTACACTACAGTCTCTCTTATAAGTGTTAGCCGGCTGCGAGGGGTGAGAAAGGGCGGGAAGACAGAGCGTGGTGCACTTCACAGAATAAGGCAAGTATCCAGTTTTCACTCTCGCCCCCTAGGCACTGATCGGTGAACTATCTGTATCTAGGAGGTGACTATTTTCGGCGACACGGGTGAGCGATAATTGGGGACTATTCAATCATTAGCTGTGCATATAGCTGTCAAACATTGGAATCACAACAAAACAAGTTGCTGTGACTTTTGTGGGCACTCCTTTTTAACCCAGATGTCCACAGGTTTCATTGTTGGTATGATATTCTTGGCTGTATTCGGGGGCTATGTGCTGACATCCCTGCTCCTACTCAGATTCCCTACTTTGGTCCATGAGAAGAAGAAACTCAAGTTCCTATGCCGCCACATCAGTCACCGTGGAGGTTGGTACTTTCTTTTTTATTCATTTTTAGTGTTGACTTTTTATTACTGGTTTGTGTGTGTGTATGGACAGGGAGGTGATTATTGCATTTATCATTTCTCTACTGGTATATTACCGGTATTGTACTGTATTATATTAAAGGGAGTGGTAATTGTTTAACAACAGCTAGGGGAGGGGTGCCCCTCCCCTCAAAAAACCACCACCCCTCCCCTGATGTTAAATCATGACCACTCCCCAAAGCCATGACTTTCTTTAATTAGTAAAATTGATACCAAACATTTAACATGACTATATTTGTCAATTCTTACCTCATTTTTAGTGCGGCGACTAGTGAGTACTACTCATGAGATGAGCAGACTAGTGTATGGTTCACTAGGTCTAGGGAGGCCTTGCAATCTATTTTTGTTTGTGGCTTCTCTGCTATAGACTCTTCCTGCTCACTATTCTAATGTAATAACAACAGTGTGTGTATTTTACTTATCAGTGAAGGAATTTTCAGAATATATCTCTTACTTTTGATTTTATTTGCAGATAAGACATTTCCTCATTTGGAGCCCTATCGCAGATTAGCACTAGAGCATTTTAAGATTCAGAAATGCATCTCTGTAGCCTTTGTTTTAGAATTGTTATTTCTGAAACTACTATATATATGTAGTACAGGTTTCATCTCAGTGGGTTATGGTACAATTGGATCATTGGTGCATTTTTGTAAATCAGAGGGGGTTGAAGTGTAAGGACACCTTGTGGAACTGCTACATTCTTTTCCGTGTAAACTTTTTTAGTTTACATTGAAATAATGTTTTCTCAAAATATGTAACTGCTACTGGTGATGAAACATTAATTTAATTACTCCTTTCATTATATAAACGATTTTGTGGAACACTGAAAACATGTATGTACACAGAGGCACTTACATTGTGCTCCCCTTCTACAGAGAGGTGGAGTGATCTGGCTGCTTTGCTGACCACTGGCCCATGACAAGGTACAGACTATCACAAGGTATACTACGAAAGCCCAGATGATAGTATGCCCTATCTATCAGTCTCACCAACTGAAACTAGACACAAGATTACAAGTCACCGCGCCATGTCTCACAGGACTATTCTCTATTATTATATTAAAATCTACAACACTATGGTTTTATTATGACGATAATATGGAAACCAATGTCTTTATCAAGGGGCCAAATAATATACCGTAATCTCCCGCGTAGAAGACGCGCTGCGCGTATAAGACGCACCCCAAACTCAGCACATGCATTTTCGCGTATAAGACGCACATTTTAATGCTCAATTTTGTAAATCCAGTACTGTTCTATAGTAAAATTACCCCTCGTATAAGATGCACACCCAACTTCAGAAAATCCTATAAGACGCACCAGGCATTTCTTTGGCGTAGAGGACGCGTCTTATACGCGGGAGTTTACGGTAATAGGATGTTACTAAACTATAGGGTGCGTCTTATATGTGGCTTGTAACTGTACCCATATATATGCAGGGTATATCTTATGGTAACCGGTAGGTACATTTAGTTTCATTTTAGGGGGGATTACCGGTACCATATAATATCCCGTATTTAGTTTAATTTACTTTTCAAGTACCCTGCATTTAATACGCACCCAGAATTGTGGATATAGCTATATGCCTATGCTAGAAAATTTTGATATGGCTTAAGTTCTGTTCTAATCAATGGATTTGCATATTCAGAAACATATGGGCTGTCCAGAGTCCTCCGAACCCCCTTTACCCACAATGAGTCACTGTATCATGTCTATGAGAGAGGGGCAGCTTTGAGGAGATTTTAGAGAAACCCCTTCTCCCACCTAGTACCGGTACATGTATCCGTGTATTATGTATAGGGCCGAGGTGCACTGAGAGTCCATCTGCAGGTATAAGTTATTAAACCGCGCCTTATACGCTAGCCACCGTTTTAACGGTAATACTTAGTCTATTAAAGTGAGTCATATACATTTGGACCTTTAGCCTATGTGCTGGGTAGAAAGAAGCTAAGTTATCATAGACCTACATGTAGGTCTGTGGTAATATTATGGTGGGATTTGGCTCGATATTAAATGGTGAACCCTTGAGATATTGTAAAGTTGGTGTTTTTGTCCCATGTGTCTCTTTTTTCTGAAAATAAAAAGTGTTAACTCATGTGATGAAGGGCTGAATTTATGAGTACACCTACATGTCGCACATGAAACCGACAAGGGGTGGTGTAGTTCTTGGAGTGGATGCTCATGACTAGGCTACCCATTGACTTTTGGATGTTGAACAGCCATTGATTAGAAGAAAGGTTATGCTATGAAAGGTTAGGGGGTCGAATAGGCTCAAAGCTACCCAAGGTATTTAAAAGCTCGAAGTGTCCCTGAGGGGCAGTTATAAGGTGCACCTGGTGGACCCCGAAGTTAAAGGGAATCCTGTAGTGTAGGACTTGATTTACCGTAATCTCCCGCGTATAAGACGCGCCTTATACGCGAATCAGATCGTGACTGGGTCTTATACGCGGGAGGGTAATTGCCTTGAGTTTGGGGTGCGTCTTATAGGGGGGGTAATTTTACTATAGAACAGTACTAAATTAAAAAAAAAATTTGCCCTTAGAGGTGCGCCTTATACGTGGAATCACATTCTCTTAGTTGGGGATGCGCCTTATATGCGAGCTGCGCCGTATACGCGGGAGATTATGGTAGATAACTTAATTTTGATAACAAATTTGACACGCGACATCTTAAAGTATTTTTTCAATTTTTCCCCATAAGCCCCCAAACAACCAAAAAGTTACCAAAGAAACCCATAAAAAAATTAGGGTAGGGCCACAAAAAAATAGGGTAGGTAGCGTTACCTGAATACAATAATTCTATTATCCCTAATTTTTACTGCTTTTGTGAGGGGTCCATTCTCACGCATTATAACTGCGCCTTATATATACGAAGAATGATACATCTCGTATGTAAACTTGTTGACCCTTGGCTACTGCGGTAAGGGTAGTGTTTTTTTTTTTAATTTTGTTTTTGCAGTCTTCATTAAAAGCAGAATGGTGTGCCAGACTGATTTATTCACCTCAAAGCATAAGTTACAAATTACATGAAAATTCAGCATTAATAATAAATTCGCGATCTTGTACAATGAGGTTCGTTTGCCTGCAAAAAAGGCAGGCTGTCAACAGTGATATGAATATATATACATAATGGGTAGTATACAGATGAATGAGAAGGTTTCTTTAGTGTGGTCAGAAGTTATTCTTCAGGCTCCCCTTAAAAGATAAATAAATAAATTATAATCCAGTTATTACTTTAGTGAGGAGGGGTTGCGTCTTAGGCCAGTATTCTATGGTGGCCTGTTCCGAACATATTCCTCAGAATTGAACATCGAATCTAAGACACTAACACTATAGGCCTTCACAGTTGATATAGGGCGGTATCAGGTATGGCCTTAAGTCCTGTATCTCTATAGACATAATAGGGAACGAGATGTCTGAGTGAAGTGTTGCTGTTCGGTTTATGTCAATATTTACATGGGACTGCTATTTCTGATCGATCTGGGTGCACCATAGACGTGACCGTAAATGCCTATTAGACATGTTAATCCTAACGTCAATGAGTAAAATGTTTTTTTCTTACGGACACTGAACAGAACAAAGTTGGTGTTAGGTATACTTAGTTGGGTCCCACAGGTTGTCAATTCAAGATGGAACAATCATTGTATATGTGATATAAAATTGTTTTAGGTAGTGGTCTTTCCTGAGCGCTGTGTAGGTGAAGAATCTCCCTAACCTCGTGAGGGGTACAAAAAACCCAAAAAACTTGGTACCCTTCCTTGATAAGGGTAGGGAGGATACATAAAAGAATATCGCCCGCTCCTTGTAAGAGGAAAAACAAACACTATACACAATACCAACAGCATTGGTGTACCGTGATTGTAAAAGGACATGGAACAGGAAGGAACATTATGAATCACTAGAAGGCTTGATTCATATGATTCCCCATGATCATGTACACAATTTTATATATGGGTATGTGGTGTCATATTCTTCCCGGCTATTTTTTAACCCACGGTAGTTCTAAGGCTGATTCTAGGTCTGTACAAAATGCCACGGTAAGGTTGTCACTTTATTCTAGGTACGCATCCCATTGTGCCATATGAAAGATCATAAAAAGTCTTATCATGCCACATATATCACCTACTGTTCATACTTAATGTCTGAGAAAGAAAATGTTGAGAAATAAATGTCATATTATGATAATTATCATTAACCATTTGGTTGATTGGAATTCCAGGGGCAGGGGAAGAACTTGAGAACACCATGGCAGCATTCCAACAGTAAGTACCTGACTTCTTACGACTCTATATAACGTGGCCGTTATAAAGGCAATAGGACAATAGCTTTTCCATAGATTTTATTTTATCCATACTCTAGAAATGGGTAAATATTTCCATATGGACCCAGAGGCCATGTCCCGCGAGTAGCTCTCCTGTGAAATCCAAACTGCCCCTTAAGTTTTTTCACCAACATATCAAATTGTCAGTATCTTATGAAAATATGAACAGAATTTGTTTCACGAAAATGCCATTACTTAGTTAAAGTGATTGCTGTATATCTACCATGTTACACAGACGTCAGTGATTATCGTTGTACCTTTTTTTTGTGATTCGTAGGGGTTGCAAATTGATGCACTGGATATTACCATTTCATTTCACATCTGAACCCTGTGAGGGCCGCTAATGCCAATACTAATGCTTATGTGCGTCATGGATGCCCATTGGTAAGCAAGATGCACCAATGAAGTGCTGGTGAGTCCACTCACTGGCACTTCATTGGTGCATCACGACGACCCCACCCCCACCCCCACCCCCAGGAGTGTATCAACCGTGTAGGGTCAGCGTGATGCATGAATGTAGACCTGTCAAATTACCGTAATCTCCGACATATATGGCGCGTCTTATATGTGAATCAGAGGTCTGCTGCACCCTATAAAGCATCCCAAAAGAGGGGGTGCGTCTTATAGGCGGGGTACTTTTACTATAGAACAATACTAATTCTTCAAAAATCAAACCCCAGATGCACCTCATAGGATTCTCTTCAACTCAGGGTGCGTCTGATACGTGGGGTGCGTCTTATACGCGGGAGATTACGGTACTAGGCGGGGATGCATTCATGCACGGTGACGACCAATGGACACGATGCATTAAAGTATTATCGGCCATTTAAGAACGCAGCATCAATCCACTGACAGTCACCAGTATTGATGCTCCATCTTGTGGGAGGGGTGGTTGTTCTGTCATAGAATTAGATTCAGGTTAAGAAATCAATAATATCAATAGATTAACACTGAAACAATGATTTGGACAATGTTAGTGGATTAATACTGAAACAATGATAATGGAGTTTTATAGCTTTAGTCCCATTTAGGACGCAATAGAGTTATGGATACCTCCACTATACCAAACAGTATCCAATCAAACATTTAAATTCAAATATAACTTTGTCATATTGTGTTCATGCATTATTACTAAGGGAAGATCGAATACCGAAATACTAAGAGAGTGTCTCTACCTTTTGAGACAAACGTGATTCATTTAGGAACAGAGCTATTGGCGCTACTGCCAATTCAATTCAATTTACCGGTAGTTTATTCACATCCTCAATTGAGGTAAAGGAAAGTAGGGAAGAGATCGGGTTTAGCCGACAGTTACAACGTACAATTACATGTACATAAATGATATATGAAAAAAGGAGCCTACAATCCGTCGTACATAAGATGCACCATCAATTTGAGATAGGCCTATACGTCAGGAATCTATGACTTGTACCGGGGCTTGATTTTGAAGTTACAATTCAGTTTTTTTTATGTAATTACATCGTCAATAAGGAGAACGCTGGGTCCAAAAGCATACTATACATATAGAGTGCAGCATTTCCAATCCATTGGCTTTACGTGTAAGCCGTACTTTGTATCAAAAGCGAGTTAGTATTAAAGATATTGTCCATCTCTTTGATCAATATGAAGTTTAATATCTAGCTTCACCTAGCTCACAACAGGTGGCACTGCAGTACCAAGTCCCGATGTAGTTCCTACCACCCAACCCAGGGGGAGTCACTTGTGTGCGATTAACGTTGGTGCTTTACCAGTTAGCAATGGTAGCATTTACAGACTACCGGGGTTACGTTTTCAGGCAACAGACGATGTCCGTATCATTATTCAACTTTTTCAGTCGGCTTAATTAGTCTTAAGTTTTTCGTTCCTAATTACTAAAGCCAATATATCAGGCGATGTAGTTCAGGTAATTATGGTGCTTTGTGCAGTTTTGGTGAATTGTTATGACTAACTAGCAAACAGCAGATCTAGTGAGATATAATCATATTACGTCTAGGTAAATGGGGGAAGGTGTTCTTAGTAAACTTTTGAATTGATGACATGAATTATCATTTAAAAGCATCAGCATCAGGGAAGAAACCTCAACCTATATATGCAGGCCTATAGAGCATTTCATGGATTGTGGGTGTCAGTCACTTTCGTCCCTGCAGCATATTCCATTTGACCTCTGTATTTTCAAAATTTCCCCAGGGGATGTACACATCATAGTTCATATCTCCTATAGATATGGAAACAAGTCTTTATGACATGACTCAGAGAAGGCAGTGTGAAACTCTTACTTGCAGACAAGAGAAAATATTCAGTTGTAGTAGCTGAGCTTTTTTCATTTTCTGGTTTGCTGGTTTTTATGTAGACCTCCCAGAATTAGGTGAAGGGATGAGCAGTAAATTATTTGATAGGTAGATACGGGCATGAATAATGAACAATAGGGCACACACTTATCTGCAAAACAGTTATGCATGCATGTGGTTTATTACTGTCGAGTTGACATACATAGTTTGGAAAATAACATGTATATGATTAATGTGAATAGCAACAACAAACATATGTGCATTGTGATATCAGTCAAGGAAAATACACTGTTGGTAGCTCTGATAAAGCTATGCCATATACAAGATTATATACCATCATTTATCTTTTATACCAAATTGTCATTTAGAACTGTATGAATTGCACTTTGTACCTTTACCTATGCCTTCACTCAGGTTCTATATCGAGATGGTTTAGAGTGAGAATTTGAATAGGATTCTTGCTGATAACTTATATATTATGTAGGCATACGTATGTAAATTCTATAGTAAACCTCAGTAGAAGCATTCTGATTTTATGTCATAACTATGGGTTCTGATACTACCTTGTATAGGGGTTGTCCTCTGACAGGAATGTATACAATTCCCAAATACCTGGCCAGATCAATATTGTCACAGAAACACATTGACTGCCTTTGAGAATGTACGAACTCAATACCAAAGTTCTCCACCTTATATAAAATGATAGCTACCTTGTTTGGCTTATATATAGGTAAATGTTCTCTCCTTCGGAAGCAATAGAAAACACACAATAAGAAAGCAGCATATTTTAGCCCATAGAAAGCCACACGGTGCTTAAATGCATCATTCCCCTTTACCCCCATGATACATGAATGCGGCCTTTACTTGGCGAGTCTGCTCACCAGGGCATGCTTCATCTGGACCATGCAGGTGTCTGTCCGAACCTTTACTACAAGTATTGACAGGACGCATTAACATATAGCACTAGCGACTTACTATGTATATGTACTCACCAGGACTGCACTCAAGTCAATTTAACTTAAATGACATACTGCATAAAAGCACTTTGTGGCCATTAAAATGCCAAATGATTAAAGAAGCATTCTCAGCAATAGTCCATACTTTGCAAGAGACTGTTCTAGTCATTGACCAAGGACCTGACTAATGATGAGAGGCCGTTAGAGGGCCACTTTAAGAGACTGGCTGAGAGTTGTGTGTACAGATAAATGTAATGTTCTGATAGTACAACATTCAGATTGTGAGCAAAATGTGCGAGGAATTCAAAGAGTACAAGTGATAGGGGATATCCTTAAATATTGATAAACTCATTAAAGCATTCAACGAGACAACGTCACAAATATTCATAATGATTTCAAGTAACGACGCTGACATTTAGAGTCATACAAAATGAAGTGTTAATATACTACCTAGATCTTAAAGTTTGCCAAAAGTTTGCCAGAAACAACACGATCGTATTAGCTTGAAAGCATGTATGTAAATAGAAATAGTTGTGTCTCTTTTGAGGGATAGAGCGGTTGGTCTGCACCCTAGGTAACGCTACCACAAAGTGTCAGATTTGACTTATAAGCATCCACTGTGTGTACCATGGCAACCAATGCATTGGCCAATGAGGGGCCAATGTATTGTTCATGTGACTAGTACAAGGACCCAAAGTGAGGCTCAGTCTGCAAATATGTGCTTGGTGAGTGGTTTCATTGATGTCTATTTCCAAACATATGTTTGGGGACTGGTGGGTTCTTGTGAGTAAATAACACAGATATATAGGCCCATTAATGGGGGATTTATTATGTGGTTTCAAGCTAAGTGTCTCATCAGGCGTGATATGTTAAACTCTAATGCCCCCAAATTATTGGAGGGCATACAGTTTAAAGGAATTTATTTTGAATTATTGGAGTGATCAATATTTTTATTACATGATAAAAATAAAAGTTTTAGGATGATCAATAGCCATAATTCAGGGTATCTGTGTTTATAGGTTGAGGTGTGTCATGCTACAGCTGCATTGGAATTAATGATTTGTGTGAAAGTGCCACTCCTATTAATTGTTTATTTTGGGGTAAAAAAAAACCCAGGTAACTCATGGTTTTTTTTTATGGGGATGCAACCTGGGGTTATTGTTCCCGGGGCAGAGTGCTCCACAGAGTGGCGGAGCACAGCACTTTGGCAGCAGTGGTCTTAGTGTGGTAGGACAATGTCCAAGTGGCAATAGTGTCATTTAATTCTGCCGTAAGAAGACGGGTCTGGCTGGAGGTCTTACATTTTTGAGCGGTTTATGTAGTCAGACTGGCCTTCTTCCTTTTAGTCCAGTAGGTTCAGCCCATGAGGGGTGATGATGCACAAACGGTGCATCCATCTCCTTTCCTCCTGGTTCCTTTCCAATTGGCCCTCTCTGGAAGTAGAAGGGCTTTTGATGAAACTTAAGATAGAAATAATGGGTCCATCTTCCCAACATTCTTCAGGGGTCCTGGTTTTGTTAGGGCAGGATCTGAAGTGTCTGGCTACTGTGCTGTCCTGGCCTGTGTTTTTAATGTCAAACATATGGCCTTTGAACCGTTCTAGTAGCTTTTTCTCTGTCTGGCCTAGATATTGTATACCACAGTGTTTGCATGTGATGGCATATATCAGATTAGAGGTTTGACAATTAACCTTCATTAGTGTTCTGTATCTTTTGCCGTCACGCAGAGAGAATATATACCCACTTGTATCGAGTTTCGGGCAATAGTTGCAAGTATTAGGGCGTTTGCAGGGGTTTCTTATGTAGTGTGGCGGTCTAGTTTTATCTGTTTTAGAGCTGGTTGACGCTTTGACAAGTTCATCTCCCAATGACTTATTTTTGCGTTTACCAAAAATCAACTTTGCGCCGTGAAATACTCTAGTTCTTTTTGACTTGAGCATGAGATCCCAATGTGAACGTATTATTTGTTCAAGCGGGGGATTGGCCGGATTGTGAGTGGTTATGCAATAGAAAGCTTTCTCTTTGTCCGACGGTTTCTCCTTGATCTTTAGGAGATCTGAGCGAGGTTGTTCTTCAGCCCTGACCAGGGACTCAAGGACAAGCTTTTTCGGGTAGCCCCTCCTGAGGAAGTGAGTGCAAAGCATTAGTGCATTGCGTCTGAATTCAAGAGTATTAGAGCATATGCGTCATACTCTGAGGAATTGGGAGTAGGGGATGCCTCTGAGTACGTGCCTTGGGTGTTCAGATGAATAGAGTAAGTAGTTGTGGCTATCTGTGGGCTTGCAATAAAGTGTAGTTTCTAGATTGCCATTCAAGTCGTGTAGGACTTTCACGTCCAAGAAGTTAATTTCTGTTCTGGATTGTAACCCTCACCCCTCATGGGCTGAACCTACTGGACTAAAAGGAAGAAGGCCAGTCTGACTACATAAACCGCTCAAAAAAGTTGTGTCTCTTTTGCGTCTCTCATTTACTTCATGACTTTAATGAATTTCCCGGTATTTACTGCTGGATATAGTCCGACATCGAAAGAGTCAGATGTAGTTAGGTATTATAAATACATTTCCTTGTGCTTACACATATGTTTTGGTGGTAATTGATGGTTATTATGGAGGAATAAATGTAATGATTCAATATAGAATCTTATCAAGGGAGATTAAATCACACTCTAGTATCACATTTAGTTGTCAATATCTGAAGAGAAAATGTGCTGACAATTTTATTGAAATGACGATGGTTATATTGTTACGTAATGTGTGTTCAAATAATGATAAAATAACAAAAATGTCATACATTGAGTTGAGACCGATCATTATGAGAAATAAGACCATCTATTATCATCAATGTTGTGCAAGAAGAGTAGAAATGTGTATTCATGACATAACCTGTCAAAAGTTTCATAAAATTACATCACATATTAAAAACACACTTAATTCAGATAAAAATAGTCTTTGAGTAAAATCGTGAAATTGTCTTTCACAAGTTCAGTCAGAATATTTCTATTAAGCTGATCCAACTCATCAGGTCACATACTGGTCACCACTCTGTGCTTGGTGATAATCATAACTGCACACAATCATAAAATATGTCTATGTTATGACACACGTCATTCTATTGACATTCTATTGACAATTATACAATGTGAGATATACAGTTGCAACAGTTCTTAGCCCCGTGGCTCTAGAATCAGCCACCACTATGTATCTAAGAAGGTTTTTTTATTTTTAACCATTTTAGTGCTAGATCGTGAAGTAGAGCACTATATATTTGTTGACCACAGGGGGTCGATACTCGTTCCTTAAATGATTGATACTTTTCCCTCTATATCTCTGATATAAACATTATATATGTTCATGTTAGTGTGCCTTAATTGGTAATAATTTGTCAGTTCGTCATGATGGTATTACAAAAAGAGCGCTAGACAGTGAGGTCAAGGCCCTTTACACATGTATCTAGATATATCTAAATAATTATATTTGTCCCTGATGGAATCAAACTTATATTTAACGCTATCCATGCACATGTCTAGACCTACACCTTATATGAAGTATAATGACAATTTTTTATTTCTGAATTTTTGAAGTCAGTTATAGGTTTCCTTGTATCGATAGCTTTCCCCACATAACCTGTCAACTATTGGTGGTAATCCTAGCCGCGGACAGTAAATTGATACCATTCTATTTAAAATCAACGCTCTATTTGACAGGGAAAACATTCCTGGAAGGTAATTGTACCGACCCCTGTTCCTAATACTGCTCACATCATTTGGTTGTTTTCTATTTAAGTATAAGATTTTGGAGTGCCTTCGTAATAAAGTTCATTGGTACCAGACCACCCAACGATATTGATGAATTCACTATATATCTGATATAGTCAATATCACCTCATATCCATTAGTGGAAAATATTTTGTGTTATAAAGTTTGGAAATACCATAAACATTACAGCTCCTCACTAGATTTCAGAACACGGGAACACTGAATCGATGGTTTCAAATTTAAGGATTATTTCAAGAAGCACAGCAAGTAAATCCTGCCCATTACGTTTAGTACAGGCCGGAAGCTACAGGCCTTAATTGATATATTGTAAAATTGCAGGCGGTTCCTCTATACCAAGTATATGTACACTGACATGTTTTACTAGCATCCGATGCCAGCCTAGGCAAAGCCTTGTCATGATGACGAAAAGTACAGTTCGCATTCTCTTTGTTTTAATACCAGGAGTCTTTGTCTGAACACCAGTTCTAAGAGCTGTATATTTAGAAACCCAAAGGTCAGGCTTATAGTTAAATCACCTCGACAGCTGGTGTCTTTGACAAGAAATCTCAGATAGGGTTTTTGTACATGTACGAGATAGCTAATGCCGTTGGTGTTGATATTGTCTTTGTAGGGCAGGGGCGTGCGCCCCCCTTTTTCCCAGTACTTAAGAGTTTAACTACACATTTTGGACCCCAAAATTTGTCCAAAAATAGGGGGTGCGCCCCCTCCTTTTGGGCCGCGCCCCCTCCTTTTCCAAACCCTGGGTCCGCCACTGCTGAATCCGCCATTGAGGTACTAATGTCCATACTCCCCCTTTTCAGTCTGGTAACATTACTGACTTTTTTTTTCATAATGATTAGGCACATTCATTGATGTAGATGTAGATTTGATAACATCCAAACACCCTTTGATGTGTTGATGTTTTGCTAAGATTATTCATGTAAGTAGATTCTTATTCTATATGTGCAGTTGGCTTTAGATATACCAGGATACATTCTTCATATCTTCATAATGAATACAGATTAGATATATGTGACAGGATCTACGAAAAGGAACTTTATTTCAGGTGGAATAAGGGCCCTTTTCCCAGTGCAGGTTTCCATGTGCACCTTTGTAATTTACATGGGCAGAGTAGCATTCCAACCATCATATCAATAATGGCGATTGCCTGTATCACTCAATATCATGTTGTTTAGTACTAGGTACAATGCTAGAATTGACCATTATTATATCCCTTAATGTCAATGAATGAGGGGTCCCTAAGATACACCAACAATGCATTGATATGTAATTACTAACGGCTACAAGGACAATACCAATGTCGACACTCATAATCCCAATAATGGTTATTTTTCATCATTATTCATTGTGTAAGTAATCTGAGTGCTTTCTCAAAACCATACAAGCTCACACATAGATGCTTCTACCATTTATCACATGGCCGTTTTGAACGTTGAATAACTCCAGTATATATATATATATATATATATATATATATATATATATATATATATATATATATATATATATATATATATATGGCCCCCCCGTAGAGACGATAATCATGACGGTCGTGCCTTACCATATACATTTCAACCAGGAGATATACTTATGGTTTACAACGTTAAGAGAAATGTTACAAGATTTAAGTAGAGAAACCAAAAAAGCTATAGTTACACCACAAATGACCAACAGTATTCCATACTCAAAAGGCCTTTGAAGAAATTGCATCATTCCTCAAATACTTGTTAAGTAGTCGGTGAAGATGCTCTTCACAGCAATGAGAGTTGCTTTGTCACTGCCCATGCATGCTCATTGCCTGCTCGAGTAATTGCCTCGCGGGTTACCCCATAGAATGCCTAGCAGATTGCCTAGCAGCCATAGGCGTGTGCAGGTACACCCACAGCCCCTAAAACTATCTACTTAATGGCCCGTGAAAATAATGGGCAAACACCATTAAGATTTAACACCTATGTGAACAATCATCCCCTTTTTCTATATTGCAATCAAGTCATCCAGTCTAGAAGTTAGAGCAGTGCGATAGTTGCATTGGATATTCCATACCGACATGGTATTGAAAACCCATTCTCTTTCATTAGCCCCCATTCCTTATCATCTATTCTTTGGTCTCAGACTACATATTGCTACATGTTTTGGTTAGGCAACTTCCAATTTACGACTGCTAGTGACCTTTTTTTTACCCTGTACCTTGTATCAAATCCGCCCTTCCCTTTCCCATACACATCCCTCCCTCTTCCCATACACACAAAAACACATTTTCAATTGCAATTTACTATTTCTCCATATTGTGTATCAGTTACTCACTGAACTTCTGCACTTAACAAGTTCTCATTGCAATTTGTCTTATTTAGCGGCCTGTTTGCTGTTAGGAAGATTCATACACATATATGTATGAAAGTGTAATATAACAGAAAAGACAAAAATTCTAACCACCTCACATCAATTTTATATATGATAACTCATCAAACCATTGGTAAGGACCAAAGAAGGAAAGACAGGTAGGCTAGGTTTACTGCCTTTGTTTTGTGAATTGTCTCGAAGGATTATAGACTTAGCTATCACTTTGCATTGAAGTGGTCTTTAAGTAACATATACCCTTCTAGAAAGTTTAACCCCCGAATGCATTCGGCTGCAACTGCCTCCGAAACAAAAAAGCCAGATTAATGTGGTCATGTCTTAGGCCTATATATGTAGTTTCCTTTTCTATAAAGATTACACATACATCAAACATTCACAGTATTGTTGTTCCCAAAAAGGTTTCTGTCTGATCCATATAGCAAAAATGACCCTGTTTTAGAGCAACATTTAAAGTGACTCTTCATTGTTTCAATAACAACCCCACCCCACCCCCCCAAAAAAAATAAATAAAATAAAGACAAAAAAAGGAATAGAAAAGAGTTCTTATAGTATGATTAGAGTCTTCCAGAAATAGCTCAGTGGGATTTGATACCTGGAATTCATATCAAAGGTAGCGTCCCACCTATCTCCCCATTGCCCATAGTCCCAATCGCCTGGCATAAATTGCAGGTCCTACTCAATGCCTTGTCTAAATTTCCACCGTCGCCATTCTCGCTGGATGACGCCTGTAGCTTTCTTCAAGTTGATGAATTCCGACTGTGTTCTCTGTACCTGTTTGTACCCCCTGTACCTCTTCTGGATGACGCTTGCGCTCTTCTGCATCTTCTTCAGTTTTCGCCTCATAATAACCCCTCTGAAGACTGCTTGTAACTTGATAAAACCCTTCTTGATCTTCATGAAACGTTTCCGGGCAAGATAGCCACGCACTATCCGCTGCAAAGAAAAAAAGGGATGGATTAGTGAAGCACAATGACGATTTTTAAAGTGGATGAGCCAGAATTAACATTTATGCTTTGCAATTTCAATGAATACATGTACACCTTCCTTTTACCTTGAAATAAGGCCTCAACTCTCTTTTGCAACTGATATTTTGTCATGATATTATCAATCTTGAAATCTGATAGCTACTAGCTATAACAACCGTACCAGAAAGTCTGACACACAAATAAAGAAGAATAACTAAAACTGTGTTTAAACCCTTTAGGGCTACATGATGCCTCGAGATTCTCGTTTCTTTGTTATGATGCACTAATGCATTTTTGGGAAGTCCACTTATCAGCACTGCATTGGTGCATTTTTCCGACCTTCCAGGAGTGTATCAACCCCATAGAGTTGGCATGATGCACGAATGCAGTCCTATTAGGGGATCACCTCAAGTCGTCCACATACCTGGAACTGGCCACCCCTCCAGGGAGTTTAGCAATCACTATAATAGGCCCTATTGAATGAACATTGCCAGCGGGAGGGGTGGACGACTTGAGGTGAATCTACCCTAAAGATTGGGGAGGTCTCCCTACCAGCAATACAACCCTTAAATGTTCTAAACCACCCTGGTGTTTCTACTAATACAGCCCTGAAATGTTTTAAACCACCCTGGTGTTTCTACTCATGCAGCCCTTAAAGGTTTTAAATACCCTGGTGTTTCTACTCATGCAGCCCTTAAAGGTTTTAAACCACCCTGGTGTTTCTACTCATGCAGCCCTTAAAGGTTTTAAACCACCCTGGTGTTTCTACTCATGCAGCCCTTAAAGGTTTTAAATACCCTGGTGTTTCTACTCATGCAGCCCTTAAAGGTTTTAAACCACCCTGGTGTTTCTACTCATGCAGCCCTTAAAGGTTTTAAATACCCTGGTGTTTCTACTCATGCAGCCCTTAAAGGTTTTAAACCACCCTGGTGTTTCTACTCATGCATGTGCACTCACTAAAGATCAGTTTGTGCTTGTTTTACAAAACACCAAAACATTCTGGTACAAACACGACGATAATATCGCTATTTCTGTTCTGTAGTAAAAGGAGGGGTGGACGACTTGACACTTTCACAAATGCTCCATGCTCCTACTGTTTGCGAAAATGAAAATACATTTTTTATTTGTACAATGAGAAACATGCAAGAAACATTTCCACACGTTACAAATGAAATTTATTCTGTGCCACTTAATTTAATCTTTAATTATATATATATATATATATATATATATATATATATATATATATATATATATATATATATATATATTATATATATATGTGGACAGATGAGGGGAAAGGGTCCTCTGAGGTAAAGTGTGATATTTAAAATTGAAGGCATCAGCTTTAAAATGAGGTATAACACTTGCAGATAACCCCTCTGGTCTCAGATATTGCTTCATGAAAATGGAAAGACATAACTATACCAATACAGCCAATAAGCTCTATCATTCCTTGTTTTAATCAAATCAGCCATCTAATTAGCAAAATTATCTAAATGATCAATTAAAAATAGCCAACCCTTTCCATACATTTGGGCATAACTTTGGATCTAGAAATGGTATCTTAATCCTTTTTTCAGCGTATGAATCTATATGAATCATTCTATCAATTGACATTAATATTTTTTCTATTTGGAATATAATTTTGGTTGCTATGGCAACCCGTATGTCTGAGAACGCCTATTTAGGCCTTGTTTTGGATTCAAAACATTCCATTTACACTCCAAATACAAAGGAAGTGCCATAAAATAGAACTTTTTTGAGGAAACCATCTTTTTCTGGATAAAAAATTACGTAATAGCAATTTTTGGTCTATATTTCATGTTTTTAACCTCTGTAGCTCCCCTAGTGGCCAAATCCAGTACTAAAATTACCACAGGGAGGGCCATTTCCCCGCATCTGCCCACAATTATACATATATAAGTAGGCCATAATGGTGTGTAGTCCAACATTATTGCTTTAATCAAAACCCATATTTGACACACAATTCCTTCTGAGAAGAGCATCGGACCTACCACATTAAAGAAAACGTCGGCAGTGTCGTCAGAGTGCCAAAGTAAGATGTTTAATTTAATCATTATCATTTGGGAGAGGAAAATGTCCAGAATAGTTGAGGCGGTGCAGGCTATTGTAAGTTGAGTTAGACTAATTACCGATAAAGTATTTAAAGTTCGCATATTTGTGGAATGTTAATCAGTACCCCACACAGCCTCTTCTCACTACTGGTATTTCTGTCACTGACATTTCACGGTCTAGATGGCTGACGTGATTTCCACTAATGGTCGCTAAGGGGCAGCACCTTGCAGGACCATGATGTCAGATGCATCTCTGAGTAATGTGGTTTAGGGCCAGGCTAAAGGGGGGGGGGGGTGTGGATGGGGGGTCCCCCATGTCACATGTCGATTTTAAAAAATGGTCATGGCACTTGTCACTTAAATCCCCATGTCCCATGTCACCTCTAAAAGCCTATCATGTCCCATGTCGAATTTAAGAAAGCACCTATGTCATGTCACTAATTGTTTTGCCTCACGTCACTAAGGTCCAAGTCACATGTCGATTTTAAGAAATGGCCATGTCACCATGTCGAATTTAGTGGTCTATACCCATTAAAGGGGAAAGGGTGTAATTGGGCTGCATTGGGGTACTATCATATTGTTATTAGATAAGAACTATCCAAAACTAAGAGGGCATAGTTCAGAACGATATGTCCATAGCAATTAATGTTACAAGGGCCAGGTGGTCTAATTTTTGTTGGTAGGCCCACATACAACAAACCATACGAAATGTCCTTACCATTAAACAATAAGTAATAGTGTGTTTCATGAGATACCCTGTGGTATACTAAAGTAAATATATAGTATGAAGGAGCATGAGTGTATAGGAGGATGGTGTAATGGCCAGCCCAAACTTTCTAAAACCACCTAGTCAACCTGTAGACTACATGTACTGTCCGTAAGGACTATCCCACATGCAGTCTAGACGTAACCTTCACAGTGTGGGTTACAACTTGATATGGGATATTCAAGAAGCATGCTTTTAGGGGGGGGGGGGGGCATGGTTTACCATAGGGGCATATTGATAGAGGGGGAGGGTCGGGTCAGAAAAAAATTTGTGGGCCTACAAAAATCCGCCACCCTCCCAATACCACATGTAAATGACTTGGCCCTTCGTACTGACGGATTTTCACTCTTGTTTATCCTCCATATCAATTACAGGCATGAACCTCAAAGGAGAAAACGGAAAGATCCTGCTTGTGTGGTCTAGACAAAAAAACTTCCGCCCATCCAAAAAGATCTTTATCGCAAAGAGCAAAAACAACAGGAAGTGACGAAACACGTTGGTTTATTGTCAAGACGGTGGTCAATAATAATAATAAAAAAAACACAATCACACAGCTTCAGGATCGCCTCTTTATAGGGATGCCCACAATCACTGCAGCGCATAACTTTAAAAGACCATAGCAGACGATATATTGCCCGAAGATGTTGCCTTTTCGTCACCATTTGGAGTTTTGTTTCTGCTCTCATTCCACTCTCATCAGTTCGTTTCGTTTAACAGTTTAAACGACGGACGCCTATCAACACCCCATCCTCGGGAGATTTGAGTAAATTGAAGACCAAATAAAGACGTTAAAAATCGTGGAAACTCCATGTGGGACTTATTTAACTGAAATCCCATAAGTCCATCATGTCTGTTAATTATCGGTAATGAAGGGGAAAACTAATAAGACGACTTGAACCAAGGAAAAACAGACAATCAAGAATTGTTGAAATGGGTAATTTTGGTTGGTGTTAGGCCAGCTCCTAGCACGCTGCGTCTTAGAGGTGACGTCACAGCTACGTCACAGACCCAAATTTGACTTAATGAGCGGACTGATTGCTAATTACTCAAGATGGCCAATAACGGGAAGACGCCCTAATGTGCCTGTGAAAGGAGTGATCTACGAGGCGAGGATGAGGTCTGGGAATAAACTGTCACCAAACAGAATGTAAACTGTCACAAAAGAGGAGGAGCCTTCTCCAATGCCCAGACCCAACCATGTGTCATGAGAAATATGCCTAAGGAAACCACCATGTCCCTCAATGTCCACATAACAGCCTAGACAGGGGTTGATACGAAAACAGTTAAGCCTATTTCAAACCTATTTGGACGCTAGGGTATATTCGCCGTCCATGCATGCGCCACTCTGAAAGAATCAGAGAATGGGACCCATGATTTCAATGCATCTCTAACATCGAAAATCCACTACCGGGGGATAGGCCTCTTTCTGAGATTATTCTGACGATGATCATTGTATGAGCTTGTTTCCTCTAGTGTTATACTGCATTCCATTATGATATATTCCACACATAGTTATCCACTATGTCTATATCGATCAGACAGCATAGTGTGTGACTGTAGGGTCATGTCTAGCATGAGCTGTCCAACCGTAGGTACAATTTGATGTCTTGAAGACAATATATGTACAGGTCATTTATTCATATGTTAGGGAGGGAATTATCAAAACTTCTTCATGAATATAAGTTGTCATGTATCATGTTTTATTTGTGCAATAGAAAGTAGAATACAAAAAGTGTAAAGGTACAAGGTTTGATGATCAAATAAAGTCACCTATTGTATGACCAGGAGCGTCCGAAATGGGTGCCTCTACCCTATGGGTTTACGTAGGCTAAATGTATTTCATAATTGCTAAGAGAAAACTGAAGCCGAGGATATTCTTAACAACCATTTCATTGCAATACAATGCAAGAATTTTGTTTTTGGACTCAAAAGAAAACATTGATGTGTACATGTATAGCGCAAATACACCACTGTGTAGATATTGGCTCACAGGTCACCCTGAGAGCTCATCGAAGCAGATAAACTGTTAATAAATATAGCCTATACATGTACCAGGGACGTACGTCTGTAGGAACCTATGTGTGACTGTGCAGGAAAATGGCCGATCAATGGCATTAAGTCTGTTTCAATTTCCAACTAAACAGAAAATAATCACTATAGTTCTGTAATTCAACCCGCACTTCATTCTTAGAAACCTCTCAAAGGGTGATTAAAGCACCCAGATAGAATCATATTCTACAAAAAGAATTAGTTCACAATCATCTTGTATCTTTGAGAGGACAAGGGGTTTCGTGCACTGATACAAACTCATTCCTGAAGGCCATGACCCGTTTTCTTGGAGATAAATGCTTGCCCATCTGCCACTTGAACTTTCTGTTCATCTCAGCGAATTTCAAAATTGAACGTGGCACGACTTTCAATAGCTTTTGGTACAGGTTCCAAATGGAATACATATATATGATATAGTTGTCAGCTATCAGCTACCAGGTATTTTCAAAACAAAGTTTTTGTATGACCTATTGGTTGTGAGGTAGTACCTGGTATTTCATGTGAGAATCTGCTGGTCATTAGGTATTATTTCATGTGAGAATTTGTTGGCCGGGAGGTATTATTTCATGTGAGGATCGGGAAATATTTTCCAGTGTGAGAATCTATTTGTAGACAGTTTATCTTTCCATTAGGAAATCTATAATTAGAGCTTCAGTATTCCCATGTGAGGAGGCAGATATTCTATAAGCGTCCCGTCTGGTAGGGGGGTAATATTTCCATGTCAGCACCTGGTGGCTGGAAGGGAATCAGTCCAGATCAGCATCTGTTGGTCTGGAAGTAATCCTCTTTGTTCTGAGTGAGGATGGGGTTGGAGGACATATATTACCTGATAAGCCTGGACTAAGGCTTCAGCCACTGCAGATAAGACAAGAGCAACAGGTGCCATATCTGCTTTCATTCAGCTGACACGGTAAGGTGTGTGTGAGTTGGTTTGAAATCAATCAATTATATTTCTATAGAATAACACATGTCAGCAGAGAGGCTTTCATTTGAATATCAATACAGTGTCCTCTCTTTTCCCAAGATCACTGGTGTCAATTATTCAGTTTACAGGTACACTGAATATATGAAGCTCATGTGTAGGTCTTTGAATTGTGAAAAGCAGCGATGTTTCACTGTTATAATCCAACACCCAAATATTTCTAAGCGATAGCACCATAAAACCAAAACCTGTCAACATGAGTGTGTAATTGTTGTTTTTACTTGTTAATTTGGAATGGAGGGAGCAGGTCTTAAGTCCTTCTGTGAGCAGCTCAAATGATGCAGAGGAGAGGTGCCTAGAGGGAATATTGCATTAACTGTGACGTCACCACAAATGACGTCCTTCACTAAGATTGTTTCCATGGTGACGCGTCATGGTTAATCAGATATGGACCATGATGCACCATTGGGGCCCGGGCCCCCCCAATAATGAGGGGGTTCCTATATAAGCCTATATGAAAATATAGCAGCCCCCCCCAACCGAGACCCCTGCCCCCCCCCCAATAAAAATTTGCTTCCTACGCCCCTGTGTTTGGTTAAGCAAAATGTGAAGAGCGATTTCAAAGCTCATCCTTAGAGAAATGCAGGTCACCTGAGCCAAGGTGCATATAGATTCTAGACCAGGGGAAACTGGACCCTGACCTATATGCTATGTAGGCCCAGAGAGAATAGAAATAGGGGCTGAACTAGGCCTGTAACATGATGGTGAATATTGATACACAGTTTTATGGTATAGGATTTTCGGTAATTCCTATATGTTCTCATATACAATATATATGTATATGAGAACAAGAAGTTTTCACCGACTGTCATAACTTCAGATTCCCATACATTCCCGACCCATGTATGGCATGGGGAGAGATAGAAAGACTTGTCAGACAGTTTCTATTTTTGTCCTGGAACCGTGGAAATGGAGAAGCATACAACCGAGGCTGTCACGACATGCCGGAAAACGACCAAAGCCATCTATTAACAGCACAGCACAGCCACATTCGGCACTCTTCAGCGGATGTCGTAAATTGTTAATTATCTTTCTAAATGCAGTGTTCGCCGATAAAACATCTCTAATTCTTCAGTTGATGTACACCATTTTTCTTTCAACCAGACACAGTAGAAGTGTATCTACACATTCGATGAGGAATAAAAGAAAAAAAAAACTTTCTGTAGAATTCCAGTAAACCGTTGGCATAAACATACCATTAGGGACCAGATGATTCCATAATATCTTCCTTTTGCTTCAATAATTTGATATGAAAAAATGATTTCCAGACGCTGTCTCATCAGAGGTGGAAGCTCTGTGGCCCATGAATTGATTAACACGGCACAGCCCCGTTTCTGGTATCGCCCAAAAAGCCATGACACATATGGGGGAGCTTGATGTATTGCTTTTACAATCTGCCTTAAAAGTAATAAATTTTACCTCGGGAATACCTCGGGTATTTCCGGAACCGATGAGATACGAACGAGGGCGGTCACGTGACGACAGTTTGGATCGAGCGTCTGTGGTTGGCAGACAAATTGAAATTTCCAGGTGAGTTTTTTATCGTTTTCACCCTTTTTACTGCCCATTTTTGGGCAGTTTTTGCCCTATTTCAAGGGTTTTTGTTCTTGTTTGATTCTAGCCAGGGTTACGCCGTTGGGGTACCCTTTTAGAGCTAGAAAATAAAGTTTTTCTCTCATAGACAGTCGTCGTGTCGGCGGGCTGTAGAGAGATCTTACATTTTACAAATTCCTGGAGGAATTCCGCTGGAATTCTCTCGTTACAGGGATCTTACAGGGATTTGGGAGCATTCCCTGATGTTATGGCACCTTTTTGCCTTCAGTTTGCACTTTTTCGGGCAGTTTTTGTTGATACCGATCGAAAAATTGTCCGTTGGGGCTCGCCGAGCACCAGCGCTGTTGTACCTGCGTACTTAGAGTAGGACAACGCGAGAGCTACCTAAAGTATACCTCTAAGTACATAGAGCTCGGCGAGTGTCGCCGTTGTGTTACCGCTAAACGGGTCTGCTCCAGGTACAGGTTTCTAGTCCTGCTCTAAGTCCATAGCGCTCGGCGAGTTTCGCCGTTGTGTTACCGCTAAGCGGGTCTGCTCCAGGTACATGTTTTCTAGTCCTGCTCTAAGTACATACCGCTCGGCAAGGATTTGTGATTGTGTTACTGCTAAGCAGGTCTACTCCAGGTACATGTTTCTAGTCCTGCTCTAAGTACATACCGCGACCAGGTAGCTAGTCTATAATCTTTTATTTCTGGTCTTTTTCCAGGATGGCAAGTACATCACAGTCCAGTCCCACTGCTGTGGAGAAGGGAAAGAAATCACATAAGAACTCTAGTTCAAGTTCCAGCTCTGCTAGATCTTCATCTAGGCATTCTAAGGATAAGGGGGCTGAGAAAGACACTGTGAGTTCAGTAGACTCTGAGAAGGAGCCTGAAGTTCAAGCTACTGAGACTCCCAGTGCTCCTGTGCTGTTGGTCCAGCAGCCACCTCAAAGATGGGCTCCTCCTATGCCCTACTACCAACAGACTAATGATTACTATCAGGACCCTTATCAGCCGATGGATTATGCCTATGGTATGGATCACATGGCCTACCAGTGTGAACCAGTAGAGGAGGAAGGTCAGGGTTATGTGGTTCTAGGCCCACATGGACAGGCACATGCGTTGTCAGTAGTTGATGATGAGGAGGAAGTGGCTTCTGTGCAAGGTGATTTTGAGGCACAGTCGTCAAAGGCTAAGCCACCTCCAATTGACCATCTCAAGGGGCTAACTGGAAGCCTAGCTGAGAGTATCCAGTCCTACAGACGGGAAAAAGCGGAACTAACCAAGGAAGGCCCCACCGTACATGAAGCCCTCTCCGATGCCATCAATTTCTATTTTGAAGAGACTTATATTGCCCAGGTCTTAGAGAAAGCGGCAAAAGAATTTCCTAGGCCTTCAAATGTGCAGAGACTGGTAGCACCTAAGTTAGAGGAAGCAATTTTCAACTCTGAGGCACTTTCCAAGAATGCGGCAGTAAGTATGCTGGATGTATCTCTTCAGACCCTGCAGAAAGGGGTGGTGTCGGCCATTGCAGCTATGGCACCGTTAGGCTCGATGATGCTGGAGAAAGGGCCCGTGGACCAACAACTGGATGCCTTTGGAAGGGATTTCAATAAGGCAACCAGACTACTGGTTAATGTGTGCAATGGGCTATCGGTAAAGAGGAGGGACTTGCTAAAACCTTTCCTTGCTAAGCCCTATGCTAAGGCGCTCACTAAGACCAACATTGATGGGGACCCACAATGGCTTTTTGGGGGCAACCTGGAGGCTCGTATCAAACAAGCTGAGGAGGATAAGAAGATCTCAGACAAGGTTCTAGCGTCCAAACTCCCAGGGCCTCAGGATTCTCATTCCCAGTCTAAGAGGCAGAAGGTCATGGGCACAGCACCTGCTCAAGCCTGGGGACCTAGGCACCCTTATGGACAGAACCACTACTATGTCCAGGGCCCTAGGGGCCGCTACCCGGCTCCGCGCCATCAATACGCTCAGCCGAGATTTCAAGTGGCTCATGGCTACAGGCAGACTTACTCTCAGAATTACCAGACACAAGGCCAGGGTTACTGCTTCAAAGCACCTCGTCCGCAGGGCCAAGGTCAGCAGCAGCAAGCCCAACAGGGTTTTTCCAAGAAGGGGCCCAAGTAGGGCAGGTGAGTCCCTTCCCACTACATAACACTGTCCAATCTTTTCAAGGGGGTAACATTCTGAAGTGTGCTGATGCTTGGTTTAAACTCACCAAGGACCCTTGGATCCTAGCCATGTCTCAGGGTGTCACCATTGACTTTAATGCCTTACCATCCCAGGACTGGGTGCCTCCTCCATATAAACTTGATCCGGTAGAGGTGGCCTTTATGGATAAGGAAGTAGATAAAATGGTAGCTAAGGGTATTATTGAGTTTACAGTACATGAACAGGGTGAATTCATCTCCAATGTTTTCCTGCGTCCCAAGCCCAATGGGGATTACAGGCTTATATTGGATTTGACAGATATGAACAAGCAGGTCATGTATGAGCATTTTAAGATGGCCTCCCTACAAACTGCTGTGGACCTTGTCACCCCTAATTGTTTTATGGGGAGTGTAGATTTAAAGGATGCCTATTACTCTATTCCTGTACGAGAAGATTTTCGTAAATTTCTGAAGTTCAGGTGGAATGGGGTCCTCTACCAGTTTGTAGGGATGCCAAACGGTCTTTCATGTGCACCAAGAGTATTCACTAAGTTGCTCACTCCCCCCTTCGCAAAGCTAAGGGAGGAGGGACACATCTGTTTCCCCTACATTGACGATTCTTTTATTATGCATGAGTCAAAAGAAGGTTGTGAGCAATCTATCAGAAGAGTGTGTGAAACCCTGGATGGGTTAGGCTTTGTAATTCACCCAGATAAGTCAGCTTTTGTAGCCTCGCAAAGGGTGATCTTCTTGGGTTTTTGGATTGACTCTGTGGATATGTCTATATATCCAACTCAGGAGAAGGTAGACAAATTCATGTCAGATTCCTACTTGCTGCTGGGGAAAGTCAAGCCAAAAATCAGGGAGGTTGCATCTCTCATAGGTCTTATGGTAGCTTACTCGGCAGGAGTTCAATATGGGCCTGCACATATTAAAGGATTGGAGAAATGCAAGAATGAGTGGTTAGCCTACCGAAAAGGGAATTTTGATGCAAAAATGGTACTTTCCAAGGATGCTATACAGGACATACTGTGGTGGCAAGCCAGCATACCAACTGCTAAGAAGGCACTGGATGTAGGTCCACCAGAGTTTGAATTGTATACGGATGCATCGGATGACGGCTGGGGTGCACACAGGGGGAACGTCAGAACTAATGGCAGATGGCTTCCCTTTGAGGTGGACTTCCACACCAACATCCACGAGACCATGGCAGTAGAATATGGGCTAAAATCGTTGTGTAAAGTGAGAGGGGCTCATATTAGGGTCATGACAGATAATACCACGGCACTTGCTTATGTGAGACATATGGGAGGGCTGCAGTCTCCAATGTGTAATCTGGTATCAAGAAACATCTGGAACTGGTGTGAGTCTAGAGGGATCTGGTTGACAGCAGCTCATGTGCCTGGAGTGGATAATGTCATCGCTGATCATGAGTCACGCCATTTCCAAGATGAGACTGAGTGGGAGATAAATGACTCAATTTTTGAAATCATTTGTGAAAGGTTTGGGAGGCCTCAGGTGGACATGTTCGCCTCTAGAACAAATTGTAAAGTTCAATGTTTTGTGTCACGTAGGCCAGAACCAGAAGCATGGAAAGTTGACTCTTTCTCATTCACATGGCCTAATAAGCTCTTATATTGTTTTCCTCCGTTCAGCATTGCAGGCCGAGTGCTTCAACGCATATTGAGGGCAGGGGCAAGGGCAATCCTCGTGATGCCGGATTGGGAGAGTCAACCCTGGAAGGCAAAATCCCACAAATATGCGGTGGACTACGTACGGTTCCGCAAGAGAAAGAACAACCTACTACCTCATGGGGCCCCTACAAGCCTACAGTTCATAGGAAGTCTACCAATCATAGCTTTCCTTTTCTGAGGCGACGCCTCCAAAAGGAAGGGTATGACAAGGCTTCCATTGACCTTATGATAAAAGCTTGGAGACCATCTACAAGGAAACTTTATACGACTTACATAAACAAATGGATAGTTTTCTGTGTTGAACGGGGTTATAACTGGATGAAGGGCACTATGCCACAAGTGTGTAAATTTATGAGAACTTTGTATGACTCGGGAGTAGGTCACGGAGTTATGAATGTGGCACGATGTGCTTTGGGAACCCTGTTACCACAGGTAGATGGGGCGCCTATTGGGCAACATCCAAACATTTGCCATATGGTGAAGGGTACATACGAAGATAGACCTAGTGGACCAAGGTATGACACGTTTTGGGACTTTACAAAGGTATTCAAGTTGTTCAAAAGTTGGGGGGATAACAGTTTTTTGTTGCTTAAGAAGTTATCATTGAAACTAGCTGTCTTGATTTTGCTTGTCACATCTCAAAGAGGGCAGACAATCTTAGCGTTAAGGACAGATGAACTGTCTTGGGAAGATAGGAATGCTGTCTTCAGACTCAGTACTCTGTTAAAGTCTAACAGAGTGGGTGACTCTTTAAACACTGTGGTCTTGCGACCCTACATACTAAATGAAAAGCTCTGTGTGGTCAGCACCCTCAAGGCATATCTCACTAGGAGGCAAAAGGTCCGTGAAAAGTCTGAACGACTTAGGAGGAAGCTGAACCTTCCAACTCTTAAAAATCCACTGCAGCTCCTTATGAGTTACATTTCGCCTCATGACGGAATCAGTAGGGATACCCTGGCCAGGTGGACCATTGCCACTCTAGACATGGCTGAGATTGACACTTCACGTTGGAAGGCCCACTCTACTCGTGGGGCTTCAGCTTCAGCTTCCACCAAGGTAGGATCCTGCTTGAATGCCGTAATGCGCCTGGCAGGGTGGAAGTCAGCTGACTCATATCGGAAATTCTACAACAAGCCCATCGAGGTGGATACAGAGCATGTAGCTACAAACTTGCTGAGACTACAGATTAGTTTTCTTGAACGTTCAAATGTATGGGTTATCTGGTGTATGAATTGCATTGGTTGGTTATTTGACTACTCCAGATTACTAGTGTATTGTGCTTTAACCAAATTGGTTATGATAAAGGTCAGAAAATTAAAGGTGTTGAATTGATTCTGTTTTGGTCTTGGTCAATTATTAAATTGATAATAATTGAGAATTATTGATAATAGCCAAAAATCTTTATGACTAGAAAAACACATTGGCTTTCAACATCTCATCGGTTCCGGAAATACCCAAGGTATTCCCGAGGTAAAATTTTGGAATTTTGGGAAACTTACTGTAGGGTACCGGAGGGAAGTTGAAGTAAAACTTCTTATTTTACCGAGGGAATACAGGGTATTGGAGGAACAGATGCCCTTCCCACCCTACCCGTGTTCTTTCGAGGTTATTATTATTAGATATATAAAAATTGAAATGTCTAATCTGGTTTGTTTCCAGAGAATTGTGTGTGTTTTTCTACTCATAGATTTTAGGTTTTCAAGTCTGTCGTCACGTGACCGCCCTCGTTCGTATCTCATCTGTTCCTCCAATACCCCGTATTCCCTCGGTAAAATAAGAAGTTTTACTTCAACTTCCCTCCGGTACCCTACGGTAAGTTTCTCAAAATTCCAAAATCTCAAACATCCTCTATTCTAATTATGTATGTGGAAATGAAGGGGAACATGTTGGCACACAATTTAATCCTTATATTTCTTTGAGAAACAGTGTATTATTATGGGGAAAAAGGTAGTAAAGTCCTGATAAGACGTTTTTTAAGACATTTTGAAGTATCGCAATATCTGGTGCATATTGCGAGAAATCATGAGAGTCCGTGCAAGCTGGCACCAAATGCCCATACCGTAGGTCTATGCTTTAGAGATTGAAACCTTGAACAGAATTGTTCACAAAGAGGCGAAGACAGTACAAACATGGCGGATGGGTGGAGTTAGAGGAGTACACATAGCATCGAAATGGCTTCATAGCAGGTTAGTAAAAGCGATTTGAGGTGCCCTGGTCTGTACAGTGTCAGATTAGATCCTTATTCAAGGTCTAATGCAATTATTTTCGCCAGCCATGGCGAGAAAATACCAAAATGGTGAGTGTACAGGGAGACGATCAGTCCCCGGGGCGGAAGACCAGCATAGCGGCGACAGGTCTAGGGGAAATGTGAGGGGAGGACCCCGGCGAGCAGTCCGCTGCTGCCGGTCTCTTTTGCACCGCGTTTTCTGTACGTAAGTACAGAGGTATTCTATATTTTGATGTAATGGAGTCTTGAAATGAGTTAGTGTCCTTTAGGTAAAGTTGGTATTCATCATCTGTCATTGAATTGAAACCTTAGTGGGTTTAATCATGTATATTGATCTCATATCAATGTATATTGATCTTATATCAATCCGGGATATCAATATAAAGAGATTTCACGCCGAACACAGAATGGGTCTAGTTGACAGGTGACATTTCACATTGAATAATTGAAACTCAGTGGAACCATAACCAAGATCTCATTGAATTTTACATAACAATAGTCCCTGCTTTGTTCAGACATGATGAGGACCTGTCTCAAAGATATATTCAGAAATTGGACACTGTACAATCAAGGTAGAAAGTTAATGCACCAGACTAGGTGAGTGAGTAATATGGGCACACGAACCAGAGGACAAGAAATAGGAGATAAAACCCTTTAATATTGGCTGGTTACCCTTGCTTCCGAGGTGATATGCTGACAGTACACATCTGATTTCTTTCCTTTTTTAGGGGTGGGGGGAAGGGGGTATTTTTGTCATTGTAGTGGCTTATGTGTCACAACCGTGTGCCCTGCCTCTGTGGCATTAAAATAAAGCTGAAAAAGATCTATATCACATATTTTTCAACATATTACCGGAAGCAAACAATTTCAATATATGCATAGGAAGACCTGATAACAGCCCCCACATTCACTTGGCAATGATATTTACTGCACAACTTTACTAACTATACGAATTTATACGTTCATTCTGATACCACCAGAGAAACAGTATACACTTACAGGCTTTGCCAAATCCCGTCGGACACCGGCTATAGCCGTCTGAATGGCTCCGGGGCTGACAGAAATTGTCAAACTGCAGGACCAAATGTCTGGCTGTCATCCTCAGACCTTAGGCTACATGCCATTTTTTACGGCACTCAAATCGGACCATTATTATGGTTTTTACAACGTAAAACAAAAAACATATTATGATTTTTTTTTTCTCAGAACTTCATCAATCCTAATTGATTTCATGATAAAAATAGAATGTACATCCTTGTTTTATGATATTTATTCATTCCCAGAAAATGCCCTCAGATACTTGTTATGTTTCGGTCCTGAGAGAATTGAACCGGGCCTGCAGAATTAGAAATCCTTCGGTCCTGCATGCTGAAAAACCTTTCGCAAAGACTGTACAGTATAGTATGTTTTACCCCTGGAGGTTCTCCCCTGGCCAAAGCAAGGGTACCAGCGACCTTAATGCATCTCTCTGTGAACTGTTTTCAAAGTAGACTCTTCCTCGCCTGTAGGGCATATCAGACCCATCTCCATCATTGTATTGCACTGTACAGTAAAGGGAATCATATGAAAACTCAAGCTACACAGAGAATGATAGAATTCCCGACATCGGTCAGGTCCCATAAAATTAAACCTTAAGGGCAGCATAGTGTCTTAATGCATCATGCCAAACTTTCGGTAATGCTTCCCTGCATTTATGTATTATGAGGAGCAAAGACCTTGTGGACTGCGGACTTCAGAGGGTCGATATGATATACAAATAAAACCCTATTTCTACCACTGGCTGTGCCCCATGTGACATTTGCTGCCTACTTAGTAGCTATATACATGAACCATTCGTAGAACCGCTAGAGACTGGGGAGTATTTAAATAAACTTACTGCAGGTACATGGTTGGAAGTGTGTCATCCATGTTGCAATGGCAAAACGATCTTTCTGTTGTAAATTTTGAAGTATTATTCAGGTCGGTATACTATTTGTATGGCCGCACTATTAACTCATAGAAGAAAGGACATCATGTTTTGGTCTATTGACTATTGGTCAGTGCCTATACACTGTTATATAAATTCCCTTATATCTTTCTATTGGAAGGTCCTTCATTGTTTTAATATGAATTACAGCCAATTATCATACGTCCTGCAGGAGTGATTGCTTCACATTTGGGGGTGTCTTTGTGTGTAGGGATGTACGATACAATAACGTGATAGGCCATGGAGGGACCTAGTCTTGAAAAGTACCCAGTGTTCTGCCTTATAGGCACTTCCAGCTGATAGATGGCGGTCAAGTGGTCAGCTGAGCTGTTTGAAAACAAGTAAGCGGCTTCCGGCTGGCGAACTGTCTAGGGGGGCGGCTATGCATGCATAGTCAAATATGTATGTATTAGTAGCCACCTAGTTCACTTGCATAAAAATGGTCTTTTAAGGCAAATGGATCGTTTGCAATGTCACCTACGACTAACATTATCCATTATGCTGCTCCCTGTCCCCATCTGCAAACCGCCAACTCGATGTACTACTTGGGCTATGGACGCCTTATCCATGAGTAGTGTTGAGCATTGTCTTTTTTCGGGGATAAATGTACATACGTTAGGGTGTTATCTGATTACCTTGTCTCCAGTACCACCAATGTAGTGGGCAGTGATATCACCAGAATCAGAATCTAGTGCTTGTAGCTAATTGACCAATACGCGCTCATCTGTACTAGTCACAGAGCACTCGTGAGAGGTTAAGTGTTAATCACGTCTTTATTACCATAACCACAAATACCAACCAGATGATTCTGAACATAATATGATTACCAAATAGTCTGTAATGTCCATGGGGAATGCACAGTTACTATACTCTCATCCCAATACATGCCAAGCCCAAACACAGAGTCCACACTAGTCTCCATAATCATATAGAGTGTCCAATGCCGTTGAGTCACAGAGTGGCAATCTCACAATCACTATCTCCATATAGTTCCTAGTGAGCATATGTGAGAATAATCCAAGTTCCTCTCCTGTCATGGTGTCAGTGCTGCCTCCAGTCCCACAGAGCAAATGACTACATCCTTCCTCTGAGCAGCAGTCTGCCCTAAGCTTATAAAGCAGAAGGTCAAACCACCAAGTCATGAACCCACAGGTCAAAGTTAGTAGTTCATACTTGGGTCATACCTGTGTCATTCAGGGTTCATACATAAGCAGGATGAGCTCACCAGGAGCAGAAGGTCAAAGCTCCCACTCATGAACTCATAGGTCAAAGTTAGTAGTTTGTACTTGTGTCATCCCTTGGTCATCTAGGGTTCATACACGATCAGTATGATCTCTCTGCTCATCACTCACTCCCGCTGCTGGGGAGCAGTTCATCGGGTGAAGTTGGTGCACTTGTCATCAGCATAAATTATGTTCTCATGTACTGTGTACTCTCTGTGCATTCCCATATCAGTGTTTCTTAGTATATAACACAATTATATACATGTATGTAATTAAGCATTAGTGTGAATTGCTCTACCTTAATAAGCTCAATCCAAGTTGTGTGTGAGTGAGTATTCTTGCTTCTCACACGTCAACACATGCGTGGGCTTTTTAGTAAAAATGATTTCATAAATCATTTTAAATTGCCTTATGTATTCAATTCATCTGATAATAATTCGATTCATCTGATAACAATACGATTTCTCTTTTACTCATCTACTTGATGTATCTACACCATTTCTTGTTCACCATATTGTTTTCTTGAACTGCATTTTTTTTCTTAGTTTGATACTGTCTAATATAATTTTAGCATGGAGAAACAGTGTTTTTCTGTCAATCTTTTTTTTCAGCTTCCCTATCATGAAAGATCACAAAGGGTTATGGAAATGAGGCACCTCTAGTCCCGTACCATAACTGACCATTAAACATCTGCCCTCACTTAGTAAGGAGAGTGCTGAATGCATTTCATTTTATGTGTACTAATGGCAGAAAAGGGACCATACAACCACACTTTTCTGCATACTTTTTTTTTTATTATTTCTCCATCTAGACAAACAATTATTCATCTGTGTCAAAACTTGTATTCATTTTGAGATGCATCAATCATGCACAACTAGTGTGACCAACCTGGTTTGCACCCAGTGGTTTGCCACAGCAGGGCCCTTTTATGGGTCATAAAGGTGCAGATTCCATCTGCATGCATAATAAGATTCTGGGGAATCACTGATCATTCCAGGCATTCAGCCCAGCATTGCAACACAACTGCACATGCTGGATGTGTCATAATTAGGGTTTTTCCAAACTGACACGGCATGTTGCTCTTCAAGCAGAGTCTATATTTTGATAGTCACATGGAATTTTATCCGGACTTATGTCACAATATTACGCAGTTCTGCCACTGGCAAGATGGCATACTGCATTTTCTTTATATAGGAATGCCATATCCAATTCCTGTAAACTGGATCAACCAGTCACTCTCAAGTCAGAGCAGTTTGTGCAAATGTAAGCATGGCCCTTTGTATGATCAAGTGTTCCCTTCTTCTCAACATGGTACCTACTCATATGTACCCAACAAACTTTCCTCAGCAACTTTCCACATTTTAAAGGCCCTAGTCCCCAATCTTGAAGTGATTTATTCTGTCCAAATTTAGCAATGTATATATTGTTATTACTTAGTCAATGTCAATATTGCAAATTTGTATTTGAAATCACAAATATCAAAATACCATGGGTTGTCATTTTTCAAAACCAATACGTTTGATGAATTGTCAAAATGTTTTCTGTGATAATATATCTTCGATCAGTAATGCACCCTTTGTGAGGCACATATATGCTCACTATGCTACAGACATTATGACCCCATGTATTACTTTTTGGATGAAGCACTTGAGTACAGATCAAGTAAACATATTAAGTTAATCTGAATGTAAATATTTTGTAATTGCTTATTTATGCATGAGGTTATTTTTGTAATCATAAGGTAAATTTCATATCATTCTATTAGATGTTGTGATGCCACAGTGATTGGATTGGAAATGTCTTAGTTTCCTCTTCTCTCTTGGGCTAAATTTCTTGAGATCTATTCATCCCATCAGTCTTTTTTCATAACAAGTGGGTTACATTTCTTGGATGTAATCACCCTATTTTATTTATTTCATACTTATTGGGATAATCACTTGGATTTGTTCACCCCATTCATAAGTTTGTTTGTTTTTTATTTTGTGGGTTAAATCACTTTGATTTGTTCACCCTTATGGATTCTATCCATAATCATGTTTTGATTGATAGAACATTCTATCTATGCCAATACTTATTGGAACTGGCTTTAATTTGGGTGACCACATGTTGGTCCTCTATGTTGCTTAGTCTGGCCATGACTGTTTTAGCTTGATTGAAGCTTATTTGCTTTACCTCAGATGTCTTGTTTTAGTAACCTGTTTCCATCAATATGGCTGTTACAGAGATCATCTGCACTTCTACCTGTATTATAGGTATCAGATAGTTGCATGTTTTATGCCTTATCTTTATTATGATCCATTCTTAGGGACAGTTCACTTTTTCATTTAGTTGATCATTCATTCTTTTACCAGAGATGGACTTGACCACCATGACCTTTCAATGTTATCAATTGCTCTCTCCTATTACTTCATTTATCTCTCTTTCTTTTTCTGCTTGGTTTTGACAGCAGTGGAAGTTAAGCTTTGTGTAATGGAATGCATTGTTTTATCATATGTAAGTTTAATAACATCACATGCTTAATCAACAATCATTTGGTATCTCTATCTTATTTAGATTAGCTAAATTTCACCCTATCTGTCTGGATGATTTACTTGTGTTGTTGGATGTCAGGAGACACCCTACGTGCCATTTCAAACACTAGTTTAAGATTCTCTGGGTCAAATCATATGTGTTGTTTGAATATTAACAACTTTCTATTTAGTTATGGTTTACAGTGTATCACATTCTCATGTGTGCAAAACTTACTGGCTTGAATTGGCTTTACAAAGCCATCTATTTATCATCCTGACACCGTTCATGGAATATTATTCTGAAAGTTACTGGTTAATTCTTCCTGGATATTACATACATTTGATGTATTTCTGTCCCATCTGATTTGGGTATACCAAATGCAACAGCAATACTACATGGTTAAAAAAGCTTTGCATCAATGAATCAGACCAAATCATTACCTCATGGTCTCTTTCTTGACTCTTTCAGGCAATTCCTCATCATCTCCATAAAAGCCCATTACACTGCTGTCAAAATTATCTTTCAGACATCCCTGCTGAAGGATGCAAATTAATGTGTTCCTTATCTTTTACCATTAAAATTACTTTATCGGAATTACTGATATAAAGGTAAGGGTAATATAAAGTAGAGAATCACAGTCAACCCATACATGTGTACATTATACCTCAGGTACAACTTTACCCCTGATAAGGAATATGTGTTACAGTTTCTGACAGAAACTCAGAGAATAGAGATAATACATTCATCTCTCAAACACCTCCCTCAATAGTTCTTATTAACTGCAAAATACTCCACAAAGAGCATCCTGCCTGTGATCAGACAGAAAATGGTTCTCAAAGTACAGTTTTCAACATCTTAATGTCAGCCTTCCGGGTCCACTCCATCACCTGTGATATGCCCTAAACATATCAATTGCAAAACTGTCAGTAGACCTTGTGTTCTCCAAGCAGAATAGGTCTTATGTCCAAATATTCCTCTGGGTTTCCACAATGGAAAGGACAAACCTTTTAGCATTGTCCCTGTTAAAGTGGGTTTTGATTTGTTAAGGGCAGTAGAGGTGTATCCTTTGATTACTGTTCATTTGTAGAATCCCAGGCCTGGGGTGAGTGCTGCTGCTTGTCCCTGGATCAATAGACCGTTTAGTGAAGCCTAACACCCTGAGCTACTGCCTTTACAGACACTGCTGGCCCATGTTATAGGGTCCCCGATATAGGGTTGCGGATAGCCCCAGAGTCAGGTGATGGATATGCATCTCTTTTACAAGTGTTCTGCATTACCAATTATTCCTATAAGTTGAAGAATTACATGGGTGTTCACCAAAGTAGGCTCCCTTAATCCAACTCTTTCTCTGGGTACACGCAAAGCCTCCATGTATGGAGCTGATGTGATCCATTCAGCATCTGGGAAGTTGGTCTTTTCTGACCAAAGTAGCCAATTGATGAGTGGTAGATCATAGAGTTGTTTGACTGTGTACCACCTGACCAGCTCTATTCTGTCATGTGAAATGTGTTATATATCTGTAGACTCCAATAGGACAAACCAGGTGAGCCTTTCTATGTTGCAAGACATGTCTAAGTATGAGAGTGTGCATGGGTTCCCTTGTAGTCAATAATCATAGTATCTATTGTTGGTTTGTGGCATGGCAAATCTCAAAGTTGTTTGGGTAACTCCACCATATGTTGAGCATTGTCTTTTTTCGGGGATAAATGTACATAAGTTAGGGTGTTATCTGATTACCTTGTCTACAGTACCACCAATGTAGTGGGCAGTGATATCACCAGAATCAGAATCTAGTGCCTGTAGCTAATTGACCAATACGCGCTCATCTGTACTAGTCACAGAGCACTCGTGAGAGGTTAAGTGTTAATCACATCTTTATTACCATAACCACAAATACCAACCAGATGATTCTGAACATAATATGATTACCAAATAGTCTGTAATGTCCATGGGGAATGCACAGTTACTATACTCTCATCCCAATACATGCCAAGCCCAAACACAGAGTCCACACTAGTCTCCATAATCATATAGAGTGTCCAATGCCGTTGAGTCACAGAGTGGCAATCTCACAATCACTATCTCCATATAGTTCCTAGTGAGCATATGTGAGAATAATCCAAGTTCCTCTCCTGTCATGGTGTCAGTGCTGCCTCCAGTCCCACAGAGCAAATGACTACATCCTTCCTCTGAGCAGCAGTCTGCCCTAAGCTTATAAAGCAGAAGGTCAAACCACCAAGTCATGAACCCACAGGTCAAAGTTAGTAGTTCATACTTGGGTCATACCTGTGTCATTCAGGGCATCATACATAAGCAGGATGAGCTCACCAGGAGCAGAAGGTCAAAGCTCCCACTCATGAACTCATAGGTCAAAGTTAGTAGTTTGTACTTGTGTCATCCCTTGGTCATCTAGGGTTCATACACGATCAGTATGATCTCTCTGCTCATCACTCACTCCCGCTGCTGGGGAGCAGTTCATCGGGTGCAGTTGGTGCACTTGTCATCAGCATAAATTATGTTCTCATGTACTGTGTACTCTCTGTGCATTCCCATATCAGTGTTTCTTAGTATATAACACAATTATATACATGTATGTAATTAAGCATTAGTGTGAATTGCTCTACCTTAATAAGCTCAATCCAAGTTGTGTGTGAGTGAGTATTCCTGCTTCTCACACGTCAACAGTAGTGTATGGAAAGTGGGATCAGTCAATGGCACGCTCACAAGTGGGGATACATGTATAGCCCTTAACCTCAACTTAGCTACATATAGTGATCCTTGCTCATGAGGTTTCATGCAAATCCTTTATTTCCTCTTTCATCGATTATTACAGGTCCTATTACTAGCAGTTACACTTACAGCTCAGTGCTCAGGTGCAGATAACTTTCCCTTTACAAAACCGAATGGTGTATAATAGTAAGGCCTCGTGGAGCAGACGTCATTTAGACTGAAGCTTTATGTGAACAGTTTCCATAGAAATGATAATGTTACTGTTAGCTGTGGTTTCCGGCTGTCTAACATCGTATCGGGGATTGAGAGGATTCAGTACCGGTGTGAGCGACTGTAGGAATGGACGCTACAGCACATTCTGACATAGACGTTGCTACTCACCCCCCCTCCATTGCATGTTGAGTCGGTATGCTGTACCAAGTTTTTAGCTTAACCCTTTGAAGGCCGCTGATACAGGAGTGCATCATGCCCATTGGTCGTCATGATGCGAGACTGCTCGCCAGCACTTCATTGGAGCATCATGCCGACCCTATGGTGTTGCACACAAAAAAGCGTACCTAAGAAAACTTAGTCAAAGTGACTTATTATTCTTACTTAGTACTTATGACTAACAAATGACCAAGGAGGTCTAAGCTTTCTTAGTCATATTGACTACCCAGATCAGTTTCACTCTCCGAGCACTATCTTGAACAGGGTATCTGCTGGGAGTTTCAGGCAAGCTAACATATCTTAGTCACTTTCACTAAGAGATCTTAGTAATTTTGACCACGGTCCGTTAGTGAATTTGACTAAGGGATAGACACATGGTGTTACCTTCACACACCAGATGGCAGCATGGTTTTCAACAGGATTTTTCTGGTGGGTGGGTACAATAAATAGCTCCATGGATGTCAAAATTATGATGATTTTTCAGAAACGACATGTATTTGAGGCTTTCAAAATTCAATCTAACATTACACTTGGAAAAATGTACCAAATAGATTGATGCCTTGTCAAATGAAATAGGTAGTCAGAGAGGAACACCTATTCTGTGGTATTCCAGATAAATACAATATTCACATTTGAATTTGTTTCTTTGGTGGAAACCCAGAGTACTTTGGCTCAGGGGTTCTAAATGAATATGGTGTAAGGCATTTCAAATGCTTCCTCAATGAGGAAACTCTGATCTGTCAGGTGTGAATCCTATATAGAGCTTAACACAATCACCAGTTGAATTGAAGTAAAAATATCAAGAAGTGTACTTAGTCAAAACAACCAAGGAATCCTAGTCAAAATCAGACAAGCCAAGGCAATTTGGCCACTTTGTCTAATGGTTAGTCATAATCGACTAAGAAAAAGAGGGACGTTTAAAGACAGCGTTTTGACTAACTATTGCTAGACGATTCGACTCATATATGACTAACATTTGGAACTTATTTTTTTCTGTATGATACATATACTCCCAGAGGGTTGGCATGATGCATCAATGAAGTGCCGACGAACAGACTTGCAAGTACTTCATTGATGCATCATGAAGACCAATGGTTACTTAGCCATTATTGAAATAAGACGGCTATGTTTCGCAGGGCCTCATACAGTATTTATGTCTAGCAATATAATCTTACACCACAGAAAGCCCCCCCCTTCCTTCCCCATTTACAGAATAATGAAAAATACATGCTTCAAGTGCTCTGGAAATGAAACAACACATTAAGCCCTGGATGCCTCATATCTATATGAAATATGTTTTTCCTCCTGTCATTACAATATTGATTTGCAATGACGAATGTACATAGGCTTTCTGTTTGGTTGTGCGCTAAAAGGACTGATTTTAACCTGAGTAGGCCTATATTGTGGGGCTTGCTTTATTTGACATTACATGACTGCCACAGAGAGACAGTGCCGCGCACTGTACCTGGATGTTGGGTGGCACAGCAAGCTCACCCTACATGTAGGGAAGCCTTGCTGTGTAGCGTCCCTCCCTTTTAAAAGGGAATGTGGGAATTATGTCCCGTTTGATGACAGGTTGGTATATGTACATATACCCGTAAACAATAACTGTACGCTGAGAATCTAATCGATATGGGAGCAGCCACGCTTGCAGGGAGGATGTCCCAGGAGGAGTGTTTCTCTGAGGTTACATGACGGACATTTACAATAGAATCTTTCTGTGTGATTGCGACGTAACTAATGGTTTGAGATAAAGCAAATGGCAAGATACTAAACGCATATCAGTAGGAATGCAGTGTAAGCGGTATACTCGGCGGAAAAATCGCAATACTCTTAAAAAAGATCCATGTCTTTCCAAGGCTCTAAGGGGCAAACTACTTAAGACACAGACATGGCAGACCCCTTACCAGAAAGCTACACATTTTCTCAAACCAACCATTATATTATGGTGGGTCTTCACTTTATGACCACAAACGGAGGGTTCCTAGGAGACTATTTTCAGGTAGTTCCAGTTTTTGTCTCATGCTGTCTTGATAGATATTTCATTATGCATCCTTTATGGTGGCCTTGCAAAAAGGCCATGGGACATACGTTGGTAGCATTAACATATCTGATTAGCATATTGTTCAATTATGATATGTGACACTTTTTAAAGCATTAAAGATTTCCTACTTTGGCAGCATCCACAATATTAAGACAGCTCTGAAAAGAAAGTACCTGTGAAAATGATAAAAATTGACACATCTACAGTGAACTCATAAAGGTCTACAAATGATATTTTAAAACAGCTAAGCATTCCAATGGATGGCAAAAATGTGAGAGCCCACCAAAGTAGGGGTGTCACACAGTCCCTTCATAGAGTCTAGGCTATTAACCTGTTCCACTCAGTGTAGGTATCCCAGAGGAGAGTAAAAGAGCTTCATCTTCCCAAGGCCCTGGAAGCCAAATGGATGAAGATGCAGAAATGGCAGACCCCATGTGAGAAAGGTCTGAGTCTCCTTGTCCAAACACATAGAACTATTTGTAGAGGTACACTTTACTAAACCATAGGAGTTGGGTACCGTCTGACGTGGCGGGTGAGTCGAGTCGTCGGACGTTCCTCAGGTTCCGGATAGGTGGCAGCACCGATCCGGGTCTGTGGGGACATCTGACGACGAACACCTGGGTCCATATATAAAGCCCAGGGCTCAGCCGCTACGTCAGAGGCCCTTCTGGCCTCCACACTATGTAAACCACTGTCTTTTAATATTAGCTGCCTCTTTGATATCATTCGGCAGCCGTGAGTGTGCATTAAGTAATAAACCTAACTGTTGGCATACACTTGGAATACTGTCTTACTCTTTCTTTCCGAACCGTAAGACCCGAACCCCCCAGGTCCGTAAGGTCACAAACCCTTACACTGGTGCCATGACCAGTTAATTCTGGTGTATAGCCCGGACGTTATAACGTCCGAACGGCTAGTACATGGGTTAGACACCCTTAGGGAAGCTAACCCAGCAGGGCAATCACTTGCCCAAGAGAATGGAAATGGATCGCTAATGCTCCAAGCCCATTCGGACTCACAAGATGCGGAATCAGCATCTTGGAGAGATCCCGGACCCCACTATAATGATAGTGAGGAGAATCTGCCAGACTCTGTACGACGCGAACAGTCCATACAGAGACATAGTAACTTAATAGGCCAGCAATCAATTGTTGACGAATTATGTGATTCGATGTTCGAAGTCGGTGGTAGTACTAACCCAGAACATCCGGCACCAATGCGAAAAAGGGTAACATTCGGAGAACTACCTTATAGGTTACCCAGGCCCGAATTACCAATATTAGATTATAGCGCTATAGATGGCGACTTAACCTATGCGGTACCGGAAGGTGAAGAATTAAAACGACCGGATGTCCTGTTGTTGAATGAAACTTATGTAACTTTGAACGAGAATTTAAATACCTTGGTCAAAGCTAAGGATGAAGTATTCCATGAAAAACTTCAGATGGAAGAGGACCTAACTGGCATGCGAAAGGAATTCGAAGCCAGAAGGAGCGAGTACATGAAAGAACTCGAGAATGAAGAACTAAAACTTCAATCTATGAGAGAATCATTCAATAAAGAATATGATAATAGGCACATTCGTATCCAAACATACATAGATACGAACGACCAACTAAACCTTGATAAGACAAAATTCGAATCCGAAATTCGCCATTATCAGGATGAGTTGGATAAATTGAAACTTCAGTGCAGTAAACAAGCTGAAGACAATGAAACCATCCGGGTAGGCATCATAGCTTACAACAAACAACTGGAGGAGGATAGACAGAAACTCACAAATGAGCTTCAGGAATTGCAGGCCACTGCAATAACTCTAGATAAATATGTAGAAGCAGCCCAGTTAACTATAGGTAATATAGACCCAGCTGTGGTATCTACAATGTTGGGAAAGACATCTAAAGATGCAACCCCAATTAGATACAGCCCATTCGTTGATGATGGGGCTGACAAGAATGTGGTATCCGGAATCTATAAGAAACCGGATAATGCTGCAGTAAATGGAACCGCATCTAAACCAGTAATTCCAATGCTGGATACGATAGGTCCGGCACCACCTATACCAGATTTGAGTCACAAAATCAAAGCGACTCACGATGGCGCTACAGGGAATAATAATAATACACCCGTGGCACAACCAAGAGCACCCGGACCAATGAGGCATATGTTGACACCACCTTCATATTTCCCCCAACCCGGCCACAGTACACCAGCAGTACCAAGATTACCGAATCCAACCCTAGGTTCTGGTAATGGTCCTACTGATGGACGTTTTCCGAGACCAAATCCGCCACGAAACAATATTAATGGCGGTACGTATCAACCGAGAACATCGTCCTATGGATATAGAAATAATTATAATCCATCGGGAAGTGGCAATTATCAGAATGGTAATAGCTATAACCAGGGATGGAATCAAAATGATTCTTACCCTAGATACGCTTCTTCTGGAAACACCGGTCACAATAGTGGATGCCCTGGTGGTTCATCTGGAGGCTATAATAATAATGGTCCACCAGGAGGAAACCCTCCAGGCGGCCCAGGAGGATCCGGATTCGGAGGATCAGGATCAGGAGGAGATGGCAGGAAACCTAACAGGAGAACTTCTATGCCTGCAGGGATGCAAACCATCTTTGATAGAAGCCAATGTATACAAAACCTTGGCATTGACTGCTACCGAAAGGGAGCGGACGGCATGGAAGTCATGAACTGGAGCATGCGAGAAGCAGATAGACTACGCGGATGTAATAATCCGGCACGTAGACAGGCACGGATACCCCCTCCATATGATTCTAATGATCCATGGAAGGACAGGTACCAAGCTTTTGTCGACGAAGTCAATTGTAGTGGATGGACAAAAGAAGAAGCTCTGCCATATTTGATTTGTTGGTTAAATAAAGGCGGAAAAGTAGCTCTCAACCAATGGAGGGCAGCTTACGGAATATATGGTACCTATGATCAATTGGTCGAATGTGCCGCATACCTTTTCGGATCAATCGTTAGAGAAGATCCGTGGGTAAGCTTTAAGAAGAGAACACAAAAACCTAAAGAATCACACAAAGTCTTTGGTCTGGAGCTACAAGACTTGCTTTCGAAAGCACGTCCAAATTGGGCTCATGATGATGATTGTTATCTACAAGAATTGTTCATACAATTCTATAGTGGATTGCGAGATCCGGATCATAAGCAAGTGGTGTGGGACTCCTGGAAAGATGACACTTCATTCAGTGACCTGTTCATAGCAATTGATGGACATGACATGAAGAAACGTTTGGTAGGTCTTGGACCTAGTCCAGTAAGAGCAGCTCCTTTCCAATACGGGGGTACACCTGCTCCAGTATACGATACTTCCCAATTAGCTCCGGTTGAATCGAATGAAGTTAATGAGGAAGATGAATATATCTCCGATGAAAACGGAGAATATATTGGTTCAGTCCATGTGGCCGGAAAGCATTACCGACAAAAGCGGTATAGGAAGGTACATTCGAGAGGGAGAGGAGGATCTGTTGCTGGTAAAACAGCTTCCGGATCAACTCAACATGGTAGTGCAGCCTCTACGGCGAACTCAACTGTAGCAGCCACAGTTGCTCCGACTAACATGATGGAAACATTAATAGCCGGATTAACAGAAGCTCTAAGGAGACCAAGAGTTGATAAATCTCAAAGGAGATGTTTCAGATGTCAGAAACTGGGGCATTTTGCTCCCGAATGTATGGCTGAAAAGCCTGTTCCACGTAAACAGGAGAGTGTCTCTAGGATAAGTACAGAGGAAAACTAGAAAGGGATCTCCCGAGGGGCAAAGAAGGGGATCCCAGTGACAAATCTTGCCATAATATCACCATCCGTGACGATAGTTCGCATTTAGTAACAAGATCGCCTAACACCGAGGTGGTTGTAGACACCCGGAAGGTTAGGGAAGCTGATATAACAGGTGCCACGGGCGCACTGGGGAAACCCAATATCAGTAACGAGGCAGGCGGCTATGAATTAGCCAAGGTCTGTGGTGCCCACCTGCCCCCGGGTCATCCTTGTCTTGAATTCTTGAAAAGATGTGGATCGACTCCTGGTGTGAATAATGATGTTCCGATTGTCACGGACATACCCTCTGTTCTAAACGGAAGGCGGTGGTATGTTTGCCTCACTGTTAACGGAAGATCTGCCGAATTCCTTGTGGATACGGGAGCTAGCCACTCTTGTATCTCCAGGGGGTTCTACGATCTTATACCGGATGAACATGAGACTCTCAAATCGGGAGGAAGTGCTCAGACGGCCGACGGCAGTACCTTGCAAACGTATGGTAGAACTTGTGTGAAACTACAGTTGGATGGTATCCATGACTATGTCATGAGCACCACCGTTGCGGATATAGCAGATGAGGGTATACTCGGGTTGGATTTCGCATCCCTGTATGGTGCCGTGTTGGAACCCCAAACAGGAGTGTTGAGTGTGAGATACCCGTATCCCGTGAAAGTTAGATGTGTACTGAGACAAGTGAGCAGTATGGCTAGTGTGGCACACACTGTGCGAATCCCTCCAGGAGTAGCCTGTGATGTGCTTGTAAGAAGTGATCCTGCAATGCGTAATAAGCCTGCAGTGATAGAACCGGATGTAGTCACGTTATCAAGTATCGGATTAAATTCTGTAGACACGATAGTAGCGAATGCATCCTGGTCGGTAGTACCTGTCTCCAATACTGGAAACACTACTATCTACTTGAAAAAGGGACAAGTTTTTGGAAATGTGACCCTTTCGGAAACTGTAACGGATAGTAAGCTAAGCTTACGAAAGGTAACAGGAGATGATGAAATTTCGGAAGACTTACTTAAGTTGTATGAAGAAACTTCGTTAGAGGATCCGGAACACCGGAAAGAGTTCTATGATATGCTCTGTCAGTATCATACTGCCTTTGCCAAACCTGGTGAAAAACTAGGTACAACAAATAAAGTATTACATAAAATAGATACTGGAGATGCCGAACCCTTTAAGATACCGTATAGACGGTTACCCTTAGCAAAAAAGAGAGTAGCTGAGGATGAAATAAATAAGATGTTGGAACAGGATGTAATAGTCCCTTCCAATAGTCCATGGAGTAGTCCTGTGTGTATGGTAACAAAAAAAGACGGTACTATCCGTTTCTGCATAGACTACAGGAAGTTGAATGGAATAACGAAAAAGAATTCGTATCCATTACCGAGAATAGATGAAACCATTGACTCCTTAGGAGGAAACAGTTGGTTCTGTACCCTAGACTTGCAATCAGGCTACTGGCAAGTGGGAATGAACCCTCCAGATATGGAGAAAACTGCATTTTCGAGTCATATTGGATTATTCCAATATAATGTAATGCCGTTTGGACTGTGCAATGCACCTGCAACATTTGAAGCAATGATGGAAACAATTCTAAGTGATTTATTGTGGAAAAGATGTCTTGTATATCTAGACGATGTCATTGTCTTCGGAAAAACATTCGAAGAATGTTCTAATAACCTAAAAAATGGTACTAGAACGTATTATTTCTAATGGTCTCAAATTGAAACCTAAGAAATGCCACATGTTTAGAAAGTCCATAAATTATTTGGGCCGCATCATCAGTGATGAAGGAATAAAGGCTGATCCGGAAAAAATCGAATCAGTTACGAATTGGAATAGACCTAAAACACCCAAGGAAGTGAGGTCCTTTTTAGGATTCTGTTCCTATTACAGGGAATTTATTCCGAATTATTCTAGAGTCAGTTACCCATTACAAGCAATAGCTAACTGGACTCCAGGAAGTACCAAGGAAAAATTTCCTTGGACACATGAACAGGAAAACGCTTTTCAAAAGCTAAAAGACCTGTTCACGAGTACTCCCGTATTGCAATATCCGAATGAGACGGATCATTTCATACTGGATACTGATGCTAGTAATGATAGCATTGGTGCAGCTCTCTCGCAAGTCCAAAATGGGAGAGAAGTACCAATTGCCTTTGCCAGCAACACACTGAGCAAGACTCAGCGCAATTACTGCACAACCAAAAGAGAGTTGTTAGCAGTAGTCGTATATACCAAGAAGTTCAAACATTTTCTATGGGGAACGAACTTTACTTTGCGTACGGATCATTCCTCTTTAAGGTGGCTACTGAACTTCCGAGATGCTGAAGGCATGTTAGGCCGATGGCTAGCCCATTTATCCGAATATGGGCTTGAACATCAACAGATTCAGCATAGACCCGGAGTTAAGCATTTAAATGCTGATGCTTTGTCTCGAATACCAATCCGGAAATGTGATAATCCGGATTGTACTGATTGTGGAGCTCATAAGGCAGTGTTAGCAGGGATTCGAAGACCATTCGTACCCCTAGTTGCCAGTATACTGGATTGGTCTATGGATCACATACGACATTTCCAGGAAGCTGACTCGATAACTGCGCAGCTACTGCAATTAGTACCAAAGGGTATACGTCCAGTTAGACCAGAGGTCTCTCTGGAAAATCGAGAAATGAGAAGGTTTCTTGCTCAATGGACCGAGCTTGAAGTCCGGAAAGGCGTGTTATACCGTTGGAAGCCATGTAATAATGGTGATAGAATCATGCAAGTGGTGATACCACATGCCATGAGACATGACATTATGTACTTCTGTCATGGACATCGGACCAGTGGTCATTTCGGAAGGAAACGCTCGCTAGCACGACTTTCCAAGAAATACTATTGGCCTGGCATGACACGGGACTTGCAAAGATGGGTAACCACCTGTCCGGATTGTTGTAAAAACAAACCCGGACCCGGGATGGGCAAACTTCCCCTATCCCAAGAACTTTTCGGAGTTAGATTCGCAAGAATCGGGGTAGATATTATTAGTGGATTTAATACAACCGCTAATGATAATACCTGTATGATGGTAGTGTGTGATTATTATACGAAATACACTAAAGTATTTCCACTACCGGACCACAAAGCAATTACTTGTGCCGAAGCTTTTGTAAAAGGTTGGGTACTAAGCTTCGGTGTACCATTAATGTTACACAGTGACCAAGGCAGAGAGTTCGAATCAAATCTCTGGCAGGGTATGTGCGAATACTTAGCTATTTGCAAGACTAGAACCAATCCGTATAGACCACAAAGCGACGGATTGGTGGAAAGGTTCAATAGAACCCTCATCCAAGTCCTAAAGTCACTCGTTAATGAACATATGGATGACTGGGATGAGCAATGTCATTTTGTGACACATGCTTATAATAGTACGGTACATTCAAGTACAAATTGTTCTCCAAACCTTTTAGTATTCGGAGAGGATTTGATAATGCCTGCTGACCTAGTTTTTGGAGTCGTAGGAATGGACCCTGAACTACCTTGCCATGTAGTTTTTGTGGAATGTTTAAGAGACAGATTTAGAAAAGCATATGAGTCTGTCCGAATTGATTTGGAGAAAAGTGCCAAATGGCAGAAAGTAGGATACGATACCGATCTAAAGCATCGGAAATTCCAATCCGGAGACAGAGTCCTCAGATTACATGAACCGCTTAGACACATAAAATTAGCGTCTAATTGGGACGGTCCCTTTACTATAACACAAATTATCAGTGATTGTACCGTAATTATTAAGTCTGACCTTGGTCGACTCTATAAGTCAAATGTGGCTAGATTAAGGAGATGGTCTGGGAGGGAGACCTCCACAGAAATGTATGGTGAAGGTTCCGAAAGGATCCTGAATCAGAATCGCATAATAGACCAGGTAAAGAACACTACAGTGAAGCGTGGTCATGGTAGACCCAAAAAGTGTTCCGAATCAGTGACACCCACGCCAACACCGATTAAGCGTGGGGGAGTTAAAAAAAGTCTCGGCAGGTGAAGACAAGAAGAAGAGGAAAGGTGTTTCTAAGGCTAAGAAGCACCTAGAGAAAGCTCTTCAGACTGTCAGGTCCGATAAAGAACTATCCGAGAAGGGGAGATACGTTCGCCGCAGCCCCCGAATTGCCCAAAGGACTGCAGTGACCTAACCTGTATACACAACGAGTGTAATGTTTACATTTAGAGGAACGGATGACAACTGACCCTAAAGGCTTATTTGTCGCCCCCACATGATGTACCAATGGGTAGTGGACGGATAATCCGGTGGATTTGCTTAAGCTTTCCATAATCTCCACTTAAATCCCCAGTCGAGTCATCGGGGTGAGCGATAATTACCTAAAAACAATCAGTTTGTTGATGTACCGCCTGTAGCACGTGCGTTTCCGCATGACGTCACCGTGTCCAGTCTCGGCTGACCTCTCGTGACCTCGCGGACCGCGGGGAAATGACGTCACGAAAGCTGGCCCGTCGCCATATTGTTTTTTGGTAGCGTTTGGGACAGTCGGGTCACCCCTTCTCTCTTAAATTCTACCATCTAGCAAACCCCTTGTGCGCCCTCAGAGTCTGTCTCTCAGCAGGCAGACTCCGCTTGTGTCGGCCCCGGCGCCGTAAAAGCCGGAAAAAGGAGTATTTTACTCCCGTAGGTGATTCCCCGGTCATGGCTGAGGAATCCGTAGCTGCAGCCAAGCTATCCGGTGACCCGGATAAGCTGACTCCGTCCGCAGAAGCTTTTTCGGAAGCTTTGTCGCCTGTTACACAGGAAGAGAGCGAGATGATGGACGTGGAGGAACCCACGGATCGCTCGTTCGAGGAGAAGCTGGCTTCATTCTCACTAAATGAGCCAGAGAAACTACTATCTCCACTCCCAGCCGAGGGATCCGGAGCGACTGCGAGTGCTGAACCCGCAGCGACAGAGTCCGAAACTACCCAAGTTGACGGACAGAAGGATGAGTGGAAGCCAGCAGTGGCGGAGCCTTTCCCAGCTAGCTATGATGGTCGCTACCTGTATGTCCACCCGGAACTGCAGGCACAAGTGACCTACGCGGACGGGACACCAGTCAGGATGGACCCGAAAGTCAGGATAGCTATCGAGGGCGTCATGGCTCCCGAACAGCTGACCAGGATGCCTCCCGAGTGGCTTCGAGACTGGCCGTGGTTCCAACGGGGACTTATGGTGGACGCTGGTTTCCGTGAAACCGTGTACGCAGCTAACCGAGCCTTCGAGCTCGGAGCGTATCCGAAGCCTGACAAGTCCCTGTGGAACGTCAAGGCTACGAACATCAACTGGGTAGGCTGTGTCTGGGATACCGATGGCCAGACCTACCCACGCCCTAGTGCTATCCGGACGCCGTGCCGGACCACTAAGGAATTCCGGGAGGCCGCTGCTAACTTCGAGCAGTGGGACGACGGTTACTACATAACCGAACAGGAATTGGTGGATGTCCAGAACAATTCACTAATCGGATTGGACCGAGCTGCAGCCCTTCGGACGGTTATTGTCCGCCGTATGACTGCCGAACAGGAGGCTCAGGAAGAGGCTAAGAGGGCCGCGGAAGCACCCGCACCTCCTATCCCCGACCTGAAGCTTGCCACCAGAAGCTCCGCCAGTGCTACATCAGCTACCGGCAGCACTACTACCCCAGTAGAAGCCACGACCTCCAGCACATCCGGAACCCAGGAACCGGAGGAAGACTGGAAGGTCAGTAAGAACCGACGATCCGCTGCTCGGAAGCTCAAGAATCTCCCGGATTCTGCGAGAGCCGAGCCGAAACCCAGCACCTCAACCACTGGTAGTACTGCCATGGAGGTTGAGTCGTCTGACGAGGAGTCGGTGCACGAATCCTCGGTTGAGTATGATGAGAAGGCCACTCCATCAACTCAAACCGAGGCCGAACGTTGGGCTAACGCCAAATCCGGATTCAAAACCCGGATCCCGACGTGTTTCTCCGACTGTGCGTACGGAGTTAAGAAGGACGGCTCTACCCTCTATGCCTGTCCAGACTCAATCAATAAGAACGATGAGTCGGATGATGAAGATTGGATGCGTCTTTCGGACGAGGACCCCAATCCGAGCAAAGCCTATCGAAAGATGTGGCTTATGCTAAACCACACCGAAGGGTATTACACTTATACCCAGAGGAGGAAGCTGCGTTGGGCTTTAGAGAAGTGGTACGGCGACGATCAAAAGTCCTGTCCCTTCTCTATCTGCCAGGATGCGAGTGATGTCTCGATCCGGACCTGGAGTACTCCAGCCCGGTTCCAAAGGCATCTGGTAGAGGCCCACTTCCACCATCACCCGGTTTACATTTGTGATCCGAGTTATGGTAAGAAGGGCAAGAAGTGTACTACGAAGGTGCAATACAACCGACGTAGTGATCTGGCTAGACACCAGAAGAAATGCCACGCAGAAGGTTTGGACGGGGCACGGAAGCGCATCATGGAGCTTCATCAGGAACTCATGAAGGAGTTCGACAGCCTGAGCGAGGATGCTTGGTCTAAGATCCGACCAGGGGACCAAGTCCTCTGCGAAGTTCCGAAGACCAAGGATTCGAAACTCCGAGCAAAGATAGTCCTGACTCCTGGAAAGGGTAAACTGGACATGCACGAGTCTCTCTGGCAGAAATGCGAGGAATCCGGAAAGGATGCAAAGAGAGCTCGTGAAAGGAGCAGGAGAGATCAGAACCGTGGCGGCAACGGTAATGGTCAGAGCACGACTAAATCGAAAGTCAGAGCAGAGGACCGTTCCAGGTCCCCTCTGGCAAGGCACCCCGCAGAGCAGGCTCAGGGCACTCCGGTGTTCAAGAAGCCCGAACCTGCCGGATACGCTGGAGCCGTATCTAAACCTGGGAAAGTGAGTTCTCGAAACTTTCCGTCCTTAAACCAGGGACCTGGACCTGAGAGCCAGACCTTGGTGGTAGGAAAGGATGGTCGCCTTATGCCAAAGAAGACCACCGCATCTGCTGCCGCCGGATCTGCATCCGCTCCAGCCGCCCCACCAGTTACCTTTACCCAGGAGCAGTTAAACATGTACCTGCAAATGGGACTGAAACAGAATGTACCACCTGCCTTCTGTGTACCAACGACAGGTGTGTCCGGAAGTCCTAAACCCGGAAGTGGTCCACAGGCCGCCTCGACTCCTCCCAAGGCTGTCGCGGCACCTGAGAAACCAAAGGACGCCATCACCATTAAAACCGGTAATGCGGAAGTTTGGTTCGAGAAGTCTCGCCAAGGGGAGGCAGATGTCCAGAAGGCCATCTACACCCATTGGGAGAAGAGCGTTCGTGAGAAAGCGATCGAGTTTCATCAGGGTCTCCTAAACGAAACTCTGTTGTGTATGAAACAGGTGGGCGACGCTGAAAAGCAACGTCTCGAGACTCTCATCCGGGACGATGTGAAGGCCCAGGAGGAGGCTGCCGCAGCTGCCCAAGAAAAGGCAGCTATGGATGTACACGTGTTGGAAAAGCGTGTAAAGGAGGAGATCACTCGGAACACCAATCTGAACACTAAGTTCATGAGGGTGTTCGGAGTCGACTTGGACGAGTGGGACGGCACTCCCGAGTCGGCTTTAGCTCTTCTGAAGAAGAAGCATGCTAAGAAATCCGTTTAAAGCATGCTAGGGTTATTTCTTCCATAATTTTTTTCCAACACCAAATGACCAGATATAGTGTTTGCGGAACCCTATAGGTCTGCGAATGTTTTATTCACTAGTGCATGAACACCTATGATATGTGTTCCGGGTTCCTTTGACCAGTCTATTATATAATTCAGGTTGTATAACATTTATTGCACCCTGAATAGCCTATTCGGATTTATTATTTCATCCATGAACAATCCGATAGTAGACTTGCTGCTGTGAGACGTATCCGGATGCCAGTTACAGACTCCTGCTGTTACCCGTGCTAACCAATTACTAGGATGGACTTTACGATTTACCTCTACAACTCATCTGTACTCCCGAATGGACTTATACCAACTACTACTATTACTTCCGGACCAACCTATATCGGACTATTATTTTACTTACGTCAACTAAGCTTAAAAAGGATTACGTTCTCTACATAGTTGACACATCCGGACTATTATTCTACAAATCTACACCATTTGGATATACTATAAACTTTAGCACTACTAGAGGATTGTGGGTAGCTGCCCCAAATCAACTACCGTGTTCACTCTATATAAAGGAACCATAAACTTTAGCACGTCCATCCCGTGGTTAGCTGACCACACCTACCTACTAGTACCCGGAGGATACAGCAGAAGACTTCAGCAGCATTTATAATTTTTGTATATTGTATATAATGTCATATTTCTATTTTTCTATAATATTATATGTATGTATATATCCACTAGATACATATTATAATACGGGTACATAGACATTTCCTGATACGGATCTCTAATTACTATTAGTATTCATATTATAAGATCCGTTAAACTTCACCAGATAACACATATTATTGTCCTGCGAGACAAATTATATAATAAGTATAATGATCTGGTGCTATAAAGGTTATGAGGTACACGGTGATAATATATTATTATATTCATTACAACACCGTGATGTTTTTTTTCTTTTTTTTTCAAGTGTATGGTATAAATAATCCTATTCGTACTACTCACGGAATCTTTAACAGATTCGTATAATATTAATATACGACATGTCATTAGATAGTGATGTTACTATAACAGTCTTCTTTAAGACTACATATTCAAATGTGGTGTCAATACTACAAACACACATACGGATGTTATTACGTGATATGTTTTATTATCGACAGTTCCGTTACATATAGCTGTCATCATCACATGTATACGATTCATATTACTTGTCTTATTAATTATACCTGAAATATAATAGAATATTATGTGGTATAATAATTAAATAGACAGTTCCGTTTCACATAACTGTCTCTTCTTCAAGTAATTCGTATAATATTTCAACATCCTAATCGTTATATGTAACTAAATTTCACTATCGAATATATATATATATGACATCTGGTTCACAATTTATTTAGTGTTAATGTTATACCTATGGTTGTACCTCTATTACTAAAGGTTTAGACATGTAGAAATGTTATCCTAGTAATATTATATGTATAACACCCTCCTAAATGTCTGGGGGAGTGGTGTAGAGGTACACTTTACTAAACCATAGGAGTTGGGTACCGTCTGACGTGGCGGGTGAGTCGAGTCGTCGGACGTTCCTCAGGTTCCGGATAGGTGGCAGCACCGATCCGGGTCTGTGGGGACATCTGACGACGAACACCTGGGTCCATATATAAAGCCCAGGGCTCAGCCGCTACGTCAGAGGCCCTTCTGGCCTCCACACTATGTAAACCACTGTCTTTTAATATTAGCTGCCTCTTTGATATCATTCGGCAGCCGTGAGTGTGCATTAAGTAATAAACCTAACCGTTGGCATACACTTGGAATACTGTCTTACTCTTTCTTTCCGAACCGTAAGACCCGAACCCCCCAGGTCCGTAAGGCCACAAACCCTTACATATTTATGGTTTTGTGGCCTTATGAGACCATAAATATGTGTGATTCATAGGGTTAATTTCAGAAACTTCCCAATTTTGTCCCATATTTGCCAGCAGGTGGCCCCTAAGTCTGTATCATTACATATTTTTGATGATTGTCCCAAGACAATATTATACAAAGTTTTCATGTTTTGGATTTCAAAGCAATCAGACTTGTATTTAAAATTCTATGGCCTATCATATTTCATAGACTAACATACATCTAGGACAAATCTATCAATCAGTGCACTTTAGTGATTTTGTCAATTTCACATATCTCACATTGAATAACTGCTGTGTAAATAGGTGTAAAAAAAAGTTGAGCATTCGTCCATATGTTGGAGATATCATGCATAAAATGCTTCACACCTAAACTAAACATTTATCGAGTTATATAGGCAGAATGGCAATCTACACAAGTTGTTAGATTTGAAATTATTGAATGATATTGCAGGTTTGGAGGTATCCTGGTCAAATTTGTATGCAAATATATATGTAGTTGAAATTAATTTACTTCAAGTACCCATATCATAGAGTATGATTAAAATGTTTCCTGACATAAAAATTATAATATCTTTTATATAGGAGCATCATGGAAATGGCTATGAGCAAAAAGTGTCAATTTTGAGGCCAACCTTCACTAATGAAAACTTTCATTCCATAGAAAGTTCCCAATGGATTTTAATGGTACTTACACTATTGCATTTCAAACTTATCAGGCTTTGCAATGAACAAAGTCTCAAATAGATGTTTTATGTTTCTTAAGAATATGTGGACTTCCTAATATCAGTAAGCCATTATGAAGGTAGAAATCAATTGGATTGAATTGAAATTGAAGCTGGTGGCCATATGAAAATAGAGACGCTTTTGCAATGAGTTATCTTGCCTCGTGTTGCGGCAGGTTCCATACTGTGTACTTTTTGTGTGATGTCTGATATTTGATTTCATGTATAGCTACCAATACGTGTCTACGGAACTGTAGCCAGACACAAATAAATAAAAAATGAATAATGGTCTGTGTCAATTATGATACATCTCTGAGCATTTAGTTAGAATCAAATTCAACATTTCATATCTGAATGGCTCAGGTACCTGCCGGCAGTCATTGTGAAACTTGGAGATAACGAGATTTGCGGTAGCTTGGCGGCCTATCAAGGGCACTAGTCTCCCCTATTTGGGCCTATACTGAACGCTGACAAACATTGAAGGGTAGTTTTTTTTATGACTTTGTTTTGTCTGGTTCAGGTGGAAATATAACACAATGCTTTCAAGAGTCATGTCGTTATTCCTAATTTCTGCAGCAGAGTTGTGATGAGTAGCAGCAGGTGCTTTGGATATGAAGTAGGCTCCCCAGCTGTTACATTTAATCACTGGGAGCCCCCTCCCTCTCCAGGGCTGACTGCATAAAATGAGCCTTTTAGAATGCAGTCTCGGTAGTGTTAGCAAATTAATTTTAAATGGTGTAGAGCTTTCCCACCGTCCCCTCTCTCTTTCAAGGGGATGCACCGACAGATTTTGACTTATTTCCAAAGACATCCTTTAATATAATCCCAGCTGAAATGTCTAAGGGGGGTAGGAAATTCCACATTTTCGCGATCACTTAGAAGAGGATGAGTTCAAATTTACTGGTTACTGGATAAACTGTGAACACTCTTAGACTTTAAAGGCACGTAATGGTTTGTCACATTTGTCAGATCAAAACCATTAGGACCCCAAGCAGACCTATTTGGTGCAGAAAATGTGAACGTTCTCAAAAGGTGGTAGTCGTTTAGACATTTCGATTCATAATAGTGGAAGTTATAGCGGTTTGATGGTGCAGGATGGAGCTGCCAGGTGCAATATTACGATAAAAGTTGCATTGGTAGAGAAGTTACAATGTTGTTACCTTTAGGCCCTAGATGTAACTATGATTAATAGGGTTAAATCTCTAGGCTATATTAATCAGACATCCGTGGAATTACTTTGGTCCATAGTAATGCACATGTAGGGTATTGGCCTTAGACTGATTCATGTGATGGAGGATTTGACAAATGTGAGCAGCGATATGTGAATGATAACCCATGTGCTTCTGCATGGATTATTTTATCTGCTCATACCGTCGAACTTGAATGGTTTCTCACACAACACTCTATAACATGCCCATTTAACCATTAAAAGGGTGGTAATTTTTATAGACGAAGATAATTTAGTCACATATGTAATGGCCTAGAGCAGTAGAGCTGCGTAAAAGCTAAACATGCTGTATCCACAGCTGCCCACAAAGCAAACACAATGCTGACGAGCAAATTGTTGGTGCAGGCCTGAGTCTAGTTTAGGATCTACTGAATGCAGTATACTGTAAATGTGATCCCCATTGCTCAGCATCATCTTGAATGCTGTAGGATCACTCAAATCTCATATAACACCACCAATTTTGCTGTCATTCGATAATGTTTGATTGGTCTAGACACAGCTATAATTAGCTACTTGTCACCACACAAATTAAGCCAGTTGGGTGTGAAGGCAGCAGGCAGGGTGGGTAGGTGGTGACACCATCAGACAATCACTGGTGGGTATAGTAGGCAGGGGGAGGGTAAATGGGTGGCTGTAGGTAGGCAGACAGGCACACCACTGGGTGTAGGAGGTGGGGGGAACACTCAGCTACTGCTCCTGGGTGGGTGGGGCACACTGAAAATATAAGCCTTTATGAAGGTGCTCTATATTGATGACTTAAGGTCCTCTTTCCATGTTGATGATCATCATGATCACCTGGGGTCAACACCTTGATTATGCTCTTCTGGCACCAGGGCCCCTAGTATTCAACATCATCAAAATGATGACCCAAGGTGATCATGATGATTACCCTGGGTCATCACTTTGTTGATATTTTTCTGCCACCGGGGGGGGGGGGGGCTAGTATACAATAATGGAATATACAATACCCACCCTGTGGGATATATTGATTCTTATCTTCAATCCTTTTGATCATGGGTCTTTATCAGATGAAAGATGTGAAGAATGATATCACTCTGGAATATTTAGTTGATCATCAAAAAATAAATTTGTGCAAAATGATCAAAGGCATAAGCATGTGCAATGATAGACACCTCTTTTGCCACTGAAACTGTAGTTATAACCATAGGGGCTAGCTTCCATTTGTTATACAAACATCTAATATACTGCATGTTAGGGCATAGGTTAGCTGTAAGTGCCCATAATAAACACCTGCTTGTGGGAGGGAAGGGTGTAATTATGTAATTCTTTGAAAATGATGATTAAAATGTTAATTAATGATAAAATAATCATCCACAAGCTCTGCTCTGATCTGGTCAGAAAGGTACTCTGTAGTGATCACCCAGGGTGATCACATATGATGGTCAGAGAGGTACTCTGTAGTGATCACCCAGGGTGATCACATATGGTGGTCAGAGAGGTACTCTGTAGTGATCACCCAGGGTGATCACATATGATCACCCTAAAGATCACCAGGTACCTTCCCCAGTCGTCATCTTGAAGATGACAAAAAGTGATCACTACAGAGTACCGTTTTAAGCTATATATTTTCTGTGCACTACTCAGTCACGCCTCAGTAGTTCTGGTTGGGCAGGAGTAGGATCAGTGGCTCAGTAGGTGACCACAGGGGCTATCAAAATGGGGTGGTGGGAGGGGAGAGGGTCTCATCCAGCACCAATCTCAGATCTCAGTAAGGGTATTATACCTGTATTATGCTACAGGTGTAGATTGATGTTAAGATATAAATAAGGGTTGGACTGATGCAATCCTGTTTTTTTCCCCGACTTTCTCTGCTCTCTTGTTCCACGGCCCCCCATACTGGTAACTGGTTACCATTCGAACAGTTCTCACTTAAAATTGCTGTCTAGTTTGATCTGGCACCATTGGCTTCTGCTCGATCAGCTTCATATGATTTGGCTAATGGACGCCTGCAGGGCAATAGATGGGATATATTCTGTCATTTGACCTTTACTGGAGGAACAGGCAAATGACCTTGATTTGATTTGGTAGCATTGGCCTCTGCTCGCTCAGCTTCTTCTGGTAGCATGTTCGGTGGTAAATGCATATTTCATATATCTCAAAATAATTCCTTCTTCAATGAAGAGTACCTGTGCAGATATTAAGGTTGCTAAAGGAAATAATGTAAAATATTGTAAATTGAGAGAGTTCTAGCAGTTTTTCATTGATTTTGGCCATCCCTCGTTTCTGCCAATTCTAGTACCACAACAGGTGGTGTGTGTAACACTGTGGGTAGCCCCAGGTACACACAGAGGGCCTGCCCACTCACCCCTCACGGCAGGCAGAGCCCCAGGCCTGGGTGACCACTGCAGGGCCCTTCTCTGTAGGGTAAATACCACCAGGAGGAGTTTGCTTTGAGCAGAAATGAGGTAGCATTTACAATAAGTATATGATGTAGATTCTTATTACCTATATTAGGGGTACATGCTGAGATACTTCTAGATACTTCCACTGGTAAGTTACTTGGCCATAAGCTGTCAGTTTTAATATAAAATAGCCTTGTACATGAAGTACTAAACTTGGCAGAAATTTTCAAATGATTACACCAATAGATAGCTCACCATTTTTTCTCATAGCCCACATGATTTCATCCTGATATATTGATATTAGACTGACTTTCTCCCCTGAATGCACTATTGGGAGAGCACACACAAGGGGTTTTCTCATCATCAATGATAATATAAGTAATCTGGCTATTAGCAAATGAGAAAAATATAATAACCACTGTATAATATAGATATAGTTAGAAGACTAGTACATAGTACCATAAGTTTACTGAAGTACCCGCCGGTGATGACAGCCTTTTAAGCCTGCAGCAAATCACGCAGGAGTCACTCAGAGTTGCTCACTATATAGGTTAGTAGGGGTCAGTATTGACTCGGACCCTCCAGGGTTGACACGCACCAGTGTAGGACCTGACGAGGGGCTTCTCTGGAGATTTACAGAAAAAAACGCCAGGGTTTAGGAAGCTCTAGATGTTGATCCACCTATGGGGTAGACCTACATCATTCAGAGAAACATCCTCCTGTGTGCTAGAAATAGCAGCACGGGAGTTTTTTGTGAGGGTTTACATCAATGGAAATAGAGCTTCATTTGATTTGGCTAATGGACTTCTGCAGGGCTTTGGATGGGACACTGTTATACGAGGGTAGCTGCCAGACACAGTGCTGTTTGAGGTGTCACATAGCAAGCAGGGTTCCCACTGGTCAGTTAAAAGTCAGTTAAAACGATATTTTTGGAAAAAGTCAGTTGAAAATCAGTTAAAAATGAAATTTTGACTAATCTCGGGGGATAATTGTCAAGATTCCACGCAAATTTACAAAATTTACAAAACATGCTCACTCGAGAGTGGATAACTTTTTTCGTGAGCCTCACAAATCATCCACTGTTTGGACAGTTAAAAGTTGATAAATGTCAGTTAAAAGTCAGTTAAAACCATGATCCATAAATAGTGGGAACCCTGAGCTGCGATGCTGTGCTGTATACACAATGCTGTTGATGTTACACTTGTCTCCTCCTCTGCGCACCTGCACTAACCAGCATGATGGGCAAATTAGTCATACCGCTGGTAGTGATTTTGCGTTCCTCTTTTGCTTCGAATGTCTTCATGTTGTGAACCACAGTCAGAACGTGGATCGTCTTTTGCCATATTTTCAACTGACAGGCGCGCATGGGACAGTTTTGATGATAGTAAACGTTTAGAGGAGGGGAATTGGCATGGGATAATTGTAGGTCGGTTAGAGATATGTACTGCCCTTTTTCCTGGCCACCTTCCTATATGTAAAATTACATTTTGAGTCTGCTACTAGAAGGTGCTATTCCAGACGTGTAAAAACTGTTGATGATATTGTTTATATCATTGTTGTTTTCTATATATGCAGTCTGGTGTATGTAGTCAGTGTAATGCTAAATCTCTAGTTAGATATTCAGTTTAGACTGTAGAATACAAGGAGGTAGGTATTGAGGGAAGATAGATGATAACACAGATATAAAAAAAAAAGATAAGAGGGACAGACATAATAAGGAACTACAGAGAGGAGGGGATGGGGACCAAACTAAAAGCAAATGGACAAAAAGGGGGAGTGAAGAAATGAACAAATCAAAGAAGCAAAAGATGGGTCGGAGACTAGAGTAGAGGATTGAAAAGAAAGACGGTAAAATGCCACTTAGGCCCCTAAATAGGTGTGCTTCAGGTTACAAGGTGTGAGCAACTTAGGGTTAGATAGTTCGGATTTTCTTTTCACTTAGGCGTCAAGACTACTCAGGAATTGACATGTGAATCTTAACACTAATTCACAAATCACTCAAAGAGAATTCCCAACAGGCAGAAGATCTTCAAAACGGATAGCAATCTCGGCCCTCTTTTACTAGCTATTATGGAAACCCGAAATACACCATTTCTGTGCCCAATAATGAAGGCACGTACAGGACCCTTATTTACTTTCGCTGATCCAGAGTTTTTAATCGTTATCAGCATATCTGTGTATGTATCATCGGGTCTGAAAAGTCTTCAAGGTGACTGTAGTCCTTTTTTAATCTCTGATGTTTAAATGTCAACTTGGGGACTTAGCTGTTGTACCTGCAGCAGTATTCTTCATTCTGAAGGTTATCGCCGTACTCTGCATTCATTTAGCACAGCACGATTTGTAGACCCTACTTCTGTTAAATACCAATTATTTGTTCAAGCAATCAAAGTAGAAAAAATTGAGTGGCTTTCTTCGGTACAGAATTAGAGTTTTGTAAAAGTGCATTTTTGTTAGATTGATACAGGATGTTGCCGTGGATGAATATGGGATTGTATTATATTTAGAAATAATTAATATGTTATGTTTCGGCGTTGGCGTTACTTCCTTAAGTTTGGCTACTCCAGGCTTTAATTTGACATGGTATTTTAGTTTTTCGGTCGCAGTCAATTGCTACGTAATGCATACTTGTCAGAGTTTCACATCCCTGATAGACTTTGTCACATTTAAGTAACCTAATTAGCAATATTAATTTTAATAGTTTCCAATAGAGTTGAGTTTTAACAAGTTCATTGGCAGAAATCATACATGTACGTTTTTCAGATCGGCCAAAACACGGCAACAGGAAAGAAATAGTGTAGCGCTCAATCAGGTTGTACAAAGTTACATCAGGCAGGCATCATTTTGGGTGTAGATCATTACGATATTACTAAAGACATAACTAAAGCCTCTTAGAGGCTGTATGTATCACCATGATTTGCACAAGTCGATTATCTGCAGGCAGCATGTATATTACATCTTTCAAAAATAATTGCGTAGTCTATCAAGTGACGGTTATACACCAAATACATTCAGATTTTGTTCATGAATTCTTTCTTACTGCCTATCTGCTGAGTATTTGCATCCAATTTGTCTCAAAGGACACATCCCCTGTACAGTGGTGACTTATCATACGTCAAACACCTAGATCTGGATACCTTTAACTGTTTTTTAACATTGCCGCGCAAGTTCCTGGCAGGGAGTTTGACACAGTTTGGATCACAAGAAACATCATACATCATAGATAATAAGTTCTTATCACGTCTAACCTTTAGCATTTTCATGTAAGTTCTAACATGGAGATCGTATACAGATATATCCCGAGTATTAAAGATTTGAAGACATAACCGTAGGCAATGATTCTGCATAAGTTGTAAGCGGCCAACACTGGATTTTGGACCACTTTCATGTAGAAAACTTGCATGTTCCAGCACAGGTAGAACCATTTGTTTGTATAAGGTCAGACACAGCTTATTATCGACAAATTTCCTTAACTGTCTTAATTGGTACATCTTGTGGCGGAAACTAGATATTATTTTTTCGTTGTTTCTCCGAAAATTAAGACCACGATCAATGATAACACCAAGGTAATTGAATTCATCAACCACTTCAAGGCGCTTACCATCCAGTTCAGCACTCATTATACTCAAATTAGGTCTGGCATTAAGTAAATCACTTGCACACCATAACAACTTTGTTTTTTCATTATTGATAGTAAGCTTGAACAATTTATACCATTTACTGATACTATCCAGATCAGACTGTAATTTCCTTAGTACATGATTGGGGTCGGTATCATTGACATAGATAGCAAGATCATCGGCGTACAAACAGAATTTGCAGGATTTTATAACCGATACTATACTATCAATATATATTATAAATAATAACGGACCTAACACGGACCCTTGCGGGACGCCACACGTTACAGCCTCTTCAGCAGATACACGCCCATTGGCAGTAGCATATTGCTTTCTATCCTTAAGATAAGAATTAAACCAGGATACACACTGTACAGATAAATGCAAATTCCTAAGTCTTCCTAGGAGGAGGGAGTGGTCGACAGTATCAAAAGCCTTTCTCAGATCTAGGAAGACTACAGCCAAGCACTCCCCCCTGTTAAATCCTTCAAATAGATCTTGAGTCAAAATATAAATAGCACCATTAGTAGATCTACCTGGAACAAAGCCAAACTGTCTTTTAGATATAAAATCATTATCCAGTAAATACCTAATTAACTGGCAGTGGATTGATTTCTCAATTAGTTTCGAGACAATATTGAGTTGACTCACTGGGCGCCAGTTTGAGATATTCAGCAAATCGCCTGACTTTGGCAATGGAATTACATTAGCTATTTTGAACATCTCCGGTATGACACTATTAGTGATTGAACCATTAATTATTTGAAGTAGTATATGTGGGATATGTAACAACACGTTTTTCACCACATTTGCTCTGATGTGTTGAATACTCGATGATTTTGCAGAGTTGATACTGTTAATAATATTAGTGCAGGTTAATAAATCAATAGGCAACAATTCAAACAACTGGTCACGTTCAGGGACATGGGAAAGTATAAGGTCAGTAATCCATCGATGGTCGGTGTTACTGACAACTGGTATCAGATTCGCAAGGTTAGGACCAATACAAGTATAATATTTATTTACAAAGTCAGGAATCTCAAGGTCAGGGATGCCAGTACCATGCTCATTTATTAATGACATTTTTATCTCAGTGCGAGGTCCCTTCCATAAACTACTTATTACATTCCAAAAACGCCTTGGGTCAGTTTTGTATTTATTAAGATTCCTGGTTATCTCTTTTTGTCTGTTCAAGACCAGCTTATTTTTTATTTGTTTGTCCAGGTCTCTAATTTTGGCTCTGAATGGATTAGCATCCTGACCTCTGTAACCCCGGAGTTTCTTAAGAAATCTTTTTTTCTTAGCAGTCAAAAAAGACAGATTCTGATTAAAACCAGTAGGTGCATCCATATTAATGGCCATTTCCTTAACTGGGTGATGTCTATCCAGGTACACACGGATGCAATTTACAAATTCACTATAAAGTTCACCTGGAGAAAGCATAAGGTTTTCAGTGAGGGCAGCATTATTCACATAATTATTCAAAGCATTTTGATCAAAATTCTTATATGATCTACCAGTAATTGAACGAGTTTGACACCTCTCTATTCTTCTTTGTTTCTTTATAGCAAATACAGGGAAATGATCACCAAATTTGTAGTCAAGCAGACCATTTGTGGAAATATGCGGAGAGTTACAATAAATATGGTCCAAAGTAGATCTGCCCCTGGTATGATAATACGTTGATCTAGTACGTAAATATTTCAACTTGTTTTTCCTTAGAAAAGATGTTAGACTTTTATATTTACTACTTGTTCTAACTGCAGAATTAACATTAAAATCCCCAAGGATCCAGACCTCCATCCTGCGTATGTCTGGATGCTTTAATATTTCACTCAATTTTTTATAACATAACCTTACATTACCATTAGGGGGGCGGTATACAGACAATATCACACAGTGCTTCTGATTTGGAAATTTAGTTATTAATCCAATACATTCTATGTCTTATTGCTTACTGTTAAAGCTGCATGGCCGAAAGTGTAATCTACATACTTATTATTAACATAACAACCTACTCCACCACTCTTCCTAAGGCAATTTAGGCGATCCTTCCTATACAGTCTCATATTATTCAAATCGACATTATGAGTTTGATCACGTCTGTCTAACCAGGTCTCCGTCACGCAGATGTAATCAAAACCAAGATCGGAGCGTCGTAAGTCCAAAACCTTATCATTGAGACTTTGTACATTCATAGTAATTAGTTTCAGTCCCTTCAAGCTATTGATTTTGTCACAAGAGTAGTGGCTAGTCATACTTAAGAAGCATTAGTGATATAGGTTGCTTTCAACCTGACCCTGTTACTCCTACCTTTCAGAACAAAAGTAAACGTACCTAATCGAGAGCATCAACAAACAGAACATGATTTACAGAGAAAGGTGCAATAGGAGCGACTAATGGCACTCAATGCAATGATGAGGGCCAAGAAGCCAAGAGCAACCTGTTACGAATAAGTAAAGTAGTGGCTCTATGTGCAAGATACAGTCCCCACAGTAACAAAAGCTGGAGGTATACTTAAACTAACAGACTAACAATTTACATTGCAGTCAGGAAAAGGTCAAACAGGACAACACAATCACTTAAAGATAACTATATCAATACATGTATCGGGAATGAATCAAACAAAATAATTTCACCTATCAAATTGTATATCAATCAGTTAATTCAAAGTTGCATCAGCTACTCAAATTAGCGAAAATTAATTTCAGTGCAGGGACCAGTAGATATAAACCCCAAGGATATACTCTGCACAATTTAACTTGGCCTTAAGGGTACTTAACAAAACAATTGGGCAATCCAGATAGAAATACTCGGTCGGTAACTCTGTTGGGTAGGCTCCCCCCGTCATACTAGTAAAATTCATATAATAATGATAAACACTGCCTTAACTATAAGATAATCGTACTATGTGAGATAACAAACTATAATCCTGGAAGAAACAATTCATATTAAATGATGTTTAAATAAGACAGTGCAAAATTAAAGTTTATAGGGTCCTGTATCTATAAGCAGGGTGATGATTTAACTCTCGAAGAAATTCAAAAGAATTCTGTTGCTAGGAATTTAAATTCAATAACAATATAAAATAGTTTCTTAGATATCTAATGACATCACTTGAAGAACTGATGTATTGTAATTAAAGAAGTGTGCGGAACAATGGAAATGTCTTAGCTGTCTGGACTCTGTTTGGTTGGCTGAAATCATTTTAAAGTTGTTTTCACAGCTCCAGGACATTGATACAGGTAATAGTCACATAGGTCAAAAAGACAGCATCTCGTATAAAAGAGGGGCCTTGAGCCACGAGTGGTATTTCACCGCTACGAGCCGTGTCCCACTGCTACAAGCAGACTCATAAATATATGCACGCGCACACACACACCCACCCACTCATATGCGCAAACCCGAGGTAGGCCTGCAGCCTACCATTACTATTGAATAGTTTAAAATTCTTGAATGTCTGAGTTCCTCGATGGCCCCCGGACGTAAAACTAAACAAACAAACAAACAAACAAAAAATCTCGTACTTCCATGAAGAGACACCATAGTATGTCATGTATTAACAACACATGATGCATAAGATAGAGATCATGATGGTAGATCTCAACTGTCATACTGTATATGAATTCACAAGTGGTGGCAGTAGGTCATAAGACTTACTGTCGTTGATCTTTGTCAACTTCATAGATAGGCTCGACGGAGGATTCAGCGTTGTCCGTATCATCAGCTAGAATATCAGAGTCCTCACTTTCGAGTAGCGCGTCAGCGACAGCCTCGCTCTCCATTGCATCTTTAGCATGCTTTCCAGCGCTGCCTTTCATTCGTTCTTTGTTGGTGAGGCGTATTCGAAGATCAGTTAACAGTCTGCCCAGATTGTTTTTGCCTGTGTATAATCCGGTGTCATAGACTGGATCACCATAACATCCAAAGCCTCCCCAATAATCCTCCATCGTGGCTTCGATTATATCGACATCCCCCAGAGTTATCAGCTGCCTTTTTAACTCTTTATCTTGGACGAATTTTTTAGATACAGCAATTCTCATTGCAATTAGACGTGTAGAGCTCTTCCACTCTTCGGATTCTCTCATGCCATGTGTGGCTCTTTTAGCCTCTAGGCCGGTGATTGTGTCTAATACTTGATCAGCTCGAGTTGGGTCATTATGCTCACAGCACTTTATCCACTGGTATAGTTGCTCCCAACAATAAACATGGCAGTGTTCTAATATGTTTTGCCGTGATGATTTATAGCCCTGATTGGATCTAGAGTACCTGGTTTGAGTCTTATAGTTTATCAACATTTAACTTCTGAATGTGAGGAGAATTCATGACATGAGCCATCTTGGTCTAAAGATTTGACGGCTCAAAACAAATCCCCCTTGCGTTGGAAATCATTTAAGCCAATGGATCATCAGGGTCTAGGAACCCCAGGTAAAAACTTAATGTTTTCTCACAGTTCAATATGTAGAAAATGGCATGAGCACTAATACGAGTATACTTGCATCTTTCATCATTACTGCAGCTGTCTGTGCTTGACGTGTTAGGATATCTGCTGATGGGCTGAACCCTATACAGGCGTCATAGCAGACATTAATGCCCTCCATCCATCACATGCTCAGTCCCAGGATAGTTCCAGTGGAGGGCTCTCTGGTGTTTAGACCCCTCCTTGATAGGTCCCTCTTATCCCTTGTAATGAATACGTCAAATATAACACCGTACCCCACATACAGTATATGAACAGGCCCAAGGCATAAAGCTTTAACCCCTTGTGGATGAGAATGTAAAATAGACATAAAGGACATCCAGAGTGCAATTTGCCGAAGGGCAATGACTCTTGGTTTTATCAAGGATTTCTATTTTATGGTATCAGGAGTGACAGCAATGTTATGTGAAGGGAGGATTGGTTGGTGAATATTTTGCGTTATCGGTTTATTTCCAGATAGAGCATATACTAACATGTTATGAGGCAGGTCATATTGTAAAAACTTGCAAAACAAATATTAGCAACTTTTACCTGGATACTCTACAGGGACCCCGCATATAATATGATTGATGTGAATTCACATTTGTTCTAATTTTATCTCAAAGATGGAATTAATGAAAGAGACAGAACAGCAAAGACTTTCAAATTGATTGGATATTTGAAACAGGTTACCAAACATTCGGGATGATAATTAATTTTGCCCAGAGACCTAAAACCACATCAGGGATTTGTGAGAGTGGTTTCTCCATTCATAACTTTCCCATTTCGATGCTCAACAATCTTTTTTTTAGCTAACTGTTTAACTGTTTGAATAGCAGATAATAGCATTGTCACAAACAAATGCATCGCCATGGTGTATTTTTTTTTTTTTTAGAAAAGGCGCCCAAATCTCAAACACTAGGCCAAAGAGCATAGTCTTCCCAAATGCTGTTTGTATGGACTTCCCTTTTTCGATATAATTATGGAGAGTACAACATTTTTACTGAATATGGTCGTACTTTGCACTTATATTTTGTAAAAGTAGTATTGTTTCTTTTGTATTACAGTAGTCGTTACCAATTTTGAACAGTGCCCCCGTCAGCAGAGAATCTCAAATGCCAGATAAAAGTGGAAAATCCGTTCTGCATAAATTCAATACCCCAACGGTGGTAATCCAGCCGTGGTACTGGTACCAGTTAAAAGACGCCCTTTCGGAAATGGGGACATTTAAAGACAAGTATGGTATGAGAGTGAAGGACAGTATGCAGACCTGTGGTACCCATAGGCAGAGTTCCAATGTATGGGAATGATGAACATAAAGGTGATTTGATAAGGGGGTAAAGTAAATAAATAAAACCCATTTTATCAACTCATAAAACCCCAGTATTTGACTACATCTTTATCTCTAGGCGTTCTTCATAAGATACCCTGAGAATCCCAACATTTTATAGTTACCCTTGTTTAAGATGTCCGTTTAATACCATGTGTTGGTGCTAGGATCGGTCATATGTTGTGCCGCTTTGATGTCCATGAAGGAATCATAGTATGTGGGTATATTATCTCTTTACTATAGCTCTGTCACAGCTCCCCCCCCCCGTCACTATGAGGTGCTGTCTAATATCTCAGATGTCACCTGTAATGTAGATACTGTTCTCCTGAGATAGATCTATACACAGTCCATGGTTGATGCCCTATCTGCCTAATTATGCAGAACAGTTAGACTATACTGGGAGCAAACTTAATGAATGGTACCTCTCTTGTTTAATAGTATAGACTATATTCTTGTGAACTACCAGAAACAGTTCGTTTGTGTAATATCTTGATTTATAGTTGCAGATAATACCAATAGGGTAGATTAAACTTGAGCCGCCCACATACATTGGGACGTCCACCTCACTTATTGGCTGAAAATCAACTTGAATCTTTATCAATATCACAAATTGGTTAAGAATCACAACTGTTCTCAGAGTTTATCTAGCGTCAAACTGATTTCTATGGCCAAAAGGTGAAGTGCACGTCTCAAGGCATGTGGATGGTTCAGTTTAACATTGTTAAACTTGCCACTACAGGTTTAGAGTAAAAGGTTTAGAGGTACTCAGGGACTTTTCTCATCATCCACAGCTAACTATGTACCCAGACCTACTAAAGTAGCTGAGATCATCATACTATTTCTTCATCTATCCCTCTGTATGCTATTCATGCATGTTCATATAATGAATATGTTAGCTAGGATTATTGCTGAAAACGTGTATTTGGTATATGTACCAAAACCGGCAGTATGACATTATAGAGCACTGCCCCCCCCCCCATAATTGCGAATGTCCTATGTAAAGCTGTATGCCTAGATGGTCTCCTGAATTTTTTTTTACCCTCCTCCAATAGAAGTTTGCTTCCTATGTCTATATGTACAGCAGCTATTACGGATTGTTGGATTCCATTACAGTTAATAGGTGTCATTGTTGTATATGGTTAGTTTTGCTATCAATACGAGCTTAACATCTAGACTGTCACGTAAAGCTACAAGCAGTGATATCCTACATTGAATTAGAATGTCTTTATTGACGTGTTCACCATAAATCACAACAGGCAGAACTTTTATCAGCTACCCTGGATTCCTTCATTTATTCCCCAGACACTGGTCAGTATAATGGCTCTTTTACTGCCTGGCACAGTCACAGTAGAACCTGCCAACACCTTGGTCGTCATGATAACCCATACAAGTCCAGAGACCTTTCATCACCTCGACCTCTCACAGAATGTCGTGATGGATATATTGACAATAAAAGATCCGTGGACGGGGTGTAAATGCTCTAAACCTGTGTCTGCATGGTTAGATGTAGTGCAGGTTATGACAGATGTATGCCATTTGACGGGTATCCCTTACTGCCTAAGGTAGTACAATGTACAATCTTTTCTCTGCAGTCATAAGTCATGCAGAAATGTGCAAAAGCATGTTGACGAGGGAACAGCTAAGGGGCCATTGATGAGGGAATAGCTTGGAGCAATGATACTATGAAATGATGAAGGAATAAGGGGAATAGACAAAATAGGAGCAAAGCAGGGAGGATACTAATTAATTAGTTTAGGGGGCGGATACTGATGAAGGATTATCAGCAAGTGAGAATACTGATGAAGAAATAGGAGTGGGGCAGTGATACGGGAATATTATTACTAGTATGTAGAATATCAAGGAGAGAATAGCTGCAGGGTGTTAGTGAGAGAATGATAGGTAGACTGAGGGCTTCTAATGATGGAATTACAGTGAGAGTAATGAAGACCAGAATGGTGTGTGGACTGCAGGACAAAAACATTGATACACTGTAGTGCAAAACGTAGTTCACATAGATAGATAGATAAATAGATAGATTTTATTGCACGATCGTCCCATTAGGACGCTTTTCTGCGCACATGTAAGGGATCACAATTAATCCTGGTTCACCTTACGGTGCATTATGAAGTGCTGCGTGCTGATTAGATGCAACCCAAATATATACTTTAATCATAACCAATAATTAGGAGTGATACATAACACTCTTTTCTATAACAGTTGTATAGGCGATGCTAACTTTGGCAGTAGAAAAGGGGACATAGAGGCAGTGCCAACCAGGTTACTACAGTATTATCTTTTCAATAGCATGTCTAAACCGTCTTTTTGTTGTTAATTTTTGAGTAATGTGATCCAGTTCATCCCAGAGGGATACTCCTCTATGATAAGGTGATTTCTGGTAAAAAGCTGTTTTGGCTCTCCGAAGCGTAGCTTTCTATCACCTCTTGTGCGAATTAGGGCTTGCTCTATGGCCTCACCTGAGTGGGCTTTCTTCCACATTATTAGTAGCAGATGGAGCTTTCTGCGCCGGTTAGGCTTATCAATTTTACACTCTAGAGATCTGTGTAATTCATCAATGCTGATTCCTCTGATCCTTACTTTAAGACAGACATGCAGTGCATGAATCTAGAACCTTTGGAGTTTTATTAAGTCTGCCTGGTGGGCACTGCCTGTATAGAAAGAGCAATATTCCAGACTTGGGCAGATCATGACTTTATAAACTTGCAATGCAATCTTTACTGAAAGGCTGCGCCAAAGTTTACTTAGTTTATATACCTTATTGCCAACATTCTTCTTTATTTTTGACATATCAGCATTCAAAGTTAGCGCGCCATCTAAAATTACTCCTAGGTAGGGGTAACTGGTGCAAGCAGGCAGCTGATCTCCATTTAACGTGAGATGGGGGCCTGCCAGGCCAGATATCTTATTATTAGGGCCAAAATACATGCTCATGCTTTTACTGGTATTAACAGTCATGTAATTCCAGGCACACCATGCTGCCACTCTGTCCAGGTCACCCTGCAATTGCCCCACTGCTTCAGTTTTGCATAGCCTTAACTTATTCACAGTCTTTACTAGTAGTTATTGATAGTAACTAGTACTAGATAGAAAAAAATAGTCTTTATAAAGCTGGCCAGGACTTGAATATAGAAATTCAGGCCGGAAAGACAGAGTAGTTTAAAATGTGCAGCACCTGGTTCATAAGCAGCCTCTGTTGAACTAGTGCTGCATAGAAATTCGCAACGCAGACACTGCAGGGAGGTTGGGCCACAAAAAGCCAATGTAGGGAGAGTGTAACATGAGGGGACCAACATAATAATGGTGGGCCATATTACTCCAGGTGTTGAAGGTTCCTCCAGGCTGCCTCCGGTAATCCCACCCTGGAGAACACACATCACAGGCTCAGGTAACCCACCCACAGTAGGATGACCCTTATTATGACTCTACTCTCAGTAAAAGTAGCTGGAGTGCATCTCCATGAATTGCTGTTATGAGTCCCATAGCTCTTTTGATGTAGAGTTTAGTATGCATGTCATGTAGTCATTTATTAGTGAAAGGGAAGACGTTAGACTCAACAGAATGCTTTACAGTGTATGAAATCCATCATATCACAGTTGGAATTGACGTTTCACAGAACATGATTGAATGATTCAGTCAAACTGGAGTTAAATGCTTTTCCATATGAACACTGGTAGCCATTTTTGCTATGCTGAATAGCTTTTCCGTATTAATTTTGTCTTGCTTTTATCAGATATTAGCGTCTCCTCATTTTATTAAGAGCCCACCTCCCTTAGCACAGGAAGTGAAAGGCCTCCAATCAGATCCTATATCTCTAGACTATATAGGTTGTAAATACCTCCAGGAAACCATACCCTTTCAACCCAACAAGGTCACGTTCATGGAAGCCTTTCTCTGTGCCTCATTTTGGGCAGTGTAAAGCGATCGTTCCAAATGTACACAAGATCTTCTGGTCCCAAGAAATCACCACCTACACCTTCCTCTTACAAAGCTGCAGTAGCGACACTGCTAGCATGTCTTGTACAGGGGACAGGAGTGAAGAGGGCGTGAGGGGCATCACCAGCATTAAAGAGAAAGCCCGTCATCATCAGATAAATATAGGCGACAGTAGTGAAGCAAGGGCAGGAGGACTTAGCTAATAGATGATGGATATCGGGGCCCTAGGGCTGTATATACAGCACATACAGCCCGTGGGCCCAGATATTCATCACCTAATAGGTTTATACCACCATTTCCTCCATTTTGTATTAATTTCTTACCTGATATCCACAGAATATAGCCAGGAGAAGATATTTTGTAAGTGCAAGCAATACAGCCCGGGTCTGCTCTGCGCGAAGCCATTGTTTTTGTTCCTTGCCAGGAGAGGTACCGCCGTGTTGACACTCACTTTTCGTATGGAATCCAGCCATGACATGTTATAATATCAAAGTCCCAAGACGTATTCGATCCATAGATGAGGAATGCATGCTAATTTTCTCCATTTTCTTCAATATAAATAAGAATCCATTGATTTTTCAAACCGGTCTGAAATTTTCGGCGTCTTCCTAGTACGACGAGCAGTTGACCTATATCTACATCCGGGCCACTGACACACTTTTGCCGAGCAAGGAGGCGGGTGGGAATGGCCGGACCGCGACTCGCTTACGATGGAAAAATCAATGGATTCTCCTTTATTTTGAATATATTGGACATAATACGTATGGAGGGATCATCTAGAATGTCTAAGGATATGTATGTTTTAATTTGAAGACTTGTCATGGTTGGATTCAATACGAAATGCGGGTGCACATACGGACCTATCACCATCAGGTTAGTAGTCTTCAACCTTTGCTTTTGATTTCCTCACCGTTCAGTGTGGCGCTATGGCTAAGGCCTTCGCCTACCACCACTGCGGCTGGGGTTCAATCCTCATAAGAGTTGGCACGATTTTTCACAATGGAAAATGGCTAGATTAACTTTGTATAGCTGCCATAATTTCCAAAAATATTCTAAGTCCAACTTGACCCCGAAAAAGTATATACCAAAAATGTCAAAAATGCACATGTGTGGTATATGCAGAATAATGCACGGCTAAACTGCATATAAACCCACCGGAAGTCCCGAAATCGTGGTATAACCCTGTATAATCTTCTAGGAGACACCAGGAGGGATTCTTGAGTCCTGTAATGGAAAGCTGCTCTATCGTGCACATTGTGGAATAATTCACGCTAGATAATTGTGCATTACCTTTGTGGTCCTGTTACAGGTGAAACTCATTAATCCACGCCTTCATTACGGCTCTCCTGCTGTCAAATCCACCCCGCCCCCTTCCCTGATAATGTAACAAAACGTGTTCTTCTTAGGAGCGCTCTCATCCATTATGATTACTTTCCTCTCAGGACGCTGACTGTCATATCTACAGTTTCTTTATGAGAATCATCACCAAATCGGATTGCTGGTTATCTTTGTGAATGACATGGGTAACCTAGAAATCAGTGTCACCTTCCATTTTAAGTCCCGAAATAATACAGCTCTATAAACAGATGCAATGCTTGTTCTTGGTAAAAGGGGCACTATTCAGAAAGGAGTAGGTGCCATTTTGAGCTACCAAGTGAAGTATTTTAGTGCACCATCACAATGTCATCACGATGTATGGTTACTGTCCTGGCGAGTACCTCAGCAGGGCTGCACCTATGCATCGTGTCGACCCAAGGGGTAGCGAGTACCCTCAGGGCCTCCACAGCACTGTAACGGCGCATCTTGTCTACCAATAAGTGACAAGACGTTGGAGGGTTAAAAGGTTATAAAATGCAGGAGATTTGCTCACGCATTTTATTATCACAATGTTGGTCCGAGGTCGTGACTAATTAAATTGATGTTACCTGATATTGCTTCACCATGGCTACCTTGGCTTAGACACTAGTCTTATGATACACTGACATACAAATATGCCTTGGTAGTCCGTCTGATTGACCCAGTGGTCTTAGGTGCCACTTTCCCACCAAATTACGACGTTTTTTTCTCTCCATTTTCAACAGTCCTTTTCAATGTTTTATAGCTTTTACTTTCAATAAAAACAGAAATCATTCAATATCTTAATCACTTAAGTTTTAAGTGAAAAGAAAAATTTCCGGGCATGTGAAAAGAACTAAGTCCCACCCAGGCCCTATCTGCATGCTACCTATTGCAAAAACAGTCAACTAAAATGAACACATTGGATCAGAGAGAGAAAAATCTTTTCAACCAATCACAGCACAGCAATAATTCAGTGCGGAACACCCCAATATTATGCAAATGAGCTGTATTTGAGTGTAAATTATAATGGGAGCTGGCCTATGTTATGACTACTAAAAACCTGATTAGGTAATTAAGAAAGGTTATTCATAACAAACCGTCTCCCATAAAAATGAGGGGCTGTATTTCTACCTTTCCCCCATAGGCTGCAATGTATTTCAGATAGATGCCTTCCTGAGTGATAAGGTTGCTGTACAAAAAAGCTAATAACTTCTTTTCACATGGGAAACTGTGGTTTGTTTATGGGTATGGACCAATAAATTTGACATGGTGACATGGCCATTTCTTAAAATTGATATGTGACACGGGCCTTAGTGACATGAGGCAAAACAATCAGTGACATGACATAGGTGCTTTCTTAAATTTGACATGGGACATGATAGGCTCTTAGAGGTGACATGGCACATGTGGATTTAAGTGACAAGTGCCATGACCATTTTTAAAATCGACATGTGACATGGGGGACCCTCCATCCACACCCCCTTGCTTCATGAGGCTACATATATTATACAAGTAACACAGCTGGGGGAATGTTTGTAATTTCTATCGTCTCTCCCAATTGTTTACAATTGGACAGACCCCTAATGTCTTACTTGTTTTACTTTCACCATAACACATAGAGTTCAATGGGAAACCAAAGGTGACAAGTGGATTTAAGTTACAAGTGCCATGACCATTTTTAAAATTGACATGTGACATGGGGGACCCCCCATCCACACCCCCTTGCTTCATGAGGCTACATATATATATATATATATATATATATATATATATATATATATATATATATATATATATATATATATATATATATATATTATATAAGTAACACAGCTGGGGGAATGTTTGTAATTTCTATCGTCTCCCCCAATTGTTTACAATTGGACAGACCCCTAATGTCTTACTTGTTTTACTTTCACCATAACACATAGAGTTCAATGGGAAACCAAAGGTGACACGTTTTTGGTATGTGTGGAATGTCATAGGCTTAATGTTAAAGCAACAAAGGGATGCTAGAGGGAAGGAGCCCCATGATTACATGATACAGCCCTTATCTTACAAGCTGATCTTATATGTCTATTTTGCAACCTAAAGTTCTACTCCTACTTAATATTGGTGACATGTACTGGGAATAGGGACCTTAATGCACCCTGCACTAAGGGCCCTTTTCCCAGATCATGTCACACTGAATGACAGTGGGCTGTCTCCTCATTTGCTCTAAAGGGAGACCTACACACTGAACCATTAGCTCACCCCCCCTGCCCCATCTCAATTCTGTTTAAAAATACTATAAAAACGGCTTCATGAGTGTTCTTAGGCCCCAAAAAAAGTTGTGTTTCAGCTAACATGCTGAAAGAATGATATTATCTTCTAAAATCAAGAAAAGGGTTAGGGTCGGCCCTGTTTTGCTAGGTAGGGTCGGGTTACCTGAAACAAACAATTTATTTTGTTTTGGCCTTATCTTCAGGTTCCATTTGGAAGAAAAACAAAAAGATATAAGCAAAGACATCATCTCTAGGTTTCTAATTGAAACTATAAGCTAAGAACACACATATGAACCCATAACAGGCATGTGTGAAACCTAAAGCTAAGCTGATGTCCTTCATTGTTTATTTCAAACGTTTCAGTAAAGAACTAAGGTTGTCTGTGATATTTGTTCAAAGAACAGTTGAAGTTATCTGCACTGCTCTGTTTTTTTCCGTGTTTTTTTTTCCCAATGAAATTACATCTTTACATCTACACCATGCAATACGCTATATCTCATTGTTAAATGAAATCACATCTTTGCATCTATGTGAACATATGTGAACAAGTTCTCTTATGTTATAACTTAACATTAGCCAATTCAGAACATATAAAATAACACATTGCATCTAATCACTGTAGTACACACGTCCGCTAGTTTTATATCATTTTGCCTGCAGCCACAAGGACGGACTATCAAGGTCTAACTGTAGTCATACCCTGATAGTCCGACATACACAGGCTCTGCCATGCTTTGCCTGAGGCATACCTAATATATTTAAGACTTAGCATACTCTAATATCTTGTCGCACTATTGTATTCACCCAGTGTCATGGGACAGGCAATCTGTATGCAAATCTTGTACCACGATTTAAAGATGAAAATGTAAAAAGAGGTTTTATTGATAATGATGTAATATGAGCAGTCACACAGATGGGATATGCTGCAGTATTGTGGGGGGGGGGGTCGTTGGGTAACCCTCAGTCAGATCCACTATGATAGTGAGACATGCTCAAAAGTCACACAGAGGGATACAAAATTATTTATTTCCATGTTTTAAGACCTTTTGGATTGATTCGAGTGTGTTACTGGCCATGAGATACGGAAGAGGTTTATCTCACGGGGTGTGAGATATGGAGCTTCTAGGTTAAACCTATGGGGCGTCCGTATTCCACTGTTCCAAACATGACATAAACATAATTATATTCCGTCTATCAAACTTTTGTTATTCAATCATGATAGTGCTTCTGTTGTTATTCGGCCAGGGAACATGACGAATTCAGCCTTATTCATCACGCACCCATATAATTCAAAATACAATAATTATGGCATTGACTATAACTGCAAACAAGAAAGGTAATGCTACACCAAGATGTGAGTAAAACTAAAAAAGTCATCTCTACGGACACTGTTTTTTAACTCACCCAGAAAAAAAACAACGTTTCAACAGTGAAAACGAACAAGGCTGGTTATACAGTAATGAGTTTGCCATCAGGTGGTCTTGCCATCCTCTCCAAAGCACAATATCCTCATGCATAGTAAACGTGATTGAGGAAAAAGTAACATGCTCCTCCTACTAAAAACCCTACAATACGGCCTACTTCTGCTACATACAACTAAGAACGGTACTGTGGTATGGAAAAATAACCAATTCCAAAGAGAATGTGATTATTTCTCTGCAAAAAACATATATTCTGACTAGAATTGACCTTGCTTATACACTGATAGGCAGTGCCAAATAAATATAAATATTTATGGATGGAAATTCCAAGACTGCTGTACCTACCACGATGATTGCGGAGGCCTATTCAAGTCAATAGAAAAGGGGAAATTAAATCTTTGGGCAAGCCTATCCCTTTGGTTGATATACCATAATTTACAGAGGTGATCAATATGCAATTCTTGGAGAACATAATTATAAGGGCATATAGCATGTATAATAGAAAGGGTGGAAATTGGTGTGAAATGATATATTTGATTAAAAAAAAGAAGATTAACCCTATGGTGCCAAAGTGCGCCATTTGGCGCGGTTTTGGGCCTTAAAACAAGTATATATATAGAAGTACAAGACCACGAGAGACTTCTTTTGGGTTAATTCTCACATTTTAACCACCATTGGAAAGCCCATGACCATAGGATTGCATTGGGACCATCAGTACAAACAAGCCATTATCATTAGGGTTCTGGTGAGTCCTCAAATGGAAAATAAAGCTTGAGAAATGTGTAATATCATCACCTCTTGGGGTGAATGATAAGGTGGGGATGGGGGGGGGGTGTCTGCAAAGAGGAAAATTCTGAATAAAGGTAGGATTATGTTCACTGAACCATTGATAAAGATATGCAGGTTGTGTTAAACCATCTTGCATTTAGATTTGCAGGACATGCAAATTAATATGTATACATGATTCAAGTACCTGCGAAGAGTCTTCAAGCCTAGAATTTATGTCATGGCTGATACGATCGTTACTATAGAACAGTACTGAACACACCATATTCAATGGGGGGATGGAATACAATGTGTCTGTATTCAATGGCTGATGGTCATGTGACCTGCTGCAGGAGTTTCATGGTCATTGACATTAAATTTTGCTTATGTATTTCTGACACTCATAAAATACAGACTAATAACTATAGGGATCCTTTCAGACCCCCATGTCATCAAGTCCATGTCAAACACAAGTCAGTGTACATTGGTGTATGAGAGATGGATCCCTTTTGTTAACCTGATCAAAGACTAAACGTCCTACCAAACACACAAACATGGCATCCTATGTCACAGACGTTGTCACTCATTCCTGCCCATTCCTGCCCATTCCCATTCCCATGACTACAAAGCTTAGGGAAGGGAGTGAACCGTCTCTGAAAGTAAAATGATGTGTGTTTAAATGACATGGCATATATGTCGCTCTGCTATCTGTCTTTTGCTATGGGAAGGCTTTGGAAATGTCGATGCATGTTCTCTTTCGTTGCATTTGCCATCGTTGAGCTCTGGATTTAAATTTGATATATCAACACTAAGCAGCTAGTAGTATGGAAATTTAGCTGAAGCAGTGATATTTGTTATAACTTGTGTATTTGAAGAGGTCTCATTCCCTTTGTTTTGGGGATCATTGTGTCCCAACAGCAGGTATCACGGTTACTGTTGGTTGGATCAAACTTAAGATTTCAGTGCTCTCCTCTAATAGTGGTATTTGTTTTGCAAGCAAAAATATATATTGTCCTTCTATTAGGCTTTACTTTTCTCACTGCTTATTGCACCGGCCTCCTCGTGTAATTGGCCGCTACTTAAAAAAAAAGGATGATATTACACCTTCTGAACTTTTGTAGTCATTCCTCTATACCATCAACATTTCCTCTTAGAAATGTGGATGACCTACTTTATAAATATAGATATAATTATGATAGAAGGACTTTCTAACTTTTGTTGACAAGGGAGTTTTATTGCACACAATGTCGTCCCTCCCTAGCCTTACTGCCACCTCTCATGCCTGACTTCCCCAATTGTCCCCTTCAATCTCTGAATTTCTACACTGAGAAAAATAAGTTACTCACTTAAGTCTAGATCCAGACTCAGGCCATGTGCCAAAATGAGTATCATTTGAGACGTACCCTGATCCTTGCATGATACTCAGGCAAAGTCAGAGTATCAACCAAGGATCAGCCTCAGGATCTGCCTGAGTATCATGCAAGGATCAGGGTGAGTCTCAAATGATATTCATTTTGGCGACATTGCCTGAGTCTGGATCTAGACTTAAGTGAGTAACTTTTTTTTCTCAGTGTAACCCCACTAACCCCTTTCACTTACCCTGTTCCCGTAGCCACACCTACATGTTAAACCATTTTAATGGACAGCATGCAGGGCGTGGGAAGCAGTTTCAGAGTGGGTGGGACCAGGGGGGGGGGGGCGTTATGCAATTTTTGACCTCCCTTTGCTTGACCTTTTAGTTTTGACCTTTTGAAGAGTTAGCCAAAAGTGGGGGGGGGGACATGTCCCCCCTGTCCCCCCTGCTTTCCACGCCCATGGCATGTTACTTAAATACATTGCGCCTTTGTGTCTTCATCATGGATGAAAGAAGTTCTGGCGAGTTACTCACCGGTGCTGGATTCATGCACCATGACTATTCGACCTATAGTTAATGCTCTTCATTAGGATTGGCTTCATATTGAATACAGGTTCAGCATCATGGTAGAAGCATGGTGCCATCATGCCATCTTTAAGTGGTTAATGTTTCATATACAGGTAGGTGGAGCGTCTCTAACACATCCTGATACATAGAGTTACCATGGAGACCATCCTATCTGTCAACTCAGTACCCCGTGGCAGCGTTAGGAGCCGCACGTGGGGGAGGTCCCCTCACTGGCCGACAAAGAAGGCCCATTGTCGTCTGGCAGACCACATTCCGACCCTGATCCAACACCCCTCAATCTATTGCATCTCCCAAGATCATTTAACATTGGCATGGTGCGCTTATGAGATTTAGTGCATGGGATGGAGACATTAGATTTTAGTCATGGGACACTTAGACATGAGAAAAGTTTACATTTATTTCACACCATTCAACTTAATTTAATACTCTATTTATCTCCTATTCCTCATGGCCTATAGGGCACTAATGTGTATCAATGTCGGAATAGCTAAAGGTCACTTGATTTATTTTATGTGAATAACTTCTTCCCATAGAGATAGCATTGCAGGGCCGATCCGCACACCCCCAGTGGTGTAACGTGTGCCGATCCACCACAGCGGCCGATCCACCACTGCAGCCTCGTTCTGGGTGCATGTAAACATTCAAAATGGCGGACCGCCGCTCGTACGGGGCACTACAGTAACAAATTTTGTAAATTTTTAGTTATTAAAAACTCTAAAAACATAAAATAAATATAGAACTAAACTCCCCTGGTGTCCTCGGTGGCCGATCCACCCCTCGTGGTGGATCGACCACATTGTACACCACGGTCGTTTAGTTCTATCTATTTATGTGTATGACACTGAATTATGATTGTATTCAATAACTAACTGACATGATCTTACGTCATTACGTCACACAAAACTCACCTGTAGTGACGTAGCTGCAACGATAACTGATGACATGGCCTTGCCTTGATTCTTGACCTTTTGACCGCAGATAGGAGCAGGTGTGACCTTAAAACCACAAGACCTAGACCTTGGTGTAGGTTGAGACTGAACTTCAACCTGTGACATTCAATCCGTGTATGAGCCCTACCAAGTATGTTCTCTACCTTCTCACTCGCTATCTTCTCGAAACTTCGATCAGATAAGGTCAGGTAATCCACACCCATTCACTGGGCGAGAGCTGGAGACAACATTTCACTCTTCAAACTTGTAGGTGTTGGCATAAATTATTTAAGATCCAAGTTGAAACTCGTCAGTGGTCCAAGATCTGTATGTGGGTCCTGGGATTCCTTTCAGTATAGCTCCTGAAGCATCTTCTATGAAGTTTTTGCAGTCTTCTGAGGGTTGTCGTCTGCTCACTTGGAAGGCGTTTGTGGACATTTATCAGTGGGAGGCTGATCAGGTGGTGACACTATGGCCGCCGGCAGTAGTAGAGAGCTAGTTTAGGACGCAGCAGTAGGCCGCTGGTGGTACCTGACGGCCCGCCCGTGTGGTGATGGCGTACGCCAGTGCACGCCAAATGCGCGCGGCAGACGCCTTTTATGTGGCGGAGGGCGGTGGCGGTACGCGGCCGTGCCGAGCAGTCTGAGACAGCGACATCACCAGACGGCTTTTATCTGATTCTTCTCTATTTCTGGCCGCTGCCTCTTCTAGTATGATTGTGGGAGACACACTGGGAGGGCAGGACTAGCTTGCACATGCCTATCAGAATTTATCAAAAGGAAGCTATTTTATAATCCAAATGCATACCACAATCTCCTAGATTCATAAACTTATGCATGTTAAGATGTTAATATTCCAGGAAGACATATGAGTTTACATGCATTTCCCAATCTACAACAAATGGCCTTTCTTTCCTTTGAAACTTATATGGGTACTCAAGCGCGTTTTCAGGCTTTTATATTGACCTATTCACAACGGGCTCTCGATCAGCGAACTGGCTACGTTTAGAGGTGACAGAGTGGTAAAAAAAGGAATCCAGTTTCGTAAGGCAAGCGTCGAAGTGGGTGTCGGGTTGGAAGAGTGAAGTTGGCGATATCTTTCGCCGCTTTAAATCCTCACTCTTAGTAGACGACTGTGGTCGTTTTGCCACCTACTCCCAGTACTCCTTTAACTGTTCCCCCCATTGGCCTTACTCCCAAATCCCCAAGACGCCTATGGATGGCTTAACCTTTGGTGGTACGGGTTATAGCCGCCAGAGGACTGTCTTAGAGGCAGATAACTCCCACTTCCGGTCATGCGCGTTTAGCACTTCCATGACATTTAATGAGGAGTCTGGTGAAATTCCATTTCCTTTTTCTTGTCTCCTTTTTTTCTGCTCTCGTCTGTAATTTACGTCTTGTCATAGCACCTTCTCTGAAGTATAGAAAAATGACAGAATAAGGAGAGTGTGTGGTGTATAGATGGATTTATGAAGATATAGATTTGTCAAAATGTAGATATAAGCAAATGTCAACGACCATAGGATATTTTTACATCGTATTCCCCGAGGTGGGACTGGAGTATCCCACAAACCCTTTATATGGCTGAATGGGATGCAAGCAGTCCCACAGAGGGAAATACGATGTAGAAAATCCCGGGAAATGGACATTTGCATTTATGTCATGGCTTGTGGGGGGGGGGGGGTAATTTGCTTTTAAATGAAGAGAAATGCCTCAGTTCTGTTCAAAATCCAAGATGGCGGAAACCCATTGAATACGGGCATATTGTATTCAATCCCCCCATTGAATACGGCCGTTCTAGTACAATTCTATAGTAACGATCATATCAGCCATGACATAAAAACTAGAATTACATTCATCTATAACTTCATATAGACCATAATGTGTATTTGACAACAGATCAATTCCTAAACGCATATACGACATCAAGCTCAATGTATAGAAATGATGCTGGAACATTGCCTTTTGTTGTTTAAATAGTCTTTTTCTCATTTGATTCAACCCCAAAACGCTATCCACTAACGATTTGATAGCGTTCTACATTCCGACAATTTCTCGAGTAATGTAGTACAAAATGTCACATTCAGCTCTTGAGCACTGGATGGGCATGTATATCAGCACAGAAAATTCAGAAATGCAAAGAGTGCATAAACCTAAATAAATATTTGCAGAAGATTCTCCCAAAGTTAATCAATCAAATAGAGCGTAGGTGACATTTGCTTGTAATACCGGAGCAGTTGGTATATACTGAAGTCATTGCTTCTGTGAGCAGCCTGGACCTTGTCTACGGGCTCCGACTTGGGGCACACTGATAAGGAGTCATGAATAGATAGCACCAGTAAATTGAGCATTGCATCACCAATCAAGCCTTCATCTGGACAACTACCAAAACCTGGCTCATGGTGTCAAGGGTAGAAATGAGTAGCTCCTGATTTGAACATTGAGTACCCTGGGTGGAAAAGGGTGGGGGGGGGGGGGGTGCAGATGCTAGGCTCCAGCTCCAAACACATTCAGGTTACTCGTTTAGCAGAAGTCAACTGCCCTTCCACCTACTGAACAATTCCTTGATTGACCACGGTTCTTTGACAAAGGTTAACAATATACTATCTTGAATTGTATCCAGTAGTTATTCTTGAAGTTACATTGGGAATAGGATTACTGGTTCTTATGACGAGTCACGTTTTGTTTCCATGGCTACCATTCTATTAAAGGGCTTAAATGTTAGCTAGATAACGTGACCTCGTTTTACAGGGCGACTTTGACAAAAAGTGAATTCGATATCTCCCTGGAAAAGTAATTAATCTTTTGCCTTCATATATGTTAATATATTGGTTATATATAATAAAGGACGTGTAAAAGCATTTTCCTGTGTTTTCGATATTAGGTGAAATATAAATGATTACATTTTCGGGACGAAAATGGAGACAGTTCCCTTCTTTTTTTCAGTGTAGGCACTAAACTTACGTGTACTGTATAAAAACAGTTCAGTGTTGATCCAAATCTTAAGTTTTTTCTGGTTCCTTGATAGTTACACAGGTTGGATGCCTTATTTATTTCCGCTAGAATAAATTAGTTAAGGTAGTGATCGATCATGAATGAACGGAAAGTCAGCGATTCCCCTGCTTGCCATTTTGGCCGTCTTGCAATACGAACAGATACTATGATGGCTGGTTGGGAAAGACCGGGCTATTCACAATCTGTTGATTTGCGGCACATGCGTCACTCTTATTGCTGGTAAAGCGATTACCTTATGGAGGATGGTACCAGCTATAACTACGATGGCAGGTTACGTAGGAAATTGCTTGATTTCGGTTTGGCCTAACGGTTCTGTTGAAAAACAAAACAAAAAGCAAAATGGAGGAGAATTGGACTGGCTTTAATAGGCTGTTATTAGATAGTATAGTTCCTTATTAGACCTGCTGATATTGTGGGAGGATTAACTCGCCAAGAGAGGAGTTGATAGCCAATAACTACAATGTGAGCAAAAATGGGGGATTTGCCCATAGGCTTAACCATTGAGCATGACTACGCTCACCAAACCACCCTGGTTAGTTGATTTATTGCTTCTAGGGGGCCTGCATCTCAGAATTGCGAACATGGTATTTTAGAATCTACGAGTGAAAGCCGATTGCAGAGAGGAATCCAAAGGTGTTTATCTTTTCTTCCTATGACGATTTGGTGGAAGGTTATGGGCATTTTTGTGACTTTTCGAGGTCTAAAATTGTTAATATCTACCAAAGGTGAAGTTTGCGCTGGTAGGAGTAATCCTCTCGAAAAACTGATACAAATTGATGTGCTACACGTTCCTGTGCGATCAATAGTAAGGGAGATATGATGGTTTTTATAAAACCTGCCAGTCTATGGACTGGTGTGTGCCTGGACTGGTGTGTGCCCCCGCGTCCCAAAATACCCTTTTTTTCTATCTGTTCCTTCCTTAACATTGCCTTCTTCGCTGGTGACACTTCAAACAAATAGGTTTTGGCTGGAAATAGAGCGCTTCCACACCCTGGACAGTGCACAGGTGGACTGGCCATGGGGAAAAAAAACCTAGTTAAAAAAATTATTTTGCTTATTGTTTTTCAAAACTGATTTTTGAGGGGGGCATGTTCTTTAGGGGCACGAAAAACACCCCAGATTCATACCGAACACTCCATATCCACACATATTATTTGCATAATTAGCATAAAAAGTGTCCTGTATTAAAAGTGTTGAGTATTTATCCAAATCTTAACTTTCTCCTGGTTCCTTAATAGTCTCAATTGTTGGATAACTTATTTATTTCTGCTTCAATAAATTATTTAAGGTAATTATCGATCACGAAAGAAGGGACAGGCAGCGAAGTCAATCAGAAAAAACGTAATTTTTGTGTTCAATAGCTCCCTCTAGGTGGTGCTGAGGTTGCTCATGCGCAACTAGTTAATGTATGTTAGTACTAGTCTTGAAAGAAGAACTCTCCTCATTTGTTACAGTCTCTAAGACTACAGTATTTTAGTTTTAAGTCTTGAATGCTTGCTACGCTTGCTTGTTGGGAAATGATGTACATTTATTTGGGTCAGGCTTTCAATGCAAAACGTGACTCGTTCGTTACAGTTCCCAAGACTACAGTTTTTTACGTTTTTAAGTTTCATAGGCTTGCTTTGCTTGCTTGTCTAGTTTGAAAACAGATTCTTATCTTCAAAGAGACAATATGTTCCAAAAATTATCTATACACAGCAGAATTGGGTTGGTATGACCCATTGCTAATTGCTAACAGTTATTGCTGTACACGTAGCCGTGCACTCATGTCACGACCAGTTGGGAGGCTTCTCATTACCATTACCGGGTATATTGCACTTATCTCCATCAGCTAATCTTTTATTACTTATACTGCTCCATGTAGAGAGCTTCCCTGTGAGTTGCTCTATGATCTATAGTTTAGTTGTAGGCTCTCCATTAGAGCACCAGTCAATAATAATGCTATCGTGGAGCGGGATGGGCCTCAGTCAGCGCATGGTGTTCTTTGTTAGTCATCATGTTAGCGTGAGGTTGTGAGTAGGAATGGAGACGACAGAAAAGGAAGCCTCACACCAGGAAAGCTGTAGACTACATGTAGAGGCTGACTGAGTAGGCCTAAGCCCCTAGTCCCTCTGATTATTTAGCGGCACTTTTCAGTTTCTTAGTATGTACTTTCATTTCTTTTTTTTTTTTTATTGTAGTACATCTAGGGCACGAGTTCGGGAAAACTATTGCCTTATGCTTTAATGTGACTAATTGCAGTCATGTGTACCTTGTAACTTAAACTTGGAGAGGCCCAAATGTGAACTTTGGGCCCCCTAAATGGATATATTATGATGATATTCTTTTGACAAGGGGTTTACTCCTGTCCACCTTAGCCCCAAGATATGCCACTTTTCCTGTATCCGTATGAATTACTGCTCTTTTCTGCTCGCACTTCGACACCCTTAAAGTGTATATGCCTAGAGGCTGTAATTCTTCTATGTCTACCCAGGAAAGGCGTGCCCTTTGCGATGCATATAGCTGCAGCTTCAATATATCCTGAGCATTCTCCCACCACTGTTCATCACCCTCTTTACTACCGAAGTTAGCGAGTTACATGATGTCATCTCCGCCGTCATTACACCACCGTGCATCGTACCACGTCCTTAAGTAAAACTGACGCACCTGTCCACGTCACTCTTCATGATATAAATGACAGCCCCTCCCCTTAATGCCTTAATGATCTTAACAGACAGTAAATCTCCAAGGACTGCTTCTTACTATACGGTGCAAACAAGAAGCATTTTCATAGGCCTGTCAGTGCTCACTGGTTTTCTTTCATTATCGCCCTCTCTGGGACTATCTTCTATTATTATGGCTCACCTCACACATCTCCCTGATGGCAGAAAGTTGGTGATTGGAATGTTATCAAAATAAAGGCAGCATTATGTTTAAATGTAGGCCCACAAAGAGAAAGGCGAGTCATCTTCCAGGGTGTTAGCCGCAGGAGCTGCATGTTGCCACCATACCTGCAGCACACCCAAACCCATGATTTAATTTTGAGTGCTCTCTCTTTTATTTCACATGTGTGTGCTGATGGCTGGGATAAAAGTCCCCCAACTTGAAGTTGTGAGTGTGCAGTGAACAGGCTTGGTGATGTGGGTGCTGTTTGTAGCACTGCTTGTCAAGGCAGCCATGTGAATGCAGTGACGGGAGGGCGTGAAATCAGCGCACTGTCCCCATTTGAAATGCGGAACGGACCAAGGCCCAGTCTGTGAAATTAGATTCACATCGAAATGTGCAAACATTGTCCTTTTTCATCGTGTCACCACCCCGACACTGAAAACAAAGGTAAAATGCGGGCAGCCAAAGCAGGAAGGATGCTCCTCGTGAGAATACCTAGAGAATCCATTTACTATGCTCCTTTACAAATCCCCCAGTGTTTGAGAGATCTGTCAGATTCTGTTACCTGTCATTGATTTAAAACCCACCTGGGAGAGCAAGCCCCGTGTGTTTTAATCTATTATAAATGTTTTCAGGTTTGCTGGGGAATTAAAGCAAGGAAAAACGTTCGGAAAATCCATGAGCGCAAACGGTATTGTCATGGCAACAGTGCAGCACACATAATCTGGTTATGATGTGATGCACCAAAGTTCTGATAAAACAAAAGACATGTAAAGAGATTTTCCAGGCTATGGTTCAATCTATTATATGGAGCGATCTGTCGTTGATTATAAATCACATTGCTTAGCAATTCATACATTCAACGCACAATAGACAGATAAATCATCTTGTCGGGTAAAGCACCATGAGGGTTGGGGTCGGAGCCTTACTACCTGGCAGCAATTACCCCACCTGGTCACCCTTGTGGCACATGGGGGCTTACATGCAATGGGGGGTAAAGTGACGGTGAATCGTCCATCTACCTTCAGTATGACACTTTGCTTATTACGTCCCAATTGCAATCATTAATGACCACCTTGGAGGGTTTTAAACTATCTGCATTGGTAAGAGATGGGGAGTTGTAGCACCTGCTATCTTACCATCTTTCGCACTTTGGGTAGACTTCCAGAAGCCATCAATTATAACATGTTTGGGATGGTATTCATGCAAATAGAGATATTGTTCTGATAATTTGAAAGTCTCCTTGAAATGAAGCATAACTAGTAAATGGTGTTTAACTTGCAATAATTGGCCCAGGTTTCCCTGAGTCTATACCACCGAGTATTTCTAAAATTCTCGTTGACCAGTTTTCAATGCAGAATAAAAGATGTATATCATCCATTTTACACTGAAAGCACCAAGGTCGTCAGACTGACAATACCCAAAACTACAACCTTAGGTACTCAGATTGAGCACCCAGGGTAGTAAACCTAATGGGTTTAGGTCAAGACACTCACCCAAGGTAGTCAAACTGATTACATAATGTTGTTAGAGTGACAACCGTGGTGCTGACTACCTTGAGTCCTCAATCTGACTACCTAAAGCTGTAGATTTGGGGATCGTCAAATTGAGCAACTAAAGTCCTCAGCGGTGAAGACATTCAGTTGAAGACTGAAGGCCTGATCATCAAACATGAGTGGCACATACCTGTCACCTTGTGAGTATGTTACATATTGTCAACAGAATGCCATAGACTCATACTAGGGAGAGGTATACTGAGGGAATTCACTACCTGTAAGGTGCTGCCCCCTGTCTGTACCTCTTCCGAGGACTCTATAGTCCTCAATCTGACGAGTTTAAAGATCTGCAGGGTTTTCAGTGTACATATGGTTTTTCATTCCTACATATTATTGAATATCTGTAAATGTATCATGACATTGTGAAATGTTGAAGGAAACAGATGTGCACAAAGTATCAAAATTTGGTGACAAAAAATGTCAGTCGTTAAATTTTGTATCAGGTAGCAAGCAACTTCTCCATAGAACCTATGGCCTAACACCTATCTAGGTCAAAGACTGGGCTTCCCTAGCCCACTTAAAAGGGTCTACTTCTCATCCTTTCTATCCCCTCAGGATGTGTGTGGTGCACATATGCGTGGGTACTGACACATTCATTCCCCTGTGAAATTGTGTAATAAAGTTCTCGCCATGAATATGACCTTAGCTGTCGAAATGGCGTTAAACATCTATTACTTACTTATTCAGGTCAAAGACTTCTCTTTATAATCCTATATAGATGCAGGGGCGTATGTCTGGGCCCTCCCAAAATTTGACAAGACCCATGATAAAAATTTTAATGCCCAAAGTTCCCAGAATTTCCCCCAGATATTTTACCAATATGTAAGGGGAATGAGAATAAATGGGAGTCTGGGCTTCAAATCACAGACAAGTCACCGAAGACTACTTTTATATACATGAACTATATCTGCATGTATAAGTGTCAGCACACCCTAGTCGATGAATTACGATGAGTGCCCCGCCTGGGCCCCACCATCAAGATTTGCTTCCTACGCCTCTGAGCTGTCTCAAAATGACTGAATTTCAGATGGTGACATACGTTGTGTGCACTTCAAAAAGAGCCGGAGAAGTCTCTGACCTAATTCCAGAGATCCTAAACTATGTTTTCACATGGCACACTTTCTGCCTTTTGCAAACGGCACCACCCTCTTCACGCCTAGTGCATTCCTGGTGTGGTGTGGTCCAGATTCCACCCTTGAACCTTCTGTGCACAAATGCACAACGCCAACTAGTGCCATTTTCGCCTAATGTTGGTATTCATAACTAATGTAAAGTACATGCCTACCAAAATGGTGTTATTCTCACAAATATGTTATGTGTGCAGAGACCTGCGTGTGAAGTAGGTTTATTCTCAACAAGTAGGGACCAACCTTAAGGTGGACGGTAACTGAGGATCAATAACTACAAGGGTCACACAGTTAAGGTATAAGTTGTATACACATTTCATTGAAAAGAAACATATAAGAAAAGTCAACCACCTAGACCCTTCACATTCCACTCCGAATCCATACAATCCCAAGGGAATTAACGCAGATCCCTAGATGTGTAACAGACTACCATGAATCGTCAAACGTGCCTTGAACATGAATGGCCATGGTGTGTGGTCAATGCCGATGTTTACTATTGGAATAGACCCCCCCCCCATAGGCCTGAATCTACTCTTGTTAATACTGATCCATATTACTTTAATCATTGGAACCTCCACACAATGTTGTGTGCTATGTACTAGTGACTGGGTTGTCTGTCAGCCCTAGGTCCTTGGAACTTGGTGTAGTCCAGTAGCCTACTTGAAACTCTGGTTCAGATTGAAGTTAAGTGATTAGACAACGCCATGCGCAAAAGGATTTCCTCATAAGTAGAGATAGAACTGTGAGAAACCAACATGGCAAAGGGTTGCTCTTTCTCTTTCTTTGCCACATTGATCCCAAAACGTACTTTGAGAGTAATTCCAGATGTGATTACCTATCTTCACCTGTCTGACCAGCCACTCCAGAAGCTATTTATTTGGTGGGTCTGCCACCCAGGGATCCATTCAAACCCCACTCTCCCAAATAAAGCCCAGTCAGGACATACTTATGGGCCAATCTACATTGTGCTTTACATGGCAAAGTGATGCCACTGATCACAACACGGCTCAGAGTATAAAGTTCTTAGATGTGAGTCATGATTTCTGTCACCCGTCATTCCACGATAAAGAGTGTATTTTTTTGGGTTTATTTTCATAGTTATATTGAATAGTATACTGCTTTCATGTGCTGTGTCAATCCTATTTATTTAAGTACTAAGAGCACATTGCAAGTCTACGTTTTCCATGTTTTACATTTACCATCTTGCACGCCGAACACATTCAACTAGATCCATGTACTCTGACAATCCTGGAATCCCTGTACTACTTACAGTACACTGTAAACCGCCAGTGTACATAATGACAGTGATGGCACTGTCTGCACTTTCCCTACACTACTTACAGTACACTGTAAACCGCCAGTGTACATAATGACAGTGATGGCACTATCTGCACTTTCCCTACACTACTTACAGTACACTGTAAACCGCCAGTGTACATAATGACAGTGATGGCACTGTCTGCACTTTCCCTACACTACTTACAGTACACTGTAAACCGCCAGTGTACATAATGACAGTGATGGCACTATCTGCACTTTCCCTACACTACTTACAGTACACTGTAAACCGCCAGTGTACATAATGACAGTGATGGCACTGTCTGCACTTTCCCTACACTACTTACAGTACACTGTAAACCGCCAGTGTACATAATGACAGTGATGGCACTATCTGCACTTTCCCATCACTACTTACAGTACATTGTAAACCGCCAATGTACCTAATGACAGTCCTGGCACTATCTATGCATTTTCCTTGTACTACTTAGAGTACATTGTAAACCGCCAATGTACCTAATGACAGTCCTGGCACTATCTGCACTTTCCCTGTACTACTTAGAGTACATTGTAAAGCGCCAATGTACCTAATGACAGTCTTGGCACTATCTGCACTTTCCCTACACTACTTACAGTACATTGTAAACTGCCAGTGTACATAATGACAGTCCTGGCACTATCTGCACTTTCCCTGTACTACTTAGAGTACATTGTAAACCGCCAATGTACCTAATGACAGTCCTGGCACTATCTGCACTTTCCCTACACTACTTACAGTACATTGTAAACCGCCAATGTACCTAATGACAGTCCTGGCACTATCTGCACTTTCCCTGTACTACTTACAGTACATTGTAAACCGCCAATGTACCTAATGACAGTCCTGGCACTATATGCACTTTCCCTACACTACTTACAATACATTGTAAACTGCCAGTGTACATAATGACAGTCCTGGCACTATCTGCACTTTCCCTGTACTACTTAGAGTACATTGTAATCCGCCAATGTACATGATGACAGTCCTGGCACTATCTGTGCACTTTCCATGTACTACTTACAGCACATTGCAATCCCCCAATGTACATGATGGCACGGCACCATCTGCCCTTTCCCTGTACCACATACAGAAATTTGTAAACCGCCAATGTACATAATGACAGTCCTGACATTATCTGCACTTTCTCTGGAACAGCTCAATGTAGGCCTGGGACTTGTGTGTGTTATTTCAAGCCTGTTACCATCTACACTTTCCATGTGCTACAAACAGCACAATGTAGGCCTGAAACATGGCAGGCTTCGTGCTTCTATATGCTACTTACATATCAGTGTGAGCAAACGATGTATAGGCTTCCCTAACCCATCTTAAAAGGTTCTTAACCTTATCATTTCTAACGCTCTGTGATTTGTGCACATACATATGCGCGGCTGCCAACACATTCACCTGTTAAAGTGATGTTTAATGTAGTTTTGCCACCATAAATATGACCTTTGCTGTCATAATGTGCAAGAAGCTTATATCATTTTCACTATGCGCGCACACCTCCCGTACACTACAACACGGAAGACTTGCAATAAGCTCCCAATCTCTTCGCCTGAACTAAATAGCATCTTGGAAGTTACGTGTGCATGAAATTATGTTACTTTCGGTGTCGGAAAGCTGTAACTTCATCACTGTTCATGGGCATTTATGATGCTTCACTCCATTCCCTCATAGAGTTGTATTCTCTTTTAAAACTGCTAAATTTCATGGATGGATTATAGGAGATACCACCTGATCATATCTTCTTGCCTGAACATTATACAACGTAACATGCAGTACATTGAACAGGCATCCGTGATCATTATGAAACTTAACTTTTAGAGATTTTGGCCAACGTCTAATTTCATGAATTACTGGTGCTCTATCTTCCTCTGGATTTCGGGAACCCAATTTTAAATATTATAATCAGATGAAGGGATTCTTATGTAATCAGATGTGTGCCATCCCAGTGGGCTAGGATCATTAATTTTACTTACTATGGTTTTAATTCGTTCTGAAAGCCCTTGACCTTAGCCCACTCTCATGTGATAGGATTGACGAGCTAGCTGGTGAGGAAAGCTAAAATGTGACAAGAGCTAGTTCAGCGAGCCTGAGGGACCTGTTCTAATGGGACTTTCCCTATACAATACCGTGCATCCATCAGGTATCCATCTAATAGTGGAGCCTTATTGGGTGGATTAGTTTCCATTCCTGACACACCCACATGAACTGGTAGGAATGTGGATAGCTTTTACAGTTCAGCACCTATACAAGAAACTGATGGAGAGCACATGAGCTGATATCTAGAAACTTAAAGATATCTTGGACTACAAAGACTTGCCATTTTATATTTTCAATTACAAAGGTATGCTACCTCTTGGTAAAGGTAGAAACCTATATATAGCGAATTGTTGTTAAGTGAAGGGTGCTAGAGAGACAGAAAATAGATTGTGGTTTGGGGAAGTGGATAGAAGCGTCAAGGGAATGGATTAGGAATGGTCAAAATATTCATTGGCCACCTTGGGCAATTATTTATCATCATCCTAAATCATTTCCTCCTTCAGACCAAAACGCTATTTATGAACAGCGAATTGGCAATCAATATAATCATTATAATTTTGGTAGAAGTTCTAAGCCAACCTATAATTCATGTTTACAAGCTTTTGTTGTAAATGTCAAGGAAAGATTCCCAAGGAAACACTGACCTTACTCCCCAATTCAAGGCTTAAATAAATCTGAATTGAGATCTAGAAATGTGTGGGAGAGGGTCCAGATGGAATAGCCTATCACCCGGCTGACCAACCACTCTTGGAGCCATTTGTGACGGTGACCTGTCACCTAGGTACCCATCCAAACAATATACTGCACCCAACACATACTTAACGTTACACTACATGTGTGATTTATGTGACAAAGTGATGTGACTAATCACCGACTGAGTCAGCTCAGTCCATGCTAGACAACATCGTCTTATTGGAGCCTCATGTAATGAATGATATTCCTATTGAGAATATATTATTATGCTCTCCCAATGCCTCATTTGAAATAAAAGACTTTTCCTTCAAAGAGAGAAAATTATCTGAAGCTGCAGGTTGCAGATGGTTCAATGTACCAATATACTGAAATTGATATATTGCAATCTGGAACCAAACCCATTAGCCGGATGATATTTGTACAGACCAGACAAGGCGCCTGTTCATACATGCATCTTTTGAAGTTCAGAACGCAGTGTAAAACACCTCTGAATACACTGAAAGATAATTGTGGTGCTTGGTCCCTCAGACATTAGACGTTTTCCACATTTTGTTGGCTTTAAACGTGCATCGTTATTAGCTCAAGCATACAGAAACAATATTTAATTTTCACTGTGAATGGGAATTATATTGATCCTGCCCAACCAATGATGTTATATACCTGCTGCACAATGTTATACTGAAGCCATAGGTCTGCAATGATTTAAGCGATAGTAGGCTGGTGACGTATATATCCAGGTGATACAATAGGTGGGTTTGATACTCTACCTAAAGCTATTTTGTGTGAAACTAGTCACTGTATGTACGCAAATACCTCTTTGTCAGTGTTAACGTTGTTCTAATTATAGAAATATGGGAAATATGATTGGCGTTCTGAAAGATGATATTGGCTTCCATTATATCCCATGCCTATCTACATAATAATGGTTTATGACCTTTTGATTAGTAATGGAAATTATACGTGCTGTGATGCTTTGCCAAAGTACTCGCCCTTGTCATTCCAGGTTTTCCACTAGTCTACTTCATGCACAGTGATGACCCTCATTCTTTTCAATTACAACATCATACATTTATGAAGTGAAGGGTGCTGGCAGATATGCTAATTTTGTCACGGGACTGAGTCAGGAGCTGTGACTTCATCACTCTTTCATGGCTTTCGTAACGTAATATTGTACTCCTTTAGGGAGCATAGGATCAACACATTCCTCCTGCTTTGGCTTTTTTGGGGATAACCCCAGGACACATCTCCCAACATGAGCGTTACAGGACATTAATGTCATGATACAGCCTGGAGAGATGTGGGGGGAGAGTCATGTGTCATAACTATGTGATTTATGATGTCTTTAATATGTTTCTATGAATCTCAGAATGTGCCAATTCATATTTATGAATAGGAACTTTCACCATTGAAAACCGGATTTCCTTGAATGATTAAATCCCCTTAACACCTGGCTTTAGGGGAATAAATGTTTTAAGGTGGCTGGCGGGTATTGTTAGTTCATTACTTGGACACCAGGGGTCTCTGTGTTACATTGACTTTATGGATAGACGAAATGTGCAAAATACAGGGAGGCTTGGCTTGGATTTGAACCCTGGATCGTTCATGAGTAAGGCAGTGACATTACACATGAGCCATGGGGACTGCTGTATATGACCACCTAGATACTATATATTCTAGATGTCACTATTCTAACCATATCCTTATATTTATTATTTCAATAATCAAACATATTAGAAATATGCCTGGGACCATATGTCAATATTGCATCTATTGCAAAGATATGCTTAATAGCTAAGTGCTGAAGAAGTTATAACAAAATCTAATTACTTTAGGATATGAATCCAAGGTATTATGTGACACATCACTATATGATTCCATATAGGGTTGAATCTTCTGTATCCCAGAAGAATGCATGGGACCCCCCTAATATTTTTGCACATATGAAAAGTACAAATCATTTTGAGACTTTGGTGAGAATATGGCGAAGATCTAATTACTTTTACTCTATCCCCGCCAGTCACCTTAAGGTTATGAGGATGTGTAGGCCTTCTGATTTGATTAGATCCCACTGGAGGTCTGACATTACCTAACGGGAAGACAGCCTTCTCTCATTTATAAACCAACTGGGCCATTAAACATGATTATCTTATATATGGTGATCATGCAAACATTGGTTTAGGACGTGTGGATAGCTCATATATATCTTCCAAGTTAGTCTGCTAATTCAATTGCCATTTTATGGTGATCACTGTCAGCTGTTGAAGGATATGAGATAAATAGATTATATAGGTTTTTACAATGTACTATTACCTGCACAGAAAATCTATGGTTGGAAAAACTGATCAGTAGTAGGGTGCTCATTATGACGAGGACGAGGGGGAGCACCCTGGTGATCTTTGGGTGATCATATGTGACCACTTTAAGTCATCATATTGATTAGTTTCTTTTTTTCACATATTTTAGCAAAACACAGTCATCAAAATGATGACATGGGTGATCACTTTGATTACTTTCTTTTCTTCTGCTAGTTGTAGTATTGGATTCATTTTGACCCCCCCCCCAATCCATGCAAGAACATCATTGGAGTATCCTTTGAAATTGACCCCATATGGCATAAGTTTGTATTTTACTGATGGTTGCTTCTCCTCATATTTCTGAATGAAACTTTTAAGACAGAAAAAGTGTCTAAGCTATTAATTAGCTGGGAGTCCCAGACTCCCAGCTATAGTACAGCGTTCTAGAACAGGGAGAAACCGTTCTCCATTTGTTGACCAAAAACTGATACAATAGCTCAGCTACTGAAATCATCAGTGCATGACCTAGACCGCTTAGGCCTTGCTAAGGTCCTTTCAGTTATTCATTTTTTTTCTGTCCCTGCAAAGGTATAATATTTAAGACATGGCCTCAGACTAAATAGGCAATAACAAAACGGATTTATATAAGACCTATGCAAGTCTATGTTTGTCACAGGTCGTTCTGGGCCACATGGTCGTCTTGGGGCCACCTGATAGCTTTTCTTGTTGATTTCATGAAGCCTGGAAAGCCACCCACATGCATGCATCCATTAACCCACTAAAGGCCACCTACACATATATATATATATATATATATATATATATACATGTACACATAAGTATGATGCACCTTATTATATTAGGAGTTCTAAGTGGCGTGGCATTGGTTTATTTGGAGTCTTGGGACCGTAAAAATGCGTGCCATTCCCATATTAGGAGCCCCAATAGCGTGGCATTATTATATTTGGAGGAGTTATTGCATGCAATTACCTAAATTACTCTGTGGCCCTTGAGGATGAATAGGCGTCCAGACACGTGCCACCTGTCTCCACTAGGCCACTCACCACCAGTAGAGAACCCAATACCCCCCTCTAGGGCGTGTACATCCACCTGTATGCAACCCATAATCGTTATAGTCACTCTAGATAGAGGTACAGCATTGTATTTGGCCATGAAATAAATTATTTGTCCTTAAAAGATCGCTAAATAGGCCTAAAATATCGCTAGGTTGGTATAAAAGACTCTACACATTTTATTAGCTGAGAGACCATTAGACCACCTGTCATTTTATTCCATAAGGTCAGCGTGATGCACCAATGCATTTATTTGTCCTTAAAAGATCGCTAAGTTGGTGATACTTTGTTCCCATTGTGCATATTTGAAAATAAAGACCGCCATGACGTTCGCCAGCTCGAGCTACCCTTTATCTATAGGTCACACTATGGGAAACTCCTATTATTAAGGGAGATACGATTTATTTTGTAAAACTGCCAGTTCTTGGACCTCTCTGCCAGTGCCTGGACTGGCGTCTGACCCTGCGTCCCAAAAAAGCCTATATTTCGATCCATTCCTTCCTCAAACCTGCCCTTTTTCGCCGGTGACACTTAAAACAGATAGGTTTTGGCTGGAGGTAGGGCACAGGTGGACCAGCTCAGGCCGAAAAGGCCGCAAGTAAAAAATATTATTTCGCTTATTCTTTTCTGAAACAAATTTTTTAGAGGGGCATGTCCTTAAGGGGGACGTAACACCCCAGATTGATACCAAACATTCCATATCCGCGCATATTATTTGGATAATTAGCATAATTATGCAGTATCTTGGTACTGTTCAATATAATATAGATATGTTTCATTGGTCCCTTATAGAATTCATATGCTTGCAAGTATAAACTACTGACTGCACCTAGTGACTAATGGAATCTGAACAGTAGAAAAGAAAGACCCCTGCTCTACCTTTGTATAGCATCAAACAAGTTGTTCAATGGAGGCAGCCATTGCTTGATCACATGCTTAAACCTTTTAGATCCAAATGCTAGTTACCAGTGCATTATCACTGTTGATAAGCTTTACACATCAATACCTGCAGCCACCCAGGGCACATGCCCTGTTTGCACTGAATGGATGTCTTTCCATTTCTCCATTCTCTGGTGTTTGATTGAAAATGTTGACGTCATTCTGTGTTATAATTTGTGTTTTAATCTTGTGTTTTTATGGTACATATATTGAGTTTAAGGCTATAACAGGTTAGTGTTAGTGCTAAGGTATGATAGTAATTACTCACTATTTGTCAGCGGTTAATCAATATATGTTAGTAATTACTCACTATTTGTTAGCAATTAGTCAATACATGTCAGTATTTACTCACAATCTGTCAGCAATTAGTCAATATACATCAGTACTTAGTCACTCAATATCAGCAATTATCAATACATGTCAGTATTTACTCACAATCTGTTAGCAATAGTCAATATATAACAGAGAAATAGCCATTGATTCAATTTTGCATCCTGCCTTGACTGGTATGTGTCAAGATATGTCAGTATCTATGGACTATTTGTCAGCAATTAGTTAATATATCTTAGTAATTTGTCACTATTTGTCAGCAATTAGTCAAAACATGATAGTAGTTACTTACATTTTAACAGCATTTAGTCAATATATGTTATTAATTGCTCACTATTGACTAATATCTGACAAATTGTGAGTAATTACTGACATATATGGACTAAGTGTCAGTAATTACTCACTATTTATCAGCAATAAGTCAATACATGTCAGTATTTACTCAGAATTCACAAGCAATTATTCAATATATATTAGTAATTACTCACTATTTGTCAGAAATTAGTCAATATATATCAGTATTTACTCACAATTTGTCAGCAATTAGTCAAAATATGTCAGTATTTACTCACACTTTGTCAGCAATTAGTCAATATATGTCAGTACTTAGTCACTCTATATCAGCAATTATCAATACATGTCATTATTTACTCACAATCTGTCAGCCAATAGCCAATGTATATCAGAGAAATAGCCATTGATTCAATTGTGCATCCTGCCTTGACCGGTATTTGTCAAGATATGTCAGTATCTATGGACTATTTGTCAGCAATTAGTTAATATATGTTAGTAATCATTCTCTATTTGTCAGCAATTAGTCAATACATGGTAGTAGTTACTTACATTTTATCAGCATTTAGTCAATATATGTTAGTAATTGCTCACTATTTATGAGCAATTAGTCTTTATGTTAGTAATTGCTCACTATCAATTAGCAATTAGTCTCTATGTTAGTAATTGCTCACTATTTGTCAGCAATCATTCAATATATATTAGTAATTACTCACAATTTGTCAGCAATTAGTCATTATATATCAGTATTTACTCACACTTGAATGTACCATGTCACACACACACACACACACACACACACACACATATATATATATATATATATATATATATATATATATATATATATATATATATATATACATATATATATATATATATACATATATATATATACATATATACATATACATATATATACATATATATATATATATTCTGATTTTGATTTATTTCATGTTCATATATCCCGGTACTTCAAATTCGTAGTAAATACCCGTATACTTTGCTTTAGTCAAGAACCAGAAGAAATACTGTTTTAGTACTGTCTTCCAGACACCCAAAATAGAAAGTCCACTACGCTAGACAAAATTTAAAAAAAAAGAGGAAAAATGTGATGTTGGGATTTCAAGACATTGCTTGTAGAAGCCGCACCCTTGTTAATTAAATGACGTCTGCTTCATATTGGCGAGGAAAAATGGCTTACGTGGCGGCAGCCATTCGTTATCAAAACAGAGAAAGACATTTCTCAGCTGTCTGGCCGTCTTTGCCCTCCCAGGTGCTTCCTACAGTTCAGAATATAAACTGAGAATCACTTCATAGATGATTTAGAGGTATTTAGATCCGATAAAGTACAAAATTACATCGACCTCTCTGGGGCCTGCATCTGCATTGTTGAGAGGGTGCTATTATTCATGGCTTTCCTAGCCCATCTTAGAATGATCTTTTATTCCTCTTTTCTGTCTCGTCTATTATTTTGTATCTGCTCTGTCTAATGCGTGGGCACAGTCTCATATATTAATATCTATCAAAGGGATCTGTATAATGCAGGATTCTAGCTATAAATCGGGCTTCCCTAGCCCACTTAAAAGGGTCTATTTCTCCTCTTTTCTATCCACTCGGATGTGTGTGGTGCACAAATGCCCGGGCACTGACACATTCCCTTGTGAAATTGTGTAATGTAGTTCTCGCCATGAATATGACGTTAGCTGTCGAAATGGCGTTAAAACATCTATTACTCACTCACTCACTACCTATGAATATTCAAAATGGCTCTACCATCACTGACTCATTCACTCATGTAACACCCACTTATCATTTGGGGATGTATTTGAGTAGGCCGAGCTTTTATCTGCATTGGTCTGTTTCTCTAAAAGCCTATAATTATATATGTAATCTGAACATGACATTCTCTTGATGCCTTCTGTAGGCGGCAATCTAAGGCTGATCACCGGTGGTAAAAGTGGTAGCACACAATTCTTACCTCATGTCTTGAGTGCTCATTAATCCTGCCAGGTTTTTTAGACTTTCTTGATACTGCTCCTTTCATAATGAATCTAGTAGGTGTGAGTGGGACTTTTGCACTGTGGCATTAGCAGGCTTTTAGTCAACCTCCTGAGCACTTATTTTATGGAAAAGTATTTGAGAATTAAATACATTGTCGTTCCTAATAGCAGTTATTCCACCGGAGCCAATTGTTGTCCGATCGAGTCATCGGGTTGCGTCGGGCATGCATCGGGGAGCATCGGGGAGGATCGGGCACCTGTCGGGAGCTGTCGGGCTCCTGTCGGCCAAAAATCGGGCAGAAATCGTCTTCAGTGGAAGAGGTAGAATTTTTCCATCGGGAACTGTCGGAGATGCATCTCCGATGATCTCCGACAGGAGTCGAGAGTAGCCGACAGGTACCCGATTTTTTCTAATCAGTTAGAAAAAATCGGGTACCTGTCGGCCTGGTCCCGCTGTCGGGCCGATAAAAATAGTTCATCTTTCTCTCCCTTGGGGTATCGCTACCGGGCGGCGTGTCACGTGCAAGTCATGTGACCTTCGCTTTGGTCGTAAACAAACAAAATGTCGGGCCGAGGAGGAAACAGACGCCGCGGGAGGGGATCTAAGGCCTTTAACCCCCCGAGAACAAAGAAACAGGCCGAAGAAGAGGTGATAGAGCAAGAGGAAGTCACCAAGGAACCTGTGAGACGCAAAACAGTGAGAGGAAAACCCCAATTACCCGCTGTCACCGACGAAGAGATCAACGCTGCACGCCTGGCAATGGCCAAGAAAGGTAAAAAGAAGGGTGCCACTACTGAGGAAGTTGTAGTACAGGAGGACATAGACATTATTGACATTGTCGGCTCTGATAGCGGACAGGACCAGACACAAGATGAACTGTCTACTCCTAAGTCAAACAATAATCTGGGGGGGGACAAAAGAGGGTCATCTGGCCCAATTCCCCGACTGCTGAAAAAAATGGGTACGAAGCGGAACCTCATGCCTGATTTGGATAAGGGGGAGGGTCAAGACAGTCCTGCACGATCACCTAGATTTCCCACCCCCCCTCTTCCTAAGAAATCTCGAAACGATAGAGAATCGTCTACTAGTTCATGTTCTGCTGGGCCCAAGGCATGGAAGACCGCTCCATACACCCTTTCTGAGAGGAGTGGGCAGCAGGTAGAGGACGACGATGACGAAGAAGAGGGAGAAGGGCAACAGGAAGAGGAAAATCAGGAATCTACCCCGTCCAAGATGGTCACCCCCCCAAAAAAAACTACCAAAAAAACTATCGGTCAGCTTAAAAAAAAACCTGCAGGAACAAATGCAGGTAGTGGGAGGCAGTACTTCAAAGACGTGAAAGTGCTTGAACGATTGTGTGAGTTGTGGGAACAAAACACCCACCTATATGACAAGAGTCATTCTTTATATAAAGAACCTACAGCAAAGTGGACTACTTTAGGTGTCATCGGCGATGAACTGGACATCCCAGGTAAAAATCATTTTTCATGTTCTTAGTTTAAAAAATAAATTATTTCTCTCAACAGTTTGTCTATTTTTTAATTATTTCTAATAATTTTGTTAATTCTAAGAGAGGTCATGGTTTCTTTTGTCAAATAATATATCTGCCTTCTTTTTTTTCCAGCTTTCTTCATCAACATGCGGATGACTTCCTTACGTTCAGATTATCAGAAAATCGTGTCGGGGAAAGTTAAATCGGGGGCGTCTGGAGAGGAGGGTAAACTGCCGTATATGAAGGCTCTGATAAAGAGATTGTGTGGCTTCTTACATCCTTGGTGCAAGAAGATGGAGAGCGACACCAACTATCCTAATAAGAAAAAGGTAAAAAATTAATTCTTCTCTTGTAATATGTCTGTATATTAATTATAAAAGCAGAGAAATATTGCCCTAAATCCTCTCTATATATTTAGAAGCCGCCTAGATACACATATCACCTACATTTTCATCTACGATTTTTTATAAAGAGTCTCCATGGTAACAGTAACTTGATTTCTTACTAAGGTGTTTTACACCTTGATATATCGGTTTGTTTTACTTCTTCTCTTGCAGAAGGAGAAGTCACCTGAACCCCAAGAGGAACTGGCCCAGGAAATGGAGGAAGATCAGGACGACAAGCAGGACGATGAACAGGGAGACAAGGACGAGGACAATCATCAGGACGATGTTCAAGACGACCCTAACTACAATCCAGATGGGGAGTCTTCTGATGACGAAGACAGTGCTATCGCCACTAGGACCCGTTTCTCTCCTCTCAGGAAAGGCACTTCTGACTCTGCAGGTTCAGCACGATCAGATGGAACCCCCGGCAAAAGGAAGTGGAAATCTGATCAGACTCCTGCCAGAGAACCCAAGGGGAGTGGGGCGGGGAAGTCTTCATCGGGTACTAAAAAGCCCCAGCCTTCTACCAGTGGAGAGAACAAAACCATCAACTATAACATTCCTAAAAAAAAAAAGACTCTGGTAAGAAGAACGAGGCAGCAGATCTGGCAAAGGCAGAGTACCTAGCCAAACGGGAGCCCCAGCACCTCAAACCTGGCAGTAAGAAGGAAAAGAGTGTGGGAGAAATCTTACAGTCTAGAGAGAAATATTATGAATCTTATGGTGAATCCCTAAATAATCTGGTGCAGATAGTACAAAGCAGATCTAAGGCAACCGATCAGCCTCCTCCCCCTCCCCCCCCCCCCCCCGGTGAAGGAGGTGTCGGCCGATACTCAGTGGTGTAAAATGCTAGAATTGGAGATGGGTCGGATGACCCAAAAGATCAAAGACAAATTCAAGGTGCATGTTTATCAAACCGCCATGATGGCGGTGAATGGCGAATGGGACGGCATGTAGCTCTGCAGATAAGCCCCCATCATGTATACTTGCTCTAGCTTTAGCCTGAAGAAAGCACAATTTCTTGGTGCCCCTTGGTCAGAGACAATTTTATTTATAACTGTTGCCCACGTTGGCCGATGTGTTCATTTTTTATCCTAGAATCTGTTTAGATTGTTGACAAGGTCGTCAAGGATGTTTTACTCTCTGTTTGTTATTAAAAAGCCGTGATTTTAATGCCAGGTGACAGAAAAGAGACAGTGTGTTCGGATGCTACTGATAAAAGAATTATTTTTATTAACATGTTATATTTCAAAGTTGAGACATTTGTTCTCCTGTTGGACAACGATCTACCCCTGCCTTACTGACATGCTAGCATGTTAGGATCAAGAACTGTCTCTCAGGAATAAAAACTCATTATCCAGCACTATACAAGATATAACTTGTCAGATAAGGTTCACTAACTTGCTCTGTGCATGCAGGAAATTTTGTGGTTTTTACATGGATGAGATAAAAACAATCGCTCAGGATTTTCATTTCTTGTAGACATGCTGAATACATGTGAGGTGCTGTCGGTCACGATACACTCTTGTGAGGATGAACATATCATAACTACATGTATTTGTTCCATTGACTCTGATCATATAAGATGTAGTCCTCAAATACGGGTCAATATACAAGGATTTCCACTGACATTTACAGAGGTCACATGTGACTGAATGTATCTTTGTTCCTGTGCATAATAAATATATATATTAAGATCTCACCAGCCGACATGACACATGTCAGACCAAAACTGTCGCTCAGGATTCACTTTACATGATAGTTCATGTACGACAATGTTGTGCCCGATTCACACAGGTTATATTATTCAATTTCTATGTACAAGCCGACTTCATGCATGTAACAGCATGACACCTCAGACAGTGCCATATACATATTGTATCAGACAAAAGGCATGTGAAGCTAACAGTTCAAGTTCAGATTTGTCAATAAAAAAAAAATAATTTGTTATAACCTCTTGTGGTTCTGGTACATAAAAATATTCAATAATATGCTCTCTTGGTCATAGTACGTCCGACATTTCCTTTCAGAAGACACATGCTGTACAGGCTTCACTCACTGTCCTCGTCCGGGACATCATCTGGACCAGCCTCCCTGGCAGCTTCTCTCTCAAACAGATACCCATATCTTTTCCGCAGGTATCGGTCCTGCCATGGGACCCGGCCGGCTCTGGACGAAAACCATTCACACAGGCTATGGCGCATGGTCTTGGCGTCCTGAGGCATGTTCCTAGGTGCCGCCGCCCTGTCTAGACCTTCCAGGCCCCCTTCCTCTCTCCACTCTCCTGGGTGAAGGTCGTGTTCCCTGTCTTCATAATCTACAGCCCCATGAGGTATATACTCAGAGGGGGATCGGGTGCGCAGGAAATTGTGAAGGGCAAGGGAGGCCATGACTAGGATCTTGACTCCTTTGGGTTCCATGTCCTGTTGCCTCAGGAAGAGGCGAAATCTGGTCACCCAGATGCCGAAGGAATTCTCAACACACCTACGACCCCTGGACATCCTGTAGTTGTATGCCACCTGTTTCATCCCTTGGTCCTTGACGGCGTAAGGCTTCATCAGATGGGTAGAAAGCCCGAAAGCATCGTCGCCGATCATGAAATAGGGCAAAAGGTCCCTCATTCCTTAGATCCCAGAGGCTGGAGGAATCTGAAGGGGGTTAGTGGGGTCACTCATATCTCTGTGCATGGGACCTTCCTTCCAGATCCTGGAATCTCCAGCCTTCCCCTCAGAGCCCACGTCCACGTAAAGGAACCTGTACTGAGCGTCCACGACGGCCATCAGCTCGATGCTGTAAAACTTCTTATAGTTGAAGTAAGTGGCCCCACTCTTCTTTGGCTTCTTGATCCGTATGTGCTTACCATCTACAGATCCTATGCAGTGGGGCACCTGCCAGGAACTGGCGTAGCCGTCGGCTATCTCAAGCCATTCCTCCGTCGTGCTAGGTACCTGCATGAAAAATATTTAAAAAAAATCTTAGATGTTTTCATCTTGGATGGGCAAGACAATATTTTTTTTTTTATTGTAAAATGATAAGAACATGATAGAGACAAGCAGGAGCATAACCAAAAAGTTTCCTCCAGCTCTTTATTTTATTACAAAGAAATAATTATTTTTTTTATTTACCTTCATGTACTCTTCTCTCAACACAGCCGTCAAAGCTATGCACGTGTCGCGGATAATAGGATACACCGTAGACCCGCCCACCAGATGGCCATGGTGGAGTGTCTGGCTGCTGTCGCCTGCAAAAAAAAAAAAAGAAATCAGTGTTTTTGAAGCACATATTAAATTATATAAACATGACTTTTATTTTTTTTTTCCAGCTTTAATAAAATTAAAAGGGAGAGGTTCTTTTTAACCTTACCAACCTTGAATAAAACATGATCTGTCTCAGATAATACACATATATCAAGTTACCTAAGGCAAGGTATCGGAGGGTTATGTCCAACCTCTCGTCTGGCTTCACAGAGGGCCTGAAGTTGGTGTCGCTCCGATAAATCAGTGGGGTGACCTTGGCGAGCAGCTCGTGGTACAAGTCGGGCCCCATCCGCAAAGTATGCTTGAATTCAGCGTCCTCTCCCATCTGAAAAAAAGAGAAAAGCTAAATTAACAGAACAAGAGCCATTGTCCCCCCCCCCCTGCCATGCAGGGGCTGTCCATAAAGAAAAGGATAATAACCCGTCTACTGGACAGTTTATCACTGATTTGTGCTCAAGATAAATAACCTTCTGGACCCCCCCCCTCCTTCCCACTGTCTGCCTCCGACATGCCAGGTCCTGGACCCCACCCCTGCCAATTATGTAGGGCCTGTCCATCAATTGAGTAAGATGACCTGAACTGCTCTGTCATGTTGTAAGTCACAAATTACATACATACATACAAGATGAAGATAGATATATATATATACAGAATTTATTTACCCCCCCTACCAATTACCTTGTATGGATGGGCCCTTATTATACAAGATACTTACAGCTATCAGATCACGATGGAGCTTGGTGAAGGTGTTCCTTTGCCTCTCATCTGTCCTGTCCTTCAGGTAGGGTGCAGCATGGAACCTGTGCTTCCTTTTCACCCCTTGGATAACATCGATGTCTCCCTCCTCTAGAGCTAAAATACCAATAGTGGCGTTCGCGAGCAGCACGATCTCCTCGACCTCCATCTTGTTCTTGAAAGTAGGTCATCGCCGATCACGTGATCAGTGGAAGAGCTGGCCTAGATATCGGCGACGACTGTCGGACACCTGTCGGAGACTGTATCCGACAGTATGCCAGTTTGGTGGAAGAGCAGAAATCGGGTAGGGGTTGGGTAACCGATTGTGGAACTTTGTACTGTCGGCCAGTTATCGGGCCGACTTTTTTGTCGGACCGACAATAGGCCGACGAACTAAAAAGAGCCAATCGGGCCTCTGTCGGCCCGACAAAAACCAGGAAAATCATCGGCTTCAGTGGAATCCTGGTTAATGGGTTTTTATCCCAGATTGTGCGACATCCTGTTTGCTATATATAGGTTAAACCTATTTTCAAAATAATGTCAAAATATCCATCTTTACATACAATCTGCATACTCTTTTGATTATCATTTCAACGTTCCGAAATACGCTGCATATGATATATCATAATATGCTGGACTCTACATGTCTCTACCCTGTTAGACCCGTCATATTAAGCGATACACAGGCTGGGCATCATTTGAAAATACCTGTTCCTCTATAAAAGTGCTGCCTTCACAGAATTTTTTTTTTTGAATATCCTTTGTTAGTATTTTATACTATCGGGAACTCGAGGAACCTTACACTGGCCAGATGTATGCTAGAAATAAAACATCCTCTATTAATTATCACCTCGTCATATGTAATATATCAGCACCTGTACCAAAGGGATGGTTATAGCCTGGTCAGCCAGCTATCCCATTTAAAACAAACAATATTCCAAATGTATAATTATAATTGATGGCTTACTCTTCCAGACACTTCATTAAGGTCTCCTGGACTTCTCTTGACTTCTTTGTGTGGGTACTCATGTTAGGGAGCTCTCAACAGCTGGAGTACAGGTTGTGAGGTGTTGTAGCTGCTGTTGATCAGCGCTATAGAGTGTAGGGTGATGGTGGCCGTGAGAGGTTAGGGGAGTAGATGTGAATAGGTCTGGATTCCCTCCAGCCTTCCACTCACCATCACATATCAGAGATAAAAACAAGGTAGACCCCTGAATGAGTAATTTATGCAGGGACAAATTTACAAAGAAAGGTGGCCGGTCAGGTCTCGGCAACGGAGTGGAAGTTCACGTGATGTTGGCCATCCCAATAGGGAAGGGAGAATAAAGGTGAGCATGGAGAGGTAGTTATTTTGTGGTTTACCTTTTTTCCCTCGCCACTAGGTGCTAGCTGTTCGGGTGGGTGGTCGCGTATAAAATTTACTGACCGAGGTCGGTCACTGGTGGGTCGGTAGTGGTGGTGTGCCCAAGTAGGGTAATGGTGGCTCTTTGGAAAAAGAAAAAACAATCAAAACCGATTGGCTTTTCTATTGCAGGGATGTAAGTCTTCAGTGATTTCCCTGATTTCAGAGATTTTCAAGTTCCAAATTCCTATACATTACTATATATAAAACATATTTTAAGGACTCAAATTCGGTATTTCAGGGATTTTGGTGCTCAGTGACTTTCATCCCTGCTATTGATATATTGTCTATTTGCAGGGATGATAGCCCTAGACCAGCATTAAACACGTATCCTCCTGCCTGGGAAATGCTAATGAAGACTACTAAATATTCCAGCCCCCCCCCCTTCCCATTGCGGCTAGCCTGGTCATTACATTTGCACTCAATAATAACATGAATCGTGTACTACTAGTCTTTTCTACATTTCCCATTGCTGCTGCGTTTCAATGTCGTCTGCTCTGATTGAGCTCTGACACTCGTCGGCTGGGAAATGGCTGTCTGGTGCAGCTGGTTGCGACCAGACTAATCCCCCATATCACACATCAATATGTGCTACCAGCAGACAAGATGTACCTCAACCCTGCACTAAAAACTCCCCCATATCTCTCATAAAAACCCTCACTAATCGCACTCTGCACAAATGTGAGAGAAGGTGCCAGGAGAGATGGAGGCTGACAGAGGATGTTTGTCCGTCCAGGAGAAGACAAAGACAGATCAGGTTGTGTTGACACAGCAGCCACAGCCTGTCAGCACTTTGATCAGAACATGGTCCTATTGCAACCAGGTGGGTGCACAGATCTTGGTATCTGTGTCTACATGGAGGCCTATAGTTTAGGGAGATTAGTCTGATCTGTTAAGGTAGAGTTCTCAACTCTCTAAGGAACAAAAGTCCTGTCGGACATGGCTCGCCAAGCTATGTATCTTGGTCGGAGCAGTAGATCTAGGTGTACTACTGCGAACATGGGGCTTAAAGTTTTGTTGTCATGGTTTCAAGTGATGCATTCTTGCATTATGTCTACCATACAGGTCTGATACAGGAGTGGCATCATGTCTACCATACATGCACAATCAGTCAGCATGATGCCACCCCGCTCAAGCAGCATTGGTATCAGTTTGAGAGCTAAACCTATATCGAACATTAACATTGAAACCTCATGCAATCCTTAAAGGACTAAGTGACAGCTACCTGTGTTTAAGTGTCTGAGAGCCGGACTGGGGTTGAAGAGGTTGTTGAAACATGAGATCCTGTGTAGAGATCAAAGTCGCCAACAAGGGGAAGACCGATCAACCAAGTTAGTTCTGACCTTTTGAAGCTTCTGGGTGATGCATGGTAAGAGTGGGTATGTCCACAGTCTCAGAAATGCCGCGGGGTCGGGATGATGCTTGAATGTAGGCTTTGAGAATGGAATCGCTTATGCATTTAAGCCCTATGTGAACCATTGACGGTTGGAGTGATCATTTGGTTACAACTTCAGTAGTGATTTGGGTGTGTCCATAGGGTAGGTTAACCTAAAGACGACCACATACCATCTGCCACCTTGTTTTTCTCACTTTTACATCTACTGTATGGGGCTGTACCTCTAATATTCTTGAAATATAGGTGTTATAGTATCCCATGGACTGCCCACCTATGATATGTTGGGTAGTTATCATTGTATAAAAATACACCAAAGTACTTATGTTTGACTGGTTTTTATCATGGCCAACTGGTCATTTTCCAAGGCATGCCAATTTCACCATGAGATGACCACCATTTCACCTTGAGTCGACCACCACTCACAGAGAGAGTTATGCCTTTAATTGAGTAGAAACTACTGATTATGTAGGTTTACATCAAAAGATTGATATCCATTATATCTTGGGACATTGCATTCTCTAGATGATATCTATGCATGGGTTTCACACTTTGCTGTTTTCCTATTATGAGTAGTATGCAAAGGAACCATATGACATCAAGAACATAAATGCTAAGTCCAGCAAAATGTTACTGTGTTGGATATTGATAGATAATCATAAAACAAATCCTTTTTAATGCAGGGCTAGGATTATTACCTCTAATTGGATGGGAATGGCAACTAGAATGAACATAATTTTTACTGAAATACCCCCTCCAATTTAGCTGCTGCAAAACATACATTTTCATTACAATACAGCACCATCAACAGTAACATTATATTGTATATTTATGTAAGACACTTATTCCTTTTTGAAATTATGGCTTAATGAAAATGGCCCCATTCAAAGGCTGTGTATCAAGTGGTTGTCTCAAGGTGAAAATGAACTAAATGGAATGTTCTTAGTAAGGGTGATTTTATATATATATATATATATATATATATATATATATATATAAGTTATCTCACTACCAGGGAATAATTAATACCGGTAATAACGATAATAATAATGTTGATATATACGGTAATAATAATATATGATACAGTAGTATAATAAATGATCATATCACAGACACATGAGTTTGGTGGGTTACTGACCTTGGGGCTATCAGCACCATACATGCCTTTATTAAAACAACTATAATAATTAGTTGACAAAAGCATAGTCAGTAAAATGCATAATATAATAACAGTAGTAAAGTAATAACAATAGTAATAACAATAGTAATAACATCAGTAAAAATTTAAAAATCAAGGAAACACCCAGCGTGGTGTTACCTGTACAGGTGAAACGAGCCAATTGACGGTTACTTTGAACCACCCCCTTATATACGGGAGGAGTGTTTACCATGACGTCATGCTATGACATCATAGATACCAATGCGCGCTGCAAGTAGTCCCTAACCGTCCGCGGCTAATTATATAAATATACACGAGTGTATATAGTTCCATAAGTTATCTCGCTACCAGGGAATAATTAATACCGGTAATAACGATAATAATAATGTTGATATATACGGTAATAATAATATATGATACAGTAGTATAATAAATGATCATATCACAGACACATGAGTTTGGTGGGTTACTGACCTTGGGGCTATCAGCACCATACATGCCAAACACCTAAACACGCCAAACACATGTGAACACACACATACCAATCAGCAATGCAATTGAGATTGGCAAAGTCTATCTAATTCCAAAAGTTCATTTTTATAGTTATGTAAATACGTAAAAACAGAATGAGATTTCCAATTTACCTTCTTTTTAATAGAATCTACACTAAGTCCTGCATCCTTTAACATAGTAGCACCACCATGCCTAAGTGAGTGAGTGGAGACTGAACCTTTGATACCAGCACGTAGAGATAAAGATTTCAACCTCGAATTAATATATTGGTACTGTAGAGAAACACCATTAATTTTGAATAACAAATCACTCACACCCCTACCTGTGCACAATTTTCCTAAGTCTTTACAAGGACATAACAGTGAGGTATCGTCCCTACATAAGTATATGTTAAAAGAATGGCTACCAAGCTGGTCAGTCTTAGAAGTTTTAATGCGCAGACTAGCATAACTTTTAAATATTTTAACATCACCTACCCTTAGTGTATGGGGAGAAGATACAACATGTCCTATCCTGAGGACACCTCTATAACATAAGAGAATAGCTAACCAAAATTCCAGGTCAGCCCTGTTGGAGAGATCCAAATACGATCTAATACATAACATTTCTTTTGGACTCAATGGGTGAATAACCCTAGTAGGAACAGCATAATTTCTATCAATACCATCCAACACCTTTTTTAGCATGAAATTACCGCTATGGTCTAAGCCACCTCTAAGTTTTTGATGATACCAAATGGACGATAAATAATTCCTTACAGAAGAAGGTTTCATATATTCAGATAAATATACTGCATATGTAGCAGCCTGTGAGGGAGAACAAGGAAAAATTGATAAACTAAATTTTTTACAAAATTTTTTATACCTGTTAAGTTGTTGTTTCCTTGTTCTCCTTGTATTATCTGATACACCCTTCGTTAAAAGACACCTCTTTCTTTTTTGTAACCTTTTCCATTCTGGAAGTAAAGCAACACATATTATTATGCTGAAGAGTGTGAATGCATTTCTTCACAATACCTTTATAAGGTAACCTAGACAATTGGTCAGCTAGAATATTATCCTCAGATTTAATATAAGTGGCATAAATTTCAACATTGTTGATGAAACACAACCAAAATATTTCCCTTAACCACTCCATACATAGTTTATTTTTTGATCTACCGGTATTAATCATGGCTAAAACCTGCATATTGTCCGTTATACAACGTATTCTTTTATTTTTATATCCCGGTATCCAACGCCTAAGGCCCATAAGGAGAGGATACAACTCATAAACATTAATGTTTCTATGGTGATTTTTCAAATTATCAAGGATGGGGGGTTGAGTGAAGTGACCCCTGCCTAGATTAAATTTATCATAAGACGTCCAGTCACCATATATAAAATCCTTGCCCATCCAAGCACCGAAACCTTTTATAGAAGAATCTGAATACATATGTGTATCGACCAAATCGTTTAGAATTAAACTTTTACAATTAAAAGTACTGCAGAACTTCAACCACCACTCCATATCATTCTTAGTGCATTCAGAAATTTTTATAATACCTCTAGGTCTTGCTCTGGCACAAAGATCAAAAATCCTGCGACTAAAAGTTCTTCCACCTTTAACAACTTGGGAGCAGAAAGACATTAAACCACCGATCCTCTCTAGGGTCTTTTTAGAAATAAATTTCTTATTAACGTTATTTAATAAGAGATTTTCCATTTTTTCAACCTTTTCAATAGGCAAAGACAGTTCCAACTTAACTGAATCTATGTTAATGCCTAAGAATTTACAAACTTGAGATGGGTCGGTCACCTTTTCTTTGGATACTACAAAGCCCATGTAGGCCATACATTCCATCAATAAATTCCTCTGCCTAAGACATTCAGCATAAGAATCTGCCATAATTATAAAATCATCTAGATAATTTACAATTTTTTCTACACCGTAGAATTTTGCTACCTCCACAATAAAATCAGAGATCCTATTAAAAATATATGGAGCACATTTCAGGCCAAAAGTTAACCTGTTGCTTACATAATAATCCTCGCCATGCCCAAAATCCCATCTGAAACCCTGCATGGTCGTATGAGGTCCATATACATTTATAGACCTGTAAGCTGACTTTAAATCCACCACACTCATGAAATCGTTCTTATTCAACTGAGCAGTCACCGTGCTAATATTATTATAAGAAAAAGCTGAGGTAGTGGTATCCATAAAGTTGTTAATAGATATTCTATCAGGCATACTGCAGTCAGTTATGGGTCTTAACTTGCCATTTGACTTTTCTACACCACCTAGAGCATGGATACACCGAGGTTTACTATCACTTTTTGAGACTAGACCTGCTTCCAACTCGTCTAACAATATACCACAATATTCATTATAGAACCTCCCTTCGAGGCTAGACTTATAATTTTTACAATCATAAGTAGTTTGACAGTCCGGATCCACAATTTTAAACCCTTGAACAATACCATGCCATAGAAAATCAGCCTCTGTGCTACTAATATCAATAAGACCGTTTTGTTGAAGGAAAGAAGCTACTCTGCATGGTAAAATTTGAGCTCTCTCACCACCAATGTAATGAACACAAGTACATACACCTTTTATACAATTGTCATATACCCTGATGCTGGGCAAATCTGCAACACTAACAGTAAAAAGAGGTTTATTACCAACCTGTATTAGACTATTACAAGTAACATCTATATCATTTCCTAAAGAATTAAATTCTTGGAAAATATCATGTTCCGCTACGGGCTCAGTTGAAAGAATACAATCCCTAACCATCTCCGTATCATTCACCTCCTGTACTGGAGTTTGTGAAGGCAAGTCGACATCTACCACACCTACCATAACTTGGTCAGGCATCAAACAAACATCATTACCAGCTATGGGACATCGACCACCTGCAGTTTCCTATTCATTCCTGGATTTTTGGCATTCAGTTTTACCATGTCCAGAGGAACTGCAACCACTGCAAACATGTCTATACTTACAGGGGTCCCTTACACAACCTTCTGCTCTATTAAAAGCATAGCAAGAGTTATTTAAGATTTTTTGTTTGATACCATTCCTAGTCTTGGTGGCGTATGCCTTCTGTGCCTGAACAGTACCATCATAAGATAGGTGTCTAAGAATGTCAGAGTTGTCTATAACCCCAAAAGCTTCTATCCCATCTCTATTTGCCCTGGTCCTAACCGATTTATCGTAGGCCAATAGGGCTGACACTGTATACATTTTTGTTCCAGCCTTCTCCACTAGAACTTGGAGATGTTTTAACATGCCTTCTACATCACTGCTGTCTTTGTAATAATCCAGAACAAAACTCAAATTGACAAGTACCAATTTCTCTACGGTGTCGACCTTTTCCCTCTTTTTTACATATATCTCATGGTCAAACTCACCACGTTTGGTATTGGTGTGAAGCTTGGATGTAGAGGAATCCATTGACGACCCTCTTGACGACGACCGTGGTCGGTGACGAGCGGAAAATGAAGATTTTGATCTCCGGCGACGACCCCAAGCTGCCTCTTCGTCCCACCTCGATCCGTTGCTAACGACGCTGGGAGACCGCTGCCTGGATACGCGGCTGCGTCCTTGGTGATATGACGTCACTGGTCGTTGACAAACATTAGCATGTGCATGCTGCCACGCCCCCTCGGTTAATTTCGTCTTGTCTTTCCTGTCCTTTCCAGCTACCAGCTCCTGCAGCAAGCCTTTGATACTGCACAATTCGTCCTCCAACGATTCCAACCTCTCCGTCTGGTCAATGAATTGGTCGTCTTCTAACCCCTTAGCATGGTTGGGTGGCGTAGACCTCTGATCCACACAAGACGAATCCAACTCACTCGCAAATCCCAAATTGGCCGATTCTCCTGTTTTCTTTGCCGATTTGGCTGATTTTTTAGAAGTAGTAGCTGCCTTGGCACTTCTAGTTGATTTTCTCCCCATCTTGATCCGAAAATCAAATGTTAAACACAAAAATCAATTTAAAAATCAAGGAAACACCCAGCGTGGTGTTACCTGTACAGGTGAAACGAGCCAATTGACGGTTACTTTGAACCACCCCCTTATATACGGGAGAAGTGTTTACCATGACGTCATGCTATGACATCATAGATACCAATGCGCGCTGCAAGTAGTCCCTAACCGTCCGCGGCTAATTATATAAATATACACGAGTGTATATAGTTCCATATATATATATATATAATACAAATGGATTTTCAAGATATAGCAGGTAAAAAGGCCTAAACAATTATCTTTCTTTCAGTGCCTTTTGGAAGTCTGAGGACCTAAAACTCTCAGAGATAGTACCCACTACAAATCCCTCATTGAAGGCCTGCACAGAAACGGTCGTCTTTAGGTTAATCTACCCTATTTACACTTCCCACCTGAAGCTGCGCAATCCATATTTTATAAACAAGCCAGTTATTAAAGGGCCTAGCTCCCCGAGGATCCTGGGGCATTTCCTAAAGCACAACAGACTATGAGGTATATGATGCAGGATAAGGGAGCTGCTCTTCTTACAATGTCTCAGGGTAGGAGTAGTTGAGGAAAGTTAGCTGATCCTGGAGCTATCCACAGGACACCAGCAGCTCTCACTCCTCACGTTTCCTCAGGAAAGACGGTTAAAGGTTAAAAATGCATCTCTGAATCTGAGATATTAAGGCCACATGGTAGTTTTAAGCGTCCAGTTAATATTAATAGCAGAAAGTGTTCTTGGGGTGATGAGAAATGAGATAAATCGTTATGCTCTGAATATATGAAGGGAAATACGAGTACAACTCTAAACTAAATTAATGAAACTAAACTACCAACACTAGAGCATACAATTTCAATCAGTGAATAAATATACATCGTCGTAAGCACAAAAAATACATATCACAGGGCAGGTAACATGGGTTTAGAATAGGCCCAATGCAGTATTACCAACTTTAGACAAATGGAAATCTAACATTAGCAGGGATCCTATACCCACTATTAGTGGTTAACTTCTTATTACGTTATTTGATGAAGTAATCTCAAATATCCTATACCATTCCCTTAACCACTGCTGATTTCTCCCATATACAGAGCTGGAATCCTATATGGGCATGGGGCTGTGTGACTGCCTTATATGGAAAATGGTAATGAGGGAAGGGGATACATAGGCTTACTGGGAATCACCAGTGGTATCAGGTATTACTGTATAGTAAATCTAGGTCAGAATCGGAATACTGTGACGCAGTCATGGGCTATACAAGTGATTTCCGACCACAAAGTTGCTATAGGTCAACCCTACCACAGAACAGGGAGGGCATTTTGATATCTAGAAACGCACACTTAAAGAATTCAATTGATGAAATCTTAAACTTCTTCCCCATTTTTGCATAGCAATGGTAGGATTTCTAGGTGGGAAAACTGCAAAGTAGAGATGGTCTCAGTAAAACTAATATGATCCGAAAAATATGACATTAAGGTTCAATGAGGAAGAGATTGCAAGTGCTGCTCTGCACCTTCTAAATTGAAGGCATCTGTCGCAGCACACTAATAAAAAGGTCATCTGCCGCAGCACACTAATAAAGGTCATGTTCTGTGGCCTCCAGCACCTTCATATTTACATAGAGAAATAAGGACAGGTTGACATTTGCTAGATAGACCCACTTAGTGCCGCTTTATTGATCCTATTTAGTTTGCTGGTGTAATGACAGAAAGAGCTCATTCAGCTTTTGTCAACAGAACTGGTGTAGACTACTACCTGTGGGCGGAGTGGGCTGGGTCAAAAAATAAAACGATGGAATATTTAGGGAGAGGAAGAAGGGAAGGAGTCATTATCCTGCACGGAAGTAGGCGGCTTACTTTTTTTGCTTAATGATTTTTATCATTCCTATAAAATTTGTTCATGTAGAAATATTGCCCTCCGGATGTCCTGTTTGGGTACACTGATATCAATTATTGCTGCCTGTATTAGAGAAAGATAAAGAGTTCAAAATGTGTTTAGACTTGATGGTGAATAATTACTTTGTGGTTCATATTTCCTATTTCGCCCCAAACCCTGCGCCTTTGCATACATATCTTATAGAAGATCCCCAATTAAGATCCCACTATCAAGCATGGCGTTCAGTGGATAGTATAGAATAGTGAGGAAATACCTGACATATTTAATTGTAATTCTGGGCTGAGTAGTGCCTCGATTCCCTCCCCCAACACTCCTCAGCCTTTCAGATTATTTACTGAGTTATTCTCTTCCAAGACCAACACTCAATTGAAAAGAACTCAAGGCAACAACCCTATCCCATTGCCCTCGTACAGTATTCCCAGATGGCGCCTTAACAAATCCCTCATTCATATACACTCTCAACATCCCCTCTCATCTCACCCTACCACCTACAACAAACCCAGTTCCTTTTTTCACCAATGCTAAGTCTACATCCTATTGTAGGTATATAATGACACCTGCCTCTGCTGGTACTACTCATGGTACGGGGCTTCCCTAGCCCACTTAAGAGGGTCTACTTCTCATCTTTCCTATCCCCTCAGGATGTGTGTGGTGCACATATGCGCGGGCACTGACACATTCCTCTGTGAAATTGTGTAATATCGTTCTCGCCATGAATATGACCTTAGCTGTCGAAATGGCATTAAACATCTATTACTCACTCACTCACTCACTCATGGTACAGACTGCATGTACATGTAGTTTGAGGTTACCATGGTTACAACTTTACTAGGTGGCAGATGGCTATCCTGGAGGAGGTACCGGAGGTAGGTGTGTCATGACTGTCCAACAGGTGCCTGACAAATGCCCACCTCTCCACTGGTAGTACACGCAAATTCCTATCTTAGGGAGGTGCTCTCGGTAGTCATAGCAGGGAGAATTTAAATGGGAATATTCAGATTTTGTAAGCTGTAAGATGCCATGTACAAAAAAAAAAGAATAAAACAAAATGATTTCAGTGTTAGGCTCAATTCCTGTTCCATTATCACACTGATTCTATAAAGAGAAGATGCATATTAGACATTCCTAAATGGTACTGCACCAGTGGAATGAAAGGACATCTCAGATATACATGCGTATACATGTACATTGAGGTATGCCTCTGTATTTATAAACCTCTATGGGTAGGTTCTATTCCCTCCCTTTTCTGCAAGCCTCCTCAGCTACAATATCAAAGTCCTTGGGGTCAGGTGCTCATGAACTGCTCATATAGTGCATCTGGGCAGGCTAATCATCTTGGTGTCCAGGCCTATTAGGTTGATTGTGGGAGTAGCTCAATCTAATGATATGCTGCCTATTGTCCAGGGCACTCTCCTCAATATACCTAACTGTCCGTGAGGCAATCCGAGGCAATAGCGTTTTCTCGTAATGAATGGTCGGGATCATTAGGTTCTGAATCTCATTCATATCAACTAGGAAAGATTTATCTAGTTGATATTCTATGATAGCCGCCGTTATTTTAACTTTACTAATGAGACACAAAAACATAATGAAAACCGTTAGTCATGAAATTTACCATATGAATTTGACTGAAAGCCAAGATGAAAGTTATGACTATCATATGTTATATTAGATATCTGACTCTAAGATAAGACATTGATTTCAGTCTCTTCGCACTGAAAATGGGTCCTACCGATAGAATGTTAACTTATCGTATACAGGTTTTAAGCCTAAATGGAGTTTGCAGCCATATATAAGAGCAACAATTATAATTGTGTGGTTTACTGACTGCGGAATGAAAACAATGTTATGGTGATGAGAGAAATGCTGAATGTATTCCCCTTTATCCTAATCACGCACCAATGCCCTTATAACAGACAGATGTAATCATGTGCAATCTATTAGGAGAAGGAATTAGAGGCCACCTGATATTAATTGGCATTAAGGTTTTATTATGATAGTCTTTATCTAGCCGTTTTTGCAGAGGATTTGAGCTTTTTAATCTGAGGATTGGTACTAAAGCAACCAAGGAAGGAATTTAGAAATTCATGGTTTAGAATATCGGTTAAAATAAGGATTCCAGACATCCGATTAGCGGCTTCTAGGTACCAGTAGTTATATTCTTTGAATAGTCTTGCCACACCCATAACACTGGTTTCTTTGGCTTTAAAGGGAAATACCATTGTTCGTTTCTTTGTCAGCTCTACCAATGGTTCCTGTTCTTATCTTGCAGTCCTGCTCTGACCTTGCTGTCGTCTCTGTAGTCACTGGTAGTACGGTCATGCAACAGACAATTGTCCGTTGCATGGCCTTACCTCAATTTCAGGCTATGTAGTTAATAAGCGGGCAGGCCAATATAGTTAAGTATTGATGAGTCACACACTCTTTCTTTGAACTTCAAAATGATGAAATTGTAATTCTGTTCATTCAGAGTCGCAGTGAATGCAAATGAAAATCAATTGCAAATGCTATAGGCAATTCACAGTAGTTTGCCTTTTCAATCCCATAGGTGTGGGTGACAGTTTGCTGAGTGGATGACCCACGGTAACACTAACACCTTCTCCTTAACATGACAACCTTGATAGAAATACAATCAGCTTGAAGGAGACTCACTGAAAACCTGGAAGATCCAAAAGTAGTCAGTGGTAACGACTTTAGGTCCTCATGTTGACAATACCTAAAACAACTACTTTAAGTGGTCAAACTGATTTTGATCACTTAAAGTAGTTGTTTTAGGTATTGTCAACCATTTTGTCGAGACACTTGGATGACAGTTCAAAATGATGACCATTGCTACGATTTTGAAATAACCTTCTGTATCAAGAGGCTTCATCGGAAATGTTGTGTGTGTTTCAAACAGAACACCTTAGCATTTAAGGTGGAATTGATTATGTCTGTTTCAGCAATACATATCAAATAAGGATTCCAGACATCCGATTAGCGGCTTCTAGGTACCAGTAGTTATATTCTTTGAATAGTCTTGCCACACCCATAACACTGGTTTCTTTGGCTTTAAAGGGAAATACCATTGTTCGTTTCTTTGTCAGCTCTACCAATGGTTCCTGTTCTTATCTTGCAGTCCTGCTCTGACCTTGCTGTCGTCTCTGTAGTCACTGGTAGTACGGTCATGCAACAGACAATTGTCCGTTGCATGGCCTTACCTCAATTTCAGGCTATGTAGTTAATAAGCGGGCAGGCCAATATAGTTAAGTATTGATGAGTCACACACTCTTTCTTTGAACTTCAAAATGATGAAATTGTAATTCTGTTCATTCAGAGTCGCAGTGAATGCAAATGAAAATCAATTGCAAATGCTATAGGCAATTCACAGTAGTTTGCCTTTTCAATCCCATAGGTGTGGGTGACAGTTTGCTGAGTGGATGACCCACGGTAACACTAACACCTTCTCCTTAACATGACAACCTTGATAGAAATACAATCAGCTTGAAGGAGACTCACTGAAAACCTGGAAGATCCAAAAGTAGTCAGTGGTAACGACTTTAGGTCCTCATGTTGACAATACCTAAAACAACTACTTTAAGTGGTCAAACTGATTTTGATCACTTAAAGTAGTTGTTTTAGGTATTGTCAACCATTTTGTCGAGACACTTGGATGACAGTTCAAAATGATGACCATTGCTACGATTTTGAAATAACCTTCTGTATCAAGAGGCTTTATCGGAAATGTTGTGTGTGTTTCAAACAGAACACCTTAGCATTTAAGGTGGAATTGATTATGTCTGTTTCAGCAATACATATCTAGCTAATCATGATTTCATTCCAATCGTCCCATACCAATCATGAGTTTAAAGAGACATAGGCTGTGCATCGTATCAGTAGTTAAAAAACAGCCTTAATCTCTCCTGAAAGACAGATTTAGCTCCAAAACCTAAGGCAAACTCGGGCGCACAAATGTGCGAACCAAGGTGGCAGTAAAAACCTTTACTGTAAAATCCTGCATATAAGCTGTACCCGGAGTTCCTCGAGGTGCTACAAGTGGTCTAAAATGGCCTATAACCCGCGGCTTATACACGGTAGGCCTACTCACGCAAACTAACCTACCTACTACCGACTCATTCACCCACGCACTCACTCTCTCGCTCACTCGTTCATTCATTTACTACAAGACACCCATGGCGTTATTTCTACAGGCGCCACTATAGGTCACAAATCATAGAAAGTGTGCATATGGGCCTTACATGTCATTCGCCCAGACATGTATCCAGAAAAAGAATTCTTATAAGTATGCTTATTTTACAATAGCAAGGACACATCTCACATAAATGATAATGTGATTTTCCTAATCTATAGGTCAAAATAGTCTGGACCTGAGATTTTCATGGAGGTATGAAGATTGTTTCTGTAGGAAATTAAGCTCTCAACATGGCTTGTAACTCAAATGTCATTCTCCCAGACACAATTTCGCCCAGACAGTTTTGGTCATTTTGGGCACATTTTACCCCCCTGGAGCCCTAAATATGCATATGGGACCATCAAAACCCATATGTAACATGAAGAGCTCATCCAGCCTGACACTTTAAGCCAAGAAAATAGAGGGGGAAACTAAAATTCGAAGAGTAGGGGCTGGAATACCTCCAAATTCGTCATATGCAAACCTTCTATGATTTTCGACCTATAGTTCCTATTGTAGCATTCCCTGATAGTAACACAATGCAATAAAAGGTAGGGTCTCCAGGCTACAAAACAGACTGAATTCCTTTCAGGATTAAGGATTGCAAATGTACTATGTGCCAATGAAAATACACTGAGGGACAAAGTTCTTCACAAAGTCGGATCTAGCTCCAACCCCCAATGCATCCACCTCAATCACCTCGCATTGGCAACAGTTATCTTTGGTGTTTCAGAGGTTTTTAGATTTAGTGTTGAACAGTGGTGTTGTATAAAGTTTTGGGATGTGAGGCTGTGCTATCAAGGTGGTTGATTAAATGGGCCTAACCAACATTCTATTACAGACCCAAAATAGACTCACAGAAGCTGTCAGTATTGAGCTGTGCAGCGTTGGGGAACATTTTGTATTTAGCTTCTGAAAGTGCAGCTAGGGTCTACACATACAAGTATTTGTAACATTATCCATCTCGCTTCCTTCCTAGTCTGTCGAATCCATACAGAGAGATGTTGTGGACAGGAAGAATTAAAGAGTGGCTAATACTGACTTCACATTGGCATTCCCAACCGATGTAAATTGTATTGGCAATGAATAAGCCTGCGTTAACATCAATGTGAGTTTTACAAAGTCGTCATACTGACGAAATATGTGGTCAGGATTTGATGACCTAAAACTGTAGATTTAGGTATTGTCAACATGAGGACCTAAAGTTGTCTGCACTGAAGAGTTTCGGGCATCTCAGGGTTTCAGTGCAAGGCATCAAGCGACGCCCTGGAGAAGGCATCAGAGGTGGGTGTGTCAGGCCTGCTTAACAAATGACTGACAAATGTCCAGCTTTCCTCCATGGTGCACGCATATTCCCGTCTTAAATGCTATTAGAGAGATGTTGTCTGTGGCATGTGATGACAGGCATATCGGATATATCTGAAGAAATAAACTTGCAACTTATTTAAGCTTTCAGGGAACTGCTACTGCTTTGTACCGTGCCATGACTGCCCACTCAAATTTCAGACAGTTCTTTTTGTGTTTAATGGCAGGACTAAAGTAAGACATATGAGTCAATCATATAGACTCAAGCAGGACAAACAGTTTCTTATGCACATGCAGAGAGCTATGACTTGCTCAAGATACTATGCCTACACCACTCTTCATTTAGGCAAATTTGCTTTTCCTTCAATTAATGTTAAGCACATGCAGAAAAGATTCTATATAAAAAGTACCCTTGACAGTTTGTTTATTTCAGATTCTAGTATCCTTACCATGTACCACGAACTTGCTCTCCAGACATAAGGAACAGCCGTACAGAATATACTTAATGAGAGATTTGATCATCAATAATATGAAGGTATTGTGGTTTCTCAGCTAATCCTCTTCAGATACAGACATGCCTTTAGGTGCTGGTAGGCTGCTTATTTAGGATACCTACATAGGCTAGCCACCCTGATTTCCGAATCTATTGGGCCGATTGTGGGAGTAGCCCATTCTGATATTACATTATGTCCATTGCTTCTGTAGGGGGGGGGGTACCGGCCCTCCCCCTTCTACCCAATGGACCTAACAGTTCCTGTGGCAATATAGTAGTAATAGAGAGCTAGGCTGCGATGACCCCTTTGTCCTAACGGGATAGGTCATGGTCGGTAGCTCCTTGTGAAGCTACACCTGATCATGGAAATTGATTGATAACAAAACACAGCCAATATCAGAGCGATGGACCTTTGCTGTTAGCTCAACTTGATGATGATTAATTTACATTTAATGGCGTTTAGGAAATGAAAAACCCCATCACACAAATCTGTTTATGCGATCGTTAGCAGCTATCAAAAAGACTGTAGATTGAATGGGACTAATCTATTTGTACAGATCTACAGATCGATCAGAATGGGTATGATTTCAGAATACCTGACCCTACCTAACAAAAGAGATCCGATGATAGAAGATTTTACTAATGCAAATTTGGCATCTGGAAAAATTTTTTAAATAAATTAGACAATTAGAGAATCTATAGAAACAGCTATAGAGGAGCTGCTTTAGTTGTGAATTTGAGACAGATGAAGACCTGAGATGAATTAATAGTCTTGTGCTAATCATAACCTCCCTTCCTTCTCTTACCCAGCCCCTGTACCCGAATGCCGTGGTATGCTGGTGGAATATTCACATGTGTAATTAACTCCATGGTAGGATAAGAGAGAACATTTAGCCTGCCTGATATTAAGTAGGATTACTTAGCAATGTAATTAGTCATAGAGCTCTACAGTGGTTCTCTATGTCTGCCTCGTATGACATCGACTGAGCTAAATGTATCGGGTTAGGCTAATTGCCTCGGAAATGGGAGCTTCATAGGTTCTATTCATAATTCATTTGAAGCTATGGCCAGAGCGTTGGGATTATAATATTTTCCTGATAGTTATATAATTTAGATTACTGTTTGTCTCTGCTGTTCGGGGTATTTTCTTTTAAGATAATCCCACGGGATATGTAGCAGTAGACCAGTCATGAATCCAAGAATATGTATAGGGGATGGAATTACAGAGGCTTAGGAAGAAAGAAATGTGCGAGCATCACCTGTAGTTAAATGCATTGTTGATAACAGTAAGTCTACTTAGCACCTCCCAGGAGACTCATATATAGACCACATGCCCTGGTAGAGCTCTCTGTAGATCCTGGGTTTCCATTGGCTACATTCTACCAGTTGAATCACCTGCAGGTCGTCACCACCTTTATCGTACTGGGGTTCTTGCCACACAAAAGTAATAGGTGCATTGGTAATATGACAAGGAACTCTTTAAAACTGAAAATTAGTACATGTATTGAGATCAACCTGTCACTACCACATATAAGAATTTACAATTCCATTGCACTTGAACGTAATCTGTGCTGGTGATAGTTCCGTTGGTGCAATATCAGGGCTGCATGGAAAAGTAAAAACAGAAGCTTCTAGCATTTAATAAAAAAAAGTTCAAAAGGGATTTGAAGCTGAGGGGTCCCTTTTAATATATATGGAAACACTACAAATCCAGTTTATGATGACACAGAAACGACTACAAGAGGATGATAGGTGCCGTGCGAATAAGACATGTTATTCATGCATTGTAGACTGATTCTATTTAGAAGAAAAGACAAAATTAAATGTTGAGCTATGCTGATTATGCATAATATTTTGTTGATGGCATATTGAAACCTTCCATTTCATGAAGATAGCATGGCAGAATTATATTCTCTCATCAAGTATCAGCAATTTAAGTCTCGGCCAAAAAAAATGTTTGGTTCCAGTTACCCGACTGACCCTAGCAAAACAGGGCCAATTTATTTTTACTTTTTTTTTTTTTTTTTTACAAAACTGTGACTGACAGATGAATTATGCCTTTTGTTTTAGACCTTAAATTATTTAATAATGGTCCGATTTGTAAGCTATAAAAACCGAAATGTAGCCCAGGTCTGGGTCCGAATGATGCACTTAGACAATTCATTTGGCAATTATTTGTATTGACTGTACATCAATACAATTTATCATCAACAGGTAAAAACAGGTTCCACACTCGTATGCATACAATTTGTTTTAGGGCTGGTGGCGTCATTTTGCTCAATCAGTTCTGATTGGGGGGTTCATGATAACTTTCATTGTATTGTTAGGGGGTCGGGGGAAAAATTGCTGGTCCTCAAAAATCCACCGTGCCCCCCCCCCCCAACTGGTAATAATTCACTTGTACCTACAACTTCTGTTCTAATCAATGGCTTTTCAAAATTGAAAAAAAAAATGTATCCTACATGCTTATATTGGACAGGAAGAACATTCTTCTGAGGCACAGACCTGCAGGTCTCTTGAAGTACCATAGGCTCCTAAGCTTTTGGGTAAAAAAGAAGAAGAAGAAAAAAAAAGTCCGACCTACCGACCCTAGCAATTCACGTCATGCAACTGAAAACACACCTCGTTTTTTTAGGCCCTACATAGAAAATAAGGCTAATGCAGGCTGTCACAATTAATCTGTATCAAAAAGGTTATAAAGGTCGCTTATTTTCAACAAGACAGTCAATTTCATGGACTTGAAAGTGATCAACTTTCCATTACAAACCTTTAAAAAAGTAATACAGAAAATATCTTGAGAAGTTCTAGATACGATGGTGCAGAGCACTTCACACTAAGATATGCCTACTTTATCATCATTTTGCTTTAAAAAAAAGAATACCCTTTCAGTCGTGTCTCCTATAGTGGCTATGGAAACAGGGGCTATTGAGAGGTAGAAGAGGGATGAATGGTATATGGTAGACACATTTATCACAAAAGTGGCTACAGGACAGACAGATTTCATTCCCCCTTTAGATCAAGGTTCTCATGAAGTTTGATATACATTGTATGTACAGGATGAAAGTTTCTGTCAAGATGAATGTGTGGAGCATCCCTTACAGCACAATACACCGAGTGATTGTTACCACGCAAGGCAGTCCTATAATGGTCGTCTACAACATAATATGACACATAGGGGCTGTCACAAACTATATAGCAGTGTTCAAGGTAGAAGAACCCTGTATATCATTGGATATCTATCCAGCCATGTCTCTTGTCTAGAAATACACGGGATCTTTGGAGATACTGTGCTGTTCAATCTGTTGGGCGTGAACACAATATTTTTACTGTCCGTCAGTTGGCCCTTTGCCATTTGGAATCTAGAATATTTTAACCAGTGGTTCCTATTGGAAATAGAGAGAAATAGGATAGTTTCAGAATGTCCAGAGATCGTGAGTAGCATAAGAATTTTTGATTTTCACTTTATTTGCTTGTTCTATGCTTTAGTCTATATGCAGAGCAGGCTACAGTATAGATGCCAATTCTCATCAACGGCTTGCAAATTTGATAAAAGTGGTATTCCATAACAATATGAAATTAAGTTTGGTCATTGGTAAAGACGGTGCCAATTTATCTGTGACGGCAGATTTGCCATTAGCAGTGATATGGCGGAAGGTACATGGGTATCTAGTAGGGCGGATCAGTCAAAAGAAAAGTGTGGGGGGATGGGGGTGCAAATTTGGTTATTTTCTATATAATCTATAGAGCCATCCTGAAAAAAGTGTGGGGCGATGCACCCCCCCCCCTTCCCCCGCAACCCCCATGGCTTTGCCGCCACTGTAAATTTAGTGAGAGAGATATCAGTGCAGCAGTCCCATGCAGCTGGTCATGTTGACCTTGTTTTCTCCAGCAGGTTAATGTTTAAAGCGTTAGAAAAGGGCACACCAGCTACCACTATTTAGAGCACATGATTTGTGTACTAAGAGTGTTTGCATAGATTTGTGGGTAGCAAATCTAAACGTTTATACATAAGCCCTACTTCTAAAAGGACTTCAAGTAAGTTTGTCTTTATGATGGCCAATTATACAGAGATGTCTTATCCTGACTGGTAAGTTAACATAGGGCTAACGAGTTACTTCCCAGGGCTCGCTCGACGTATGCATCATGGCGACAAAGGAACTAGGCCTAAGCACAAATCCCATGCACGTGGCAACGTTTACATTTGAAAGCTCTGCAGCTTTTGCCTCTTGTAACTTTGTGTCTGATATTGCAAATTACAACAATTTCCAAACATTATTGCAAAATGCAAATCGCACTGTCGCAACTATAATTGTAATGGTTCTTCACCATTTGGTCAGAAATGCTGCAATCTATGAAACCTTCACATTGCCCCGTTGGCAAGAGCAATCCAGATATCCACAGCACGAAGTTTGCATCGTGGGGCTTGTAAAAAAAGGCACTGTGTTCCTTATCATTTGGGCCCATGCCTGAAGCAATGGCTCGGCTATTCCGTAATAAACAACATGTCTATAAGAAGGACACATTATTTCAAACAATGCAGCAATAATAGAGCAATCAGTGAAGGCATCACTAGGGAGAAGTGGGAGAAGTGGCGATGTCTCCTAGATTGACGTAATGAATAGAACCATCCAGCTAATAGCAATAAGGTTCATAGATTAGGCTCCAACTTAATTAGCCAGGTTCATTATGCTGTCTTTAATCAAGTACCAGCATGGTCTGGGCCAAGTAAATCCTGCCCTCATCACAATACTTAGGCTTAACAATTACGCCAATATGTGACATGGCCTTCACTAATCCTTACACATGAATCATGCGGTCTGAACATCTAATGCCGGTATGTAAATATGAGTGATACCCATTGCCCTTTTCTATATATATATATATATATATATATATATATATATATATATATATATATATATATATATATATATTCGTTGGAATTTGTATTCCCCCCATTGGATCCCATATGCTTCCCTATCTCTAGGGTATATTTGAACGTGGTAGGTTTGTCATTGGCCAAAGATCCCGGGCCAGAGATAATCTCCAATGTCATTAGATGCATAACAATGGGACAGTCAATAAAGGCTGTCTAATATATGCCCTGCAGGAAATCGTAATGCTCCTGATAATGATGGACAAAGAGTAGGTCGCTGGGAGCTGCTCTTACCTGTAGTACATATCTGCTCACAGGGTCTAATTTCAATATCTCTAACGACAACACGGTGGCTAAATTGGGTGTATAGGGCCTATGTTGTCATTAGGGATATTGCAATAAGCCCTTGATAGCTCTCGGACCCATGCCATATATTACTGGACATATATTACTGTATCCCACAGAGGCGTAGGAAGCAAATCTTCATAGGGGGGGCCCGGCGAGGGCACCATCTCGACCACCTTGAATTGTCGGCTGATGCCGGATGGCGTCTATATAATGCGTATATAGAATTCATATAGAAAAGTAATTTATGGTAAATTTTGGATCTGACTTTAGGCTCAGACCCCCATTTTCCCTATGACATCACCATAATAATCTAATTTGAGATGTAAAGTTTTCGCCTCTTTTCCATTGTGTTTATGAGTTCTTGGAGCATATTGGGGGGGCCCAGACATACTCAGGCCCCACCTCCTTCATGATTGGGGGGGCCCAGGCCCCCCTGGCCCCCCCTTTTCCTACGCCCCTGTCCCATGTCCTGTGTTGGAGTCACATTAGATGCGTGTTCATCAAAGTATAAAGGTACCTATAGAACCACCTTCACTAAGATAATATTATGCCTGTATACAACAAAGCCCAAAGAAAACATCTTTACCTATGCCTTGTGTTAAGCCAGTATTTGTGTTTGCCGTACATTGTTCTGCCCTTTCACTGCCTGTATTGACCTTACTGTGTTTCATATAGATTTGTTAATGCTCCTTTTCCGCTGGACGGCCAAGCACAATACGCTGCTTACTTAGAGAAGATGCAATAACCTTTGCTATACGATGCCTGTTTTCACCTTTACCTCCAAAGGTAATTAAAATGCTTCTATAGGTCGAATCCCACTTGGCGAAAAATGACTCAAATATCTCTGCGATTTTGAATCTCTTGCGAATTTTGGACCTTCCCCAAATTCGCAAGGATATAACTACAGTAGGGTGAATAGAACACAAGCCCCTTTTTGCAATTTTAGGCCAGGAAATACATAATCCACAGAGATATAAACATCAACAAAGGCAAAATAACCAAAGGAGTACATGAATAAATGCAACAGTGCCCTTGTGTTCTATACACCCTACTGCAGTTATATCCTTGCGGATTTGGGGAAGGTCCCAAATTCACAAGAGATTCAAAATCGCAGAGATATTTAAGTCATTTTTCGCCAAGTGGGTTTCGACCTTCAAGATGGTAGTGTCTATCATGAGCTGTGCAACTCATATTGCATGGGAAGAAAAAACTGTATGGGGCATTGGAGTGGAAGCAATGTGACCGTTTTATGAATTGTTTGAGAAGTCAAAGAATCCAAATATAATAGACCTGTCAACAGGGTTCGAATAGAATGGTTTGTTTCGAACGTAGCAAAAAGACTAATAAGAAAACAACAGGATAGACAGGTCGTTTTTTTTTCTATACATAAAATTTGTTTTCCCTTATATATATATATATATATATATATATATATATATATATATATATATATATATATATATATATATATATATATATATATATATATGATCTTACTACTTAGCCTACATCTAAAACACTCTTCTCTTCTGTCGTTGGCTAATACCCTGAATTAGTATTAGAGAGAGTTTCAATAAATTTAGTGTTATAATAAAGGATTTTTTCCATTGTCGTTAGTGTAGAAAATGAACAAACCTTCAACTCACAAATTTTCCCAGCCAGGAGAGTAAACTTGCCGTCTAGAGCACTATTGGAGTATCCCTCACATAGTCTGACTCAAACTGTACCTGTGCAGAGTACTTGCTTCTTAAATTTCGGCCCAGGGTGGCTGGGATGTGTCGTCATCCTCTAGCTTCACTTACCTGCCTTTGCGGCGTGAAGGGATATATCGTGAGCAACTCACTCAGTGACCAACACTAGTTAATTACCTTTAATTCAACTTACGTGAGCTGCTCCGTTGCCCTCTGTGTGCGTGCTGTGGTGACCAAGGGATGTCCCTTCTATCAGTGTACATGCATTGAGCTAGGGCTGTTGTAACTCAGAACTGCTCTGGGCTGCTCGCCATGGCTTGCTCACCTGGCCTGCTCCCGAGGCACAGCCGCCTACTGCTCCTCCTTTCACTGTCGTCCCCACTACTACCCCTAACTCCATGCAGCCCTCACGGTGAGCGCCTCCTGCTGGTGGATGGAAGGTGGTCGTGGTTACCCGAGTTACTCTTTGTGGCTACCCAATGACATGCAATGAGAAAGGACCTCCATTGACCTCTTTTGTGGCTTTGTTTCATTGACAACAAGAGTCCCGTCGATTCACTTTCTACTAACTCACTCACTCACTCACTCACTCACTCAATCAATCAATCCATCCATCCATCCATCCATCAATCAATCAATCAATCGATCGATCGATCGATCACGTTTTTCCTCTCTGGCTCCACTTCAAACTTTGTACAAGAATACCTCGCCGATAAGGCGCATCCTGCATATGAGGCACGACCTGAGTTCTGCCATGAAGCACACCCAGGGCTTGATTTCTGAAGGTTTAGAAGGGTGCTAATGTATTTTATTGTTATTTCAAGAGGGCGTTCCATAAAGAATTGAATGAAATAAGAAATAAGGATGAATGAGAAGAATTTTACTTTCTCATAGAAAATGGTTCACTACTGTCGATTTGGGCGGGTAGGCCTATCATAGATTACTTCATGATTGAGCTAGCTTATGCTGGAAGAGCCTCCCGACGCACAAATAGGGCTTTATTTCAGCTATAGCCGTTTATGAACGGCAAAATGTTTCAATTTCCTTGGTTAAGTGAATGCGAAATCATATTTTTTTAGGGCAATCTAAAGCTAAATGAAGATAATCATATCCTCATTTAGCTTAGTTTCCATGTGTTAACATTCCGGGTACTTCTTGAGTCGGTAGTTTTTTACGTCGCCGCATTCATGGGCAGCTGATTAAGATGTACAACAATATATATACCTGCATGCAGTCAATGAAGCAAAACCTGGGGCTTAATTCAATATCTCGAGACTCAAACAATCACATAGGCCTCATAGAATCACTATAGCCACAGGTTGTCGTCAGGGATATTGCTACAAGTAAGCCCCTAGCAGGAGGTGAGCATGTACCGCACCAACGTTATATATACATCATCCTAACAATCTTCACATTTGTTTACCACTGTTACATCCTATATGATTCTTGTTGTCTTTACCTGCTCATGTCACATAACTTTCTCGACTTTGGCTTGTGTAATAAGGCCCCTTGACGTCTCAATACAGTCTAGAGCACTCAAACAGCCATGCCCCATGCATTATTCCCTAAATATATGTTTGTTTGAACCAGCGACCTAGTATATAGTATAGTTCCATGGCTGAACGTAAAGCCATTGACCTTAAACTGTGGTTTTAAAAGTCACATACTCAGCATGTTTTATGCATTTCCTAGACGAATTAAAAGGGAGGAGCAGAGGCACACAGCTGTGGGGTAGTGATGGTGAGTCCTCAGAATGTATAGGATCAGTAATAAACCTAAATGATAAATGACTTGTCCCTTCACCTCCCCAAATTGGTTACTTTATAAATCTAATGCCCAGATGTTTGTATCACCGACCAGAGACATTCGTTCAATTTTACAAGTTTTTTTGTGTTTTTTTTTTCGCTGTCGGCTTTCGGGTAGGGAGTAGAACACTTCTCTCCGTGCCCTGCCCAGTACTTCATACTGATAAGATCTTAGTCTCCCCTTTTTGATTGCTGGTACGTTCACCATATGTGACCCATCCTTACAAAATGGTTCGGAAGTCGCACATAGAAAATGTTGAGATATTACCATATTCATTTCCAGCTCATCAAGAGCTTTCATTTGATATATTAGCACTTGCATATTTGAACCAGGTTGCTGTCTGTGGATATTCTAGCAGTTAACATAGTTAGATCACTTAATTAAAGATTAAACTAAGATAATTAATATATTACACATGTAATAATATATAAATCTTATATAATCCCTATGTAAGTCTATATAACTACAAAAGCTATAGCTATGTTTTAAGGTATTTGGGGCCTAAATTCAGTTCATGAAGCAAGGATTATAAAAGACTTAATACCCACATGTTAGAAAAATGTTAAAATACAAATTTCGAAAGTTTTAATATTTTTGACACTATGCAACTTGAAAAGGCCATATCTAGGCTAAATGTGCGACATCAGTACCATTTTGTCAGGATGGGTCACATATGTAGGGCTTCATATCTTGAGTCTAATATAGATGTTATCAGGCTTCAGATATCCGAAGTCTCGTTTGAGTTTGAAGGCAATGGCGTTATTTTAAATTTTGTGATTTGAAAAAGCTTTGATAGGATTGTTGTAATGAGCTGAAGTCCTCATCACGTTATACATTTGAAGGAGAAAGAAAGAGCGCCATTTAATGAGCAAAATGACGTCTGCCAAGCACAGCGAAATTAGTTTCAGATGGTTTCAAAAGATTGGAAATGTTAGACACTGATCGAATTTAAATAAACTTAGATTAAGGAGGCTGACTCAAACGAATCCTTTTAGTGCCGATGGACATTATGGTGTTTTTTTTCATGCTTCATGGCTGCAGACATTTTATTGGCTTTGCTGGTCTACACTCATCGAGAGTCCTTCTGTGAACGGCATTTTCAGATGGGTGAAATCTTGTATTTGTTCCCTGGACCTCAAGGGTCTCCTTTTTCTGTTTTCTATTACCAATTATGCCTCTATTTTAACATTCAATGTGTTTCTTCTTCGCATAGGTCACTTTAATCCATGCTTCTCAGAATCCGAGTGAATTCTGTATCCCCATCCCAAATGTCCTTAGTTGTTACTAGAATTTCTATCATCAACGCTAGCTTGACATTTCAGGGGAAAATGATGAAAATGCTGTTTTTTTTTTCTTTGACCAATGACAGACCTTTTACAGTATTCCAGAGTCAGCAATTTTAGCGTGTATCTTCTAGGCTCTAGTATAGAGAGGTCTAGGCCTGATAAACCATTACAAGTTCGTTAGTTTCTAGGTCATCATACCAAAGTTTGTTTTACAATGATACCGGTAGTTATTAGTATCAACACTTGAATTGATCAATGAATGTGAACTGCCAAAACAATTTTAGAACGTTCTCTAGTGACACCAAACCTCCAGAAACCTGTATTACTCCCAATGGACTAATTCTATTGGAATAAGCCAAAAACTCTCCTGTCCAACCGCCAAAAACCTTACTGTTTAACACACTTGAATTGATCAGTGAAATTCATCGGAACATATGATTAATAAGAATTCAAATCATAACCATTTTGTTTTTCAATTTAAGCATTACAGTTATTGCCTAGGCCTATAGCCTCTCCAAACGAACATATGATTGGCTCATTATAAGATTTTTAAACTTTAATGTAATGAAATCCCACTGAGAGTTTTCAATGAGTGAAAGTGGGGAGGGTCTGTACTACCGTATGTCATGCATGGCCTCCTCAAAGAGTGCTCCGTCAAGGCTAATTTAGTGGGAGCTAAAGAGACTGTGGAACAATAAAGTAAGGAGATTTTGACCGGCAGTCAAACCCCCTGAGTCACCAGTTGTTGGACGCCTGACGGTGACCGTCATTGGCAGCTGATATGATTTAGGGGTAGACACTCTAAAAGGATTCTTTGGTTGAGGTAGGCGGATCATCCTTTCTACAACTCAGACAGTCCTGACACAGATTTTACTCCTCTCCACTGCAAGCAGTCAAGAAGTATGACCTGTCATGTATACATTCTCTCTTCCTGTGTGACATATATGTCAAGTAAATTAATATGAATCTCCTAAAATGGTGAATGGATAATCATTTCTCACTTGTACAGGTTTTAGTCTCGATATGCAAGTGTGGGTCCATGATTTACGACTGCATCATGATACAAGCAGAACTCTTTAAAGGGCTAAAAGTGCCCATACATATTTGTGCTGGACGTGTAAGCTAATACATGTAAGTCTATTACCAGTATATTCTCAAGTTAGCAACATGTAAGTCTATTACCAGTAAAGTCTCAAGTTAGCAACATTTACAAGAAAACAGGAGAAATGTTTGAATATGGCAAGGTTCATTGTGAGTTAGGAATTTATCTAATTCTGACCCAACGGATATCTCTCCCTTGCTCAATATCAAATGTATTCCATTTGTACAACCAGGTTATTCGTTGCAGGCATATAACATACCCGTGAACTAGATGGACTCATGAACTGGAGTTGACAAACTGCACATGCCTAATAGAAATGTAAAGTGTTATATTTCACATAACAATTAAGGAGATATTCTATAAGGAGGATCCAATTGAATATGTGATCGGATAGGTCATGATATATCGGTAGATTTTCTTTTGTGACAAAAGGGAAACATAAACTGATGATGGTATCAGTTAGGGAGTATGGGTTAGGTAGCATGGATACACATTCATGGATTTATCATAAACAAATCCAGTAGACCATCAAATAGAGGTCAGAAAAATAGTATTCTATCTCTTAGGAGGGGTGTGAGGCATCTTAAGGAAGTCCCTCATTTGTAGATAACTAACTTAGCAGAGATGCCACGTTTCCTGGTTTATCAGGAATTCCTGGTTTTGATTGTAAGATTTCAGAGATGCCACGTTTCCTGGTTTACCAGGAATTCCTGGTTTTGATTGTAAGATTTCTGTAATAAATCATTCCTGGGATAATCTGTCCAAAGCCCACTTTTCCTGTGTTTTTTTTTTCAGTCAGTGAGTGACATCTCTACTTAGACAGACTGCATCAAAGATAACTGAGTTTCCATCTAGTTTTGCACGGATTCACACCTAATAAATATCCATGTGAAGAGATTTCAATTATTCTGACAGCTTTTGTATAGTCCGGCAATGTCTGGGCTGCCCTCTGAATAGAGATGTCAATGAGATGTACAGAATGGTGTCCAATATCTAGCAGGACGATGTAGAGGAATTGCTGTGAAAGGAAGGAATTGAGACTGTCCTGTGGTGTTTTGTAGCTGTATTAATATCCTGTTCTGTATTGTATTCAGCACACTAGTGCCAAGGAAGGAGCTGCAAAGGAGAGACTTCCTGTCTATTCGTCTCCAAAACCTTTAGAATTCTGCCTTTGTGTAAGGGTCAAATCCTCCGTATTATCGCCTGGTCTGAGCAGAGGGTGTTTGATACTCTCTGGAAATTAATTAGTATCTTATTTTTCTACAGGAACCTACAATACTTCTTAATGAGTTCTGTAGACATTTCATAACTCTCCTTTTTTACTTTTCATTCACCAATAGTAGCTATACACACACTCACAATGTCCATTTTCAACAGGTTTCTACGAGACCGTGAATCATTAGGCCAAATCCCACTATGTGAAAAATGGGTCTAAAATGTTTGTGATTTTGGATATCAGCAGCCTTGTACTCTTGTCAATATCCTAAATCACAAGGTTTGCCCTACCACCCATACCTTTGCCAAATCCCACTGTTAGCCGATATTGGAGGGGAAATCTCTGTGAAATATATTACTCTACTGACTAGTTGCTACTTTGATTCACAGAGAAGGAGAGTTTGATATAAAAAACACTGTTGTATATCACTGAATTCTTATGTTTGCCATAGTCTAGATCTTTACATTTATAATTAGACTGTGCAATACATGTAATGAAGCATGCACAAACCACAAGAAGAACATTCATATGACTATAGTGTGTGGAACTTGGTTCCTGATTTATCCAAAACAGACCTCTTGTAATGTACTAGAAATTCTTGTTTTCCTCTAAATCACAGGAGATTTCGGTATATCACAAAGATTTCTGGCCTCTTGTGGAGAAAATATCAAAATCATTTGAGGTGATCCACTCCTGAAATCACAACACTTTTACAAGGCTTCTTAGCCGTTATAGGCCTTTAAAAGATCATATTACCCCTCCAATATCGGCTAAGGACCACTGCATTCCTAAATCACAAGGGTATATGGTCGGTTTTCGCGTTGTGGGATTTGGCCTATTGAGACATGTTATCGGTCCCCTTGTGGTTCTGAGTAAAAGGGTCCCTGAAATTGTACTTTTCCCATCTAAAAGTTATCAATGGCAAAACTGAAGAACATGACGTTTTTGTACAAACGGAAATTTCCTCTTTCAATCGCTAGAGTTACTTATTTCATGCATCACAACTGACATGCTTTGGTGTAAAATTATTTTGTTGACTTTTCATCATGTTAAATATCCTACATGATTCTATTATTCCAGTGCTGTTGCTGTGGGCACCGATATGTTGGAAATTGACTGTCATGTGACAAAGGACGGTCATGTGGTTGTGTCACATGACAATAACCTACAGCGTGTAACAGGACAACCTGTGCTGATATCTGATACAGACTACAAGGTTAGTCATTTCTTAATGGCTATTATCTGACATGGACTATAATATTAGTCATGTAATAATGGCTATTAGTTCGTATGGATTGCAGGGTTAGTTGTGCAATAATGGTAGTCTATGTCCCTTTCAACTCCTCAGTTTCCTTGGTTCTAACCAGATCCATTTTATTACCAAAATGATTAAACACAATAATGTAAGGGCACCCTCTGTGTAGTACGTACTGCTCCTGAGGGCACCCTGAATATTGCTAAACTATCAAGTGACTAGGACCCTCATTCAGATGTACGTACGATAACCGCTAGCACCTGATATAATTTGCTCTCTTGTTAATATTAACCCAGATAAGGCTAACGTGGTAATTTTGGGTGCATAGTGCTAAATGATAAGTAGGCCAATATAATTATGACCAAAAATGCCCTGTACAAAATTTTGGAGTTGTACCTATGTCGCATTCAGAGATATCAGGGTTTCCCTACCATCCTTCATGTAGGACGGTAGGCCAATCCACTACTGTCCTATGAAATATTGATTTTTGGGTTGCCATTGGAACTGTTATTCCTGTTGGAGAGTGCTTATATGTAACCATTTATGCTGAACTTGAAATTTTAGAGCTTTACCTATTATGGATCCAGAGAAAAGCTCTGTCCTACATATAGGACAGTAGGCCAATACCCAGTCTGCTCCCTCTGGTAAGGTTAAAGTCTCTAAATTTGGTGATCTTCTAAGTAGTAAGTGTTTTGGAACATGTGTCTGATGTAATAGAAGTGGCTAAGAAAAATTCCGATCACCATACTTGAAGAGTTTGGTTCCAAAACGCAACAAATCCCTTCCAGATTTTCAGCATAAACCCATGTTTGTAGTGCTCCCCTGAAGTGAATTCTAGTGCTATCATGATAAACTCTTTAACAAATAGGCTCTGGAGAGCGGGAAAATATATCTTTCAGAGAAAATGGTACCTTTATGAAAATTAACCATCTCTAACATGTAGGTATTTGATATATTTGCTTCTTTTTTTTTTTTAAAAAAAAAGGCATTTATTGCGTTTTGCAACCAAACCCTTCATTTGGAAGTCAGGACCCTAAAACTATAAGCTACAGCTATTTACTTCTGTATCTATCAATTTTGCTTCTGGATATAGACCCCATCTTAATCAGTCGATCAGGTGTCCTACATGTAGGACGGTAGTCTCATCTGGGTAATTACGTTGGAAAACAGTGTAAATGAGATTGAGTTCTGTGATGTCCATCTGCTGTAAGGTAATTTAATTGTTTTATGTTATTCCTGTAGGACATGCCACCTCTGATGCCACAGCTGAGACTCGACTTCATGCAGAGTAAGTCAGCATTATGTGCTAATAGAAAAAAATAGCAGGATAATAACAAATGTGAACAGACATACATCAACAATGGTCCTTACTTTGCCACATAGAAGCCGAAGATTTTAGCTGCATCGTCTCTGGTTTTAGTAGCGTAGAACACTACTGAAGCTCTGTTTTTGAAATGTATGCCTACAAGCCCCAGTATAATAGTGTTCTATCAACTTGGTGCTATAATAAGTGGAACACTTCCTTTGCCTCTCATGCAAAACTAAAAAAAAAAATGCAGATACAGTCAACTCTCTACTTATGGTCACCTCTCTAATATGGTCACCTCTCCTTGTGGTCACCAATTTCCAGTCAAAAAGTCACATTTACTCTCTCTAATGTGGTCACCCCAAATTCAGTTGTGGGCCTTATAGAAGCCTGAAGGGATATTGGGTGGCTCTTAGTGAGTGGGTAATGGTTGTGTAACACATAATTCAACAGCTAAGGTTATATTCAGAGAGGAAACTTGAGAGGAGCCAGAAAAGGAAAACTAGGACATGGTCAGTGGACTAGAACAATTCTAGGGCATGCTTAGTGGACTGGAACAACTCTAGGGTGGTGTGCTCAGTGGACTGGAATAGCTCTAGGGCATGGTCAGTGGACTGGAACAACTCTAGGGCATGGTCTAGGGCATGGTCAGTGGACTGGAACAACTCTAGGACTTCTCAGGTCGCACCTCTGGTCCCCTCAAAGTCTATAAGGGAGTATGGAGGGGGGGGGTGGAGATCTGAGGGATGCCATAGCAGGTAGAAGACTTCTCAGGTCGCCCCTCTGGTCCCCTCAATGGCACCCACTCTTGTCCCAGGGGCCAGCAACACATTTCCTTATCCTAAATCAAGCATTTTTGTTAATACATCCAAATCTCAATATAAAGGATTTTTTAACCAAATTTAACTTACCAAGTTTCAGATATAGCTTATTCTCATAATAGAAACAAACACAGAACAACACATAACCTTTCTTTGTTTCTGCTAACTCTATGCCCTCAAGAGGAATTCTCTCTAATGTGGTCACCTCGCCAATGTGGTCACTTTTGGAAAGAATGAATGGTGACCACAATAGAGAGAGTTGACTGTACAAGCTTGTTGCACTAAGGCGACGCTATGATACTTGCCAAGCTTATAGATTGCAATTTATTGTGACCAAACATATTGAAAGAACACCTAAGAAATGTTCTAAAGAAATTTTGATAGGATTCAAAAAGATTTGGTTTGTGGTCTTTTATTCACACCCAATATCGTGTTTTCAGGTCACATAACATCAAAGGGCACTGACCGCCAAATCGCGCTACTACGAGACTTGTTTGAGAACTTCCCCAATATGCCTATCAACATCGACATTAAAATCAACAACAATGATCTCATCCACAAGGTAAGTCAAATTTGATAATTTTACTACAATATTATTCAAGATACTTCAAGGGCGTGTGTGAGCTAAATTAGAAGTGTTATCTTTCTGATCCTTATACTAGCTTAAGATTCCTCATTATTTCTTCATGCTACTTTTATAAGACCGGAAAACCTAATTCAATGTATGTTTGTATGTTGATTTTAAGCGAACCTTTCATGATAAACCATGTCAGAGTATGTCGTATACATCAGGCACTGCATGATAGTAGGATTGAATGATATCCAATAAGCACCCTGTACCAAGTGGATGCCTACACGGTTCATGAATGTCTTAAAAGCACTAATAAGTAGCTGAGTTTTCTTTTTGAGTTATTTGAATTGCCCTTATTAGAGATTGCTCTAATACTGTGATGTGGTTTGTTTTGTGGCAGGTGGGTGTGATGGTCCGTGAGTATGACCGTGAGTCACTCACTATCTGGGGCAATAGGAGCAAGGTCATCACCGAGAAGTGTTATGCTGCCGTGAGTAGGAACAGGTTATATTATTACCTTGCTGTCACCAAATCCAATACTTTGTCGTCCCAATTTTGAGCTAATTCTGTCCTTAGCACATCGTATTACCAATCATTTCTGAATGTTCTCAGTGTGAATGGTGTCGGATAGAACTATGTTTTCTATGAATTCACGAATCAGAAACGTCATCCACTGATTTCTGATGAATGGGTCCCTGTAGTTAGCTGGGAGTCACAGACTCCCAGCTATTAGTACAGTGTTCCAGAACAGGGAGAAATCGTCGTCCATTTGTCGACCAAAAACGGATACAATAGCTCAGCTACTAAAATCCTTGCTAATGTCCTTTCAGTTATTCATTTTTGTTCTGTCCCTGCATAGGTATAGTATTTTAGACATCGCCTCAGACTAAATGGCCAATAAGAAAACGGATTTATATAAGATCTATGCAAGTCTATGTTTGTCACAGGTCCTTCTGGGCCACCTGGTCGTCTTGGGGCCGCCTGATAGCTTTTCTTGTTGATTTCATGAAGCCGTGAAAGCCACCCACATGCATGCATCCATTAACCCACTAAAGGCCACCTACATATATATATATATATATATATATATATATATATATATATATATATATATATATATATATATATATATATATACATGTACACATAAGTATGATGCACCTTATTATATTAGGAGTTCTAAGTGGCGTGGCATTGGTTTATTTGGAGTCTTGGGACGGTAAAAATGCGTGCCATTCCCATATTAGGAGCCCCAATAGCGTGGCATTATTATATTTGGAGGAGTTATTGCGTCCAATTACCTAAATTACTCTGTGGCCCTTGAGGATGAATAGGCGTCCATACACGTGCCTCCACCTGTCTCCACTATCCCCTTCAGCACCATTAGAGACACCCAATACCCCCCCCTCAAGTCACGCCCACCAACGCCTATTACCGCCACAGTGTCCATAACCAGCTTTGAAAGCTGTCCTGCCACTCCATAACGACTTTCAATTGGCATTGTGTTATTTGAAGGCCTGGTACCTATCAATTTGATTATATTCTCTACACGATGTATATAGACCTTACACATCGTCATAGTGCATTTAAGACAGGGGTAGCTATACTCTATAAAACAGGACCATGCTTGCCGCTATGAACTCCTGAACATCATCATATAGGTATATGGGACTGCTAAGGTGGTTAAGTTGCCTTAAAATATCGTCAAATTCCCTTCATGGCTGCATTTTGGAAGCTAACTTTCTTATGCTTGACCATAGGTGACAATAAACATCACCATGATGATCGCCAGCTCGAAATACCCTTAAATCATAGGTCACACTATGGGAAAACTCCTATATGAGGTTTTTGACTACCCCCTGCACCCCCTTTTGCCAGTCCTGCACTGGCATGTAGCCCCCCCCAAAAAAAACAACCTTTTTTTCGACCTCTTCCTGCCTTAAACATAGCCTTTTTTTCGCCAGTTGAGCGCAAAACAGGTATCTTTTGGCAGAAGGTAGTGCGCGTCCACACCATGGTAAGGGCACAGGTAGACTGGCTGGGCTGAAAAGGCACCTACTCCAAAAAAATATTTCGCTTATTCTTTTTCGAAACCGATATTTTAGGGGGGCATGTCCTTTAGGGGGACGAAACACCCCAGATTGATACCAAACATTCCATATCTGCGCATATTATTTGCATAATTAGCATAATTATGCAGTTTTTTTGTACTGTTCAATATAATATAGATATGTTCCATTGGTCTTTTATAGAATTTGTATGCTTGCAAGTATAAACTACTGACTGCACCTAGTGAAAAGACTAGTGGAATCTGAACAATAGAAAAGAAATACCCCTCCCCTACCTTCCTATAGCATCAAATAAGTTGTTCAATGGAGGCAGCCATTGCTTAATCAGGTGCTTATACCTTTTAGATCCAAATGCTAGTTACCAGTGCATTATCACTGTTGATAAGCCTTACACATCAATACCTGCAGCCACCCGGGACACAAGCCCTGTTTGCACTGAATGGATATCTTTCCATTTCTCCATTCTCTGGTGTTTCATTGAAAATGTTGACGTCATTCTGTGTTTTAATTTGTGTTTTAATCTGTGTTTTTATGGTACATGTATTGAGTTTCGGGCTATAACAGGTTAGTGTTAGTGCTATGGTGTGATAGTAATTACTCACTATTTGTCAAAATATGTCAGTATCTATGGACTATTTGTAAGAAATTAGTTATTATATGTTAGTAATTATTCACTATTTGTCAGCAATAAGTCAATACATGGTAGTAATTACTTACATTTTATCAGCAATTAGTCAATATTATGTTAGTTATTACTCACAATTTGTCAGCAATTAGTCAATATATATATATAAGTAATTACTCACTATTTGTCAGCAATTAGTCAATATCTGTCAGTATTTACTCACAATTTGTCAGCAAGTAGTCAATAAATGTTAGTATTTACTCACATTTTGTCACCAATGAGTCAATATATGTCAGTGCTTTGTCACTATTTGTCAGCAAATAGTTGATATATATCAGTATTTACTCACACTTTGTCAGCAATTAGTCAATATACGTCAGTACTTAGTCACTCTATATCAGCAATTATCAATGCATGTCAGTATTTACTCACAATCTGTCAGCAAATAGTCAATATATAACAGAGAAATAGCCATTGATTCAACTGTGCATCCTGCCTTGACTGGTATTTGTCAAGATATGTCAGTAGCTATGGACTATTTGTCAGCAATTGGTTAATATATGTTAGTAATTATTCACTATTTGTCAGAGTGAGTGAGTGAGTAATAGATGTTTAACGCCATTTCGACACCTAAGGTCATATCCATGGCGAGAACGACATTACACAATTTCACAGAGGAATGTGTCGGTGTCCGCGCATATGTGCACCACACACATCTGAGGGGATAGGAAAGAGGAGATATAGACCCTTTTAAGTGGGCTAGGGAAGCCCGACTATTTGTCAGCAATTAGTCAATACATGATAGTAGTTACTTACATTTTATCAGCATTTAGTCAATATATGTTAGTAATTGCTCACTATTGACTAATATCTGACAAATTGTGAGTAATTACTGACATATATAAACTAAGTGTCAGTAATTACTCACTATTTATCAGCAATTAGTCAATACATGTCAGATTTTACTCAGAATTCACCAGCAATTATTCAATATATTTTAGTAATGACTCACTATTTGTCAGCAAATAGTCAATATATATCAGTATTTACTCACACTTTGTCAGCAATTAGTCAATATACGTCAGTACTTAGTCACTCTATATCAATTATCAATGCATGTCAGTATTTACTCACAATCTGTCAGCAAATAGTCAATATATAACAGAGAATTAGCCATTGATTCCTCCTGTGCATCCTGCCTTGGTATTTGTCAAAATATGTCAGTATCTATGGACTATTTGTCAGCAATAAGTTAATATATGCTAGTAACTAATCACTATTTTTCAGCAATTAGTCAATACATGGTAGTAGTTACTTACATTTTATCAGCATTTAGTCAATATATGTTAGTAATTGTTCACTATTGACTAATATCTGACAAATTGTGAGTAATTACTGACATATATTGACCAAGTATTGTTTTATAATGACTAAGTACTTCTATATATTGACTGATTGCTGACAAATAGTGAGTAATTACTGACACATATTGACTAATTGCTTACAAAGAGTGAGTAATTACTGACATATATTGACTAATTTCTGATAAATAGTGAGTAATTACTTACATATATTGACTAATTGCTGACAAAGTGAGTAATTACTGACGTATATTGACTAATTACTGTTATATAGTGACTAAGAAGTAACATATATTGACTAATTGCTGACAAATAGTGAGCAATTACTAATCCGATCATAAGTACATAAATCTAGATGATACGACCGAGCAGCTATTACAGCAATGCTGTATTTCTATATCAAAATATAATATCCGATCATAAGTACATAAATCTAGATGATACGACCGAGCAGCTATTACAGCAATGCTGTATTTCTATATCGATATATATTAAATGATCATAAATACATAAATCTAGATTAAAGAGTCATGATAATGATCCTTGAATCATGATAATGAGTATAGAGTCATGGGCATCCTCGTGTGGGGAATGACTCTTGTTAAGAACTAGTGTAAACATGACTGGTTCTATTGTAGTGGAACACTGAGGAGCAGGTGCTGCTGACCAAAGGGTTAAGTCATGGGATGGACATTGGAAATAGGAGATGAACAGATAGAGAGAGACACAGCAACGTGGACCGATAGGGAAGGTTATAGACAGACATACTGAAACTCAATCAGTGCATGGTCGGGGACATAGAGTTCAGCTATAAAACCTTGGATCCACTGGCATCGGTAAGGCTAGTCCGACGATTTATGACAATGCAAAAGTAGAGAAAAAATTGTTTGGATTAGCGAAAAAAAAAAACAACTTTACAGATGGCGGTGGAACCAGCCCTTTAATGCAGGTTCCACTGCATGGGCCGGTCCATTTTCTGCTTATCCGACTGGCTTTTACAGAGCAAATGTATGAAAAAAAATCGTTGGATTTGCAGAAAATGGACCTGACTGATGCAGTGGAAACAGCCCTATTCTCACACAGGGAATAAGATGATATCTGAAATGAGATCCTTTCATGCTGCAATAAGAACTTCTTCAGCTAGACACTAATTGAATATTAAACCTAACAATGTGTAGTTTAATATGAATTATTCCTAAGAGTTATGGCATTCAGCCATAGGGGTAGCTATGGTATATAGCAGGACCTTCCTTGCAGGTTGTCATGTATTCGTCATAGCCGTTTTTGAGTTAGATTATCTCATGAAATAGGGTGGGTAGAGAGTATAGCGAATGGGTGGGCTACCCCTCTGTATCTTCCAGTAGAGGTCTGTTGTAGAACCTGGCAAATGTATTGGTTCTCGCCCATTCTGCCGAGCTGAGTATGTCATTTATTGGTACATTTAGCCTGTCCGCTGCACTGGTGGCAGCGTGTCTTGTGCTATATGCCCCAAAGTGTGTACCTGGTGTATCCTGCTCTAGTGTGGTGGGGTTGGTGCTGTGTGAGGTCCAGGTCCAGTGTTTTCTGCTGCAACTCCCACCTCTGTTTCGGTTGGTCTTTTGGTGGAATGTCTTGGGTCAGGTCTCACTTCCTGTGGCCACCTCACCAGTGGTGCACGTTGGAAGTCTATAGGGTTCTGCAGTGGTTGCAGTAGGGACATCTCCCTCCCATATTCCCTGAGGATTTGTATACTAGCTCCTACCTCCACGGCGGTCGCTGTAAGAATGACAAGCTGCAAGCAAGGTCCTGCTATGTGCGTAGGAAAAGGGGGGGGGGCCTGGGCCCCCCCAATAATGAGGAGGTTCCCTATATAAGCCTATATAAAAATATAGCAGGCCCCCCCCCAACCGAGACCCCTGCCCCCCCCCAATAAAAATTTGCTTCCTACGCCCCCGTATACCATAGCTACCCCTGGCTTAAATGCCACTCTGTGAAATAATGGCCTCTCGCTGGCAGCATGTGTTTTTATTTCTGTTTAATCGTCCTTTTTCCTTGACAAAAAGGTTAGGAGATAAAAAGTTAGAAACGTGAATAAGTAGAAGATGGATGGGTCTCTGGCCTTTGGCTTGACCCAGGTGTCATCGGGGGTGGGCCCTTAGTAGAGGTTGACTTTTAACAGACACTTGACTCCTCTGGAGGCCATCAGAGGGCCGAGTGAGCAACTCAAATTGTGATACAACACCCTGTGAGCGGCTCCGATTTGCTCACTACTGTTAACTACCTAAACCCCCGTGTTTCACAAAGGGAGAAATATCTTGTAGGTCCTACTGTGATGGATAGTCCTGGAAAGCAACATTTAAACTGATTTACACAGCACAGGGTTGGGCCATATATTTTAAAGTGAGCGATTTTCTAACCATCGAAGCATATCTACCACACGCCTTCATATAGCGATGAGTGACTTTACATCTGCTTCAAATGCCAACAAACCGTTAATAATCCGCCAAATTTCTCCTTCTTTCGGCCTTGTTTTATGTGCTACATATATATAGTGTTTATAAATACTAGGCCTATGGCTATGACTACATGCATGTGCGCAAGTCATTGGGCTCTACGAAACCCACAGGCGCAATGAAAGTGACAGGCCGCTCGCGGTCAGTGGCAGGATCCGTCGTCCCCGGACGGCGGCGCACTGCTGGCCCGTCTCAGTCTCCACGTAGACGAGGCGGAGCAAGAGCGTACACGTTGGGACCCGAAAGATGGTGAACTATGCCTGAGTAGGACGAAGTCAGGGGAAACCCTGATGGAGGTCCGTAGCGATTCTGACGTGCAAATCGATCGTCGAACTTGGGTATAGGGGCGAAAGACTAATCGAACCATCTAGTAGCTGGTTCCCTCCGAAGTTTCCCTCAGGATAGCTGGCGCTCATAGTTGCAGTTTACCAGCCAGATAAGACCAGCTTTGCAATATTATAATGAAACACTGTCAAAAAGGGTGTGCATGGTGCATTAATACAGCATCCAGTTCCTGAATGGCTACTATAAAGTAGACTTGAGCAGCTCAGAGCTGCTCGCATTGTCCCATGGTGGTACACCTACACCAGCTCGTACAGACAGACAGGTGCTCACATGTGCTCATGGACTGACCTTTATGTTGAGCACAGTTTCCCCAGAGCCGCGGACCACAGTTTAAGGCCTGTATATAGACAGCCGGTCATGGTCTATGCAGGAGTGGGTTACTAGCAGCTAGATGTCACCAGGATGTTGCTTGGTGGGCGTTGGTATAAAGGCTGTTGAGATGGACTATTTAACCCCGGCGTTTACCCACTGGTAGAATGAGACAAATCTCTATCATAGAACACAGTAACCAGGCCACAATAGTCATAGGGTAGCACTGTGAACTGCGAGCAATCTGCATAATTCATGAATTATGCCACCATTTATGTACCCACATATTAGCGCCGGATACCCGATTTCACAGCTACCTTGGTGAACCCATATGGTCCTTTCCCATGGAAGACATTGACTACTGCGAGTATCTTTGTATATTATTGTTGTAGATGTGTGTACAAGTCCTAGACAAGTCCTAACATGCAGAACGCAGAATCTACTGGTAGTGTTTTTCTTTTGTATTAATTCGTACCCTGGGGCTTATTTCCATGTAGCTAACGATCTAAAAATTTACTAACGATTTGGTTTTCTTACTTGAGAGGCATGCTGTTGTCAGAACCCCCCCCCCCAAGATTGATTCCTATACGTGTAATCACATAAAAGGATTTCGTACAGCATTCGCGGCAGATTAAGCACTGATTTAAGCATATATATTTTTGGATGAATTTTATGACGATTTGAGGCCTATATATTGCCGTGTGCAATATTGAAATAAGAGATTCCACTCGTTAACTGGACCATATAACAATAACTCAGCCTTGTGAGTCTCAATTTTACATTTCTGAATCTATATCGATAATTTCGTCTACAAATCAAATTCTGCCTCTTTCTTTTTATAGCATCATCTTTGGACTATCTTCAACTATGAGACACAGAACTTTGTTGTAGATAGCCTGAATGAGAAAATTTCTAGATTCCCCTAAAGAGATAGGCTCTCTCTTTCCCAAATAAAATCACCAAAGTACATTATTTAGAACACGATAGTTTAAACTGACCAATGACAGAGTTTCATTTGGGAGTGTCTATATGCCAGACACACCTGGGCCATAAAAGTATCATGTTCTAAGTTGGATAGAAACCTTTATGGGGTTTCTATGGGATATAGATGCCCTCCTTCGTCTGGCATCTATATTCCATAGAAACCCTATAAAAGTTTCTATCCTATACGCAGATGACTAAGTAAACTATCAGTAGACTCAGGTAACACGTATAAGATATAAATAATATCTCAAGTTGTGCTATTCCATTTTTGTTTCAGAATCCTAACATCCCGATACTGTTCTCCATGCGGCGGGTGCTGGTGCTGCTGGGCCTCTTCTACAGCGGCCTCCTACCATTTGTACCTATCAGGGAGGTAGCCTTTGAGATCCCCATGCCAAGCATCATGCTCAAGTGAGTCAGCATTATGATCTTTTAATATGGTTCTTTAAGCCTCTGAAAAAAGCCCAGTATCATACAGAACGATTTATGATGAATCATTTCAATTCCAGTATTATTATTTTCAAAATTGTTTTGTTTTGTTTTGGTCCGCTTTCAATGAAGCCAACGTACCAAACTTCGAGAGCGATTACCGGTAGTGCCTAAAAGCCTTTAAACCTTATATTTTGTTCAAAGCAAGCATGTGAGTTATAATTTGAATCTTATTGCTTAAGTTTATTCTTATTCATTCTCTCTCCTGGTAGGTATTTAGCACCTTTGAATAGATCATGTATATATTTAAACAACCAATGTGGGATAGTTGACACTCATACACAAATATGTCATTTTACCCACCCGCTTGATGTTGATGATCTCTATATTTGCTTTGCTTGCAGCAAAACTAGATATTTCCGCAAGTATGTGTGCTGTATGATTTCTCTTACATTACTAAATAAAGTGAAGGATCGCTAAGGATTATGTATTAACACACTCACAGCTAGACTCGTGTGAGTACTGTTTTGTTGAAAAAGGTATCTAATCAGTCCCAATGTAGATCCCTATATTAATTCTCCATGGTTTAGGCTATTGGATGATACTGAAACTTTCATAATTGTAGGTGAAATATCAATTGCTGTTTCTGCACATAACTTCTGAATAGAAATGCCTCTTTCTCCTCAAAGAAGACACTTCTAATCTTCTAATAACTCTCTTCCTATGGGACTCTCTGTCAACTTTTAGGACATTGTGAACTTGTGCCTTGCAGAGTCAGGAAAAAGAATCATAATGTTCTCCATTGATTAAAAAAGTAGAGAACATCCCTTGCTTGTCCTATTTTGCACCGCTACACTATAATACAAAACAGGCTGTGTGCACGGCCAATACTGTATGATTGGGATTCTATTCACTAGGTATTAAAAGTCAAACAGTCATGTATATTGTTAGAACACTTTGGGATTTACACGGTGTGAGCTCATTTTACACTATTTTTGTTTTAATTAGTGTTATCACTGGTGTCAACGGGTGGGATGTGGAGAGGGGGGGGGGTTGAGACATACCCCCGATCCCAAATATGGGGGACTCGGGGCACGTCACATCCACCCAAAGTCATGTTCTTCCGACACCCCTGTGGTTGTTCCTTAATGAATTAGTCTCATCTCTTACTTATCAAAAGACTATCTAATCTTTTATTAACGCGAACACAATTGATAACTTGATGTTTCATAACTGTATCAAACTAATTCAACGTAATCGAAGGCAAAGAGTAAGATAATATCATGTATTCTTTGGGCCATTCATGGATTACGCAACACAAAACCTAGTATCCTTGGGCTTTTCGTTCTGCATCCAACGATATTTTAATTGAACACCTTTAATTGAGATATTCCATAGAACCTTGTAACACAAAACACAGATATTTATCTTGACACTAAATTGTTTTTGATAGCTTTAATTGTAAATATCAGATCTTTTAATCTCATAAGAAATGATTCAAATACCTCTTTGGATCTTAAGGTGAAATTAACATAAGTTATGAGTTGAATTACTCTTTCACTTTCAGATACCCAAACTTATTAAATTTGATATAATTATTCTTTAAACAGACCCGTGTATTGATATATTGCTACATAACTCCTATGTGCTTCCCTAGCCCACTTAAAAGGGTCTATATCTCCTCTTTCCTAAAATACCCTAAATTGGAGCTTAAATTACGCACAAATGCATACGCAATGAGTATATACATGCAAAATTGCCCAAGACCCCCCCCTCCCCCTGTACGCACATGACGCATTTGGCTTCACCCCCCCCCCCCCCCTTAGTGCGTATGTAATTTATGGATGGTCCCTATGCACGTGCGCCGACACATTGACACATTCCTCTTTTGAAATTGTGTAATGTAGTTCTCACCATAAATATGACATTAGCTGTCGAAATGGCATCAAACATCTAATACTTACTTACTCACGTAACTCCTAAAACAACCATTATATAACAATTTTTAGTACATGTAATAATTATTCATAATTTTGGATCTAGAAAGGATATTTCTATTTTGTTGGCAGTGTAGAAATCCTTATGGGAACATGTGGTGTTTTTTTTTATTCGAAGAGAACAAAATTAGGGGTTCCATGGCAGCCAAATGTCAACAAAAGTATTAAATTAGGGGAAAACGTTCTTATTGCATTCTGAATACGGCTTACGGCTCATATTTACATCATTGACCTAGATCAAAATGTTCATATGGCTAACATTTACATCATTGACCTAGATCTAGATGTTCATATGGCTCAAAGTTACATTATTGACCCTAGATATCTATGTTCCTATAGCCAGAGAGAGAGAGAGTAGAGTAAGTCTCTCTCTCTCTCTTGGTTCTACGCTATGGCTCAGACTTAAATCATTGGTCTATACTCAGCGACTCATTCCATATAAGGTCGCTATAAATGGAAAATATGTAACAAAGATTGGCTATTTAGGTTATCGACAATGTCTTCTGATATTTTCAGAGCGACTGGAGAAATGCAGTTGGGCTTGGCCTTCCGGCTTCTTATCCGGCTTGCTGACTTGTGAGTACTCATTGTGTGCTTTTATGCAAATATAAAGTACATGTATATATAGTTATGGGAGTGCTATGAAGGAAAGATCAGATTGGTGATTCAATATTCTATTTCCACAGTCTGTTTGAAGCTTGATAAGGGTAGTAGTGTATAAGGGCATCTACTTATTTCGGTACTGACTGATACGATTAACTAATATTTCATTGTTTCATTGCTCATATTGACAGGTAAACATGTATAGATCTGAATTGGGTGCCTGTGTATTGCACATGATTGGTTGCTCGATTAAGGACTAAAGTGAACATGTCTTCATGGATACTATATAGCCATAGGTAGGGATGTACATCTATATTAGGAGGTATAGCGCTGGTATAACGTAGATACCTATAACAGCACAGTCCATCTGCACAGCAGTCCCAAACAGAATACACATTGTTTGAACATCATACCTTATAGACATGTAAAGCACTTGAATTATAAACATGACTATGCTGTGGCATATCGTGCACTCTGATGGAGGAATGAAGGGAGTGAAAATTGCTTTCCGCGGGAATGGATGCCAGCCACTTTCTGAATGCAGAATTTGATTTAAGAGGCAAATTAGAGATTTCAGGAGGCCTGTGTTGGATTGAGGAGCAATAGACACAGAAATAATGATAATTGCAACCAATAGTGTTGTGTACACAATGATGTTAGGCCTATGTTACACAAGGGTATTAGAAAATATATTTAGCATCAAAATGCTGATGGTAGTGGGCGCTTATCATAACAAAACTTCTTTTTCAGAATCGAATTTGTCTCTGTTTCTTTTTCTTCAAAAATATAATAAGGGATTTAGAGATATTAAAGGCAACAGACCGTAAAACCCCGCATACAACCGCGGTTTATTGACTATCCCAGTCCTTTGGTGCAGTTTGTAGGGTGTTCTTGAACTCAAGGTGTGGCTTATATGACCAGTTTCTGCATTATATAGACTATTGCAAAGAGTGGCAACCATTTCAGCCGTCAGGTGTGGCTTATACGAGGGGTTTTCAGGTATCTCTTGGGGTATAAGGTTGAGAGGGGCATGTTATCAATGATTATGCTGCTACAGTGTGTTCCATGCACATACACATGTCTGTCCTCATATCTACAGGTACAATGGCATCAACTAAGTATCTCTATTGCCTTAATCAACTCTTGTTGCTTGTGAAAATTTTAATGAGAGATCGATTAGACGCGTCTATGTCAATTGACCAATGTATCCACGAAGAAAGCAGGATGTGGAACTCGATCAATCAATCAAGCACTTAATCATTCCTAGACAATCAATCAACCAGCCTTTGAAGTTTCTATCATGGCCGTCCTTAGTAACCTTTGTGAATTCGGAGCATGCATGTATGCCATTACCTCTCCCGGCGTTTTCTTATGTTATAAGATATATAAAAATGTGCTCAGACATGGAAAAAAGGTTAAAAATAGCTGTTTAAAGTTTATGTCACGGGCTTTAAATTGAGATAAAAAAAGAAATTATAACAACAACAAAATGAAATAAAATATCCCAAATGATTTTTCTGGAATGCACATTAATCGGCTTACAGAAAAGGCGCACACAATCGGCTTATGTGCATGAAGACGGCCCTAGCTGCACTGTCTCAAAGTCTGGGTGCGCCATATAGATCAGGTTGTTTCATACATTACATAGTATAGAATGTTTCAAAAGATCAATCCCCAGGTACCTGGAATAAACCTGGGTGTACCTGATATGCGAGGTGCACCTTATACAAATGGCACTACCGTAAACTCCCGCGTATAAGACGCGTCCTATACGCCAAACAAAATGCTGGGGAGTCTTATAGGATTTTTTCAAGTTGGGGGGGCGTCTTATACGAGGGGTAATTTTACTATAGAAATGTATTGAATTTACAAATATCAGCATTAAAATGTGCGTCTTATACGCGAAAATGCATGTGCTGAGTTTGGGGTGCGTCTTCTACGCGCAGCGCGTCTTCTACGCGGGAGTTTACGGTACAATAGAAATACCTGTGACCCCATACACAAAATAGGCTGTGCTGTATAAACAGTTATATACACATACACACTGATTTACCCAAGTTGGCATTGCGAGAAGGTGTTGGTTGTAAGGCCTACGTGTAAAAAATCCATATATTGATTAATGCTATTTGACCAGCCTGATACCAAATAGCGCGGTATGCACAATAATAGTATTGTGTAGTTAAATGGAACATTGCAAGTTCTGGTACGGCAACAAGATAGTTTACCAATTCCAAATATAGTTTACCAATCCCCCCACTAGGGACTTCTTTGAACAAATTGCCTTTTCATTATAGTGATATTCTGCCCCCACCTCTCATCCGACTTCCACGAAAACACATACTAGTGTATTCAAAACTACATTTTGTGGGTGTCTTTTCTCATGGGATTCCCTCTCAGTGAACTATATCTGTTTTATCAAAGCTGAAGTTTGTCGGTCCCTGCCCATGGGAACAGGTAAATAAAAGAAAACTTGCTATCCTTTGAGAAGAGTAGGGGACGTGCCCAGAAAGCGGTTTTCTCGGTCATAGATTGGCTCATTCATCTCATAAATTCAGTCCTCCAAAGATGCAATCACTGCCGTGATTGACAAGCAGCATATATATTCCTGCCTGAGCTGTTTTGGACAAGCAGCCTTTCAATTCCTGTCTATACTGAGAAAGAAAGGACTCAATATCTATAAACCAATGAGGCAGTCCCATGAGGTCGAAAACCCACCTTTGGGCATTAAACAAATTAATCAACCAATCAATCTCACAGAACATAGGGGGGGGGGGGGTAGCTGTGCATTGTGTGTATGGTAATCTCAACTACAAGCACATCAGGGTATGTCCACTAGTACCATTCAAGATCATCTCAGCTGCCAAACCAGGCTTCTGTTCTCCCTGCCATAGACTGGATTTCTACTTTACACAACACCTTATATTAATTAAAGGTACACAGAAGCCACCTGGTGGCAGAAATCAGAACTCATGAGTTATACAATTTTAATGATTTTTCTCAATCTAAGTGGACCAATTTACCTCTACATATTTTTCAGTGCATTTCTGATCCCTATATATTCAAGTTTAAGATGTGTATATGCCATTTGAATTCGCATAGGACCCTATAGTTAAGGGAAAATTAATATTTTTCAAAAATTCACAACTTTTTCATTTCAATGGTGACCCCCATTTTTCTTCTTTTTAAATCATCCTAAAGATGTCCTTTATATATTCAGAGAGTCTTGTAGATGAATCAATAGAAGGTCATTCCCTATGATGCAAAATATGAAAAAATAATATTCCCATTCATTTCTATAGTTAAGGCATTTTCAACTAAATGGTCATAAAAAGAAAATAAGCATGGTGACATAGAGATTTCTTTTTGCATTTTCATATTCTTTATATGTCAAAGTAATACTACCCAGAGTTATTTGTTTTTATCAATAGAAGATCTAGCATTGGTCAGCCTGTAGCGTTTGTCTTTAAAGTATCTACATTTTTTATCAAAGGGAATGGTGTATTCATTCAACAAGAGGAGCACATAATATTATAAACACTTTTAAAGGAATTTCGGCTAACGATACACCAAGCTGAATACATTTATGTCATCCTAGGGGTATACTTACTTGAGTTCATGCACTAAATGTATAGGCGTCTGTAGTATGTTTGTTCTTATCATCAAATATTCTTATCTTTCAGCCTGCTCCTCAACAGATCTCTCATTGCACATCTCAAACGGCGAGGAGTACAGGTCAGTGTCGCCACCTCGTGCGCTGCAAGTGAACTTCATAAAGAGAAGAGCACAGAGACATTGAGCAATCTGATACCAGAGGTCACTACCTCACTCATAGTAACCCCTGGGGCATTTTCGCGTGCCCCGATCCGGTTAACCTGGTCCACTGGCTGTACCCATCGGGCATACACCACGGCTACTTCCCGGATGTACCAGATCAGGTCACCCGGTAGACCGAAGTGCCTCACGCGAAAATGCCCCAGGTCTTCTGCGCCATGTATTGTGGGATAGAGGTCTCACGTAGGGAAATCCTGGGGTCACTCAGTCCATCCCTACCGACAGAAGACCTCTGCACTGAATACTACATGAGTTCTGGGTGGATAAAATAGTTAGCTAATTTAGTAAAACTCATAACTGGTCCTAAGTGACTTGGAAGTAGGTACTTATTCATATGATATAAAATAAAACATGATTATCGCAGTAATGCACATTCATTTTTGGGCTTGTTTGGATTGGGTCTGAACTGAATTTATTCACTGCAAAAAATGTCAATTATGCAGGTGTCAGCATGGCCAGCATTCCAGATTTTCGTGATCGATGCGCAGGTTTTTTTTATATGTCGTAAATCGAGGTTGCCCCTAAAGATATACGTGGGATTTTTTGCTCAATACCTCCGGGGCACACTAGTTATGGCATGCCATGCTACATTAAAATATAGTGAAAAAGTATTTCCATGGCTGAGACGTAGAGGCTAATTATATGTGGGATCATTGGGCCAGGTGTGATGGGGTGTGTACTGCAGCCCAGAAGGTAGATTATATTGCATGCCACTGCACAGACTTAGTATATCTCATACCAGTCCCTACATGGGGGATAACCTGCCCATAGGTGTACCAATGATTTTATCAAACATAAATGACATGTACAGGTACACCTCGTTAGCTCAGGCATACACTAACCTCTCCCCAATATAATAATTGATCACTCATCATTGCACTATATATGTTTACATATCTTTATGTCCGCATCAGCCCAGTGTATATGTGTGGTGCAGTGGTAAAATGCTTGACTCAATATCTGGAGGTGTCAGGTTCAATTCCTGCACAGGGCAGGTTATCTTGAACATTTTTTTGAATAATTTTTATTTTAGAAGAAACGAAATGCTGATGTGAAAGCATGGACTAGACTTATCTTAGTAAAAAAATGTCTTTTTAAACAGATGTTCTGAGCATATATACTCAAATTAAAAGAAATGTTAAGTAATGCTAATTAAAAGAAAGATACTGAATTTCAGGGGCTGGGGGAAAAAAAACGTTTTGGCCTTGAAGTGATTCGAACTCACCAATCTTTGAATGAGAGTTCCATATGATAACCATTATACCAATGGGCTTCTTGTACACAGGCAGGCCTTTACACGGGCAAAATAAAATATCAAAGGGTAATACATTGGTCACATACAGTAGCAACTGCATGCTGCATCTCCATCTGATGTCTAATTTTATCATCAGGCACTACTTTAGGACCCCTTCCCATCATACATAGGGCAGAAGACCAGAGTCTAGGACGCTAGTACTTAACTCTGGGACCAGTTTGAAACATTGATATCATATGTGTTGCTTGCAGTCTGTACCCATTTATACAGAGTTTGTACTAGGGAGAAATTATTTCAGATAATCTTCTCTCCTCAGGCTCTCACCAACCGTTATTGTAAGTGTTTGGCTGAATAGAGTACTTTTCACCAGAGCGCTGTTCATAGTCCAGCCGATAGGTTGATGAATGATTTTGATTTGATCACGTCACCTTGTTATGTTATAATATGGCTATTCTTTCCTGACAGACCTACCTCTGGGTTCTCAACGACGAGGAAGACTTTGACCGTGCATTCCGCTATGGTGCCACCGGTGTCATGACAGACTTCCCGACCAAACTGAAAAACTTCATTGACAAGAGAGACCATGCCATGGCAGAGAGCACAGCCACCAACATCCCCATGTCCAAAGTGAAACCATCGGAGACAGCCAATCTTGTCGAAAGTCCTACTGATGGTATCATTGAACCACGACTCGTTGCGGAGCAGGGTGATATTTGAGAGGGTTTACCATTAGCAAATAACTGTAATTACAGGTATCAAACGAGAGAGCTATGTGAGAGGATTGCATATAAGAAGGAGAGTGGTATGAGTGAAATAAATAGATAAGGTTTGATAATGTTGCCAGTAGTATATGGATCTAGTATATAATGAGAGATTAGAGTTCTAATTCTATATGCTCTAATTGAGGGGCACCTTCTCTTTCATATATACAATCTGCTTCTTGTTAAAGGGAAATAGTAACATGAAAATATGTGATTGTGTTATTCATATAATCACCTCTGATGACTTATCATTTTGATTTAAATATGGTGGCCGTGAGAAGGGTCTCCCCTTTGATCATAACTGATTAGGATACCAAAGAATCAGGAGTTTGCAGATGCAGACTTGAAGGTACAAATCATGGTTATCAATAGTTTAATTGAGCTACAACATAGATATTATCTGTCGCAGTGTCAACAATTTTGTCTGAAGGGCGTACCTGAAATGGGCCACTCAATTGATCCAATCGAAAAGATCAAACATGTTTATGATATTGTCAGATTTGATCAGACGTATCCTGTTTTGGTAGAATTGGAACACAGTTGTATGCGATATAGGTGGCTGTTGCTGGGTAGACTGCGAATGATAGATTCACCTGTGCTATGATGATAGACAAAAGGCTATACAATAAGCTATTCAAGTGGTTGGTTTATGATTGTAACAGTGGTATAAAATGCATCAGTATACAATCATACAGACCAGGCCTTTGCATATGGGCTGATCCAAGAAACAATGTTTTTGGGTCTTTTTACCTTCAGGGAGCTGCAATAAACAAGTTAAATTTGCTTATGTCAACCTATAATCCTTGGAGATATTGGGCTTTAAAGATGGAAAATAGCACAAATTTTGCATTTTTGGACAATTTTCTCAAACTTCCAAGTCATTTACTGCTTATCTAAGCAGTCCTAGAATATCATGAACAATTTTTTTCCTTCTATAAACCCTACATCTCTACATCCTTGGAGATATTGGGCTTTAAAGATGGAAAATAGCACAAATTTTGCATTTTTGGACAATTTTCTCAAACTTCCAAGTCATTTACTGCTTATCTAAGCAGTCCTAGAATATCATGAACAATTTTTTTCCCTCTATAAACCCTACATCTCTACAGGCTTGGAACCAATTTTCAACTCCAGAGGTGTTACCTACGCTAAAATGGCCCAATTCAGCATAGGTCACAAAAAGTGATTGTTTATGTAGAATGCCCACCAGTCTAAGGAATCATCTTTTATGGTGTTGAACTGTTTTGTATTGGTTAGTAAAAAAGGCCAAAGATCATTTCCAGCAAGGCCCTTTCTGAGCTTTTTAAATAACCTATAGGTGGCAGAGGGTAACTGTATTGTGTAGTAGACACACTGTAGGGAAGGTATAGAGATTCTTATGAGTATCTGATGATTTTTTATGAACTGAGGTTAACGTTAAAATTGTGGATCGATTTTCACCAAATTATACACCTCGCGCTATGTAATACAAGACCGGCAATTCCAAAAGTTTTGATCCCTGGTTTTTGATTTTTGGTACACTTAAACTACTTAATTGTAGTGTTATTGAAACAGAATTTGGTGGCAATCCAAGCATTATTCAGTTTAGTTTTGATGTTATATCTAAAAACGTGACCAATGCTGAACGAGTTTCGAAGGGTTTTACGCCCCTGGCTATAAAAACTGACCTGTTTGGAGTTGGTGACTTGAATAAACCTTTTTGAATAGCCAAGATATAGGGCTTCAAATGAAATAAAGTGTTATTAAGTAATACTGAGTCACTTAATTCATCTTGAGCCCAATATGCATTAAAAAGTGAAATAGCCCATATACTTGTTTGTATCCAGTATGCTGGCATAGTGTACATTGATTGTATCAAGTTGCGTGTAATGTATTGGTAGTTCGTACTATTTTGGTGACAAATATTGTATAAAATGTACATAAAGATTAAGATATCTTTGCACACTTCATGTGCTTTTAAGAGTCATACAACATATGATAAGTAGTCATTAGGAAACTCTACCCATTGATCTCTTTAAGTTCTAAATCATGTCTATGGACATATTGACGATTTCATTTTCTCTTCCTGCAGGTTTATTTTCAATTAATGTAAAATCTGAATAGAATTTTATTTATGGTGATATTGCCTCATCTAACTCTTTTAAGCATTTTACATCATGCGTTCAACTATGTATTAAACATAAAACGTTTCCTCTTTTCAAAACAAAGTCCAGTCAGAGTAGTGAGGGTTTCTTTTGAATGTCAATTTGCCTTATTACGGTAGTGGTATCCAGTAGAAGGAATCATTACCATCACCAAAGAGACTCTATGTTTAGTTAGGGAACAAACACGGTTGTGAAATTATTTCAATTACCTCCAGGATATTTGTGAGAACACACATTTGTCCAATATAAATGTGTGATTTCATTTGAACGGTTCATTTTTTCATAATTTGATAGTACATATTTGTACATATCTATAAATGTAAAACGTCAACAATCTCTCTGTTCTCTATGTGCTGTAGTTTCAGCTTACAGATGTATTTGATTAGATTATAACGCCCTGTGGAGGTCAACTGAAGAAGCGGTATTTCCCTAACTGGTTAGTTATCTATGCCGTTCTGTTTCTATCCATCAGAGAATAAGATGGAAACCAGTTAAACCTTTAAGGCCGGCATGATGACTCAAGGCTCCAGGTTCCATTTTCAATATGATGCACCAGTGCAGGGCTAACCAACCCTTAATATGTCTAGCATATTTCATTTAAAAAAAAAGAGAATGAAATTATAAGTAAATTTGTATGTATTTTATAGAAACGCTGAGGTAGTTAGGTCGGATTTTTCTCTTTCTTTATGTCCAAGACCATATCCAGGCACACATAATGGCCTAGACTCCTGCGTATAAGCCGCAGACTTTATTAGAATGCTGTAAGCCACACCTAGGGTCCGAATATTTATGGTTTAGTACTCTCCTGTAGGGTTAGATACCCGCCCATAAGTCCCATCAAATGACAAAACCCTTCAATTGTTCGATAATAATGCTTGGAAAATTCTGAAAAAAACTTTTTTTGTATAAAACATCTGAGGTCGGCCCCTGTCTTGCTGAGGAAGGTCGGGTGACCAGAAAGGTTATTTCCTTTTTTCACAAGCGCCCCATGATGCTAGATGTATCCCCGTTGAGTAGCTCAATAAAGCTGTAACCGTGCATCATGACGACCCAATGGGATTGATACAAGTAGGTCAAACCTGGACATCATGTAGTCCTTTAAAGCGGGTATTCCACTGCCATCGGTCGGCCGAAATTTCGCTTATCTGATTATTTTTGATTATACAAAAGTATAGAAAAAAATCGGTCGGATTAGTAAAATCTCGGTAGACCGACTGCAGTGGAATACCCGCTTAAGGTTTAAGAAGTGACCCACGTGATGCCCCAAGTTTCCAGTGCTGACCAAGCTCAATCAATACGGTAATACAGTAGTGCAGGGTGTGACATATGAATAATTCAGAGCATTGTATTGAGGATCAGTGTCAGCAAAGTTACTATTGACTTTGATATACACATGTATATTACAATCTTTCACAAATTGACATAATGAAACATGTGGTTTAGCTATGGCGCTGAACTGGCACACACTCTTCCTTTGATCTACGAAATTGTCCATATACTTTCCCTTTGAAAATGATAAGAATGCTATGATATCTCATAATAGAATAACACAGACCACATGACATTACTGCAACTGATTTCACCCTCTTCTATAAAATGGGTAGTGCTGTTGATAAGAAAGGCGCAGAAAGTATGTTAGAATCAAGCATTTGATAAAGGAACCTCTTAATGGTAACAATTATTTTTATATACCAGTTATGTCATTGCTTTTAGTTTAACAGTGATGACCTGATCACCTAAAGCATTGTCGGTTATTGGTATAACATGAGATATGTATCCATCTTAATGGTAAAACCCACCATACACAAAAAGGAATCTATTCAAGAACATATGGATAACAGTTTCGAAGCGAGTAATACACTGGACCCGATTTTCCTCAACAGGGGGGGGGGGCTGGTGGGTTTGAGGGGGGGTCAGAATTTTTTCAACACCTCTGATGGGGGGGTCAAAATAATTTCACCTGTTTTCAGTGGAAAACCCCACGCGTTACTATAGGCTAAAAGGGGACGTTCGCGCGCGATTTTTGTCTCTTTCAGGGGGGGTAAAAAAAATTTACCGTCTCGAGATGGGGGGGTCGAAATTTTTTTCGCGCATCCGCAAGCAAACCCACCAGCCCCCCCCCCTGTTGCTAGTCATGCAGTCATGTGATCGGCCACCCAGTCTTATCCAGTCACTAGGGTGATATGATTATGCAAATTTAACCATGTACCAATTGGATTATAAACCCTTCAAAATCTTGATCTACCAGGGGTTGTCCAGTTTTTGTTGACTGTGTCTCGATCGTCCTGTTTCATTCGAGGGATCTTGTAGAATACCAACATAAGACTAGTTCTTTCATAATGACAGGCTGTCTTGATATAGTTGGGAGGATGAGAGAAGGCCCTTCCATGGATTACTTTATCAAGACGTGTTTTTGTTCGATTAGATATGAGTGGAAAAACTTCCAGAATGTTTTAGAACATACGCATATTTAAAGTACCTTCAATGTGGCATAGAAAGCGTCTCAATAGCAAGACAGAAATCTACAATGGTGAAAAAGCAAATCACAAGAAAACATAGTGAAGAGTGTTTATTTTCTATTTTTCTTTCTTTTTCTCATATATATACCATATCTTTAATAAGGAGAATATCAAGCAACATGTAGACAGATTTTGCAAGTGTCAGTGTGCGATTTCTGATGAAAAGAAAAATGTCATTCTTTTGTCGTATTGCTAGAATAACTACCTACCGGTAATCATCCAATTGACCATAGCTGACACATGAGTAGTTGATCCTTAGATATGCACATTTTAATGAATGCTAGTTGGCCTCATTGATGTATTTGCGGTCACAAAAAAAATTGTGCGAAATTGTAGTGTTGAACCAGTGCGTCAATTGCTTTATGTTGTAGAATTCCTAGAAAATATTGGACAGTTGTAGCAATGCATGCATAAAACCAATACATTATGAAAGTATGTAGTTATAATTAAGTGAAATCATAATCTTGACGTGAGTGTAGTGCATTGGAAGTTGAGGCTTCTGAAATAGTGAGTGAGTGAGTGAGTAATGGTTGTTTAATGCCAAGCCGACAGCTAAGGTCATATTCATGGCGGAAAAAGTACATTAGACATCACGTCACAAAGGAATACATGTGCCTGTGCCCGTGCATATGGACACCAGACACATGTAAGAAAGAGGGGACAGGAAAGAGGAGATTCAAGGAACGACTATGTGCCAGTGCCCGCGCATATGGACACCACCCACACTCAGAGAGGACAGAAAAGCAAGACATAGACCCCTTTTAAAGATGGCCTGGGGCTGGGGAGGCCCGTTCTGAAATAGAGTCATACAAGCCAGTGTGTATATGTTTAGCATTGACCTGATTATCAAACACACATATAAGACATATAACTTCATGATAACTCATGTCCAACATCTCGTCGTCCTGGGGTCTGTTAGAGAAAAAAAAAATGTCAAGAGTCTATAAACTATCAATGTATCATGTATATTCGTGTGTATGAGGCATTTAAGCACCATACATGCCAACCTTTCATGGATGCCAATATCTCAAACTTGTAGTTTCGCCATGATGCATGAATATAGCTCTGGTGAGACGGCTCACCAGCTCTACGTTTATGGACTGTATCCAGCGGTGGGCATGGTACCTTGATACATTATTGCTCCTTAAATGCATAAAGTTATTCTGTAACAGACCCCCTATTGTGGGCATTGATCTCCGACTGGTACATATCCCGTGTTTTTGTAAAACTGTTTTAGCATAAATGGCATTGGAATTTAGGAACACTAGATAGATACCGGTATATGCCAAATTGAGTGAAACGTAGAATGTATGTAGCCTCTTTCGATTCGTGAGACCTTCTGAGGGTAGTTTAACTCAAGTTGTTGGTATGTTTAAAGCCAATGCGAGAGATATCAGGAAAGTTGTTGGGTAGTTACTAAGTTGTGCATGATGACGACATTATTTATTATTGATATAATTATCTAGGAGTTTTGCCTAAGGCCCACCGACAGTTGCCAGGTGCTTTCAACTTCCCTGAGGTCTTTGTAATGCATAAATCATTAGTGTCCCTTCATTTTATAATTTTAGGGACTTGAGGATATGGTAGCATGGGCATGCACCGATACCACCCCCTTTTTTATATCTGACAAAATCTCTTTTTTGTTTCCCCCTCTTTTTGCCTGCATTATCTTTTTTTCGGTAGGGGAGGGGGTATCTACAATAGGCCCTGTTCCATCGGTATCATGAAAGTTTTGAGACAAATACAGTTTTTGTATATTTCTCTATCAATGGAAGTCAGAGAGTGTGACGATAGGTGGAAATTAAGATGATACTTTTGATTGCAATAAGGTGTCCTTGTAAATTTACCATGGTTTAGTGAAAATACAGATGATATCATTAATTGTTATACTATGCTCTTGTACTTGTATCATGGTTTAGTGAAAATAAAGATGATATCATTAATTGCTATACGATGTTTTTGCATTTGTATCATGTTTCGTTCACGACCCCAAGCAGAAGCCACCCACTCAACAAAAAAACGTTATTTAACGTAAAAAGACCGTTTTTAATGTTTTAAAACGTTTCGCCATGATAAGGAGACATAGGGAAACGTTCTGAAACGTTTTGCAACGTTTTTTGTTGACTGGGCAATTCCTGTATCTTATTTGTGTGAGTAGTCGGCCTCTCCAGCACTCATAACTCAGTGGGGTTCTACACTGACAACCCATGCGACTCAAAAGTTCTCAGCTCTCATATCTACCAACTGTTGTTACACTAATAATACCGAAATTAAGAACACTACATGTTGTTACTACACATGTATAGCCAGAGCTCCGCTATAGCCTAAGTATAGGGCGATACTGGTAGGAGCGTTACTTAACACGCTAGGATTCCCTTATTCTATTTGTATATAGCTACATATTCCATGGGCAAACAAGTACAAAGAAAATATTAAGAAAAATATATACCGGGTACGGGGAATAAAGGATTCCCAGTTCCACAGGTAACACTTCCCAGTTACACCCTAGTGGCGATTTGGCTAATATGTAGGAGCCAGGGTAGGCAAAGTGATGAAAAGTGGGATCCCTGTAATGTATTGACTGTGTCTATAATATTATATTAAAATCCAAAGAGACACTATTTGTCACTCAATAGAACCTGAATGGATATCACTCTGATAGCTATAGGTTGTCACAGTGGCAGCAGTTGTGTAGATTTTGGCAGTGTAAACATAAGGTCTCGTGTAACCAGATATTCTGTGAAAGAACCCATTAGTGGGCGCCCTTACTTCAGGTTTACTTATATTGATGGCTTGTAATTAGGCTACATTGTCACCTGTTAGCATGTCGTGACACATGAAACAGAATGCGCTGGTGTATGACACCTGACGAATTGCCTTAACCCTTGAACAGAGCGCAGGTGGATAATAAGCCTAATGTATTACATGCTCATTTTTCGCTGTGATGATATATGAATGCAAATTTGACAAGTCTATATACTCACTAGGTCTGCACGCATGCGTCATCACGACGAGAGGTCTACCAAACGCCTATACATGTATAAAGGAGGAAAAGGTAAAGAGGGGAAAGAAGGAGAGGGAAGCAATATTTGAAATGCTGTTCCATGTACTCTTGGGAAGCTGAATAGAAATGTTTTCTTTCAATTTAGGATATCTTAACTCAGAATGTACCATTTGTCATCTAGAATTTGAACATTTCACTGGGGGGGATACTCCAAAACCTGCCCCTGACCCAGGCACCTACAATGATGATTGTTATACCACGATTTCTGGGTTACACAGTGCTTTTTGGTGGCTATTCCCATCCACATATCTGTCGATATTGCACACCATGTAGGCTGTAACATCAATTTTGTAAGGTGTGCGGTTATCCATTGATAACAGGCACCTGGTGCCGTTATCCATGGATAACCAGCACACCTTACATGTTATATGTTAAAACCCACGAAATACTCCAGGCCAGGGTAGGGATCGAACCTGCAGTCTCACATCCAAAATCCAACTCCCTATGCACTGCGCCACAGGGACTGACGAGAAACGCTTGGTTCGAACCACGTCTGGATATGATACAAAGCAGTGTGCGCTGTCGCTGTCCGCTGCCGGGCGAGGAGGTGTATTCTACACAAATATAACAGCGAGACGCATCTTTTTTCGCCCTGTGCGCTGTCGCTATCTGCTGCCGGGCGAGGAGGTGTATTCTACACAAACATAACAGCGAGACGCAGTGAATGGAGCAGACGCGGTGGCCTAGCGGTTAGCACGTTGCGCTCAGCCGTGAGGGGTCTGCGGATCGATTCCCGTCCCGGACGCATCTTTTTTCGCCGTGTGCGCAGTCGCTGTCCACTGCTGGGCGACGAGGTGTATTATACACCAACATAACAGCGAGACGCATCTTTTTTCGCTGTGTGCGCTGTCGCTGTCCGCTGCCGGGCGACGAGGTGTATGTACACTATTTTTCGCCTTGTGCCGCTACCAAGGCTAGCCGAGACGGGTGCTGTCGCTGTCCGCTGCCGGGCGAGGAGGTGTATGTACCTGTGTACACACACGAGTCCCGGGGAGGGGGAATAATTTTTGTTTTCAACTTGAATTTATTGGTATTCTATTGATTATTTATTGGTTTCGTGGTATAAAATAAGTAGTCAATGGATAATTCATGACTGGTGTGTGTTAGCAAAGGCTAATAACACTCGGCCTACGGCCTCGTGTCATTATCCTTCACTAACACACACTCGTCATGAATTATCCATTGGTTACTTGTTAGTAGAGAACATGTTACACTGCGTCCGGAGTCCCTATGGAGTTTCAACATTGAACGAAGATAATTGCTACCTAAAGCATGAAAATTATCCTCATCTGACCCTGCAGTCAGGGGTGACCAGGAGTTGAGTGTGTACACCTACAGGTTTATGCTCCCTGCATGTTGACCTCATTAACCAACACTAACACACCCTAGTGGATATTTCACAAACTATTTTCACACACTGAAGTGTAGTTCATTTTTTATCCACCAGCTGGCAGTAACAGTATTTCAGGGTGTCATTCATAAGCCTTTTACACCAGGGCCCTCAATGGAATGCTTGATGGTTCGGTGATACTTATTCATACGTATATACACCCTCCACACACAGATGCACACACATACACACGATTGAATATCTCTACAACGTGATACCTAAATATGTTTGGCCGCACCACGCGTGAAGATGTATTGAATTGGGGCTGTGTACAAATGACGTCATGCATTTTTGGACCATTTTTGACCCCCTCTCCCCCCCTTGTCATGTTTCGTCATACAACACTTGACCCCCCTCAGCATGACGTCATGCAGAGAGATACCCCCCCAAGTGCATGAATAGTGAAGGCCTATAGGCTATAAACAAATTAAAATACGGCCGATTGAGGTTACGCGATGCTGTATTATCGCCCACGCGCTGGCAGAATTCCGGTCCAGGGCCATTGGCCAGACCAGGTCACATGACTGACCTACTTATGGTAATTAGCAGGAACCCTCCCCGAACAGAGTGTATTATGGGAAACCTCAATAGGGCCTATGGTTCAAAGGGACATATAGTGGGTGTGAATTTGCAATAAAGGATAAGATACATGCAAAGTGAAAAAAGAACTAGCACTGATCAACAAATGAACAGAGAAACATGCCAAACACTGTCAGCTTATATAATGTATGGGTCCCTATATGCAGGATGTACCATTTCCGTGCCTTATAGTTATACACGGAGTACTATGGTAGTGATCATACACAAGTATTTCCTGTGACAAAAGGGCTTAAAAACTGTCTAGATCAATAGTCCAATACAGTTAATAGTCTGCCTTCTTTGCAGCGAAAGCTGTACACTTGTCAGCGAAGAGAAAATCGAGAACAGTTATTACCGTAATCTCCCGTGTATAAGGCATGTCTTATACGGGGGGGGTTTAATTCTCATTGGATCCACAAGGGAGACACCAAGACCTTTCTTTTGATATCTTACATGCCCCCTTGGTGATAATGGGACAAAATGGGGCCCAGGAGGACCCAAGGTGGCCCAAGCTACCCATAGGTTTTTGAATTTTGAAAATTCATTCAGTAGAACCAAAGTTATGAATTTTTCATTCTTTTGAGAATTTTCCAAAACTCTAGGTGCGCCTTATACGCGGGCTATGCCTTGTACGTGGGAAATTACGGTATTAAGGATCATATAGTTCAAGAGCTTGAATGTATTGATATATTGAATGTATTGATTTAATCTGTAACTTGAACCATATACATGGGGTATTTTAGATGCATCATTTTAGATCCTGAGGGCAGCAGTGGCCCTTTTCAAAAAGGGTTAAATTGGTATAGGTAGGATAGAGTAGTAGTTCCCCCTTATAGTGGCCTGGACATCACCTTGATTTTACACTGACATTGATGGCAGTGACACTCATTGAGCGAGATGTCTGAGGAATGCATGCATGTAGGGCCTATAGGTAATTAAATTTATGTCAGATGAATGCATTAAACCTCCCTACCTTTACAAATCTTTTTACAAAAGTTTTTGATCTTGCCAAAACCAAAGCATATTGTGATTTCTTGATGACATGATGTCATGCAGCCCATGACCCCCCCTCCCCCCCCTTGTCATGCTTGGTCATGGCAAGTGGGACCCCCCTCCCCCCCTCCTGCATGACGTCATTTGTACACAGCCCCATTATGGGTTCAAGGAGACTGAAGAAACCACTTATGAGGAATATAAAGACTGGTTAAGGAAGGTTTTCTGTGGGTATGGTAAAGTACCCATTCATTACTACCCAGCTCAAATGAAACCCGTACTATATACCTGAATTTTATCACAGGAAAATGTTTCGACTCTATCAGGAGATAGCTCGAGATCAATACAGCAATTCGCATGAATTAACAACTCAGTGCATTCGATATAGTTGGTACGATGTACGCGACATGCTGTCTGTCCTATCCAGCTGTGGAATACCTGAGAGTTCACGACCCCACATCTGCACTGGTCAGGCTAAGCGTATACTGATTAAATATAATTTTTCACAGGGGTTTACTTTTGAAAATTCATGTATTGATTTAACAGTACAGATCACAGTGGAGAAGATAAAGAAAGCTGTTGGACCTGCTATCTTTCATTCAGTATGTACTAGAAATAACAGATATGTTCTTGTTAGAAACCAATCATAACCATCGAGTTGTGATTTATCTTTAGGTGGGTAACTACCATGGCACATGTATTGCGTATATCCATTGGCAGCTACCACTGTCCATGCCTTATTATATGTCATATAAAATCAGCTACCCTGAGTCTATTTGAAACTTGAGAAAATACCTTAAGAAGTTGAATATCAAATAATTTACAGCAGCCCCTTTTTTGGTTTTACCCCATGTGATACCGTTTTATCACTCAGATCCTATATAACATGATTGTATTTTACCTCAGTTCTCTTTAAATAGTATTCAGTGAGTCATTCTACATGCAAGACTGCCTCTTTGCTTTTACCCCATGTGATACTGTCATACCCTCACACACTATGTAACATGAATGCATTTTACCCCATGTACAATAGATCAGTACCTGCATTCTGATAGGTGGTTTACCCCGATGTACAGGGATAAACCTCAACTCTTTATCCTATGAAGATGGGGTATACTACCGCTTTTCTGTTGTAAATACTACTGTACATAGCTATGCCGCTATCTATCTATAAATACAAATACAGATAAATGTGTTTTTCTACTTAAAATACAAATTGCATTACTTCAGTTACTTAGTATTACCCTTAAGTAAGGTCATGAAGACTCATAGTAGTTTTCAGATTCAACATGAGTAGAATTTGGACAATATTATAGGTATTTCAAGCCTTGGAAATATTTTTGTTGTTGATTTATCTATGAAATCAAATTGTGTTAACTGGGGCTTTCCTGACTGCTTCACGGCATGAAAATTTTCCTTTTTTGGTACCCCAAGGGTACTGTAGACTAACAGTATCGAGTCAATCATCCCACATATACAAGACTGCCTCCTTGGTTTTTTACCTCATGTGATATCGTTTTTACCCTCATACGCTATATATACATGATTGCATTTTACCCCCAGCTCAGTACTGAGTCAGTCATTCAACATTCAACTACATGTTACATGAAAGCTGGGTACAGTACCCCATCCATATAGGGTAAAACTGCACTTTTTACCTCAGTGTGTGAGGGTAGAACAGTAGTCAAAATATAAGGTCTGATGCATATTATATGGGGTAGAAGCATGCTCAGGTTACTAACACAATGGGGTATAGCGGGTATCAATAGGGGTAAAACAAGAACGCGGTGTTGCATGCTCCATGACTCACTGTAAACATATCAAACCATGCATGGGGTAAAACCCTCACAAAGGATACCTTACTCATAGGGTAAGGGCTTTGTATGAACAGTCTATTACCGATGTGAAGCACGTCAGGGGTTGTGATGGGGGTGCCTTGATAGATCAATGATTTTAATATGTGTGGTCAAAGCATTCTACCCCCCTTTCTATAGGCTTTAATGCTATAACATTCCCCTTTATCTATAGGCTTTAATGCTATAACATTGATTTGTAGCTCATATTGGAATTAGAGGTATTAGTTTTCCCAATTTTTATGATCGATCCCCAATATATTGGTATTTTGTACAATAAATATCAGGATTGTCTCAACTAATTAATCTTTCCATTATTTTTGGTCTTTATGACCCATTTGTTGCAATCAATCATATAGTCTTATAATGTGACATAGATCTAGATGCATTAATACAGTGTCTATTACTAAAAAGTTACGATAGCATAGAATTTATATCCCCATCACAAGCTTTTTTATCAGGGGGGCAGACTTCTTTGATAGGATATAGGCTTTCAGGACACGCATAGGTTTCCATATTCGATACACCAATTCAATCTATGTACTTAGGTTTATGTGGCAGAGCTATTAAGCTGAGATGTATAATGCTATAGACTTAACCCTTTAAAGCCCGCTGATACAGGAGTGTGTCATGGTCGGTATGATACACCAATGAAGTGTTGACAAGACTGCTTGCCACCACTTCATTGGAGTATCATGCCGACCCTCAGGGACCGTATCAACCCATAGGGTCGGCATGATGCATGTAGCCCTGACGAGTTACTGGCCAGGACTGCTTTCATGCATCATACCAACCCATAGGCATGATGCATAAATGCATCAGCAGTCCTTAAAGGGCTAAACAACCACAAACAGATTGCCCATACTACAGTGTACCGCACTTGCCTGTGTATAGGTAGGGCCCCATGTATTAGCTTGGTAGAAAAGCCAGTAAAGGTATAGAATACACTGTAATCTTTACCCCGTGTACATAGGCCTGCCTCATGTATAGGCCAGGTCAATTTGACTTTTTTTACTTCTATTAGCCCAAGCCTATAAATGGGGGAATGCAGTATTAATGCATGAGGAGACACTGCTTACATGAGCTGTCCCTAGGGAGAGAATTCATCACTGTAAGCCCCACCCCACACTCGCCATCATACCTCTAGGAAATACTGTTGAGACAGGACCACACCATTTATTTCATTGTATTAGCCATAGGTGAGGATAGAACACATTGTCGCCTCGATGCAATGTTGTAACTGCATTTGGTAAACATCATGCCGCATATACAACATGTAATGATGGACTTTAAAATGAATATGCATGGAGAGGTAATTTAAAAGACAAGTGGTTGACACAGTTCCTTTTAAAATCCTAGCGGTATAATGTGACACATGTCATAAAGATGATTTTCATGTTATTTTAAGCTATTAGGTAGGCATAAACACCCGTTTTGGTATAAAAAGTTAGCTTTTGTGGTGTAGAAAATATTAAACAAAGGATTAGTCCTTGTTAACAAACTACCCGGGTTGAGACTTGGTTAAACTAGCGATGGTCTGTCATGGAGTAAATAGATGATTGATAGAAACTGGGGGAATCCCCAAGGAATGCTTGCACTGGTACCTCTCATTACAACTTCGACACAGAGTAACCAGCAAATCTACCTAACAGACAGTTAAAAAAGGGTTTAATGTAAAAGACTATAAAGGGTGTGGTTGGAATAACAACCCCTTAGCGTGGGAATGGAACATCTGGGGCATTTATGCACGACAAAATTGACGTCAACAGGATGTATCACGCGCGCTTTTCCCGCCACTGTCTTCTGCTGGTTTCGGTAAGCATACGATTAACCATTATCAACAACATAAATCCTGATTGAAACAAGCAGTCGGCATTCTGCAGTCAGCACAGGAACATCGGAGGAGCTAACGCAAAAGGCGAGGGATCACAGAATTCGGCAGTCTAAAACATATCACCATGAGGTAAGACACTTTATATTTCCTAGCGCTCTACCATAGATAGATGAGATGACCATTGGGATGTACAGACGAATGCGCTGCTCGATCTGGGGCTGCTTGTAAAAGGGTGAATATGTGGATCAACATAGTAGAGTGCAAAGTCGGAGTCCCTGCCTTGCAACATCATAGGGTTAGTGTTAGGGCAGGTAAAAAGGGTTCACTATGGAGCCCTCGTTGGGGACCAAAATAGTGTACTAGTTCCAGTAAAAAGGGACGCCCGCATACTCCTCGCGGGTTCACCTTTTACCGTGTTGATCCACATATGTTGATAAAGATGGCCGATGGTGGGATCTAGATGGGGATCCCCATATCACATGTCAATATAAGAAAACCATGTCATATGTCACTAAATATCTATTCTCCCATATCCCTGTCACTAAGCTCCATGTCATATGTTGATTTTAATAAAAACCCATTCATTGAGACGAAAAGTCCCATAACTACAGCAACGCTCCTACGTCCACACTGACGGTGCCGGGAAACAAGCTGGTGCTCTGTGCTCCCTGCTTTGAGGCATAATAAAAATGCTACATGGGAGGCCTGCACATATTTCAAAATGCATACCACTATCATAATATTGGGCCAATTTCTTATCTATAATACTAAATGATCCTCTCTCTCTCTCCCCCCACCTCTCCCCCATTAGATCATGTATACTAGTTTAATGACTATATCGTAAGTGTTACATATTTGGAGAGTTTGGACTTTAAATGATTTACAGTGCACTGAACCACACGAATCTACTCCTGGGAAAATGGGGCGCGCCAAAACTTGGAAATTTGCAAGCCTATGTTCCGTGGTTACCGCCCACACAAATGTCATATGTTAATAATTTCTATTCCCTATGTCTTTGTCACTAATCTCCATATCACATGCCGAATTTAAGAAAAGGTTATGTTACACCTGTTGATTTTAAGGGTCTAAACCCATATGATGACCTACTTTTATATAAATAATAATAACATCAGAAAGCCACCCCTGTTTGCTTTAGTTTTATACCCAGGTTATTAGGTTTGTGCTGAATACATGGTAAAAGGGAAGTCACTTCACAAATTATGAACACTTATTTCTCTTGGTAGAACTGATAAATACACTGTTTTATACCAATATATCAAAGATTCAGCTTTGTCCTCATTTTGAAATATTTTAAATTTACTAAAAACTCAAAAACAATTATACTATTAAATATTAAAACTAAAATTAGATTATGATATGCTCTATGTGGATGTAGAATAACCAAGAAAATCAGTTGTAAAACCCTCTTCCTGTTCTGAGGTATTGAGGTCATCATTATAGGTCTACTAGTACCACATAACTGACCATGTGTTAAAGGAAAAGACAATCCTCATTTCATGATACCTTATTTGTTAGTCTTTATATTGAATAAAAATATTCTGGCATGCTAATCAGCACACCTGCTACTGTAAGGGCTAAGAGCAGGTATCTCTGATGTATAATATGACGTCACAAGAGACCAAATGCACCCCAATAGAGACAGTGAAGTACAAGTCCCTTTCTTAATGATGTTAATAGATCTCTGTGAAAATTGCTTGCATATTTCTTTTTATAAGTAGTGTTAAATTGAATTATCCTAAATGAAAAAAACATGTGTAGAAACTTTGCTTATACAATTACAAATGTGTTTTGCAACAGACCCCTTGCACAAGCAATGCAGCACATGGTCTGCTGTGACGTCATAGGTCGTCATAAGGTATCATGAAATGAGGGTTATCTTTTCCTTTGATTGCATTTTTATTAAACAGGAAACAGTACTATTGGAAATTAAGCCTGGTCCTTTTCTTGAAAGAGCATATCAAAATGCGTCAGTGTATCAAATTATACTCTTCTACTATAAAATGCACACACATTTCACTATTCTGCTAGACTAACAGGGAATAAATGACATTGCCCATGTAGTGTTGATAATGACATATGTTTATACTAGGATGTAGAATACAAATGAGGTGTACCACTTCTGTACACTTTCAATATTTTATGTGATATGTTTACAGTGAACAACGAGACATCACAGAACAGCCACAAGAACCTGTATACCCCATGCCGCCGAAAGTGCCAGATTCATTATGGGACAGTATGGCTGAGGTTGAACAACAGGTATATTGGACATATACTGTATCAAATGTCACTTTCAAAGTTTGCATATGCGCAAAGTCTTATCAAATCTCAGATTTCACATAACTGTTCATCTAACAAACATTATAAGCCATATATGAGAATATTAGGAGGTAATATGAAGTGTATCTTTGCTTTATATTTGAACTCCTCAGTGTGTCACATTTTTCATCAAGGGCAAAGATTCTTTTATCATGAGAAGCCTCAGATATATCAGAAATTAAAAGAAAGAGCATTATGTGAAGAGAAAATCCCTTATCACATGCACTAAAAGTCTAATGCTTGTTGTAGGAATGGCGGAACAGCCAGATTGCAGAATACCTGGCTCAAAAGGAAGCCTATTACAATGTAAGTTTTCTTTAATTAATTGTCCATGAATAATTCTGAACTCAGATGTATTGTGATCACAGATTTGTTTATAGAAAACCTATTGCATTTTTAGGCTGCTATAAAGTTATGGTGTCACAAACTATATGAAATGACACCAGTCACACTCTATTTTTCAGAGGTTGTTTGATTTCCACAAGAGGAGGCTTGAAGAGGCAAAATCAGCAGGAGATCATGGAGCAACAATTCTAAATTAGGTAAATTCTTATGTTTCATTTGAACAATAGATTCTACTGGGGGTCAGACTATTATAAATAGAAAGATATTTTTGGAAATTTCCCCCCAGCATGACCGACCCCCTCTCAGTAGTGAATGATCTCCCACTGCAATGTTGATGTTTCCACTTTGTGCTATAGTAAGTGGAACCCTGCTTTTGCCTCTCCGGCAAAAACTTGAAAACTGTAGTTACAACCTTCTTGCACTAAGGCGACAAAATATTCTATACAATACATATGTATACTAGAGACAATGGTTACTAGAGTTAATATAATGATTATATAAGGGTTTTTGAATGAGCTACACTAAGGTTAAGAAATGGGGATGAAATTTCTAGAATTTTCAGTTTTACCCATATTTTTACCAATACATGCTTTCAAAACTTCACTTCAGCTTTTTGATATACATAAAGTCATGCATTCCACTAGTTTGGACATCAAATTTTGTGTAAATAGGACTATTTCTAGGGGGTGTTAATCATACTAAATGAATATTTTCCATTAATGTTGCATCTTTTATAGGATGTTTTATGGTATCTGTGATAAAAGGCTGACACATTTAAAGTATGAGCCTTAACCTTTATGTGCCCAGAATTATTTGATGATTTTCCATTTATTTCACATGTACATCACACCAGTATATATATATATATATATATATATATATATATATATATATATATATATATATATATATATATATATATATATATAATTGTGAATAGGTATTTGATATGGAATTCACATTATGCACCTGGTTCTTTTTTACTTAAACCTTCAGTTAAGAGAGAATGACTGAGTGTGGTTACCATAGCAATAAAAATGTTCCTTTTGTTGTTATTCAATAGTATACAGCCTCTTTAGTGCTGTCCTACTCTAATCTCATATAGTGGGTGATATTTGCATAACTATACTGAACTGGTCCTGCCTGTGTGTACTACCAGGGTGCAAAATGTTTTGGTCACAGTTCATGACATCATTTACATGGATATGAACAATTCCTTTGAATAGATTAGTTGTAAGGTTGGCAGGTCTATGAAAGGTGTGGTAATAGGGGACAAATGATCCAGCATCACCTTGTTGTCATGCTAGAACCTATCTCCTTGGTCAATTCCCTTCCAAAGAGTCATATATATATGTATGACAACTAATTTTCAGGTTTTGACTCACTGTGTCTGAGGTAATGGTGATATAGTCAAATGGATGGTCCCATTCGAATAAGGGGGTCATGGCCGTTGTAATGAGGGTATAACTTTGCAGATTGGACCAGTAGGTATTCCTGGATGAAAATTTGCTTCAATGTGCATGTATTTAAGCCCAAAACCGCGCATTTAAGCGCGCTTGGGCACCTAAGGGTTAAATGAATGAACCTGACTTGGGAGCGAACTTTCAATTCCAATATTCTCCAAACAGAATGAACTAGAGGTCTAACTTTGTTTGTGTTTTTCATCCACTATTTGGGGAATGCTAAAATAGTGGGTTCTTTTGAAATATTATATCAAAACAAACTATATGACTGTACTTTCTAATAAAATACATAAAATTTTTCCCTCACCTTTTCTTTAATAGGCTGCTCTAGAGGAGGTGCGGGTAAGCCTAGAGTCGGCTGAGCAGGTTCGTGTTGAGTGGGGTGCCACAGAACAGGAGCTCACAAACTCATTATGTTCGGACGAAATGGACTCTGAGTCAAATCAGCCTATGCAGCTGCTAACAACCATGTGTGCTGACCCATCCACAGAACAAGAACTGGATGAAAAGGAATCTCAGTCAAATCAGCCTATGTAGCTGCTAACAACCACTTTAACTAAACCATCCACAGAGCAAGAACTCACAAACGCATTATGTAAAATGCAGCTAACAACCATGTGTGCTAAGCCATATAGTCATATATTTGTATTTTAGTGTTGAGTGGAGAACTACAGAACAAGAGCTAACAAGCACATTATGTAAACACTGCTAACTATCACATATGCTAAGTCATAACGGTAGAAAATCCTGGGTATAGGTTGAGTGAGCTCTCAAAACTACGATCTGACTTAACGGTAGAAAATCCTGAGTATATAAAGTACAGTAATTTGCATTTTCACTATAGCTACATAGATGCATAGTTATGTAGAGTAGATATTTACAACAGAAAAGTAATAATATACCCCGTCTCTATGGGTTTATTATTTATGTTACTTAGGCTCTATGCATATGCATGATAGTTAAATTTCGAGTGTATAACATGTAAAGATATAACACATAAAAAGACAACTAACTTAGGGTCATGTTCATTGGGTTAACATAATGACTGTATTTTCCTGCATGTCAAGATTGTTGTAAAATCATGGTGACATGTAACTCTGTATAAAGGCGTGCATATCAAGTGAAAGGTATCTACATCAATGAATCTAACCAGTACCCTGGTAACATAGGTATATATCAAAGGTTGCATAGGTTATATAGATAGATATATAGATATAAGATATCTGCTACAAATGATTGAACCATCACCAGGATACATATAACATGAGAAATAAGTATTTCAGTGTTTTGAGTGCTTCTGTAATAAATTTTTGAAAACCCTCGTACAAAGAAAAACAACCCTTTTTATTTTGTTACAGTGACAGCTCTATTCATGTCTATTTTAAACATTGAAGGGAATGTGGAATAAATGATAAGTGACACACTCTCAGGGAGAGCCTTTGAGAAATTCATTTGAATTCTTAGATTACCCTTTTTCATAGTAGGCCATACAGTACCATCTGATTCCTCTCGAATATCAGGCTCTAATTCAAAAGCAAACAATGTATAACCTTTAGCAAACTCACTATGTGTTATATACAGCCCCTCATCACGGCCATCTGTGAAACGTTCTCTTCCATACATAGCTATGTAAGCCTCAATGAACGATGACTTGTTATGGTTGCTATCAAAAGTCATCTGCAGTGCTTTCTGAGGTACACTCTCACCATCAACAGTGAGGTTCAGATATTTTAAATTAAAATGCTGGAAGTTATAGGGGTTTTTATTGTAAGCCCCCACTGTTGCATGTTCCGAGACAAGACCACATATTAGTCTGGACGGTATGTTCCCTAAATAGATGTCTATGTGAAGGTGGTGTAGAACGACCCTGGGGAATGTTTTACAACACCTCCACAGAAATAAAAGAGTCCTAAGAGTGTACAGTTTCCTGTTTAATGAGGGTAAACACATCTACAGACCCTGTCCTGTGATACTGTGATGTGTAAATCTAAATTACAGATCCCGACCTTAGCTCAACACTGTAGATGTGCATTAACTCTCAGCCATTGTTAAAAGATATATACCCCATCATACTCAGGGTAAAACAATCCCCCATCCATTCAAAAGGGGGTAAAACACCTATCAGTTATAAGGTGCTGTTACATTGTTGTTGGGGTATAAAGAACTGTACAATGCGATCTTATGAAGTAGGGAGAGAGGGTAAAACCTTTGAACACTATAGCGTGCGGCGTGACTCACTTTACATGGCTTTAAAGGGTATGGGGTAAAACCACATAAATAGCATGTAGCACAATGATCATATAGGGTAGAAAGAAGATGAAAAAGGGGTAAAAATGATGACTTCGTGGCTGCTTGTATATGATCGGTCAGACAATATATTATGGAGTGGGATTAATCAAGTCTATGTCAGGTTGGTTGATAAACTAGTGTTAAAAATCAGATGCACTCTCTCAGTGAAAGTCCCACAGGGCGTACAAGAGGATAAGTAAGCCCCCACTGTTGCTTGTTCCGAGACAAGACCACATATTAGTCTGGACGGTATGTTCCCTAAATAGATGTTATCAGCAGTGAAAGAATAATGACCCTTAGATATGGAGTATTTTTTTTACATCAGTTTTAAGATAGGGGTACACGGCAGCCCAGTTTTTCTTTTCAATGATCTCCTGATGCTTTATTAAGGCATCAGGAGAGGGAGTGACCATACACACAGAGAGAGATGGATTCTGGTCCTCTCAAAATATGGTGTGCAGGTGGTACCCTCAGAACAAAAACACTTAAAACATGCTGTCTGGGTACCGGTATTTGATGTTTCAGACACGTCTTGGGACTGGGGGGGTCCTACCTGATGAGATAGCACTGTCATTCTTTATGACCCCTACAAGACAACTCCATCTTATCTCTCTCCCTCTCTCTTTCTCTCTCTGTCTGTCTCTCTCTGTCTGTCTCTCTCTCACCCTCACACCCCACTCTATATGGTGAAACTTTCGATGCTTTTCACTCCTGTCACCAACCCTACACTGCACACCATAAAAAAAAAACAACAAAAAAAAAACGCCATTACAGCCGGGTGTCTATGTGAAGGTGGTGTAGAACGACCCTGGGGAATGTTTTACAACACCTCCACAGAAATAAAAGAGTCCTAAGAGTGTACAGTTTCCTGTTTAATGAGGGTAAACACATCTACAGACCCTGTCCTGTGATACTGTGATGTGTAAATCTAAATTACAGATCCCGACCTTAGCTCAACACTGTAGATGTGCATTAACTCTCAGCCATTGTTAAAAGATATATACCCCATCATACTCAGGGTAAAACAATCCCCCATCCATTCAAAAGGGGGTAAAACACCTATCAGTTATAAGGTGCTGTTACATTGTTGTTGGGGTATAAAGAACTGTACAATGCGATCTTATGAAGTAGGGAGAGCGGGTTAGAGGGTAAAACCTTTGAACACTATAGCGTGTGGTGTGACTCACTTTACATGGCTTTAAAGGGTATGGGGTAAAACCACATAAATAGCATGTAGCACAATGATCATATAGGGTAGAAAGAAGATGAAAAAGGGGTAAAAATGATGACTTCGTGGCTGCTTGTATATGATCGGTCAGACAATATATTATGGAGTGGGATTAATCAAGTCTATGTCAGGTTGGTTGATAAACTAGTGTTAAAAATCAGATGCACTCTCTCAGTGAAAGTCCCACAGGGCGTACAAGAGGATAAGTAAGCCCCCACTGTTGCTTGTTCCGAGACAAGACCAAATATTAGTCTGGACGGTATGTTCCCTAAATAGATGTTATCAGCAGTGAAAGAATAATGACCCTTAGATATGGAGTATTTTTTTTACATCAGTTTTAAGATAGGGGTACACGGCAGCCCAGTTTTTCTTTTCAATGATCTCCTGATGCTTTATTAAGGCATCAGGAGAGGGAGTGACCATACACACAGAGAGAGATGGATTCTGGTTCTCTCAAAATATGGTGTGCAGGTGGTACCCTCAGAACAAAAACACTTAAAACATGCTGTCTGGGTACCGGTATTTGATGTTTCAGACACGTCTTGGGACTGGGGGGGTCCTACCTGATGAGATAGCACTGTCATTCTTTATGACCCCTACAAGAAAACTCCATCTTATCTCTCTCCCTCTCTCTTTCTCTCTCTCTCTGTCTCTCTCTGTCTGTCTCTCTCTCTCTCTCACCCTCACACCCCACTCTATATGGTGAAACTTTCAATGCTTTTCACTCCTGTCACCAACCCTACACTGCACACCATAAAAAAAAAACAACAAAAAAAAAATGCCATTACAGCCGGGTGTCTATGTGAAGGTGGTGTAGAATGACCCTGGGGAATGTTTTACAACACCTCCACAGAAATAAAAGAGTCCTAAGAGTGTACAGTTTCCTGTTTAATGAGGGTAAACACATCTACAGACCCTGTCCTGTGATACTGTGATGTGTAAATCTAAATTACAGATCCCGACCTTAGCTCAACACTGTAGATGTGCATTAACTCTCAGCCATTGTTAAAAGATATATACCCCATCATACTCAGGGTAAAACAATCCCCCATCCATTCAAAAGGGGGTAAAACACCTATCAGTTATAAGGTGCTGTTACATTGTTGTTGGGGTATAAAGAACTGTACAATGCGATCTTATGAAGTAGGGAGAGCGGGTTAGAGGGTAAAACCTTTGAACATTATAGCGTGCGGCGTGACTCACTTTACATGGCTTTAAAGGGTATGGGGTAAAACCACAAAAATAGCATGTAGCACAATGATCATATAGGGTAGAAAGAAGATGAAAAAGGGTAAAAATGATGACTTCGTGGCTGCTTGTATATGATCGGTCAGACAATATATTATGGAGTGGGATTAATCAAGTCTATGTCAGGTTGGTTGATAAACTAGTGTTAAAAATCAGATGCACTCTCTCAGTGAAAGTCACACAGGGCATACAAGAGGATAAGTAAGGACATACATTGAGTGGATGCAGGTAGTTGAGAGAGCATGATGGATATAATTAAACCATACGTTTACATCATTTTATTCATGCTCGGAATATCAACCACTAATGGAATGTACTACTGTGTTCCAGCATTATGATGCTTCTGCATGCCAGACACTCGATCTATTTAACCCTTATGAATACCATATAGGTTTTCTCATGAACCTCATGCATCATGTACTGTATTTAAGGTTGACCGACCCTACATCCAGAGACAAACCTGCTGACTGTGGGAACAAGGAAACCCGACCCTACCTGGAACCCTTTCAGGGTCCTATTACTGTAGCTTCCAGCACCTCTAACGACCAATCAACCTCATGGAAAGCTACTCAGCTGGGTGCAAATGGTGGGGGTGCACAAGATGTTGAGCAGCCTGGTGCCAGAAGTGCAGCACCTGGAAATTTCAAAGAATCATCCAACTCCTCACCCCTGCATGGGGTGACATCCACCCCCATGGTCTTAACCCCTACAGTCTCAAGTATGGAAGAGGGTAGGTTCATGCCGCCCCAAGTGTCCCCTATCATTAACTGTTAAACAGACCTCCCCAACAAATGGCTGCCCTCGGTTGAGCTAACATGTGATATGTCAATGGTTTCAGAAACCCCTAAAAACCCTGAGTGCATGAGGTTGAGATCTGGCCGTCATGTTGATTTTTAAGAATGTGTGTAAAAAAAATCTTATAAACTATGGAAAACTGTGCTAGAAACCTTAAAACCAGATACTATCTATTATATCAAAGCATGTTATAGGTAGTGCTTATATATTGTTTTCACTAGATGCCTATATCTAAGCAGATTTATACCAGTGCTACATCTAAGGATATTACTGTATACATACGTATCTACTGTATAACTACACACATATCATATCATATCATATGATGAAGGTTGTTCAGTTACATTCATAGATATACATTTTCCAAATAATCTAGGGCCATTGATTGATTGATTTGTGTTTTACAGCACTTTAGCGGCACTAAGTGGCTATCCAGTGCTTCACAAGTTGATAATCTAACAGAGGAATGTGTCAGTACCCGCGCATATGTGCACCACACACATCCTGAGGGGAGAGGAAAAAGGAGATATAAACCCTTTTAAGTGGGCTAGGGAAGCGCGAATTTAGGGCCATGGCATGTGGTACAATGTGATTAACTTTTGTGCTATAGGCCTTAGAGTGCGGACATACCCAGATGTGGGGGGTGTTGCAGTAAATGATTTAAATAAATTCTTTAATTAAATAGAGTGCACCCCCCTCAACTTACCATAAAATATCAGCCTAAATAACGCTCAAATCGATTAATATACACCCTAAGGATTAATTTGATACCTGGTTTGCCTACACACTGTCAGATTTTAGACCAATAATCATTGTACAACACCCTTCAGTGCGGAGTTACAAAGTGTCTCCTGCTGCCACCTCCCGTCAATTGGTGTCCTGTAACCTAAAGGCTTAGGATGGAACCTTGGTGGTCAATCAAAAAGCTTGATGAGCTTTTATTCACAGCCCCCAGTATTGACTCAACCAGATTCCCTTACTTTCATGCCCTTCTGGACCCTCAAAGTACACTGAGAATTGATTCCCAGAGCGGGTATCAGTCTGGGTGCTCCTCTTAAATTTCTGATATTCACATGCAGTTATGGTCTTTCCCCATGGAGAAAATAGACACAGGGTTAAGACATTTGACATGCTGATTGCCGGGGGACACCACGTGAGGCACTGTGTGTCATTTTCTCTCTAGGTGCTATAAAACATAGAAAATTATGGGTAAAGTGTACGAAAAACCCTCGGAAATATAATGTTATAAAGGAAACAAATTGACAAAATACATCTTTACTCCATGTGCAATGGCTTGAACAGTCCCATTTGCATATTATTCAAGTCACCCCATGTGAGGACGAAAAAATAAACCAGATATGGTGAATACAAGAACATTTTATTAAGTGTCAGTAGACATTTATTGGCTGCATAGCTCGGGGAGAGAAAAATGATGTTTTTCTCCGATACATGTAAAGGCCTTCCATAGAGTGCTGAGGTCAATGGAAATAGATAGAAACAGCTTAGAATGTAAAATTCAGATCATTTTCACCCTGAAAACTATAATATTTGGTTATCTGGTACCCCGTAGAGAGAAGTATCAGGCTTGCGGATTGACGGCTGAATATTTCTCAGAAATCTCTCTGAGGCCGAAACTCCGCTACTATGATTTTCAGTTATCTGTACAATTAAATCAATGCATGAGTTTTCAAGAGAATACCCTTGTTCTTTCTTCAATACACACTTAGCTTGCATAGCACAGATGGCAGGTCGTGAATCCATAGGTATTCCACAGCTAGAAAGGATAGGCAGCATGCAGCGCACATCATACCAGCTGTATCGAGTATACTGAGGGTTTAATTCATGCGAATTTATAAATTGGTCTCTAGCTATCTCTGATAGAGCTTTTATTACAATGCATTTAACTCTTAAACTATGTATGACCCTACCACTGTAGATAATAACACAAATTAATTAACCCTGACCACTAGATCTATCTACAGCTAGCATACACACTCACTTCCTCTACCCCTGACTGCGGGGTCATCTAAGGACAAAATCGCTCCCTTTCCTGAGAACAGTGAATGTTCATATTATGTGAAATGTGTAATTCATTCAGAGCAGTCCATACATCAAGATTTAGAGTACCCAAAGAGCGGATTGATGTATTCTGAAAAAAGAGTAATCTAGCGACTCTGGTTTCCGTCTGGAACAAGGGGAGAAATTCGATGTTTGGTCCATCACATAAAACCACCCAGCTGTTATCAGAGCATAGGCAGTTATCAGGAACTCTACATGTCTCCATGTCAACTTGACTGTAACCCCCCCCCCCCGTACATAAAAAAGCCAGCATCCATAGATGTGTTAATACAACCATCATGAGACACATATACACCATAAGCAGTGAATGAGTAGTGCTATGAAGTTCATCCTTTTATGTTCAGTGCACAGTAATAATACTCATCGTTATCATGTATATGACTCTGCTCACAGGGTGACTATCTTCATGGTTGTCCATTATAACAAGTAACTTATCATTTTTATTACCGAGTATTTAACTGTAAACTATGTATGACCCCTAGTGCATACATGATAACACAGTTAATAAACCCTGACCAGTAGGTGTCCACACTCAACTCCTCTCACCCAGGTGTAGGGTCAAAAGAGGACAATTTTCACGTTCTAAGTAGCGATTATCATTTTCCAACGTTAAAACCCCATAGGGGTTCGGAACCAAGTGACAAGAACTCTCTCTCACACAAACAGTTGAGATCAAAGAAAATAATTTTCAAGGACTATGGGAGAAAAAGAAGAATTGACAACTCTGCGGGGGTCTTTCTATACATAGCATGCCTAAATTGAAGGGTTTTATACCCACTGTAAGGCAAACACGCAGAGCCTTTATGTGTAATTATCTTATAAGGGGGTTCTACCCCATGCATCATTTACTCAGATCATAGTGAGTCATTGCATATACATGGCTGGTTTCTTTTTTACCCTATTATACAATGATGTACTCTATCACGCTATAAACATGGTCACATTTTACCCCAAACTGTATATGTTAAAGCTTATGTTTTAGGCTTTACTTTACCCTGACGAATGAGGGTAAAACTGATTCTTTTACCCCATACGATCAGGCTATACCACCTTAGGTGAGTAACAAACATGTGTGGACAGATGAGGAGAAAGGGTCCTTCGAGGTAAAATGTAGCATTCAAAATTGAAGTCATCAGTTTTAATATGAGGTATATCACTTGCAGATAGCCCTTCCGGTCCCGGAGATATGGCTTAATGAAGATTGAATGACATAACCATATCAATGCAGCCAATAAGCTCTGTCATTCATGGTTTTAATTAAATCCTGCATCTAATTAGCATAATGATTTAAATAATCTATTGATAAATGACCAATGCTTTCCATACATTTGGCCATAACATTGGATGTAGAAATGGTATCTATGTGCGGTTTTCAGCATTAAATTCCCTGTGAATCATTCTACAGACTAACGTCATTTTCTTTTTCTATTGGGAATGTTCTCTTGTTGCCATGGCAACATATTTCTATGAGAACCCTTATTTAGGCCTTGTTTTGGATTCAAAACATTCCATTTACCTCCTAAATAGAGGAAATGAGTAAAAATAGAACATTTTTGAGAAAATTATCTTTTCCTGTGTGAAAAAGTGCCTAAGACCAGTTTTTGCCCTTTTTCTCACATTTATAGCCTTTGTATCTCCCCTAGTGGCCAAACCCAGTACTAAAAATCCCACGTGTTTGTGTGTGTGTGTGGAGGGTGTATATTTGTATGAATAAGCATTACTAAACCATCAAGCAGCCCATTGAGGGTGTGGGTGTAGAAGGTTCATGATTGACATACCTAAAAATACTACTACTGCCAGCTGGTAGTTTCAACTACATTTCAGTGTGTGTGAAAATAGTTTGCGAAATATCCACTAGGGGGCGTTAGTGCTGGTTCCACTGAGGTCAGCATGCAGGAATGACATGTAAAAATGCTCACTAGGTGGGGTGTGAGTACTGAGGACCCACTAGCGTGACATGACTGCTTACCATGTTAAACGTATTTTGGTACACGTTACTGGTAAACTCGTGAATATAATAGTTATGAGGTTGATAAAGCTGATATGGTAGTATACAGGTATGGAACATGTAAAACATGAATTAGTGTCAACTATTTATAATATACTTGAGCCCCATAATAGTCACCCCTGACTGCAGGGTCAAATGGCCTGCTTAGAAGGAGTGGTGCTATGAGTAGAAGGCTCCAAAGTTGAATCATTCACACGTGTAAAAGTCTCAGTTGTACCGGTAGTACGCTCCTCCAGCAGCATAGTGCTGACGGTGAACTCACCTGTGGTCTCAGGGGTAATAACTGTAGACCCCTGTGTAGCATCATCACAGCAATTCATGATTAAGGTGATATTGAGTTGAATGCATTTAAGCATTAATCGATTCCTCTCCTGAGAAAAGTGAATGTTCATATTACGTGAAATGTGTAATTCAATAAGAGCAGTCCATACATCAAGATTTAGAGTACCCAGAGAGCGGATTGATGTATTTTAAATAATGAGTAATCTAGCGACTCTGGTTTCCGTCTGGAATAAGGGAAGAAATTCGATGTTTGGTCCATCACATAAAACCACCCAGCTGTTATCAGAGCATAGGCAGTTATCAGGAACTCAATATGTCTCCACGTTAACTTGACTGTAACCACTCGTACAGCATCCATAGATGTGTTAATACAACCATCATGAGACACATATACACAATAAGCAGTGAATGAGTAGTGCAATGGAGTTCATCCTTTTATGTTCAGTGCACAGCAATAATACTCGTCGTTATCATGTATATGACTCTGCTCACAGGGGGATATCTTATGATTGCCCATGATAACAAGCACCACAAGTAACTTATCATTTTTATTACTGGGTATTTAACTGTAAACTATGTATGACCCTGGTGCATACATGATAATACATTTAACAAACCTAGAACAGTAGGTGTACACACTCAACTCCTGGTCACCCCTGACTGCGGGGTCAGATGAGGATAATTTTCACGCTTTAGGTAGCAATTATCTTCGTTCAATGTTGAAACTCCATAGGGACTCCGGACGCAGTGTAACATGTTCTCTACTCTTGTTCACTAATTGGACACTTCTCAAAAGAGAATGGTTTACTTTTAAGGGCTTAGTTAAGTAGGTAGTATGACTTTGAAAATGTAATCAAAATTAATCGTTTCAAGTATTGCGTTTAACCATTCTCTGAGGAAGGGGGTAGGAGAATTATATAAAGTTGAATTTCAGAATTTCCTTGGAGGCCAATCTCTCAACCCCATAAGAATTCATATTTCAGAAGCTAGAAACAAGTACCGGTATTCCATTTCATACGGTGTTCTATAATACAAAAGATTGGAATATGTCTGACAAAGATCTTCAAGGATTTCAGTTTGTGTATTAATGGAGGACATTCATGTATGTCTCTTATCCCTCAATTTTAGGGGCGGATCCAGGGGTCCTGGGGGTCAGGACCCCCCCCCCCGTTTTGGTCCACCCATAACATGTCCAAATTGGGGTCCCCGCCCCCTTTTGGGTCCACCCAAGATGTCCACTTTGTATGCCCCCATTCATGCCCCCTGTCTCTCACCCCAGGATTACACCAAAATGCTTTAAAATTTGGAGTTTGAAATTTATATTTCTAAAATTTCTTAGGGGACATGCCCCCAAACCTTCCTCAAACACCATTGTGCAATCAAAATTTGATGAGATTTTCATCTGCTGTTCTCATATCATGAGTTTACTGCTGATGGTACACCAAAATGCTTTACTGGATTGGGGTGTAGAAATGCATCATAATGCACCATTTGATGTCTAGATTTCAAAATTTTCTTGGGGGGCATGCCCCCAAACCCCCTACAAATGTTGTGGCTCTGCACTTGCGACCTCCCAGTGCTGCGCTTGTAACTGTGCGGCCCTGCACTTCACCCAGGCCCCAGGGGTGGACGCCTCCCCCCCCTTTCAAAATCCTGGATCCGCTCCTGGACTCAATGATCCTCAACATGAAAACCTTAATTAGAATGCTCACATGTAGTATCTCACCCCTTTCGCCAGGTCTTGCCCCGCCCCCTCTAGAAAATCCTGGATCCACCACGGATTACACCACTTAAAGGGTTATTTATGTTAGGGTGTCCTGAATGCATTATTGAAAAATGAATGTTCCGTGTACTAAAGAGATACTCAAGTGATGCTTCTCTTGGGTTGTGTACAGAGAACATACGATCAGAATCTCACCTGTAGCACTGGACAGAGCATCGTCTCTCATGAGACACCCTCATTCGATCCACATATAAGGTGTTTTTCGAAGTAACCCTACTCTCTGACGTCAACAGGGCAAACTATAGGCCTAACTTGCCTAAATGCGCATTTTGGACTTGGCCCTTTGAACCCTAAGTCCATTAACGCTATGATAAAATGTCATGTTTTCATCGCTCAGAGAATAATGGGCGTAAGCAGTGCAACACATCTTATGACACAATAAGACCCCACAGCAGCAATGGCTATTTTTGCCTATAATTATCATATCAATAATTTAACCCTTCCCCATTGGACTATTATAAACTGCAGGCCACATGAATTTAAACGTCCCCTCAATCAGCTGATCTTAATCTTGTGGTGTAATATGCGTTTAATGTATGTTATGGGAACGCACGAGTGGGTTTATGGGTTAATAATCCACGAGCCCGAAGGGCGAGTGGATTATTAACCCATAAACCCACGAGTGCGTACCCATAACATGCATTAAAGCGTTTATCGAACATATTTCTCCATTTTGTTTTAATTTCTTACCTTATAACCCAAGAATTAATCCAGGAGAAGACATTTTGTAAGTGCATGCGATCCGCTAGCTTTGCCAACCCGCCATGGCCATGTTGTCGTTCTGTCCGACATACCTCCACCTTTACACTCATTTTTCGGGTATAATCCAATAATGTCAAGTTCTGTACTTCTAACACAGCCAAATATACGATCTCTAGTTGGTGTTCGCCTTCATTTTGTCTCCATTTTCTTCGATATAAATAAGAATCCATTGATTTTCCATACCGATCCAATGCACACGGCCCGGTACACGGCCATTTCATCTTGTTGACGAAGCGGGTAGGTGCCCGGATGTACCTGACCTACTTTCGGCTGAACCCACTTCCGGCAAGGAGGTCAGCCGGGTCAGTCGTGTATCGCTATGGAAAATCAATGGATTCTTATTTATTTCGAACAAAATGGAGAAATTAGGCATGGCATGTTCATATAGGATATCTAAGGATGGTTCTCTGTTAATAACTCCACCAGGCTCCATATATTCTAGGCTAACGAGGTGTGTAAACATCAGGTATGTCGGACAACTTTTTCAAATTCTTGATGAAGATTCATTTCTACCACCGGTCGGCTTGGTATAGTGGACAGCGAGCTCGCCTCCTGCCCCAGCGGCCAGGGATCGATTCCCCGTTGAACCTAAACGGTTTTAACTGGAAACGTATGGAGGAGTTGACTTTGTATATTCCTCAATTTATTAACATGTCCGGATTGAAACCAGCAGCCTCTTGAAGACGACGAAAAGGTCTCAGAGTGCGTTATGGCTGGATAACGCACGGGGGTTATGAGCAAAAAAGCACTCCTGAGGCTCAGATAGTTAGATAAGCAGATATAAATTCAAATATTTTCACACAGAAAATCGTTTGAAGAGTTGAGTGACAGACAGACATGGAAGTGCTGCCCGATTGGTTACGAATAGCACCAGATGTTTGTGTACAGTACGTAGCACATGCAGATGAATGTCTAAGACTGTTGTGCCCTACAGAAATCAGATTTTCACTCAATTGATATTAACATGATATCTAGATTTTCGCCACAAGAAAAGTGAAGATTAAAATGAATGATAAAGGCCTATTTTTGTGAAAGCTTCTGTAATCTTGATCATACCCATTGAACAACTTTCATCTGCACAACTTTGAAAAGTGAAAAACACCCCGTTCCCAACTTGCTGCATTGAGCTATCGCACTTGGCATAAAAACCTTTTCCAAAAAAACACAAAAAAAAGTCAAAAACATGTACGCTAAAAAACGTTTTTAACGTTCTACAAAATGTCTCATTATACATGTTTAAAAATTAATTTTGACGTAGAATAACATAACTTACTTTTTTACAACCATTGAAAATAAATACGTTGATAAACGAACATTAAAAACGTTTTCATTAGGTTCAAAATGAACGTAACGTATTCTATGTAAAGAAAACGTGGGTCTATTTTTAACTTCTTTTTTTTTTTTTTATCTAAACCCAATAAAAACGTTTCGAAACGTTTGATGTACATTTTGTTTGCCAGGTAGGATACTTATTTTCTCAACATTCTGCTCACACGCAATCCTTTGTTGCAAAGCAAAAAAAAGTCACTATATACTCTCACCTGTCTTCTTAATTGCATTGTCTACCAAACCAATGAGAAAGTTGGCCCAATTCTTAAAGTTGGTTAAAACCTTCATCAATGCAATCATCATTGAGGCCAGAGTCTTATTCTACCCACACGCCAGTTTTTGTTGCATAACTGAATGATTAGGTTCCTTGTGGTCCAATTTCATGCCACAAGACTGGTCAGTTTCAATTAACGTCAATAAATATACAATAACATTTCCTCTCGTGCCATGCGACTTGCCAATTTCCAGTTGACGTCAATATAATTATAATAACCCGCCTTTTGCTCACATGTCAACTTTTGTTGCAAATCAGACAAAAAGAAACAGAATAATTAGGTTCCGTGTGCTCTCTCTTTTGTCATAACACTTTTTACACACACACACATACCTTCTACTGTAGCTTTTCTACTGAAACCTGTGAAAAGAGTCCTTTTGTTCCTTTTTTATCCCTTTTATATCAATCAATCAATACTCAACTGTCTCAACAGAAAAAAACCCATCTCCTTGATGACATTGAAATAAAAGACGAACAGGGAAAAACAGATTGAAGTTGTCACAGCCATAGATGTAGCTGTTGAATAGGTCCCAGGGGCCTGTCTTTCCCTATGTTAAAATATATAAAAATGATACAAAATCATAGCAGATATGGACAATACATATGGACACATACAGACCTCCATATGTCACATATGGACGTCCCTATGTAACATACGGACCTCCGTAAGCCACATGCGGAGGTCCATATGTCACTTTTAGGATACCGCCTGGTACCCCCCCCCCCCCGTATGTGATTTTCCCTCATACGGACGTCCATACATGTAACATACCATGATCTGGGACCTGTTTCCCTTCCATATTATTACTGAATGTGAAAAAAACAGGTCCCAGATCATATGCTCATTAATTGTGATATATCCATGAACCACTAGATGTTTTCTAAGCTATTAACTAACTCTCTTTATTCTAAGGTGATTTCCACACGTGCCCACCCGTGATGAAAGAGTAATTTGATGAGTCTGTCAGGAAAATGAATTATTTCCTGTTCAGGAAATAGATCTGATGCAAATGTTTATAGGCGTAGATTGATAGCAATGTTGTCTTTGAAAAATGATTTCTAATGAACCTGGCACATCGTACATGTATGTAGGTTCAGATACATATGTAGTCTCAACTACATAACATGCATGATCACTTATATCCGACAAAGTAACGATTCGGTTCCAACTACAGTGACAAGGGCCTTGTTTTTACCTATGTTTAAAAATATAATAACATACGGACAAATACATATGGCTTTCCTGCGGGTCTTAATTAAAATAAGATAAAAAATGTGTTCCGCAACCCGTCCATATCTTTTTTCCTTTTCATAAGAACATGCGGACACATAGGGCGGAATACATACGGACGTCTGCATGTACCCCTCCGTATCCCTCCGTATGTTTTAACACTAGTCCGTATGTGTCCGCATCTCATGTGAAATACCTCACATACCGGGAAACCCCCGGGGATTCCCTTTCCTCACTGTCCGACGTCACTTCCTGTCGCCATTTGCAATAGTGAAGATTTAATAACACGCGTCGAAATGTTGTTCTTTCAGGTAAGGAAATTGATGTTTTCTTTCAAATCTCGCTGTAACTCAAAGCCCAAAGGCTGTGGGAAGGCAAAGGGGGTAAGGGTCTCTCCTCATAGTCCGGGAGGGGGGACAGTTCTTCAGATTCGCTTGATATGATAGCTTCACCAGCACCCTCTGCTGTCACTCCGGTCCTTGTAGACGTCAATCTGTGTTTCTGTTTTTTATACCTGTTAGAACAAAGCATATGGTAGTCCTATATCTTAACCTTTTAGGTCTTTTTACCCACGGGCGGGCACCCTGGGCAGCGGGCCCTCCCCTCGTGTATGCCCTACGAGTTCTGTGTTTGGATAGCAGCACTTTCTTAAGTCGATACTGATTTAAAGTTAATTTATTTAGTGATTAAAAGTAAATTAGTTCACACTTATTCATACTGAATTAATTTTTCTAGGGAAAAGAGGAAGACGATGCTGACTTTATCTCGCCTGAAATGTTTCCTGGGGACGCAGGACAGCAAGCTATTTCCTACATGACAGCATGTCTGATGAAAGCCGTGAACCTTCAGAATAAAACAGACCTTTCCTCCAAAAGACAAAAAGGGAAGGCCCCAAGTTCCGAGCATCCCTCTCACTTTCCTCCAGTGTCTCCTGCTTCTTCTCTAAGGCCCTCTGTTGACCCTAAGAAAGAAAAGATCAAGGACCCTACCTATGTTCCTCCTGGCAGAGGATCCAGAGGAGGCTCCAGAGGAAGGGGAAGGGGGAGGGGCCGAGGCAGAGGAAAAATTACCGGAAAAACTGATTTCACCTCTTTGGCCGCCTCTTTTTTAAGTGCTCTCTCAGAAGGCAGCAGTGATATAGGCCTTTCAACCTCTGTTGACAGTACTTCTACCAAACAGGAAGGAGAGCAAGAAGAAGCTCCCTCTTACATGTCTTCCCAGGGGAGCAGAACCAAAACCGGGAAATCTCCACGCAAGAAGTCTCTTCACTGGCAGACCGATGAGACCTGGGCTCTGATACACGGGGCAAACCATCTTAAGCCTGTGTTAAAAGGGAAATTCAAATGCTATGCCGATGGAATAACCCTCAAGAAACTGGCTTGGGAGGAACTCGCAGGTAAAATAATTTTTTTTCTTTGCTTAAATACATGTAGACACTTATCACATGAAGACATATAAATCTTATACCTACCTCTGACATGTGCATGTTACCTATATGTGTCACATAGAATTATTCTATAACTAATCCAATAGACTAAATAAAACATCCTCATTTAGACCCAAATCTGTATTCTCCTTGTGTTTTTCATTCATCTTCAAATTAAAATATAACTTTTCCCATTCTTTTGTATTTAAAGATTACGTGAATGCCAACGGCGGCCAGGACAGAGATGGGGATGGGTGTAAATCTAAAGTAACATACTTCTGTCAAGACGCCAAGCGCAAGGTACATATATTTTTACTTTTTATTTATTTTATATGCGGACATGTGTATAATTCATCTTCTAATAAATTTTGTGACCTATCTTTTAATGCTTTTTGTTAATTGTCCTGTAAGACATAATAATTTAGTCTCTTATCTATTTTTTTTTTCATTGCAGCGTCAGAACATAGACTCGATATATAAGACGGGGAGTGGCCAGAAGGATGACAAACATTTCCTGACTGACCTTGAGTAGGCAGCATGTGACTTCTGTGGCACAGAGGTAATACTAGGTGAGCATCTCTTGGTTGTAATATTCTTATTCACTGTCAGAAATAAAAATATATGTCATCTTACTGTATTATTTTGTTAATAAATTGGACTCGGACAGTAGGTCGAAAAATGTAATAATATATCATGTCTCCTGTCTCTTATGTAAGTTGTATATGTTGGTCCTACTTTAACACATTTCAAGTGAATATATGGATATGTTTTCATATCTACTGTCCAATTTACTTTTTTTTACATATTTTTTATTGGATTATTAAATAATATATTCTTAGGAATCAAAGGAATGCAGCCTCCAGATCTGAAGGGCGGAGACCCATCGCAGAGAGATATAGAGTGGTCATGTTATGACCCATATAGATCTACACCTGTGGACTATGAGAGCATGAAAATGCCATCCGATTCCCTTGCGGCAACAGTGCAGGGCCAGATGCTCCAGAGCATAGACGGAGGTGGGTATCTTACAGCTTCTTTCCATGAAGAAAGCTAGAACCTTATCATATTCTGACCTATGTACTTATTTTGTTTAAAGAGAAAGAAACCTTACTTTTTACATTATTTACTTTATACTACACATGCGGACCTGACATACCACATATTAATTGACCTGATTATTAACATTGAATTTATTTTATGTTTTCAGTTCCGGTGCTCGAGGAAGGTGAAAGTGAAAATGCTTTTTGTGTGGACACAGAGGAAACACGTAGCACTCAGGGAGGAGAAACAGAGAGTGAAGTGGAGGTGGACTATGCTGAAGAAGCTGAAGCTTCCACTGACCTCACCCAGAACTTTGAGAGGGAACCGGTTTCTCATCACCCTGCCCCTGCCCGCGCTACTACTTTACAGCCCCGGGTATCCACTTCTCATATGTTGAAAATATGCAACTCTTTTAACAGAAAGCTTACCTTAGAAAAGGAGAGGAAGGGGACTCCCAGTGTCCCGAAATATCAAAAAAGTAGCCGACAGTTACTGGATGAGAAAAAAGATCAAGACAGGGATACCCTTCTGAAGAAGGTTAATGAGATCAAAGAAAGGAACCTAAGTAAAGCCTCTCATGAAAAGAACTTTGGTAGTCCATCTACTTCTAGCTCAGGTCCGAAGCCCTCTACCTCCAGGACACATCCTAAGCCCTCTACCTCAGGGACACATCCTAAGCCCTCTACCTCAGGGACACATCCTAAGCCCTCTACCTCAGGGACAGGTCCTAAGCCCTCTACCTCAGGGACAGATCCTAAGCCCTCTACCTCAGGGACAGTTCCTAAGCCCTCTACCTCAGGGACAGGTAAACATCCCTCTACGTCAAGGTTGATAGAGCAGCATTCTTTAGGCAATGAACCACCACAAGATGATACCCAAGACCAAGACTGTGTTCCTCTCCCCCAAGGAAGGATAAGGAGGAGACTCCTTCTCCGGCTTGTTAAACGACAATGAACCTTATCTAGACGAGGATGATAACTTAGAACAAGCCTTGGATTTGTCTTATAACACAAAAAGGACAAATGATGATGACTTACGGAATCCCTCTAAGAGGGTAAAGCTGTATACTGAGGAAGAGGTGCAGGAACTAATTGCCGCCTCTAAAAAGCAAGAAGACGCTAAAGCAGATGCAGATAATTTTTTTACCAGTACTCCTTCTAGGACAGAAGGCAAAGAGAAGAAACAAACCTCTGCCAAGAAGAAAACTGTAGCTAAAACCAAGGATAAGCCTGTCCCTCCTGGTCCACGCAGAACCTCTCCACGCCTGCAGGCCAAGCAAGATTTTGACTCCCCTCGTAACGTCTCTGTCTTAGAAGAAATTTCCAGAAAAAGTGACACTTCTTCAAGAAAAAAACTGTTTGGTTCTAAAAAGAAGGAAAAGAAAGATGGACAAGATAAATCTTTAATTGATATCCCCTCTTCTCCTATCCCATCTGACTTAGAGGACGAAGGAGTTGGTAGTGTGGAGTTTATCACACATAAAAGGGGGACTGGGCATACTCCTGTGGAAAATCCCAACCCTATCACCCTGGAATTAAAAAAGACTCAAGAGGCTCTGGCTGAGTCTGCAGTGAAAATATCTGAGGATATGAGATATGCAACGCAGGAACTGGTTATTTCCAACAAAAAGATGACTTCTTATGACAATTTCTCTCAGATGGTTGTAGAGTCAGCGGGAAATATCACGACGAATACAAATTTATTTATCGAAAAACTTGAGGAGACTTCTAAAGTGTCTTCTGATACATTAAAAAAAATGTCCGCTGCTTTCCTGCATAACCAAAAGGAGACAGTCGAAGGAGTAGAGGTTATAAACGATAAACTGATAGACAATTTACTGTCCAAGCAAGTGAAAATAGTGCAAAGTGTGAATGCCATGACTGAGTCCTTAGGGAACCACACAAAAGCTGTAGAAGAAGCTCAGAGTAAAATATCTCTTGGTATTGTTTCTGTAGCAGACAGCTTTGCCCGGGTGTCTGAAAGTATGAAGCAATTGGCTTCTACTCAAAAAGCCCTTAATCTTTGTAATAATACTTCTTTGCAGCTGGTTGACAACACAGAGAGAGTTCTAGACAGGGTAGTGGCCAACCTCGAGAAGCTGGCTGACCTTCAGGAGAAGCTCAATAGGGAAACTATAGCCAGGACTTTAATAGAACGTGAGTATAAATGGACTAATAAATATATTAGTTTCAGTATAGCTTTCATTGATATCATTTTTTTCATTTAATAACACATGCGTAAGACGACAGGAATAATTAAATTTTTTATTGATGTGAATATGTGTATAAAAAAGGGACACATAACCTTAACATACAGGCAATCAGTATGGGTATGTTCTTATAACCTACTGCTTACAAATAAAGAAATTTATTTTTCATGTCTTTATTCAGTCGGTCGTCCCGTCGTTAAAACGCATGGAAACATGAACTGTCAGGACCCTGATGAAGTGACAGAATCTCCTGTAGCGTCCCCTCCTCAAGCAGTCGCTGAAGGTCCGGACGAGTCTCCCCCACGAGATGTCAAAGAATTTCCTGTACCCTCTCCTCCCGTTCCACACTTACCGGAGCAGTCCTCAGGGCAAGAAACAAAAGAAACTATGGTTAATTCTCCTGCTATAGAAGTAGATGATGCAGCAGTGGAGCCACAGGGGGAGGGCAGTGCATCCCAAGAGCCTGACACTCAGGCTTCTCTACAGACAGAAGAGACACAAGGTACAGAAAATAGACTCAAATCTTTCTTTGACGTTGTATTTAATTATTGCACATAATTTTAATGTATCCTATTTTCCTCTAATAACTGAGTTTCCTGAAGGCAGTATCAAGGTGGACCCTCTGTTTTTAAAATAACTAAGAGTTCCACTTTTCTTTGAACATGTTAAGTCTAAAGGCAGTTAAAGGAAAGAAAAAAGATCGACATAGAGCCTGACAAAAGCCAAACTGATATGATAACTATCGCCTAGGTGTTTGACAGGAGGCTCTCACTTTTATTGCATGCACACATTAGGGAATCAGATACATCCCTCAGAAGTAGACCCTTCCGGTTTATCTGCTTTCCTTACCCATCCACAACCTCCCACTGGTAAGTTCAGATAACTGTACACGCTCATCCAGTCCTAAGAGGAAAAGACCGCAAAACATTGTTGGGGATTTGCATGTTTTTCAGATGGGTTAACATTTTTACATAGAAATATGTATGTAAGATTTAATTCACTCTCTTTTATTCTAATTTTTGGTTTTTGTATTTTCCTTTATAAGACGGGAAACCGCCCACATATCAGACCGAGAGCCACATTAACTCTGGTTTTTTCTTCGAAGAGGAAACGTCTATACCTGGTGAAGGTAAGGAGATCCGAAAAAAAGATAACAAATAAAGTATCTTATTTCAGATAGACCGAAATAAATAAATTCTATGAGGTTGAGAATAAAATTGAAATATTTAGTTCATGCTTTGTGTAGGAAAAAATTATACTGAAGAATTATGTTTCGTTTCATATGCAGCTATCAACTGTATAAGTCCTCAAGACAAAGGGCTTCCTCAGTTTAGTGTCTTAAAAAGCGACGATTTTGTTATAGTGGCTACAGACGTACAGGAAGATCATCAAGATGCGGCAAAAAATTTTGTCATCCCCAAGGACATCGACACCCAGTCTGAAGCAGACACAGAAGCTTCAGTGTCGGCTTCAGAGAAGGACTACGGAGAAGATAAAAAGAAATGTGTCCCTCTGAAAAGGTCTTCCAGGGCACATAAAGCAACACAGAAATACCGGGATAATATATAAGTCTTAATGAACATGTGTCATTTTGGAATCAAGAAGACAAAAACACCAAAGATTAATGTTTTCCAGTCACATACAGGACTGTCTTTTAATACATAAAGTGAGGAGAATTGTTTGTGTCTAGTTACTTTTAAGACTGCAGAACTAAAGACAAATTCTCTTAGACTTGTTAAACATCGAGTTAAATATCTAGCATGTAATAGAAAAAAACAGGTTCAGTTGGAGAACTTGTTTCTGTAATAATTAGAAAAAGAATGTACAAGGCCCTTTGTTAAAGAATATTAAGGAAAGTAATGAATAAAAGGTTTAAGACTTTGCTGTTTCCATGCTGTTGATTGTTTTGACTATAGGATGACAGAAATGATTCATAGTTCACATGGTATATGTCCGTATGTGCCGAACATGAGAGTGTTTTACTTATATCCAAGAAATTAAAAGAAAACTGAAGAACAGTGGAGATCTTCAAAAGAAATAAGTACTTGATACTTATATATACACACGTACAAGTCTATATCTAAGAAGTAGATAACATAGGGACTTCAGGTTAAATCTAAAAGGTACATCCGTATAATAAAACCATCAGAACCACAAGGAAGGATGCTTCCTCCTTACATAGAGATTAAGTTATGTCTTGACTTAGTGGTTTCAAATATTCAAGTAAAGCCAAATAAGTGCCTTCTTACATGATAACAAGGTTTGAATTTTCATATTTTTTATATGGGAGAACTGTAATTATTTATGGACCTCATAGTCATTTTGAAATATTGTATCTTACTGATGAATCCAGAATGTCACATTATATTCATAATGCCCGAGTGCACATGTACCCAATGACCTTTGACCCATTTTATGAACTCTGTATGACCTCCTTTGAAGTAACCATGACAACAACCTTAAACGCCTGCTCAAAGCGTTACCTTATAACATTTAAAATACATAATTATATCACCTGATGAAGGCTACTACATAGCTGAAACGTTGTGATCTTATATAATTAATATGGTTCAATAAACACCACCTGAAATCAATGTTTTGTTGTCCTAGTTGTGTCTATTATATATATATAATTTTCACAACCTCTAGGCACTGCATCTTGGTTCAGATCCTAGACAACAAAACCCAAAACACTACGTATTAGTTAGACTGTTCTACTACATATTTCCCACCAGCCTGGATATCACAGTCTAGTATCCTTGATTAGGATCCTAATACCTGAAGTCCCATCCGGAACAACAAAATGCCTGACGACTCAATGACCAATAAAACTGATACCAACACACTAACTGTACCAACCACAGTCCTTGAGACACCCACTGCACCAACCATACCATCGGTAGCTATACCTCATTTTAAGATAGCTAGAAAACTAGCTCTTAATCTGAATAAGAGCAATCACCACGCCACCTATCTACAAACTTGTCTCAATAAAAACACTGCCCCTCGAGGCTTACAAGCACGAGTATCTCCTCAGATCCCTGATTCCGACTGGGCATTCAGCCTAAAGTGGGAACAAGCCCACCAAGAATTTGGGGTCACACTAACTAGACTACTACTTGAATACTACCAATCTAGAGCAGCCAAACTCAAAATTGAAGTTGAGACCACCAAAGCTCATCTAGAAAGAACATGCGACCCCCCAGTACTGACTCACATCCAAAAGGTCATCATGACCATGGAAGAGACCCAAACCAAGACACTTCAAGAACGCCGTCAAAGAAAAACCGACGACACAAGAAATACAAACCAGAAACCCCGGAAACAGAAGGGCAACAATGCAGCCCGCACTCCATCGTCAACCTCTCTAACAAACTTTTAAGTACTGATCACATATCAGTACTCTCTAAAGGGATGTCCTTCGTACCAACTCCTAGAATCCCAAATCATATCCACACCATCAGGGACACACTACTTTTTAACAGAAGGATTAGACTAAAACATTTTTACCAACATAGCGACAACAACCTTGACTTAAACCCAACTCTACCGGTAGAATCAAAAGGCTGGATCCCTCCACCAGGAATTAATGAAGACATAGATGCATTCACCAATTTTGTCCTGCATTCTATGCTGGACGAACCAACTCCAACTAGACAGACTCATAACCTAACATTGCAACAACAACTAGCCTTGAAGGATTTTGTCAATGATGACAGCATTGTCATCAAACCTGCTGATAAAGGAGGGGCCATCGTTATCATGAATAAAGAAGACTACATCAATGAGGCCAACAGACAATTAAATGACAAAAACACCTACATGGAGACCCACTATGATCGCACCCGTTTTGTCACAAAGACCATTGAAGAGGAACTGAACAAACTTATTGAAAAAGAACAACTTCCACCCAAAAGTGTGGAAAAATTATTACCCAAGAACATCAGAACATCACCATTCTACATGCTACCAAAGATTCACAAACCAAACAACCCTGGGAGACCCATTGTATCTGGAATCAACAGTCCAACTGACTTGATCTCTGGAACCATGGAAAAAGTATTACAACCCTACTTGAAGAAAATACCAAGCTACCTCAAAGACACCAAACATTTTTTGAATGTGATTGATGACTACCACACATTACATGAAGATGAATTCCTACTCACCATTGATGTCAGCTCCTTGTACACATCAATTCCTCATGAAGAAGGCCTGAAGGCTGTTGAATCAGCACTGTCTTCCATGCACAGACCAGGTGTACCGCCAGACGTAGGAACCAAACTCACTTCATTGGTACTGAAAAACAACACTTTCAAATTCAACAACAGGTTCTTTACACAACGCAGAGGCACAGCCATGGGGACCAAAATGGCCCCTACATACGCAAACATTTTCATGGACAACCTTGAAAGAGAGATCCTCTCCCGATCTGAACTACAACCAAATCTTTGGAAAAGGTATATTGATGACATCTTTGCCATCTTCAGATGCACAGAAGATGAACTTCTGATTTTTCTGAACAATTTGAACAACCACCACCCTACCATCAAATTCACCTATGAATACAGTTCCTCATCCATCAACTACTTGGACACAACAGTATATGTCGACCAAGACAGAATACTCCAAACCAAAGTCTACAAGAAGCCCACTGATGCTGATCTATATCTGCACAACTCATCATACCACCCCTCCCATCAGAAAGATGCTATTTGCTATGGCCTAGCCACCAGGTACAGAATGATCTGTAGTGACATCATGGAATTTGAAAAAGCATGCACTCACCTACTGAAGAAACTCACACTCCGGGGATACCAGCATAAACGCCTCCTGGTGTCCATTCAACGCGCTAGATCACTCAACAGAAAAGATCTTCTGAAACAACAAGAAAAACAACACAAAAAGGTCATTCCTTTTGTCATCCAATACAACCCCATCAACCTCAGAGCTCAAACAATTCTCAACACCGCCATGGGTCTACTCAAACCCCGTCGAGACACAAAAAAGTTCAGAGAGAACAAAATTCTCATAGCCTACAAGAAAGGCCCAAATCTCCGTGACATTTTGTCACATTCTGAGTTCCCAAAACCAAAATCCCTCAGCGGATCACACCCTTGCTATTCTGATAACTGCAAAACCTGCCCACACGTAGTCCGCACAAAAACACTCAAACACAAAGGAAATGAATACAAGATCATTGGGAAAATTACTTGCCTAACCCGCAGTGTTATTTACGCTGTGGAATGCCCAGTCTGTCACCAACTCTACATCGGCGAATCCGGCCGCCATGTCGGTGAGCGAGTCGGTGAACACCTTGACGCCATAAGACGACGAGACCGGAAGTCTCATGTCGCCCAACACTTCATTGACCATGATGCCCAGCACAACGAAATCCTGATTTATTACCTCGACAGTTCAGCCTATGACAAAAACACCCGCCTTCGTCTTGAAGAATCTTGGATACGAATTGTAAACACTTTCCATCCACATGGAATTAACCGGAAGTTGTAGAGGGACGTCCCAGATTTCTCTGCGCGTCACCTGACCTAATTCTCCCCAGCAACGCCTACTCATCGACCCACTTACTAACGCAACAAATTTGAATCCACCACTCAACGGTTCCACCACGCCCACCAGCCCATTATTGACAAACAATACCACGTGCAACCACAAATATGGCAGACGAATGGCAAGTCTGCGCCGCTGGATGCGGGAAATGGTTTTCCAACCGCCAGGCGATGTCACGGCATTTAAACACGGTTCACATCGGAGATAAACCAGTCAAAATCTTAAGTAAGTTCCCATGCCCACACTGTTTCAAATTCTTCAGCCGCTCTACAAACTTACGACGACATGAAAAATCACAACATGACAACCAAATTATGGTCACTCAACCGGTATACTACGCAGTCAATACTTCATCCTCTAAACCTATGAACATAATTGATTCAAAAATGGCACCTATCAGCCTCACACAGTCACCAAAATTCAGACTTGTCATTTCATCTCCCCGTTGCAGAAAAGCCTCCATCCTCAGGCACCGACAGCGAGAGACACGACTCAGACAAAAACAACGTGACAACTCAAAAACAACCATCAACCATGAAAAAACCCCAGAACCAAAGCATCATCCCACTGGACCTACCTGTCGACCCAACAGCTCGTGTAAACTCAAGACATTCTCATCCACTCAATATCATCCTTAAGAATGGTTTGAAGAAAAAACGTAAAGCACCAATAACACCCCGTCTTATTGACAGTGACTCAGACTCTGAAATTGAAACAACTACTAAGCCGCTAACATCTACCGACAATATTACTGCCACTGCCAAAACCATACCGGTAGACATACCGGTAGTCAAAACCTCCAAGCCACTCCTAAGCATGCCCGACTTAGCCAAACTACAAGCAGACCTAGCCACCATTGACAGTGAAGATGAAACACCAACTGTGAAACCTGAAGACAAACCATCTCCTTCTACTAACACCGATCAACCCATCCTGAAGAAAAACAACCCTCAACTCCCTACCCAAGTGTCAAACGATTTATTGGAAATTGACACCACCAGCCTAACCAGATCTGCCGACCCGAGCCCAAGTTCATCATGCTCTAGCCTGTCATCTGTCTCTTCCAATAATAAACGTAAATTGGTAGTTCATGACTATGATAATGATGACATATATGTACCCACCAAAAAGGTGAAATCAGAAATAGTGGTTCCTGAATACATACCAACTCCGATCAACAAAACCAGTAGTGTCTCCACACAAACTGAATATGACCCTAGATTTTATCAAAGAGTAGTGCTGGCTAAAGATGTACTTAAAGATTTATTTTACTCTATCAACAATATTGACCAGAACATGGGAATGTATCTTCGCCAAAGAATGGAACGTGTCGGCATTTTAAAGCATAAATGATCTCCTCCCTTAATTTCATACATGTATGCCTTTTTTTATATGGGAGAACTGTAATTATTTATGGACCTCATAGTCATTTTGAAATATTGTATCTTACTGATGAATCCAGAATGTCACATTATATTCATAATGCCCGAGTGCACATGTACCCAATGACCTTTGACCCATTTTATGAACTCTGTATGACCTCCTTTGAAGTAACCATGACAACAACCTTAAACGCCTGCTCAAAGCGTTACCTTATAACATTTAAAATACATAATTATATCACCTGATGAAGGCTACTACATAGCTGAAACGTTGTGATCTTATATAATTAATATGGTTCAATAAACACCACCTGAAATCAATGTTTTGTTGTCCTAGTTGTGTCTATTATATATATATAATTTTGAATTTTATTGTTATGGATATACAAAGAATTTAATTATTTTAATTCACACTGAGACCTTCTTTGTCGGCTAATAAATACACAATATTTACTCTATACATATGTACAATAACATAAAATAGATGTGTCCTTATACATCTTAAGAGTTATAACCGATTCTGATCCTGAAAGAATTGCTCCATGACTCTGTTCACCTGTTGAATAAGGAAAGGAAGATCTGGATTACTGTTGAACTGGCTGAAGTCACCTGCGTCTTCTCTCTGGTCTTGAACCTTGGGATTCTCTCCCACCTGTGGCACATTTTCAGTCTCTTTGTCTTCTGAGCTGAAGTGTTTCTGGACGAAAGAAGACCGCAGCTTCTTGAAGGCTATACGCTCAGCCGGAGTCCTTTGCTTAGGTTGAGGAACAGGGGGCCTTATCCTCTTGAACCTGTCTCTGTCTAAGGAGTCTGGGAGAAGAGGAACCTTTGCCGCTTTGGCGCAGTTGTGCAGGGCAACACATGACTCTATTATAGCCGCAGCTGTGGGAGGGCAATGGAACAAGTAGCCCCCACTGCTGTCTAGACACCTGGTTAAAAAAGATATAACACATCTTATTTAAAAGGTGAACATGAGGGGGCTTTAAATGTTATGGTAGAAATTACATATGGTTTATGGATATATATAAGAAGCAAAAATATTTTTAGCCTTACCTCCAGCGCTGTTTTAGGATATCGATGGTTCTCTCGACTGAAGAACGAGTCTTCCTGTGCCATTTGTTGAAGTCTATGTCTGCTTGCGTTTTCTCATACTTTATAGGGGTGAGGACATAGTCTGTCAGGACGTACCTTAAAGTAATCGTTTTATTTTTAAAGGAAGAAATTTATGAATGACTTTCATAAATAAAGTTATCGGATAATTTGTTGTATTCAAGAGGAATATCACATTTATATTTTTGAAATAAAGGAAAAACCTGTTTCTATTTTATTTGAGAAAAACCAAGAGAGAGAGAATTGTTCTTTAATCACTACTTACCCAGAGTCCCCCAGTAAATAGTATCCTTGGAAGTCCCCCCTCTCTCCTAGGAATTTAACCTGCGACCCATTCATTACATATATATCATTGGAGCTTCCCGGGTTCGCTGCATTCACATGAAATATGATCCCGTCATAGTCTGCAATGATCTAGAAAAAAAAGGGACAACATGTAAAGAAGAGAAGAAAAAAAAGTTTGGACTTAAGACATTTAAGTTAAATAACAGGAGAGAAAAGAAGGAAGAAAAGAAGATAAACTTTATATCTTTTTCTTTATGAATGGAACTTTCATAGAAAGAAACCAAATGAAAAGGAAAGAATTATGTTTAACTTACCATAACGTTGATGCTGTAGTACCCCTTATAGCAATAGTACTGATTCTCATCGTTTATCACACCTTTGGGGCACATAATGGGAACGTGGGTTCCATCCACCAGACTGAAGCACTTTGGTTTCTTTGTTTTCTTGTAGAAGGCAGTGGCTTTGGCATTTTTCTCATCAAAAGAGTCCAGCCATTCCACATACTCTGTGATGTGTGTCCTGAAGTATTCAGCCACGTCTACCACAGACTTGCTCACGACGCTCTTGCTGACCCCGTGACAGTCCCCGATAGTCTGGTAGGTTGCTCCTGTGGCGAAGTACCTCAAAGCCACACAGAACTATGAAGTAAAAACAAATAAAGTAAAATTAGCTGAAGTCAAATTATTTTCAATGGATTTTGCTATCAGTATGGTTCTGCGGAACATAGAATGAAAGGGGGATATGGTAGACCCAAGATGGGCCTAAGAAAGGAAAAAATAGACTGCAGATAGGCAGAACAACCTCTTTAGAACAGGTGTGTGCAATGCCATTTGTATAAGTAGATGTATAGGAGAATTATAGTCTTTATTGCTCGGGGATAAGGAGACTTACTCTGATCCTGTAGGGTACAGCATGCTTGCCCCTTAGGACTTTGATTTCTCTTGTGTCGACGAACCTGTCTATCAAAATCCTGACCACTGGTTTAGGAAGACGATACCTCTGGACAAACTTCTTGTCCGTGAAAAAGGAGAGGGGGTCAACACGCTTGAAGTATTCTCTCTTGCTTCTCTGGATCCATCCTATCCTCATCTTGGTGAGAGCGAGCACCACTGAGCAATCTTGGTGAGAGCGAGCACCACTGAGCAAGTTAGAATTAACCGCCGAAACAAAGAAATAAAAACTTCCGGGTCAAGGTCATATGTCATGACCCCACATACGGCTGAACAAACAAGACGCGGAAACATACGGACCTATGCGGGGGTCTATATGTAACATACGGTGGTCCGTAAGTGTTTTTTTAACATACAAGGGGGGTACCCCCCTGTAGGTATTTGAGGCCCTACATACGGCGTTTCAGCGGTTTTCTGAAAGTCCGTAAGATAAGGAATAACAGAGTTTTTCCCACATAGGAATACGGAGGTCCGCATGTAGAGGCTAAAAGTCCGTATACATAGGGAAATACAGAATTTTTCTTTTAAGCACATACGGACGTCCCTATGTGATATACGGACGTCCGCATGATAGGGAAAAACAGGCTCAAGATGACAATTGTTTGATTTATCCACATTGAATACAATGATAGGAGTAATAATTACAGGTGGAAATGATATCCATAGATATCTACTTAAGTAAAGCCTGTGATCCATAAGAGAATATTTGAATGGTGGATGTTTTTCCTCAGCTTTCATACAGTCATATCTCAGAGTACAGTAATACCATCATTTTTTCTTGTATTGTAAGACAATCATTATACACGTATTAAAGGACATTAAAATACTTCATTAAAATGAGCTATATAAATTCAAATATTTCAACAAGGAAAATCAGTTTTGGAGTGAATATAGTCTGATAGTGCACTCACCGAGAAACCCAATCTACTTGCATCTCATTACGTAATGAATAATACAGGGAAACTTCAATACACAGCTGTCAAATAGTTTTGAAATTTCACTTACACATTTATATAAAGAAAAGCTAACTATCTTAGGCTTATTCGCTAACATTTGTCGGACTTTCTAAGCCAAGTTGGGAGTTTGCACATCCCTAAAACCACCAAAGATTTCGGAGTTAACCCCTAGGCCTAACCCTTAGGAAAAATGCCCAACTTGCCCTATTTCTCCTACATTGCCTTTGCCTTTTTCACTAATTATACAGACTTTTTCACTAACCATAACATTTAGATTCTTTTGTGAGCATATATAGAAGTGGAGGGTATTTTCGGCCACTTAAAATGTGATCATGTCTCAATTGGAATTCAATGCTTATAAATATTGATTTCATATTTCAAAGGGTGAGGGGAGGGCATTATCACCGATTTTTGGAAGGGGCATGATTTTATTGTCATAATGGGGGACAATAGTTAAATTTCATATTTTGCATATATTTAAGGTCTTTGGGAGGGTATTTTCGGCCAGGGGGAGGTATTTTTAGACACCTTTGATACCTACTGTAACAGTCCAAAGAGGAAAATATATCATATGGTAAAAATTGCAAAAGAATCAGCCCCTAATAGTGTTGCATAGTTTTAGTGTAAATATCAGAATTTAAGTGATTAAGTCCCATCCCCCAATGTCTGTTACGTATCATAAAAGGCATCTTTTATGGATATAATATGTAGTGGCGGTGTTGTATCCCAGAAGTTGGCGCATCCCAGAAGTTGGCTGCGCATGCGCACTCTTTGTTTAAACTTATTATCGTTCACGGGCCACAAGCATCAATGAAAATAAATAATATTTTGAAAACATAAAAACCATGATAACATCTCTCTCTTCTTATAGAATTTGAAAGGACAACAACCCTAATGATACTGTCCCTATGCCATAGAAATATGAAATGGGTAAAGTTATTTTGAAAATTACGGCCAACTTCTGGGATGCTCGACTTTCGGGATACGACACCGGGAAAGACACTTGTTATCCGGTATAAGTGTGGCGCCTGCGCAATACTTACATCCGCCCACCTCAGTTGTTGAACCGCCATATTTGAAAAATCTACTCACACAAGTCAGACATCAGCGTGTAATTGGATTTTTTTTTTTATCCAATGGTTATCAGCAGGAAATATCCCTTATCATTGCTGTAAAAGTGGTATGGATTGGAATATTGGTTCTACTACTAAAATATCGAGGAGAGGGACTGCAAATATCAAGGATTGCATCGTTTCAGAGGAATTTTCATGGAGATGATGGAACCGCGTTGTTTGTGACAGTGCCGCCATCTTGTATTTTGACATGTGAGTAAAGACAAAATTGACTTTCTCTATCCAACCCTGTCCATCAATACTGCCAATGTGAAGAGTGTGGCCTCGAGTTTGATGGCAGAACATTTAAAAACAGTCCTATTTATAAGAGTTGTGCAGGTTATAAGGCTCCTTTGGCAGAGGTAACTGACTTAGGTGAAGAGAGTGCCGGTGACACTTTTCTAACCAATGTAAATAAAGGTGGACAGGGGGATCAGAGGCCGGAATTGGAAAGTGAACTGCATAGAAAATCCAATCAGGCAATAATACATTCATTAGAGGATGAATTGGCCTATGAAAAGGCTAGATTGGAGGAATATGAAGAAAGTCAACGCATTTCTAAATTATGTGCGGAATTGGCTGAAGTGGGTCAAAAAACTGCTAAATTTTAGCAGTTATCAAAGACTCAGTTAGATGAGAAGGCAGATGCAGCAATTTATGACACTAAAAAAGCTGAAGAGGCTAAATATAGAACATTAGCAGAAAATAAGAAGAAATTTGAAGAGCGAAGGCCAGGTGTAATTAGCAGTGATTCTGATACTGACTCTGATACTAACTGTGATGATGAGTGTTCTTCAGGCAGTGACAGCCCTGATGGTGCGAAAAGTGGTGTCAAGTAATCTGAGGAAAAATTGAAAAATGTCAAGAAAAAGCTGAAGTCTTCCAATGCCAAGAAGGAGAAGGCCGTGGACAAGCCATCTTCCCACAAGAAAAAGAAGAAAAGTCAAAAGAAGAAGAAAAAGAAAAGCAAGAAGAAGTGTAAGAAAAATGACAGCAACAGTAGTGATGAATCCAGTAGTGAGTGTGAATTTGATTTTTACCTGAAAAGATTGGTACCAAGATCAATGCGTAAGAGACAATTAACATATAAGGAGATTATGTATTACTCCTTGAAAGATGTAGAATCAATGCTCAAAGACAAAGAAGAGGTGGGGCCATATGTCAGCCACTTAAGATTCATTGCAGGGAGAGATCTCCATGGTTATAAATTTGATTCTATTGTCAAATACGATGAAGTTGTAAGGGAAAGTGCCTCAAAAGATGGTATTGTCAGTAGACCGTTATAGGTATTGTACTTATCATATTTATTTTTCACCTTTGACTCTACCATGTAACCCAGTGTCTGAGTCTACCCACAAGCCAAGCCATACCCATAGACCAAAGGCTGGCGGTGTCAACTGCACTCAGTGACCCCGCCTCCTCCCACTGGAGGATAAGCTGTCAATCACGAGCAGCTCGCTGCATGCTGGAAATTCCTAGCAGCCAATGTTTAGACCAACTCCTCCTGCTGGAGGACATGCTCATTGATCATGAGCAGCTCACAGCATACCGGGAATTCCCAGCAGCTATATTTAGAACCGTACCGAACTCTGTGAACCCCAGTGCTATGTTTAGGATCCCCCTACATACCTGCACTGGAGTTCCCCAGTTACTATATTTAGCTCACCTGATACTATTTTTAGGATGAGCTGGGTGAGCAGCTCCTACTATAAATACCTGTAGAGGGAGCAGCTCACTCATCTTTCCACCTTCATACTTCATACCTCACACACTCACGTGAGACCAAGGCCCTTGGCTCAAGGGCTAGGCTTGGACACTGTTGGGTACCCTTATACTGTATCACCATCTATACCTCATGGACTTCTATGAATAAAGTGGATATCAAACTGGATTCCTGATTCGTCTGTATTCATCCTTATTCATCATTTACGGACTCGTTGACAGTATAGCAAAGTTTGCTGAAAGAAGTAATGATGATGTGAACGAGAATTTGGGAAGTGATGCTGTCTACCCACAATCCAATAGAGGGGGAAGGGAGGGAAGGGGTAGGCAAAGAGGTCGTTTTGTGACAGTGAGTGATATTGGAGCTCAGACTTGTTTCAAATACAATGATGGGCGTTGTATGTGGGGGGACAAATGCCTCAGACAGCACATCTGCGCTGATTGTGGTAGCAAAGACCATGTGTCTTCAAAATGTACCAAGAATCAAACCCAAAAACCAAATACTACAAAATAGGAATTGCAGCTGAGGAGAATGAATTCTTGTGTGTATGGATGTATGTGTGTAAGTTGTGGTACGAGGCTTTACAAATTTGTTTGACAATTTTGGTATGTGAATTGTCTGCAATTTATATGATCAAAAAATTAAGAAAGTACGGTAGAGAAGTGACAGTATTACCTACTCTGATACATTGTTGCGTGGAGGAGTTGTTAATTGAAAAAAGAAATTGGTTCATGATTATATTGCAAAATGACCAAATTTTCACTAAATGTTTGTATGAACAACTAGAGATAGAAAATATATCAGCAATAAAGATATGTACCGGTAGTTATACAAATAAAGGTGAGATTAATAATTGCATCAACTTATTAGATTATCCAATACTTGATATTGGGTTTAAAGGTGTAACTATCAATAACTATTTATACAATGTTTGGTCGGATTTAGATGATGATGTACGCAAGTTTAGTGAAACTTGGGGTAATTTTGTACTGTGCGAGAAAGAATGTTGTCATTATATTGATGGGGTAAAAAGTCTATTGAAACCATGTATGATGTTTAAACATGTAATTCAATCAGGAATTTGGGATGCTAATTTGTTGTACATATTTAGTTCATCCTTGTTGGGTTGTAAAATTGCCAATAAAAACATACCTGTAACTTACGATAGGTACAATTATAACTCAATTGAAAAGCCATATGCAAGTCAATGTATGGATAAAATTGTTGCTGAGGAGTTACAAGAAGGTATTATTAATATTGTATCCAAGAAACCCAGATGCATCCACTCTTTGGGTGCAATTCCTAAAGATAATGGTAAGGAGATTAGGTGCATTACAGATGCAAGTAAACCTATAGGACGTTATTTTAATGAATATATGGATGAAGTTGTAGATAAATTTAATTATATAGCGGTTAAAGATGTGGCCAAAGATATGACTAAAGACTGTTTCATGAGTGTATTGGATGTTAAAGGTGCTTATAGAAGTGTACTGGTATGTAAAGAGCATAGAGATCTCCAAGGTTTTAGGTGGATAGTTGAAGGTGAAGAGAAATTCTTGATCAATAACAGTTTGGCTTTTGGTTTGAGATCAGCACCTTACATTTTTACACAATATACTGAATTTGTAGTAGAATAATGCATGCATATGGTTTTGATAGGGTGTACGGTTATTTAGACGATTTTGTGATAATGGAGGATGAAAAGAGTGATTGTTGGGAAGCATTATGGTTTCTCATAAAATTGTTGAGATCATTTGGTTTCTACATAAATTATAAGAAAATCATTTCACCATGTAAAAAGATACGGTATTTAGGTATTGATATGTGTTCTACCTCGATGAAATTGTATTTACCCAATGACAAATTGGACAAGTTGTATAATGAGATTAATTCTTACTTGGATAAAAAACAATGTAGTAAAAAGGAACTACATCTGCTGGTGGGTTTTGCAGCACTATTATACAAGGTGGGAGAACCTTCTCTCGCAGAGCAATTAATCTGGTAAATACGGTAGAGAATCAACATGATAAAATTGTACTATCTGAGATGTTTAGAGATGATTTGATATGGTGGCGTGCTTTTGCTATTATGTTTAATGGTAGCGCAGCAGTAATTAGCCTAAAGTACAATAATTGTTTGACTTTTTATACAGATGCATCAATGTTAGGTTTTGGTGGTTACTATGGTAACGATTGGTTCTATGGTTTTTGGGACAAAAGTGATGAGGAGGAATTTGTGTGTATAAATCATCTGGAATTAGGACCAAATGAGATTTTGCATAGTTCTGCTGAGAGAGAATTATGGCCAGTGTTATTATCTACTGTACGCTAGGGACATATTGGAAAAATAAATCAGTGCATATGTTCATTGATAATCGAGCAGTAGAAATAATGTACTGGTCGCTCGTGAAATAAGTTATGCATGCAATGATTAAGAAAAATATTTTGGTCTAGTTTTGTATACAATTATGAAATTTTCCCTCATAGAATATCATCAAAAGAGAATGTATTTTGTGATGCATTAAGTCGAGTCAATGGTGGAAAAGCTAGGGACTTAGTTCATGATATAGCTTCATCGAGAGAATTTTGTTGTCTTAGTCCAAAAGGTGTTCGTTGTGCAGATGATACTTAAATGGTACTTATCCTACTGCAACAAGTCTGAGAGTTGGCACTGTAATTTATTTTTATTTTTTATTTTCCTTATTCAGGTGTAGATGAGTTTGTACAAGAAATTAGAAGACTGGAGAATTTGTATTTTGCTGAGAGCACAAAAAGGACACATAGTTCTCAATTGAGGTGTTATGAAGAGGTTTGTAAAAAATATAAATTGTTACTGTTTCCATTATCATCCTTGACGATGAAAAAATACATTGTACATTTGAACAAAGATCTTGTGTATAATAGCATTCAACAATATATCTCTGCAATATTAGTGATTGCTCGAATGATGGGTTATCAGTCAGAAAGAAGAGAATCTTTGGGTTTACTATGGATATTAGGAGGTTTGAAACGTTGGAAAGGTGAAATGGTGATACCATCATCTTGTATTTTTCCTCAAGATTTGCTGTTATTCAAATGTAAACTTGATTTATCTGATATGCAAGATCTTACTTTTTGGTTGGCATGCATGATCATGTTTCGTACTCTATTGAGAGGTTCAAATGTCTTAGCCTCTGAATTTTGTTTACGATTTGAAGATGTCACTTTTCTTTTCTTTGATTGGGGTGTTTTATTTTCTGATTATCACACAAAAACCATTCAATACAAACAATGATTATTACAAATACAGGTACATAAGGTAAAAGGTAATCCTTTGTGTATCAATGAATTATTGAAATTGCACATGTCTTCATCAGGTTCTAAATCAGGTCGGCCATTATTGGGCTGGACATGTGGTAAAAGGTTTGTACCAGCAACTTATGATTGGTTTCTGAAAAAACTACAAGATTTGTGTTTAAGTTGTGGCATGGGAGAAAAGTTTGGAGCACATAGTTTCAGACATGGGGGAGCTACAACCATGTCAATGGTAGGCATGAAGTTGTCAGATATATCGATAAAGGAGACTGGAGAAGTTTGGTGGTTTTGAGATATGTAAATCGACCATTAGCCAATTTGATTTCAGAAGATAAGAAATGGTCAAGTCGGATATTAGGTTTCACTTTATAAGTTCAAACTGAATCTATGGATTTTTTTTTGGTATTTTTTTTGGTGTTTGTTTGTGTTATTCCTCTTTTGTTTGGAGGGTTTGGCGGCCACAGTTTGGTCTGCTAAGCCCAAATTGCTAGTTGTTATATATTCTATGTATTGTTTACCTCATGATTATTACTTACCTGACACATATTTCATGATGTGAATATAAGCCAGAACAAACAGATTATACAACTAAAATGACAACTTTTTATATGGTAGTGCTAGACATGAAATTACTTAATATTGACTACTACATTTTCTTGGCTCCCGAAGTATTGATTTCCACTGACCTAAATTAATTGTCTTAGGTGAAAAGTAATATATTAGTGCCTAGATTCAATACTATTTTGCTTAAAAAAAATTCAAAATCCTCTCCATCATATTAGTATGGATCATATATGCAGGTGTAAATTAACTCCTGGTGGCCGAAAATACCCCCCACAGGCCAAAAAGTGGTGGTATTTTCGGCCACCCCCCTAAAACAATGGCCAGTTATATAATTTTTCAAAATAAGGTCTAGAGATGAAAAATGTGTTATGAAATGCCAGCCAAAGTAAAATTTTATAAAAATTTTACTTCATAATACCCCTTACTTAACTTCTAAGCAATCCCAGCAAATTGTCGTGACTCCTCGTCAACCTGTGTGAAGTGCCTCACACATGTCGCTAGATGGAACACGACGTTGCTATAGCACAAGATCACCAGGAATAGCAATGGTGGTGATCACATGGCCTCACCTCAGATGGCGAGGATGGTGATCACTCAGACTCACCAGGGATGACGACGCGGGTGATCACTCACCTCGCTAGATGAAACACGCACCTCGTCATAGCACATGTTCACCAGGGATGGCGAGGATTGTGATCACTCATCCTCACCAGGGATGGCGACATGAGTGATCACTCATCCTCACCAGGGATGGCGACATGAGTGATCACTCATCCTCACCAGGGATGGCGACATGAGTGATCACTCACTTCGCTAGATGAGACGCACACCACGTCATAAAGCATGTTCACCATGGATGGCAAGGATCGTGATCACTCACACTCACGGGGGATGGTCACTCGGGTGTTCACTCACCTCGCTAGATGAAACGCGTACCTCGTGAAAGCACAGGTTCACCACAGATGGTGAGGATCTTGATCACCCACACTCACCAGGGATAGCGACACGAGTGATCACTCACCTCGCTAGATGAAACACACACCATGCCATAGAGCATGTTCACCACGATTCGCGAGGATCGTGATGACTCACACTCACAAGGGATGGCAAGGCGGTTGATCACTCACCTCGCTAGATGAAACGCGCACCACGTCATAGCGCAGGTTCACCATGGATGGCGAGAGGTCACATCTGCCAGATCAAAGTATGTTTTGCCAGAGATTGCCATATGTATCTTCCCTCTAACCACAGACAAGGTGTTCATGTGGATATTTCCCTATGTATTTTTACTGTAACCAAAGAAAAGGTGTTTAAGGATAGTTGCTGTCATTTTAGAGATACCTCTATCTAAATTCAATTGATATTTTCTCTATATAATCTTGTTTGATTCAACTCTGAAGTATTCCATGATAATCATCATGAAACAAAGCACATTTGATATGTATGGGACATATACTTCATGCCCACACTTCCTAGATAGGCTACATGTTGAACAGTGGTGCTGTCTCAACAACTTTGGCAATGGTGGTGATAAGTTGCTATTCTGAGTGAGAGTGAGTGACAGATGATGCAATCCTCAAAGAGCATTGACTTGAAGTGACACAAATTCACGCATTGAGTGAGACCAATGTTGGCAATGGTGGTGATAAGTTGCAATTTCGTGTGAGAGTTGATGACAGTGGCACACACTCACACATCAAGTGACATCCATGTCAGCAATGGTGGTGATAAGTCGCCATTTGAGAGAAGATTATCTAGGAGTGACACAAACTCACGCAGTGAATGAGAGCCATGTGGCAATGCAGGTGAAAAGTCGCCATTCTGAGTGAGAGTTGACAGACAGTGGCACATATTGACGGAGTGAGTGAGATCCATGTTGGTGATGGTGGTGATAAGCTGCCATTCTGAGTGAGAGTTGACAGGCAGTGGCACATACTCACGTAGTGAGTTAGATCCATGTTGGCGATGGTGGTGATAAGTCACCATGCTTTGTGAAGGATGACAAGGGTTGGCACATACTCACGCAGTAAGTTAGATCATGTTAGCCACAGTTGCGATAAATCGCCATGCCATGTGAGACTGACACACAATGGCAAAACATGACGCAGTGAGTTATCACTCAAAAAGGAGTCACCATTGATGACCAATCATGGCGACAGATAACGACAATTTGCTGGGATGTATATCTCTTATCCAAACAGTTAACGGACCTGTGCCTTGTCAGCAGTAATTGAGAAAAAGTTGGGGTCCTTCTGAAGATATTTAAATTTATATCCTTTTTGGGGTTATATTCAAGTTAACTTATTAAAAAAACCCATTTTTTCCTTGTCAGATGAACAGAAGAGCATGATGCCTCATCAAAAATGTACATTGCCATGCCATATATTATGGTAGGGTGGCCGAAAGTACCCCCTGGCCGAAAATACCTTCGAGCAATACTTTGATTTTAATTGAAATGGTTAGTGTAAACTCCACATAGATTAAGACATACAACACAGAGCCTCTCCATTTAAGGTGGCTGGTGGCGATAGGCTAAGAGTAATTAGATTTTCACCATATTCTCACCAGAGTCCCAAACTGATATGTACTTTTCATATGTGCAAAAATAATATGGGGGTCCCATGCATATTTTTGAGATACAGAAGATTCAACCATATATATGATTATGATTTGTCACATAAATCCCCAGATTCATATCCAAAAGTAATTAAATCTTTTCATAACTTCTTAAGCACTTAGATTTTATGCATTATATTATCCTTGCAGTAAATACAATATTGATCTATGGTCACATGCATATTTCTTATGTTTTGGATGATTGAAATAACAAATGTAAGGAAATATCTAGATTGGTGATATGTAGATTATGCAGCCTCTTCTAGGTGTTCACATACAGCTGTCCCCATGGCTCATGTGTAGGGCTTCTGTCTTACTCTCAGGAGGTCCAGGGTTCATATCCAAGCCAAGCCATTCTGTATTTTGCACATTTCGGTTATCCATAGTGCCAATGTAAAAAAGAGACCCTTGGCGTCCAAATGCTGAACTACCAATCCCCGCCAGCCACCTTAAGCAATTTCAATGCCTCACACATTTTTTACATTCATAACTCCTGAGCTTAATTGCTCTGTGTTTATCACAAGGTCACAGATCCAACAATGTGGATATATGCATATATTGAATATCCACAGAAAAGGTGTTTCCATTCTTCTTCCTTGCTCCTTCAACAAAAATTCATTGAAACATATAAGGTATATTCTCTTAAATCCCATGCCTGTTTGAATTGTAAAAGCTTTATCATGTCAATAGTCATTGAAAGCACATTTTTTTTCACATCCATAGGCTTTTCCATGATAAACACCTACCAAAAAGGTCCTCATGCAAACCACACATTTTTTCCTGTGCTCTAAGAAATGATTGTTGGATCTACCAGGCATCCCCATAAACTGTACAGTGAACCACCATCTTTGTTATGTAGTGAAACAGTGTATACTTTCTAAAATAAAGCCACAGAACACAGTACAGCAGAGCGCTGTGTTGCAAGGGAACCCCTTGACCAATAATAAATCAAAACCTTATCATAAAACTTCCAGAGTAATCACTATAGATTAACATATTTTCCCACAGTGAAGCCTCTGCGTGTGTCAGAATAAAAGTTACACCTGAAGTGTTCCTGCAGTTGGAAGGAAGAGAGTTCCTCCTGCCAGGCTTGTTTTACACCAGGGAGTGTATCAGCTGGATGATCATCTATAATCAGGATGTTATAATTCTTGTTTGCTAGAGCCCTCAGGTTCCTTAGGTCAGCCTTGGCTTCTCTATAATTGTGTCCTCCATCCACGATCACAATGTCACATTTTAAATAAGGATGGGACTTTGCAAAATTTGGCACAGTGACCTTTGAGTCTCCCCAAGTTACATTCAGTCTACCAGGGAATGTTTTCTGGAGTAGGGCAGCCATCGGCCGTCCATATGGATGGACACCTAAGTCAAATGAATAGACATGGATATCAGCTTTGGTTGATAAGAAGAGGAGTGCACTGTGTCCAGCATTGAAACCAGTTTCACAAACGGTCCTTACAAAACCAGCTTTAGCCAAAGTCTGATAGGTTAAAGTCTGTTTCTCCTGTTGCCCACTGTGACCTTCCATGATGACATTTTTTGCTTTAAGGCGATTCAGCTCTTCTTCAATCAAGTGACTAACATGGCCATATTCAGTAGGAAACTGTAAGCTGGCTGGGGTCTTTCCTTGAAATAGGTCATCACAATTTACATGTGGAACAAATGAAAACAGTGCTGCCTCATCAATCGGGCTCATTGTTGGATCTACCTTTGCAGCTTTAGCTGTGGGGTCTAATTTTACAGCACTGACTGGAAGTGATTTCTCTGTTCGGTCCTCTGGTTGCGTTGTATATGGCTTGACATTGGAGGATGATATTTTAGTGACGAACAATATAGCAATACCGAGGAATGTTACTGTGCACAGCACTCTCAGAAAAACCTTCATGTTGGAGCTTTGTGATACCTCTCCTGCAACCAAAGGTAAACGCGAATAAGTAAAGTACACTTATCAAGAAAATTAAACATCAATAACCATGTGCAAGTTGCTTACTTATTAATAAATATGGGAAAAGTGATATAACCATTAAGTGATGTATATTGGTTTATATTATTCTAATAAGGATATGAAATCATTCTAAACCTATACTGTTGGTGTTAGTGAGTGGCATAAAATCTGCAAAATGGAAAGATAGAAATAAGTTCTCAGAGCTTAAGTTTAAAACTCGAAATAGGCTAATCTGCTTTTCATTTAGGAAGTATGACCAGATACGTCATGGAATCGATTACATGTCTTTCGACCCCCCCTATCATAAAGCACCCTGGCATTTCGTCCCCTGAAATATGGTCCCGTTGTCACTAGGCCCCCTGGACATTATACTAAGGCCCCCCTACTTCTTGTGGATATTCAGTTTGCCAGCAATTATGTGGACTGTCCGCAAGATTTGGGGGCGTGTGAGTAAGGTCTAACAGACATACCGAAAGTTTTGACAGACCATCTGCAATATCTTAGTTGACAGACCACAAGTTATGATAGACCACATGTCTATGAGATTTTAGTTTTTGCAAATTGTTGTGGACAACACATTCCTCTTTTACTGAAATCAGCTAGATTCAGATATGCATCACTGTTTGACTATAGATGTATTTAAAACAAAATTGTAGGTTAAAATACTCTGTATGTGCCTTGATATTACAAATATTCCTTGTTGTCATACTATGAATTACAAATTAGTAACAATAGCAGTAATATTAATAATAGTAAACATGTCTGTATGCTCACTTTTTCTGGTACCTTGATTATACGCCCACTTTACTACCTACTGTCTGTGCTGTCCTGTATTGTACTGTGATTTGTGATACAATTTGTAAAGTGTTGTATCTTGCATCTGGAACATCTAAGGTGTGAATGGATTATGATTTGTTGTATGAGATTGTTACTTTCCTGTCTATTATGCTATTGATTGTTTTGTGACAACTGAAAAGCGTACATTCTGTGTGAAACCTCTTTTGTCGCAAATAAAACTTTTTTCAACTCAACTCAGTCCGTAACAACTTGCTGACAATGCCGGATAGGGAGTCCTCCTTCTCCCCATTATTTCTACCCAAATTCAGATTGTTATACCAACAATTTGTCTATTTTTGTAGTTCATTAATTTGAAGAAGCCACTGACTCTGTGGCCCATAATCATATATACATGTTGTGAATGTGGGCTAGAAGTCCTGGCCATGAAATCTAACTTTTGGATAGTTTGCACTATCCGCAATATTTTGCAGACTGTCCGTACTATTTCAGGGTCGTGTTTCTCCCCATTTGATAATAAATATGGAGGTAAATATGGACCTCCATATTGCGGTCCATATTTGAATATGGAGGGGGTCTAGACCCCTCCATATTCAAATATGGACCCAAATACGGTCCATATTTCAAATATGGACCCCAATATGGGGGGTCCATATTTCCCTCCATATTATTACTGAATGGGGAAAAACAGGCCCCAGGGACTGTCCATAGGAAATAGCCGAAGGTTTCTTTTGGACAGTCTACAGAGTATTTTGGAGATATTGAGTGACCAGAAGAAAAAAATGGGTGGGGTGAAATATCCGGGGGGGGGGGCTAATATCCAGGGGGCTTGTTATCCGTGGGGATTTAATATCAGGGGTTGAAATACCAGGGGGCTAAATGTCTGTGGACCCATGGAATCGTTAGGCGAAGAATGATAATCAAACTACGTTCATTGGTCGTAAAATATGCTGTATCTATTCATGCAATTTTATTTTGAACATGCTTATGGCACAGAGGGGGAGGGTGTCTACCGGTCATTTATCTGGATATGACTAGAATCTGGTTGTATGAGATAGGTGAATGTATCAAGGTGGGTCTCCACTATAGATAATTTTTCTTTTGTACATTCTTACAATAGGTGTATATTATAATATTATATAGTCCAGACAGTCTTAGGGTATCTGTATGCCTTGCCATTCTTAGGTTGTAAATATTGTAATAAACATAGGCCGGCGGCTCGGCGGCGGCCACCGAAGCTCGGTGGCGGGTTCCCGCTGTGGCCGCTAGGTGGCGCGTCGGCGGTGACGTCACAGCCTTGTGACGTCACCGTCGGCGGCCGGGGGCTATAAAACGCGGTGTTCGGTGGTGTTATGGCAGACGCGATCAGACACTCAGGTGGCCTACGTGTAAGCTATCTTAAGATAAGTTCGGTGGCTAGTCCTAGCTCACGAACAGAGTGGCGTCTCTAAGCAAGAATAAGTACAAGTACAAGTATCAGTATAAGCAAGTAACTGATGACCAGTGACTGTTAGTCCTTAAGGCTCTGAAGAAATAAAACAACAACAACGGTCGTAACTTCATACTCCATTCTTTATATACGGTGTCGACTCTGGTTATTACATTGGTGGCAGCGGTGGTTGTTTACATTAACGAACTGGGGTGTACCAGAGTAGAAACACAGGCATGGCAGATAGCGAATTAAAGATGGAGGAGGAGAGGGCAGCCCTGGAGGAGCAGTTAGGGGCGGGTAGGCGAGGAGAACTGATCCAGGTTGTGGATGAGGAGGTCTCTGTTAAAGTTAAAGGGCCGGTGGCTGTGGCGGCCGGCGCCACCGAGGCCACCGGAGCAGACGACAGGAAGTGGGTGATGGAGGAGCGACCGGACAGGAGGGCAGAGGAAGCATCACCGGGGGAGGCAGTGGGAGTAAAGGGTGGCGTGGCTAGTCACCGGGCACCCCTTGGTGCAGCCGCTAAAGTGGACAGCGAAATGGGCCCGACTGAGTTCGGTGGCCGGTTCGGTGGGAAGGGCGGCGGTTCGGTGGTTTGCCAGTTCGGTGGCCCGGTGTTCGGTGGAGCGGGGAGTGATAAGGAGGATCACCGGAGGGAGGAGCTGACACGAGAGTGGGGCCCCGACAGGGCCCACGGGGAGGTCAGAGAGGGCCGCGGGACGATTGGAAGGGAGGGGACAGACCCGTTGGCAGAATGGCTGAGGCAGGGCAGCCCCAGAAGTAGCTCTAGGACGGAGAGTGTGGAGGGGGCCAGAAGCTCCACGCCCCTGGGGATAGAGCAGACGCAGGGAATGATGGCGCCAGGTGGCGGGATACGCCCGGGCAGGCCGGGGCCCGGAGGCGAGGGGGCCACCCGGAAGCCTATTGTGATGCCGGGCAAGTACGACGGGTCGAGCGATCTGGAGGAGTTTTTGTCGCACTTCGACCTCTGCGTCATGGCTAACGGATGGACGGAAAGGGAGTCGGGGACGTTTCTGGGAATAAGCCTGTCGGGGGTCGCCCGGCGGCTATTGGCGTCAGAGCGGCCGGCGGCTCCTGGGGGATATAAGAAGTTGCGGGATGCACTAGTAAATAGATTCCAGCCGAAGAGTCAGGTGGAATCGTATAATGCTCTGCTCCGCACCCGGGTGCGGAAGCCGGGGGAGGAGTTACAAACCCTCTCGGAGGAGATCCTGCGATTGGTGCGGCTGTCCTACCCCAATGCAGACGCCCAGATGGTAGATGGCATGGCTAAGGATAGATTTGTCGAATGTCTGGAGGATACGGAGCTCCGACAGTGGATATACCAGGGCGAGATTCCGACTCTTCTACGGGCGGTGGAAAGGGGTATACGGGCGGAGACTTACCTTAAAGAGGAACGGGCGAAGGCGGTGAAGGTCAGGTCTGCCACGAAGTCAATGGCGGAAGAGATGGGGGAGCTGCGGGCGGCGGTCACCCAGATGAAGGAGTCCCTGGCCCGATCGGCCCCGGTAACCGCGGAGGGGGAGGGGGCAAGTAGGGGACGGGGCTGCTTCGAGTGCGGGGCGCCAGACCACTTCAAGCGTGATTGCCCTGTCTGGAGGAAGCGGGTCGAGGCCGCTCGGAAGAGAGAGGCGACGAGGAAGGCTTCGGAAAACTAGACGGGGTCCCCTCTTCCAGCCGGGAGGAGACCCATAGAGAGAAAAGGAGGAGAGAATGGCTGGGTCGGAAGGAAAAGAAGGGGAACGGCCTGGAGGTCGGAGGGAAGTTATGGGGCAAGGACATCCACTTAGTGGTGGACACGGGGGCCACCAGCAACTTGCTCTCCACAGCATGGTGGAAGGCGGAGGGGTCCCCTGGGGATCTGAGACCGGTGTTAACAGCATTCCATACGGCGGATGGGAAGCCGCTGCCAGTGGAGGGTCGGGTGACGGCGGAGCTGCAGTGCGCGGGCCACGCGGAAACTACATCGTTTGTCGTGGCCGATATATCTACCCCGGGCCTGCTGGGTGCAGACTTCTTGAGGCAGACGCGGGCGACGATTGACATGGCTGGGGAGAGGCTGGTGTGGCCGGAAGAGGAGCCCGGGACTCAGCCCTGCCGACTGGTGAGCTCGCGGACGGAATGGGTGAGGGGTCGCACGGAGAGGGTCATACAGGCGCGTGTGCCGGAATCGGCCGGGCTGACGGACATGCTGGTGGAAGGAGTGGAGAAGGTGGAGATGGCGAGGGGGATTCGGATAGGCAGGGCACTGGTGACACCCGAGAGGGGGGAGGTGCCGGTCCTGGTCTGTAATCCGGGCCCTAATCCAGTGGTCCTGTACGAGGGAATGCACGTGGCTGTGGCCGAGGCTGTGGGGGAGGAGGAGCTCCGGGAGGAGGAGTGCCGGCTGGTGACCGAGGAGGGGCCACGCGAGGGGTCCCGGACGCTCGTACAGCAGCTGTTGGGGGGAACCCAGGTCGAGGATGATCAGGAGTTGATCCAGCTCATTGCCCGGAATAAGGCAGCATTCCAGGAGGGCGACGAGGACCTGGGACATACTGACTTGGTCTCACACACCATAGAGACGGGGGGGGCGGCCCCTATTAAAATGGCTCCCCGACGACTGGCGCCGCATCGACGGGAGGTCGTGGACAAGGAAGTGGAGGAGATGTTGAGGAGGGGTGTCATAGAGCCGGCGACGGGTCCGTGGGCAAGCCCCGTGGTCCTGGTAAAGAAAAAGGATGGGAGGGTGCGGTTTTGTGTGGACTACCGCCGCTTAAACGCGGTGACGGTTAAGGACGCCTACCCACTGCCACGGATAGACGATTCACTGGACTCGATGGCGGGGGCGTGTTGGTTCAGCACGTTGGACTTGGCGTCGGGATACTGGCAGGTGGCTATGGAGGGGGCGGATAAGCCGAAGACGGCGTTTGTGACGCACTTCAAAGTAATGCCGTTCGGGCTCTGCAATGCGCCCGGGACATTCGAACGCTTGATGGAAGTGGTGATGCGAGGGCTGCAGTGGTCCACCTGTCTCGTATACCTGGACGACATCATCGTGTTCTCGGCCACCCTCGCCGAACACGCCACCCGGCTGGAGACGGTACTAAAGCGGCTACAGGAGGCCGGTCTCAAGGTCAAGGCCAGTAAGTGCCAGTTCGTGAGGGAACAGGTCAACTTCCTGGGCCACCGCATAGATAAGACGGGGATCGGGACCGATCCCGAGAAGGTGGCAGCTGTCCGGGAATGGCCCACCCCGGTCTCGGTAACGGATGTCCGGTCCTTCCTGGGGTTGTGTGGCTACTACCGCAGCTTTGTGCCCGGGTTCGCGGCCATCGCACGGCCCCTGTCGGAATTAACCGAAAAGAACAAAAGATTCCGCTGGGACAGATCCTGTGCGGAGGCCTTCCATTGTCTGAAGGAGAAACTGAGTGAGGCTCCGGTGTTGGCATATCCAAGGGCGGAGGGGCGCCTTCTGCTGGACACGGACGCCAGCGATATGGGGCTAGGCGCCGTCCTCTCGCAGATGCAGGAGGGGCAGGAACGACCGTTGGCCTATGCCAGTAGGACGCTTAGCCGTTGCGAATGCAACTACTGTGTGACGAGGCGGGAATTGCTGACGGTGGTGTTCGCGGTGAAAAAGTTTCGGCACTACCTGGTTGGGCGGCCGGTCCGGATACGCACAGACCATGCAGCCCTTAAATGGCTGGCGAGCTTCCGGGAACCAGAAGGGCAGGTGGCCCGGTGGTTACAACTCCTGGAGACGTTCGATCACGTGATCGAACACCGCCCCGGCCGGGATCATGGTAACGCGGATGGGTTGTCCAGGCGGCCATGCACTCAGTGCGGTATGGAGGGGGAGGGGGGCTCTCCCCTGTTCGACCAACCGGGAGAATGTAGGGCAGTAACGAGGAGGGAGGCGGCCGCAGAGGCAGAGGCTGATGAGGCCAGCGGGAGGCCCCAGACGGCGGAGGAGGACGGGGAGGAGGAGGGTCCCGTCTTGTCCTCCGCGGAGCACTGGGCGGCAGTACAGAACCAGGACGCCATTCTGGAGAGGGTCCGGCGGTGGGTAGCGGAGAACGCGGGCCCCGCATCGGACGAATTGGCCGGGGAACCCTATGCCGTGCGGGCGCTGGCAGTACAGGTGCCGCGACTGAGGCTAGAGGGAGGGGTGCTTACCCGGGTCTGGTGGGAGCCGGGGGGCCGATCCTTCGGCCAGATAGTCGTCCCGGAGGGAAGGGTGCCGGAGGTGTTGGCGGAAGTGCATGGGGCTCCTCTGAGCAGCCACTTCGGGAGGGCCCGCAGCCTACGACGGTTACAGCAAACCTATTACTGGCCCAGTTACAGAAGGGACCTAATACAGTGGTTGGAGACCTGCCCGCAATGCCTCAGCAGGAAGGGGGCCGTGCACCCCCCCCCGGTCCATGATGAGACATGTGCCGGTA